>CAOKZL010000072.1:0-600000 GCA_948472985.1 Iguana delicatissima | reverse complement strand
TCTTTTTATATTGAGCAGTATAGGGAAACCTGTATTTAAAGACTGAGTTGCCACTCCTGGGATCTTCTAGGAAAGGCAATTCATCTTTTTTTTTTTGAGGCGGAGGTTGGTCCATAGCATCTGAAGCGCATCCTGGAGGAGGACATGTGGCCCCAAGTCTGAACTTTTCTCACCCCCAGAGTACAGCAACAGTTTAAGGCAATGGAAGAAGTTGGTTGTCAAGAGTTGCAAGTGTGACCAGAGAATATTTCTTTGTGGGTGATTCAGTAGACCTGTTTCTTCATTCTATGAGCAATTCTGGTTTTTACTATGGTTTTGCAGGGATCCCACTCTTCATTCCCCCAGCCTTTAGCAAGTTGAGATTTTTTTTTGTCCTCCCTCTGCTTTTATTATTTACTCCCCAATAACATTGTGAGATAGTTCTCCCACTTGATATAAGTTCTCAAAGTGACATACATATAAAGAGAATCCATTAAAACAATAAAATATTTAAATTGCTGGACAGCAAATTAAAAAGATAATCATCAACAGAAAACTTTCAAAAAAGGAGTCAACAATAACCAGTAAAGGCTTGTAAAAATGCAAAATAACTTAAGCTGCCAACATTTGTGAAGAAGGAGCCCAGCTTGGGGTTCCTGAGCAAAGAATTTAAAAAAGAATATGCTGTTGCTGACAAGAGCCCTATACTCTGACAAGGTAGGCTGTGCTGGCCAAAGAACCCTGAGAATTCCCATCCTGAAAGGTAGTTTTCCAAGCTTTGCCTGTAGTCTTGCAGATCTGATGAAAAAAAGACACAATAACCAAGTATCTATTGTTGACCTTAGATGGCAAGAAGTAGGAATGAGTAAGAATTTCACTGGGCACATTTCTTGTGAAGAACTTCATACAAATTCACAAATTTCTTCATCAATTTGTTGGAGAGAAGTTGACATTAGAAACATTCCCTAGAGAGAAAAAGTGACATCTGCAGATACCTCCCCGTGCAGGCAGCAGGCTTTGAATGCTTTGCTTTTAAAAGTTGAGGTTGGGATCATGGTGTATTCAACCATGATATATTCAAGTTTGTGGGGCTGAATGAATCTGCTACAATACTTACCATTTCATTTTCTGTGAGGCTCCTCATCTTTAACAATTATCTCACAGGCAGCCAGATCCTTTCATTAATGAGAATAGCTATCCTTCTGAGTTTGGCCAAAGAAGGTAGTTAGGCGTTGTTGTTCTGTCATTTCCCATACAATAATGAACCAAAATTTGTATAAATTCAGTAGAAAGAAATCAGGACAAAAAAAATATTGATGTGGAAAGAAGCAAAACAATTAGATTCCTCTGTTCTTAGCAAGAAGGCACATGTGGTATAGGTGCTCCTGAATCTGTATAGATTAATAAGAGCATTAAAATTCAATACCATATTTCAAACTGGGAGGACAAAGACAAGTGAGTCAGCATCAGAATTATGCTACAGAGACATCTGGCTGAGATTCTGCATGGTCTTCTAGGTCAAACCAAAGTAAGGTGCATGGTAGTCATCTAAATAAACATTGCATTTATAACAGTTTGGAATGATCTGAAAGAATGCAATCAGCTGAAGCTGATAAAATGCTGTCCCAATGACTTCTGCCATTGGAGATTCTAGCTGCCAAGTAGTATACTTGACCAAGTGGGAAAATCCCAAGATAGGCATGAAGATAGATTCAACATGGGTGTTGAAATCTCCTGCAACTGTTTCCTCCCAACATATAGTTTGAGATTACTTTGTGGATTCAAACTCAGAGAGCTTCAGCTATTGGCTAAGATGAAACTATAGGAAATAAATAAATAATGTGAGGGCCCACCAGCAACCCCAAGATCACTTATAACATAAGATTCAAGGATCAGACCAAGGGCCTATCTAATCCAAGCTTTCCATCACAGTGGCCAGTCAGCTGCTTGTGGTAAACCTGCAGATAGAATATGAATGCAACTTTGCCCTGAGTCTTCTGTTCCCTAGCAACTAGTATACCTAATTGTTCTGAATACTAGCCATGGATGGCTCTAACCTCCATGAGTTTATCCATTCCTCTTTTCAAGCCATCCAAGTTGGCAGCCACAAAAATCTTGTGGCAGTGAGTTCTACAGTTTAGCCATGGATTATGTTAAGGTATATTTCCTTTTATCTGTCCCAAATCTCCCCACATTTCACTTCAGCAGATGAACCCAGCTTCTAGTGTTAAGTGAGAAGGAGAAAAATAATTTTGTATCTACTTCCTCCACACAGGAGAAAGGATGGAATATAAATTCATTCGTTCATTCATTCATTCATTCATTCATTCATTCAATTAATATTCCTTCTTTCTCCCACTGTGAGATTCATATATTGTGGAAAGGCAGAATAATAATGGGAAGGACAGAGATCTTCATACCTAGGCCAGGAACAAGTGATGGAGCTTCATAATGGGCATCAGTGGACAGGGTGAAGGTGGTTAGAAGTGATTGTACAGGAAGCATGGTGATGTCATAGTTGACTTACTTCCATCTTGATATCGAAACCAAAACCTCCCAAATCCACAAGCAACAATACTTTTATGGGACAAACTCAAAAGCATAAAATATATTTTGTAAATTTTTGAAACTTCATAGCTTCTGCTTCTTCATCAGGCAAATCATACATGAGAACAATGGTGATGATATCAGAGTCAGGGGCCAATATTCTGTTTGAGAATTTCTCAATTAAAATGATATTGAGAGATTCAATAAAGGTACCACTGGTTGTGGATTTGGGATTTGAGTTGTTGGTGTAGCAAACAACCCCTGAATATATTGTTTTGTTGTATTTCAAGACACCAAATTTATCTGTATCAAGGGAACCCTAACTAAGAGGAAAACAAAGGACTGGGACTTAACTCTGAGGTTTTCTACTTCCAACAAAAGTAAAAGTTTTACAAGCTGGAACTACAATTTGTCATGTTTTACCTATACATCATTTAAATGTCTTTTTTCCCCAGATTAACAGTACAGAGACTCCTTCAGAAATTCAATGTTCTCTGCCTAAGAAAGGAGCAGTTAGCTTTGCATAGGACAGGGACAGCTGGATTGCAAGAGAAGTTATTTATCTGTTAGCATTGAAATGTTATTATCTTTTTACCCTTCAAGATGGTCAGATTTGTCTAGCATGGCAGAAGTGAGAATCTATCCTGCTTTCATCACACCTCACCCTGGAATGCTGTGTATAGTTCTTGGCACAACAATTCAAAAAGATATAGATAAGGTGGAACAGGTCCAGAGAAGGGCAATCAAGATGGTCAAAGGCCTAAAAACCAAGCCTTATGATGAATGAGTTAGGTAGCTGTGTATGTTTCTCTTGGAAAGAGAAGACTGAGAGGTAACAAATATCTGAAGGGGTGTCATGTTGAAAGTGGAGCAAACAAACATTAGGAAGAACTCTTTGAGCGTGAGAGCTGCTTGAAAGTGTACTAGATTGCCTTGGGGGTGATTCATTCACCTTCTTTGGAGGTTTTTAAACAGAGATTGGCAGCGGCGGAGCTTGGAGTGCATGGAGGGGGACAGGAGGGGGCGGGGCCACGGTGCATGGGAGTGTGGCCATGGTGCATTGGGGCATGACCATGGAGCATGTCTATGAGTCAGGCTGCCTCCAAAACATTGCTGCCTGAGGCGAACCACCCCCATTGCCCCTGTCCCTATGCAACTGGAGATTGGACAGTCATCTCTCAGGAGCAATAACAGTGCTATCTCTGTTTCATTAGCCAGGACCCAACATTGCCTTTTCCACTTCAGTGTAGCTCTAGTTGTAGCACTTATACCAGGTTCTATCTTATGTGATAAAAGGCATCTTGTAATCTGTTACCCTGATTTTTGGGTCCCTTGGGGGACCCCTCAATGTGCTCCATGTGATGGGGAATGGAAACTAGCCAGAGCACAAGCAATAGCAATGTGAGAGGCAGGGTAACCTAGCGAGATCTTTTTACCCAGTTTTTACCCAGGATCAGGCCAAGCCAAAAATCAAGCAAAATTGTTTAATAAATGATTTTATTAAAAATAAAGACATGCACACATACGCACTTACGCAGTCACTCATTCAAGACCTAGCGAGAAATAAAAGAGAGGAAATTGGATAGGGGGGTTTGGAGGGTTACAGCTGGGGAATAGTGCACCCAGTCCTGAAGTCTGGAGGTCTGAGACAGCAGTGGAGAGAGAGATGAGACTCAGCATGTGGAGGGCTAAGGGGATAGCTCAATGGACAGAGTGACGGTCTGCTCAGAAGCTGGGAGCAATCCAAAGAGCCATTCAAAAACCGGGTCTATTTATGGGGAAAACGGTACCTGGAGGGCTAATTCTTTCCCGGGGAGAACAATAGGTGGAGGAGCTAGAACAAAGCTCCAATATGTCAAAGTCCTTTGCGTGATTGGCTTTGCCGGGGTTGTCAAAGCCTCGTCTGTATGCAAATCGTCCTCACTTGATGGGCTGTTTGTCAGATGCGCTAATCCCTTCAAGATGGCTCCTCAGGGCTAAGGACTCTTTGTGTATTTTATGTTTTACATGTCTGGAGGTCTCCTGGGGCTACGTGACTATGGGTTTACTGGCCTGACCGGGTTTTTCCTGTTTGTTTGGGGGACCTCTCAAGCACGTGAAGATATTTTTAATAGTAAATTGTAAATCCTGGGATAGGGTCTGCCTACCACAGTAACAAATCCCTTATTCAGCCAAGAGCACTGTAGGAAACCATCTACACAATTAAAATTAAGACAGAACAAGGCAACATGCTGGTGTTGTGTGGAGAGCGGAAGTAGAACCTTCCACTTCTTCCTTGTGTCAATAAAATAAAAGCTGATGGCAACAAGAAAACTATTGTAGGGCTTGTGGATTTGGTAGCATCTCAACTCATCTTATCAAGACCAGACAAAATTCTTCAGAGTAGATCTAAGAACAAGTCCAGGAAGAAGCTTTGTGAGGCTCATTTATGGATATAATGTAGGTGATTAGAAGGGTGGAAGGGATGTTGTCATGTAGCAGTCTCACTTCTATCCTGTACCTTACTTGCCAATAGAATATTATAGGTCTATGGACCTGGAGGACAACATAGTACAGCCAAAATCCAGAGATCTAAATCAAACAGGATAATATGCTATTTCTGTCATCAGAATCAGGAGATAGGAGAGTAGCCATCTATTCAGCCCCTCAAACATGCTCAGCAAATCAAGAAGCACTCTGAAGCTGTTATTGTGTATAGTGCCAAGATGAGGGAAAAGAACAAAATTCCAACACAGCACCAGTGTGATATTGGCTTTACGCTGAAAGCTGGGAAAATAGACACACTGGCGAGATCCCTGTTTGTTGTTCTCCTTCTTTTGATCCTTCATCAGATTCAATCAAGTTGCTACAGTTCCAGGCTTAACTGGGGTCCAAGCTGAAAGAACACATCCCCTGCCCTGCTTCCACAATAATGAAACAAATGAGGCACCCACACACATTGCCCCAACAGGTAGAGCATCTCACTTGCTTGTGCAACCTGGAATTGTTGCTTAGCAGATACTTAAATAAATGTGTACTGCATTTCTTTTAAACTTTTGGCTGTGTAGGTTGATTTGCGTTGGTCGCAGTGGGCTAAGTTGGCTGTATCCATGTCTATTGTTCTGTGAACTGAGTTCTTATAACCAGACATGTCATGCATCTGCATGTTTTTCAAACAAAATTGCAGTGCTACTGTGTGCAGTCAGATGTACTCTATGTTCAAAGGGTCAGAAATTATGCCAGCTCATCAAACTACTTGTATAAATGCTGACCCACAGTGTAACTATTTAAGAATAAGCGAATTCTTATTGTACCTCAGCTTTACACAAATTCTTTTACAGTTTTTCTATTGAAACATTAGGCACAGTATTTTGACATAAGTAATTTAATTATTACAATGCTAGGATTTTAGCACTGTCTAATCTATTTTCAATATCTCATACTTTCTCTAATGCTTCCCTGAATTATTTCCTTCTATATGCTATGAAGATTAGAGTTTGGCACTAATGGGAATTCTAGTAGACACCATGTAAGTCAATTGGATTTAAAAGGGAGATGGAAGACTGAATACAACTTCATTAATCATCTTCCTGTTAAGTGCCACAGGATAAAATAGATCTGGATATAATGATAAACTGGGATTCCATGGGAACCCTGGATTATTGTGCATAAGCACTGAATAGTGAATGGTGCTCGATCAGGCTAAACAAACTATGAATCTATGGTCTATGCTTTGTTTATTGTGATTTATGAAACTGGCAGGAGCCAACTGCCTCAAGCTCATCTCTAGCGCAATAAGAGACAAGGGGTGAAAAGCCTAGGATGAGCTTTAGTTTGTTTCTCTGGCTTGTTTAGCCAAAGATGGCCAGAGATGGCTATTGCTGGGTTTCTATATCGTGATAAATGAAGTTGAGCAACTAGCTAGCAAGCCAGAATCCTCCACTCCAGCTTGTTGTGACTGCACCCATGGTCTCTGCTAAGCCAGCAAACAGAAAAGGTTGTAATCAAAGCAGGGAGATTTTTTCCAAAGGCACTCATTTCCGAAGTTGGAAATGGAAAGAATAGTGTATCTGATTGCTAATGGTAAAATTGCTACGTTAAGTGTGATGAGAAGCAGATATTGCTTCCTGATGGGGAAAAACGCCATTTTGTGGATCATCATCTTAACAAGAAGTGTGGAAAGAGCCAAATATTTGGTTTTATTGTACACAAACCATCTGCCTAGCAAGCAAAGGCAGAATGTTTGATGATCATTGTCTTCCAGCTACAGCTGATGAAGAGTGGTTATAGGGATCTGCAGAAAAACATCACACATTTGATTAGACCCTGGACCCAACAGGCCAATCAACCCTGGAGAAACAGAACCCCACAATTCAGTTTCTGAGCAAGGAGAACATAGTCATCAATGCCTACAACACTGTGCCACTGACAAAAGGAAGCAGGAGGTACCTTTGCTATTTTGCAGAATTATAAACTCAGGAGACACTTCCCCCACCAGTTAGTGCATGTTACATGCCCCAGTCATTCCATTTGTATTCAGGAATACAATGGACACCCTAATAGTTCTCAAATCTAGTTTTGATCAAGTTTACCTTCCTCTTGTCTGTAGAGTTTGAAGCACTGGCAGCTCAGTGTGTCATGGGAGGGAGAGAGGGAGGGAGGAGATTTACCACAATGTTTCAGAGTGGGGTGCCCACTCTGCTAAGAGCATAGTGCACCCTTGTTTTGAAGAAAAGAAAACAAAGAAAAGAGGTATACCATTATTTCTGCTAATCCATAATGAAAATTGATAACAAAAATAGATATCTCCATGTCCTGAGAGATATTCCATCATCATCAATCATGGCTTTTTCCATGTTTGTAACTCAAAGCCTCTCACAACAAATTAAAAAACACATAGGCCATTTCCACACTACATGGTTACAGTGCTATTACTCCACTTTCAACCTCCTATGGAATCCTGGGGTTTGCAGTTGAGGGAGGAGTATTTACAATTCTCAGCCAGAGAGCTCTTTGGCCTCAGTAAACCACAAACCCCAGAATTCCACAGGATGTTGAAAGTGGAATAATAGCACTATAACAGTGTAGGGCGGAAATGGCCATAGTTAAATAGTAAAAATTCATAAAATACAAAAGTTAAAAATAAATTTAAATCATCAAAAATTTTAAACCAGATTAACACCACTAAATACACATGTATGCATGTTTATGCATGTGTGCACACACCCCTCTTTTGCTCCCAGGACATTCCTTCTGTGAAATTGTTGAGTCCTTTGCTGAATACTCAGAGCAAGAGGTTTGCATACTTTATACGCAATGAGCTGCTCGCAATACAAACAAAGTTTGGGTCAGCAAATATCACTATATGATCATCACACAGATCCCCAAAACTGGTAAGGAAGTATCAGAGATGTCCAAAAATGCATCTGCCTGGTTTAGACATAATTCTTAGGGCAGAACAGGTTCCCATTCCAAGAATCTGCAGTTCTAAACACACTTAGCTTGTCAATAGGTCCCACTGAAGAATGAGGCTAATTTTTGAATGAATGTGACTTACCTAGGAATGGGGAAATCAGTCATTCTTATTGTTGTTACATTTCTCAGAATTCCAAAAGCATTCTTGTCCTGTTCCTTTGTGAAACTACCCTTGCCCCAATACATGGAATCTTTTGGGAACATTTTTCAAATGTGTACCCTTTTTTTATTATTGATGTATGCACTTTTACACCTTTTCTGCATTGGCAAATGCCTATTTATGTGTCTTTCTGTGTACGTGCATTTTTAATTGGGCACATTTTTTAAAAAAGTATGGCTATTTGTGTCTGTGTGTACATTTCCTTCACTGATACACATCTTAAGCCTAGGAGCTGTATGGATGTTGATGGCAAGTTGTTCCTATGGTTAGGTCTGAGGAGGTGTAGAATGGACATTTTTTATTAGGAAATGCCTCAAACCAGCTAATTTATTCTCCATCCTAAAGTAAAATAAAGAGAGTTATTTGACTGGTAGGAAAGCATTTATTCTAAAACTGGGAAATAAGTAGATCAAGAAAAAAGGGAGGACGCAAGTGGAGTGGTATTCAAAGGGGAGGAGAGCTTGTGAAACAAGCCAGTAGGGTAATCTAAAATATTGCAAATATTGCCAGAGGTAATCAGATTACCTTTTGATGTGGTAAATTTGTTTTCCCAAAGGTGATCTCTGCAATTTTTATGAGGTGATTATTTCATTCAAATGCAGCTTTGACCTTGTAAGAACTTGTATTTCTTGCATCATAGTCAGTCATTCTCTTTGTCATGGAAAAATACCATCTCTCACTTTCTTATTGGTTAAGTATGCATTCTGATAAAACACACTGCCCATGGTAAAAAATATCATTGTGAAATAAGCACATGATCATTTATTTTACTAAGGCCATTTCCGCACGTGGCGAGGGAATCGCTCCCTGCCGGTACTCACCGGATCTTCTTTGGGTCCAGTCCGGTCCAGTCCGGGGCGAGGAGGAGCAGTGCGTGATTGCAGATCTGCACTGCTCTGGCGTCCAAAATGGCGGCTTCTGGTTGGTCATGGGTCACGACCAACTGCTGAAGCTTGCCAGCTTAAAGCCTGCCCTCTGCAGATTGCAGGCTTGCATTGGTGCAAGCCTGCGAATCTGCATTGGAGAGCAGGCACGCAATGGCGTGCGCCAGCATTTTGAAAAACCTGAAAAATCAGGTTTTTCAAAAACATGCTGGAGGACCACTTGGGGTTGCTCCGGAACGGACTGAGGTGCGGATCTACGCTAAGTAGTCCGGACCCAGTCCACTCCAAGTTGCAGACGTCCTCTGTGGATGACGCACTGCACCATTTTTTTTAATCCGTGTGGAAATGGCCTATGTCAGATAGGGAGCACTATTACCCAAATGGGCTGTAGAACACTGTTACACTGATATATATATATATATATAAATAAAAAAAATGTATGTTAAGTGTGGAACATGTGCAAAATATTCTGAGTCCTTCAACAACGTGGGTGGGTTTCCCCTTTTTGAGTTTTATATTTGGACAGTTCTAATAAAAGATGACCATGTGACCTACTTTATAATGTAGGTTACCTACATATTTCCTGCCCACAGGCAACAGAGTTAACCAGGAACTGAAGACTACCTCCATAATATTATAACTGAGTCTCTTCTTGAGAAAAGCAGCTTTAAATACAGATTTCTAAAAACAACAACTTTCCCTAGGATGGAGAAGAGTTGAAAGGGGTACAATGTCATGTTACAAGGCTGGTAAGGAAACTTGTTAAAAATAAAATTGGCAGAGTACTAGGAAGTACTTATAAATAGTTTCACTCTGTTTATGAAGGCTTCCCAGCTCAGTTCCTGCCCGTCTAGCCGACTACCTGATCTGTAAATCACTTCAACCACATACCATTCTATGCTCATTTCTTCAGCTGAATAACTTCTGTTACTTTAATAGCTATACTGCTCTGGCAGTAAAGTGGGAATGAGGTCATGAGAGCTGAGCACCTGTCCCTGCAGACCACAAGGCCATAGGGGTTGGCGTCAGCACCTGGCATCCTTGGGCAGCTGCCAGGGCCACAGAACCCTGGTAAGACCCATGGCTGAAATCTAGCAAAGCAGTGCTCTAAGCTGCACCAAACATCTGGGCCTAGCTGCCATTTTAATATCACACAGTGTCCCAAATGTACTGTTGCTCTGGACCATTGTGGAAATTAAAGTGGTAACCTCCCCCCAGTCATCTGATGCTGTTTGCAGTGCTGTCACCTGCCATTGTGGTTGGGTGAATCTATCACGGCCCATCAAAAGAGGAGAGACGGCATGTTATCAGTGACTCCTCACACCTGGACCAGCTGTGAAAAGGTAGTGCCAGTGCTCAGCTTGTGACAGGCCTGCACAACTTGTGATCCAGCAAGGCAAATGCATCTGACCAGCCATGTATTGTACTGGCCAGATTGATGATTTCAAACCTCCTCTCTTTATCGAGTCCTAGCCAACTAGAAAAGTAATGAAGCATATTGGCAGGCGTGGTTGACTACCAAATATGACTGGTCTATTGTCTTTGCCTTGGTAGCTCCAGCTACAACTATACTGTACTAATGTAAGTATTTATTTATTTATTTACCATACTTTAAGGCCAAGACTCTGAATAATGGATAAAAGTTCTGTCAGCATACAGACACAGTCTAGGAGCTGGAGAAAGTGAAGAGTGAGGATGGAGGCACTTGGCTTTGTGCCAGTATGATGAAGTTTTCTCAGTTGCCAACCAGTGGCCATCTGTGGAAGAGAGATGGTGGAGCCATGCCTAGCTATTGGTTGGCAGTTGTTGCACCACTGAGCAAAATTCTTGCATAAGGAAGTTCATGTAGGAACACCACCAATGATCTGCTAGTGTCACCCCCTGGAATCAACCATCTAAATATGAACTGAAGCAGTGGTCTCTCATCTCAAATCAAACAAGCTGCCCAAATCAATGGTACAGAAAGCATTTGAGAGCTTTAAGAGAATCAACAGATTGTGAACCAACTCACCATAGACTGTTAACAAATTTAGGTTCTTTCTATAGAGATGGGCCATTTCTGCCCTACATTGTTATAGTTCTAGTATTCTACTTTCAACATCCTCTGGAATTCTGGGGTTTGTAGTTTACTGAGGCCAAAGAGCTCTCTGGCTAGAATTCTAAATGCCCCTCCCTAAACTACAAAACCCAGAATTCCATAGGATGGTGAAAGTAGAATAATAACACTATAACAGTGTACTGTAGAAATGACCATGGACTTTTATAATGTAGAAGCATTTTCCATTGGCCTCCACATGGCACCTCCACTATACATTTATTTTAGCATGTATATTCCAGTCTGAGAGCCAGCATGGTGTAGCATTTTGAGCACCTGATAGGACTCCAGGACACTAACGTCTGATGCTCCATTTGACCATGAAAACCCACTTGATGGCCTTGGGAGGTCACACCTTTTGGTGGACAAATCTTGCTTAGAAAACCTCGTGACTTACAGCGATCTTAGGGATGCTTTAAGTCAGAAACACGAAGGAACACAATAATAATATTCGTATTTGTTCATCAAATGCCTAACAAGTGTGTGTCATAGCCAGAAAAGGAAGGACATTCTAGTGTTAATGGTGTGCTTTTCAG
Source organism: Iguana delicatissima (assembly GCA_948472985.1). Classification (NCBI taxonomy): domain Eukaryota; kingdom Metazoa; phylum Chordata; class Lepidosauria; order Squamata; family Iguanidae; genus Iguana; species Iguana delicatissima. The sequence goes on along the minus strand of CAOKZL010000072.1, from coordinate 588,345 downwards.
TTCTGTGAATGTGCCTGTGGACATGCGCAGTTATAGCTCTTGGATTGTTTTCAAAGCTATATCTAATAATGGAAGAATTTGTGCCATTTCACAGATCTAGTTTACTGTTTTCTCCTGCTCCTCAAAACCGTTTATACCTAGCACTTCGTTTATCCAGACACCTGATTACCTTATTTGTATGTTTGGACGCTTTCAATAAAATCTGTTAAAATATGAGGCAACACCAATATCTTAAGCTCAAAATATAAAATCTGTAGCAAATATTTGCTTTATAGAATTACTTCTGCATATTTATCATACATATTGACTATTTATTCATTTTTATGAATTATGCAAAGTTCGCCCTGCAATCAGCCATTTTACAGACTTCTAGGAACCACAGTATACAATCTTTTATCCATAAATATGCTTTTGGATGGTACTGGCAAGAAACAACTTTACAGAATATATGTGCATAGATCTTGCATTTTTCAAGCACAAACATATTTTGGCTATCTCTCCTAGTCTGAGGAGTTTAGAAGTTTCTGAAGCAGAGCTTCTCCACCTTAATCTCCCCCCCCCGTGCTATATGTCAAGTCTGTTTTGGGGAGGAAGAAAAGCAGGTTGGGTTAGGTGATGTTGAAACACGCTTTAGAAAAAGAAGCATCCATTGAATGGCTCCTGATTTGCTCTTCCCTTTGCTAGTTATTTTAACCTTTTAAAGGGAGCTTCAACATGTGTATTTTGTGTCTGTCTGCTTTTTCTCAGTGAATCAAAAGAGACCACCCACCTCTAACAGACACTGTTTTATCTCAGACTGACAAATATTGGGAGAATGTCCTTATGGATAAACTGCTTTCTCTAGGACTTAGTTCGGAGGGCCAGACTAGACAAGATGATGTCAGATATGTTTCTTCTCATGGGCCTTCCCTTTCTTCTGTATATAGCCTGACAGTATAGGAGTGTGTACTTTCCTTTAACCATAAAAGTTCCCATAGGAGTGGTGTGCTGAATCCTCCCCCCTCTGTTGTTGTTGTGTGTCTTCAAGTCATTTCCAACTTATGGCAACATTAAGGTGACCTATCACAAGGGTTGCTTGTCCTGTCCCTCTTCCGTTCCCAATGCGGAATGCCACTGCCCTGTGGAAAGGGCCAGAGTAGAATCATAGCACTATAACTGTGTAGTGTGAAAGGGCCCAGTGGCGATCTCAAGGCAGGATCCTGGGTCAGACATCCAGGGGCTGTTAAGAATACCCCCACCAGAATTCAGAAGAGCTCACACATCTTACTTATTTTGACAGAGGGGAGGTAACACAAATAGTTTTAATTTTGTTTCATATTCGATTGTGCATATTGAATAGAGAATGTATTTTATAAAGCCAGTTAACAAACAGAACTGATAAATAATGCCATAGAAACAGCTTATTCCATCCAGAGCAAGAACATTAAGTTAAAATTGTATTAGCATACCATTGCTGACAAAGTTGTCTCATATGGGAATGGGTGCAAAGATGAATTTTGTCAAGAATCCAGCTAAAGTGGGAGGAGTGTAACCTCCCTTTCCTATTGCAGGACCTTATGCATTCCTAAGACCCAGGCCCTTTCTGCACCTTACCTTTTAATGCTGCTGGGTTGGGGTTTTCACGTGAGAAGGCTTGGAAGGAATGCTCTCGCAAGCCTCCTGCTTGTGCGAGCGCCCTGCCCGCGCCCCGCCCGCGCCCCGCCCCTTCCTTCCGCAGTGCAGCCTGGAAGTTGTAGGCTGCGCTGGGGCAGGAAGTGCAACTGGCGCGGCTCAGGAGGCTTCGCATGGCGGGTGAGTACGCCCCAGGCCCTGAGGGATGCGTGAGCGTGGAGCATTTTCGGCTTGAAGCCGAAAATGAAAAAATCCGTGCCCACTTCGTGTCAGGCTCTTGAGCATCGCTTAAATGTGAGTGCATCATGCAGACCGCTCCTCACATTTACGCGACGCTCAAGGAGCCCTCTTGCTTCCAAAACACTGTGCGAAAAGGGCCTCAGTCAAGGCAGTCTGATCTTGGCTTTAGCTCTATTACCCTTCTCCCAGTTTGATTCTCTCTGGTCTGGAAAACCTGTCTTTGGAGTTTTCCATTTCACATATCTTCCAACCATTTTAGTTTGGCAGGGATACTCCTGATTAATCCTCTGTCTTTCCACTTTTGCAGCGACTTTTATAATGTTCTAGTTTCTTTCTCCTCCTTGCACTTTCACTTTCCCGCTTCCTTTTTCCCTTCTTGCACTGGTGTGAACTAAGGTCCTTTCTGCACGCGGTTATTAAGGCGGGCCAATGCGTCTTGCCACAGAGGTCTTCTGCACGTTGGAGCAGACTAGGTTCAGTTTATTTACCTTCATTCCACACGTAATTCCGACTAAATGTGCCCCCATGTGGTGGTAAAGCATGCTATTTGAAAACTGGAAGAAATCAGTTTTCCAGTTTTCCAGATTGATCCGATTCATGCTTTCACAGTGGTGCAGACACATACATTCACACCAGTGTGAATTTGTGGTCAGAGGATGGCTCGTGGGAGGGGCCAGCGGGTAGTATGGACTTTCACACGTATGCATGCACACCATGATGTACTAAACCATGCAAAAAAGAAAAAAAGGGGGGTCAATCACAGCTGATGGGGTAGGGTGAGGGGTGTAGTGAGGGGAGTAGCGGGAGTGGCCATGGAAGAGGCAGTGTAGATTCATGAACTTGCACTCCTCTGAATCAGAATGGAACATACACAGTAGCTGTGCGGAGGGAAATCAGGGAAGTCCACCTTGTTTCAAGCCCAGAAAAACCAGTAAGAACCGGCACGAACCGATTCACTAGTCTCATACGGAAAGGGCCTAAGTGTGAAGTACAAAAGCAGTTTGCACTCAATAAACTGAGCTGGGGGAGGGAGAAAACAGAATCTTGGGCCATTTCCACACTACACTGTTATAGTGCTGCTATTCCACTTTCAACATCCTGTGGAATTCTGGAGTTTGTACTTTAGTGAGGTCAAAGAGCTCTCTGGTTGAGAATTCTGAATGCCCCTCCCTCGACTGCAAACCCCAGGATTCCACAGGATGTTGAAAGTGGAATAATAGCACTGTAACAGTGTATGGCAGAAATGGCCTTGCTCTTGCCAGTAGGCTCAGGCAAAAGCAAACTTTTACAGCCTATGCTAGTTTATCAGTTATTCCACAATAACTTTTGCCATCTTGATCATACTTCAGTGTTTCCTGGCCACATAGGTCCCAGTGGTCATCTGACAAATGTTGGAGAGTATGATTTCAGACTCCTGCGCTCATGTGCTTTAATGGTGGTGGCGGTGGGGGGGCTAGAAGACCATATTTGTCTCCCAGGAGATCTTGCAGAGTGGCACTCCCCAGAGAAATATTTTTTAATCTCAAATGCCTCCACAACATCTTCTGGTAGTATGGAGCATTTTTCTCATGTTTCCTGCCAGTCAGCCATTTTATGTCCAGGGTATTCCTTTTTTTTTTTTTTTGGTGGAAGTCACTTCCTGTTCACTTCTGTTTTGAAAAATGAGTCTCCTGACCTTAAAAGAGCTTGCCCCCCGTAAAACATGAGAAAAATGCCCTCATGCCACCAGAGGTTCTAGGAGGGCAAATGTCTTGATCTCCCCCACTTTTTGACCCATGTTGAGCCATGGGGACCACAAAAACAACTTGCGGGCACATGCAGCCTGAAGGCCACACTTTGGCCACGTTTGCTCGCAGTGGTTCTCAACCTGTGGGTCCCCAGGTGCTTTTGGACTTCAGCTCCCAGAAGCCCTGAGCATTGACCATAGTGGCTGGGGCTTCTGGGACCTGAAGTCCACAAACATCTGGGGACCCACAGATTGAGAACCACTGCTTAATGCTTCCTGACACAACTAACCTATCTGTTCATTCATCCATCCAGCTTACCACAGGATGGATTCTAGTCTCCATTTATCATTAACATTTATATTTTGTATGAAGAATAATGCAAAGAAATAAGGATAGCTGTCTTTAAAAGTCCATGAGGCTCACCTATATCGGTTAAAAAGAAATGGAAAGATTTTAGCCTGAAAAGTAGCAGGATGGCATTGCACCCCCCTACCTTTTTTGGTGTTCAGAAGATGATAACATTGTGAAATCAGGTCATGCATTTCCCATGTGCCATGTAAGTAGCTATTACTGGACAGAGATGATTGCCTTTGAATGTACCTTTGCAGGACTCTTTTATTCAACTTGCCTTAATTTACGTGCATGTAAAACTCCATTGTTCATCTTGGTGCTAAACTGTGGTTTCCACCTCTCCAGGATGGATCACAATCATTTGCTTTTTTAAAACTAATTTGGCTATGATTGTGAATACCACAGCAGCTTTTTCTTTTCATGCCTTGACTTGCAATAATTTCAAAGGCTTGGGGCACATTAGGGTCTGTGGGGGATGGGGGAGATTGGGTGGGGGAAGTTCATATTAGCAAGACATTTATATATGTTGTTTTTTCCCCTGCAACCCTGGAATGTGTTCCTGAACTCTCAAACCACACAAATGCTTTGCCAGATAGAAAGTCTCAGTTCTGACTTTTTCTGATGCAACATTAGAAAATTTCTGAGACTACTATTGTTATGCACCCTTTCCTGAGGGTAAGTCTTCTTAAAGAAGAAGGAGCCAAGGGATTAGGACTTAACCCCTTGAGGCTTCTGACTCCAATAAAGGTAAAGCTTTATCATTGAGACTACATTTGGCAAATTTCATCCATGTGTGTATATGCCTTCAAGTTGCCTGTCAACATATGATGACCCCATGGATTTCACAGGGTTTTCTTAGGCAAAGTATACTCAGAGGTGGTTTTGCCAGTTCCTTTCTCTGAAATATAGCCTACAGCACCTGAGATTCATTGGCAGTATCCCATCCAAGCACTAATTAGGGCTGGCCCTGCTGAGCTTCCAAAATTAGACAGGATCTGGTGACTTTAGGGTATTTAAACACAGTACCTAAAAGTTTTTTTCCAGATGTAGCAGTACAGATGTCTTCCAAACTGCATCCAGGGATAATTTTTTCTTTCAGCAGTTTTCCCTTTTCTTAAGATTTGCATTTTGGTAATTCACATATACCGTGCACATCTGGAGCAATGAGAGAAGGTAAGGTAATAGATATTTCTAAGAACAATCATAGAATCATAGAATCATAGAAATGTAGAGTTGGAAGAGACCACAGGGGCCATCCAGTCCAACCCCCTGCCATACAGGAACACCCTCAAAGCACTCCCGACAGATAGCCATCCAGCCTCTGCTTAAAAACCTCCAAAGAAGGAGACTCCACTACATTCCGAGGCAGCAGATTCCACTGCTGGGCAGCCCTGATCATCAGGAAGTTCTTCCTGAGGCTCAGGTGGAATCTCCTTTCCTGCAGCTTGAGTCCATTGCTCCTTGTCCTGGTCTCTGGAGCAGCAGAAAACAAGCCCTCTCCTTCCTCTACATGGCATCCCTTCAAATATTTAAACATGGCTATCGTGTCCCCTCTTAACTTTCTCTTCTGCAGACTAAACATACCCAGCTCTCTAGGTCTATCCTCATAGGGCATGGCTTCCAGGCCCCTCACCATTTTGGTTGCCCTCCTCTGGACTTGCTCCAGCTTGACCATGTCCTTCTTAAATTGGGGTACCCAGAACTGGACACAGGATTCAAGATGAAGTCTAATCAAGGCAGAGTAGAGTGGTACCAGTACCTCCCTCGATCTAGATACCATACTCCTATTGATGCAGCCGAGAATTGCATTGGCTTTCTTGGCTGCCGCATCACACTGCTGACTTGTGTTCAGCTTGCGGTCTATTAAGACTCCTGGATCCCTTTCACACATAATGCTATCCAGCCACGTGTCCCCCATCCTATCTCCTTTCCTTTTTAGAGAATTTAGACTTATTTTAGATATTTTGTGTCTCCATTTGTATAATACTTTCTATTTCTTCTAAAGCTATTTATTTCCAGTTTTGTTATTTTGCAGGGTTTTCTACAAATTTTTATTGCGGCTATTCAAGGTGTTGAATCTATTTGGGACTTTTGTAGCCTCTTTGACATTAGGCACTTGTATTCTACATTGGCTGCTAAGTTAAGTACCCAGAACTAAATTATGTATCCTGGCCTGCCCCCTCCGCCACTACATCATTCTTAAGAGCCAGCAGGTGGACTGAGCAAGTGAGGAAGCAACAGTCAGAAGCAGGACCTCCCTTGCAAGTCTTTGTAGCTGTCTCACTTGCTGGTGGGAGAAAGTTGGAAACATCCTTCTTCTTATACCTCACTTGGCAGCTGAGCAGACCTCCTTTACCCAATCTGGCTGCTGGCTGTTAAGGTAGACTGGGGGGCGTTTACAGACACACACACACACACTTCTAGGTTATGAATCTTTAGCTAAAATACTGAATGCCAGCCAAGAGTAACACTTGGAACAGACTTACCATACCACAGACAGAGAAGCCATCAGCTGCTGGGACATAACAATCATTGGATTGACATACATATATTTTTAGAATCAAAGCTATTTGTTCTGTGTTTTGCCTATCTGAAACAAGCTGGTTCGCATCTGTTTTACATTTAGGCATTGTTCAGCCTTGTGAGAAACAAATTGCAATTCTCTCACATGCAAATAAGTTAGCAGATCCCCTTATAATCCTTTTTTACTGTACGTGTTTAGGGCCTTTTATACAAGGATTTTTGATTTAACCACCATTGGTAAGAATTTTACAAATTGTGTTTAACATATATGATAGCAAATACTTTGTGGTTATACAATTCACGTGGCTACTAATTCAAGCTAGCAAAATGTCAAGGCTATTATATGCTGGAAATATTAGTAAAGAACAGTAAAATTATTCTTTCTTCCATATCTTAAAGTTTTGCATTTATAATAATTGAACTTTGCTGTGGTGGACATCTCTGTACCATGTAACTTGGGAAAAGGAAAGTCTGTAAAGAACCCATGGCTGCTTTGCAAACTTTTTGTTGGAAAGATTTCTTGCCAAAACAAAACAAAACAAACCAACAACAACATTTCCATCACTTAAATAGGTTGTAGGGAATCAATCAAATGCAATTCATTTTCAACCAATAGTTTGAAGAGACATCTAGAGTGACTATCAAAAAATTGAGGAAGTGTTCACTTTGACCCGAGTTCATCCGCATGCCAAGAAATATATGAGTGATAATAAAATGAGGAAGTTTGTGGGCATATGCCAAACATGCTTCTCTTGCCACTGCATAAGTGCAGATGATCACACACTCCCAATGGCTGGGGGCAGAGCTTCTGGGTCAAACAGCAACAGTTCTAGCTATCCTCTAATTTTAGAAATGATGCATGGAAGGGCATCTGTGCTTCTTATTCTTGGCATCTTTCCCAAAAGTCTCTTCGCATTACCATAGTAGACACAGCTTCTGAAAAACTCTTTAACACTTGAAAATGTGGTCCATGACCTCACCCAGAAGAGATCTGATTGCAAGGGTTGTGTTCAAAGAGAGGCATCAACACAAAACTGCTACACTAGTATTGATCAGGAAATTCAGTTCATTCCCATTCTGAATTAATATCCATGTCTCTAGTGCAATTGGTGTAAAATTAGTATATCATAGCTAGATGAGTAGCAGTCCAGGCTATCATGAATGAGTCACTGCTGTCACAGGCTCACCTGAAAGACATGTTGAAACACACATTTTTCTTCATGAAACTCATAGAACATGGTAAGAATACATAGATCTTCAACAGATAATCCTTTATTGCTGCCCTCTGGTTGTGTCTGTTGTCTTCTGGTATGCTTGAAGTCCAACAGCCCTCAGAGCTAGGAGGCCTTGTGGGAGGAATAGAAGGACATGCTTTGAGTTCTGGGGCAGAAGCTGCAAGAAACAGCACCCACACCTCTAGGGCCAGAAGAACCCTGGGCCTATTTTAGCTAAATTAGGTTTTTCTTTGATGTCAGATGCTGCTCTGTGTTCCAGGTCTAGGGTCCAGCATCTGTACAACACAGGACAAATGAAAGCAAAGCAGTCATACAATTGAACATAGACTTGCCTCCCCCGTGTAGTGAATCCAGCAGATACCCCAGCAGGCCAGTGGCAAAAACTGAATTGGACAGCTTGTCAGATTGCATTTGTTTTGGACAGCCTTCTCCGGGTCTGGCAGTTTCTACATATGTTATATTAGCAATGCCACTATCCCCTTTCATCAATCTAAACAGAGGATTTGTAGTCTAGCAATTGGGAAAATGCCAGCCTACAGAAGGCAACTGGGAAAAATACAAGAAATCTACTACTGAGGAAGCCAATGTGCAACGGGGGGCACATTAGTGACAACCACCATTTATTCTAAGTAAATCCCTTAGTTTCTTTTTTTTTTTTAAATGTCTAGATTAAAAAATTAATCAACAATACCACAACAAATCAAATCACAGGGCTCCTACATTAACTTCTCCATCTTTAACTATCAAAATTAATGAAAGAATTTTTAAATCTAGCATTTCCAATGAACATTTCTTCACTATTTTGGTGTGTGTGTGTGTGTGTAGTGAAACAAATGCTTGTCCTTTAAGTTTAAAGATTTGGCTACAGCACGTTAAGAAGTATGGGGTCTGGATATTCCTGAACTTGAATAAGTTCTGCCACCACCCATCCTAAAGAGTGAGATCAGAATGTCTTAAGAAAAATGGAAGCTATTTAAACAATAAGGGATATAGGATAAAGTTTACAGTGGAAAAAATGCTGGCTTTGTAATCATATCCATGTTTTGCACTCACAAAAAGACAAATTTGGTTTTAATAATGTAGCCTACTGGAAAGATTGTGGCTCTTTGATAAATATAAAGTGACATTGCTCTTAAATTTCATTCTAAGGGAAACTCAGTGAAGCTACAATGGAATCCTGGGTCTGGCAAAGAAAAAGTGATATGTCACTGAGAATTAATCAAGGAGGAGTAAACATGTTCTGCATTCATCAACAGATTTTAAAGAAATTGTCATCTGATGAACTCCAGCAAAATGTGCCATTTCTATCACTTAACCCTTTTACCTCAAACCCTTAAGTTTTCTTTTTCTTATAATGTTTTTGGACTTGAGAAAGAAAAGAATTTTAACATTGAGAATAATTGACAGTTACTAACTTAAATAAGTAACTTAAAATGACTTCACATCATTGTTCAGTACTAGGCTATGCATTTGTTCTGCTTTGAAAATGGGATAAGAACACACATTATGGATATGCTCCATCCAGGCCTGTGCAGTTCTCTAGATTTGGTCTTCCAATTGTTTTGGGTTTCAGCGTCTAGAATTTCTGATCATTGTTGATTGAGACTTATGGGAGCTGAGATCCAAAAGATCTGGAGGACTAATGATTGGGAAGCACTGTCCTGTAGGGTTCGCTAGAGTCCTTTATTTGCCCTCCATAGGTATGTAAGTGTGTAGTAAATGACAACATCTCTATTCATGATTTGCAATGGGAAGCCCATGTGTGTTTAGGGCAGGGATGAGCCCAGACGTTTTAGACAGCATCTCACTTCATCCCAGATCACTGACCATGGTGGCTGAGGTTAGTGGAACTTGAAGTCTAATATATCTAGAGACTAAGTTTGTTTCATTCATTCATTCATTCACTGATCCAAATTATATCTCTCCTTTTCCCCAGCACAGGACTCAAGACAGAAGGGCACAAATCCTTGTTGTGTGTCCCTGGTCTAGAGTGAGACAGCCATGGAAGGCATGCCTGGATTGCAGGTAAGAGCCATTCTTGATACTATGAAATAGGTGCTACAAGAATTTGGTCATGGGCTAGAGCAGAAAAGGGATTTTGAAGTTTTCATTAAACCCTGTTTAAGGATCCTCTTCTGGGTTACTTACACATCACCAAAAAAGAGGACAAACGAGGATACTGATTTATATAAAATTGAATATGCTAATTTAAAAAATTGGAAAAGATTTTTACATAACTGTTAAAAACTACAGTATATTTCACCTGAGTGGGAAAGAACTGTGATCAAGTAACCTGAGCTGAGTCTGTTCTCCCAAGTGCTAAATGTGGACAGATGACATCAACATCTCCTTATACTTACACCTTTTTGTCTTTAAATTAGATGTGGACTGGGCAGCCCTACAAACACAAGACACTTTCAAAATGAGGATTGCCCTCTGCCAGGATTTCCAATTGATTGTGGTGGAGGTTGTGGAACTCTCCAGGTGTTGCTGAACCCAGGTAACCTAGATAGCATGGCTAATGGTGAGGAATACAAGGATTTGCAGTTTAACATCTGGAGGGCTGCCCTTTTTGCCCACTCTTGAAACAGAGGAATATCCTCTTGCTATAAGTCAAAAAAGACTTGAAGGCACACAACAACAAAGAGGACACATAGCTATACTTACTATATATTCAGAGGTGTGGGATGAGATGGCATGACTCATGTACCCATTTTAACAGCTTGATATTATATTTTCATAAAGGTTAATTGACAGAGAAGGAGGTACAGGCTGCCGTTTGAGATTATTGTTCTTTATTGGTAAGCATCTGGACTGCATTAAAGGAATGCAGTGTAGAGCCCAAAAAATCCAGTCTTTAGTTGTTTGGAATTCAAATACTAGTAAGACCCTCAATCATCCTATGTGTATATTAAACATATTCTTTCGTCATTTCCACGCTATACTGTTCTAGTGCTGTTATTCCACTTTCAACATCCTGTGGAATCCTGCGATTTATAGTTTACTGAGGCCAAAAAGCTCTCTGGCTGAGAATTCTAAATGCCCCTCTGTAAACTGCAAACCCCAGGGTTCCATAGGAGGTTGAAAGGGGAATAATAGCACTAGAACAGTATAGTGCAGAAAGGGCCTTTATTTCCTGACCTTGAGCTTCTCTGTAACAGTGTCCCTAGAGTTATCTTGCTTGTCACAAAATACTACCTGCAGCCATCCTTTGCAGCTGCCCAGGGCACCACTGATCTTCAGGACTTTTCTTTGCAGGGCACGAATGTATTTAAGGCAGCTCTTTAACAGAATCATTTGCTCAGCATTTCCCCGCTTACATTGCTAATATTTCTGTGGTGTCAACAGTACTGACGCTAACGAGCATTCTGTGAGAACTAGTTGTTTATTAGAAAAAGGAAAGAAATCTTTTATAAGATCTTCAGCGTCTTCAGTTCATAAAATTGGATAATTCCACATTGTGGGATTTGATCTTTCCGGTTAACAGTGCCATTTGATATTAAGTTCCTTATAGCAATATTCTTCTTTGATGCATGCTTTATCACCAAAAAATGCCCTTAACAAGTAAAGATGCTGAATCTCTTCAAACAAAGGAAACAAAAGCTGACTTGATACAGCATGTGACTCTGTTTATCACCTACAGTAGTTGTCAGCTGTTATGGGAATGGGAAGAGGGGTTACTTTTTATTTCTAGAAATATTACCTCAGTCTTTCCAAACTAGTTTCCTCTAAATACGTTAGACTACAGCTCCAGTCCAACATATCCTTGGCCTAAGACAAATATTCACACATGGAAATATATTATCTGGACACTATGCAACCTATATGCAGAGTAGTATCATTGTGCGATGCATGTTGAGACGAACTCAGAGCTGCCCTAGCAATAGAGGGGATTTAATCTGATTGGCTGTCCGAGTAAGGAGAATCAGCCTAACCTGAGGGAGGGGCTGCGGGGAGGATGACAGCAGATAGTATATATACAAGGAGTGTGTTAGATAGGAGGATTCCTTCAGTGAGATAAGAGAGATAAGAGAGAGAGAGTGGGAGAAAAGAGAGATAAGAGAGAGAAAGTGGGAGAAAAGCTAAAGGCTTGTGAATATCTGGAAGTTCTTTTCTGTTTGAAAATATTGATTTGCCCAATACCTTTCCCTTGTTAGTTCTCTTAATAAACATTTTATTCTATTTTCTATAAGAACAGCCTCAATAAAGTGTTTTTTCAATCAACATTTAACAACACACTACCCACAAGTTGTACATACCATTATGTGTAACTTTAAGATGCTTTGCCCTTTCTCCACAAAGGTTGTGGTTTTAGGGAAAGCAAGAGGTGTGATAAAATTGTGGAGAGGGAGCCAGGGGAGTAGTAATTTTATATATATAGGAGAAAGGGAGAAAAAAAAAATAAGCAGGCCCAGGTCTGTTCTAGCCCTGGCTGGCCCAGATCTCCACACATGTCAGTTATTAGGTGTCACTGTGCAATGCATGATGCACAACCTCAATGAACAAAATTGCATATACAACCACAATGCACAACCACAACATGCAATTAACAATGCAAAATGTGCAAAGACAAGGCAGAGATGAACATGCTGTCTACGCAAATCCACTTTCATTGCTATCAGCAGAACATGTTCATTGTACAATGCTGACTTTTTGGCCCTGCATGCGTAGGGTGACTTTGACTTACAAATGCATATATCCTTAATAGGGTGCCAACCTGGAGCTCTCATCACTCTCAATGGCTAAGGCCCTTTCCACCTCCTACCTTTTGCTGAAGTCATCACATGGGGATCCCGGTGTTGGATCTCCTGGAAGGGCAATGTGATAGAAACACCCTCCTCTGCACTGGCTGCCTGTGTGATGGCCCTGCCTCTTCCTTCCACAGTGCAGCCTGGCACTGTCCCAGGCTGCACTGGATAAGAAAGCGCAGCCATTGTGCTTCCAGGACTTCTGCACAGCAAGTAAACGTGGGAGGGTGGTGGGAGGGCTGCACATTCGCATGTCATTGACAGGAAAAACCCATCAATGATTTATTCTGTGACTGCGACAGGTGGTGATGGGATCATGACAGGATTGCCATGACATCATGCAGAACTATCATTGAGGTCCCATTGCAATCCTGTCACCATTGTGGATTGAGAGCTGCAGAAAGGGCCTATGTATGCTGTAGAAGATGGGGATTGTATTCCAACACATCTGGAGGCAACTGGGTTGAGGCAGACTTTACCTATCTATCTGTACCAAGAATCCTTTCTTTTCTTTTCTTTTCTTTTCCTTCCTTTTCTTTTCTTTTCTTTTCTTTTCTTTTCTTTTCTTTTCTTTTCTTTTCTTTTCTTTTCTTTTCTTTTCCATAGAATCATAGAGTTGGAAGAGACCATAATGTTCATCGAGTCCAACCCCACAGAAGATATTAAAAAACAAACAAACAAAAATAAGCCACTGAACAATAGGTACTGCCCTTGTAACAACACTGAAGTAGTGTCTATCCTACATGCATTCTTCCATTGTGGTTGCTTTTTTTCAGCGAGGAGGGGTAGGAAACACTTATATTTCCAATTATTCAGCCTTTTCCAGGCTGTTCCCTTGATTCTCTTTTAACTACACTGCTCCAAAGTTCCAACAAGTTATTTACAGAACCATTTAACTTTAGTTGATGTATATTTTAAAAGATTTTAGATGTTTTAATATTCAGGTGTTTCATTGTGTATTATGTCTTTTTATCAAATGTTTATTCTAAGCTAGGGTTTTTATTGTCTATTGACTGCAAATAAAGATGATTGATTGATTTTCCCAGGTGGGAAGTAAATGTTGCCCCTTTTTTAAAAAAATCAATGATTCAGTGAGAAATCTATGAGCTTAATGTAGTCATGATTGGGAAATAGCTTGTCTGCTTTCTCCTCATTCACCCAAAGATAACAGTAAAGACCATTTCATTTATGAGGTTGCCCTGACTATTGAGGAAAGCATGTCGGACTTCAGAAAGTTCAATAGAAACCATGTTCAAAGCCTTTAGTTTCTTAAACATCAGACCATCTAATATTATAGGGAGCAATTACTAAAATGAAGGGCAATATTTAAAAATTCTGATATATCTTTGTACATAAAGCAGACAGTCCAGTGGAGTTTTATTATATTATTGATCTTCTTCCTCCCCTCCGTTTTCCTCTTCCTCTCCTTCTCCTTCTCCTTCTCCTTCTCCTTCTCCTTCTCCTTCTCCTTCTCCTTCTCCTTCTCCTTCTCCTTCTCCTCCTTTATAGCAAATCAGAAAAGGACTTCACAGAAGAGGAAACCAATACAAAATGAGACAAAACCACATGTGAATTTTCATTTCGACTGTATGGATTAGCCTTTTTTTTTCCTTTTGAAGACCTTCATTAATGGTGTGATCAGAGCCAGATTCTGATGACTAAAATGTTTTAGAAGGCTGAATACTGAAATGGTGGCTGAGGCGTGGGGAGAAAAGATCTTTGTGCATTATGTCAAAAAGTTGGATAAGAGTGCTAGAGAAAGCAAGCATTGTTCATTCTGATGTCAAATTGGCTGCATTTCCTAGTCCTTGAAATTATCTAATTGCAGAATATTTTTAGTGACATGTCTGGCTAGGAGATCTTTAACCCCATCTGCCCCTTTTAGTTTTAAAATATGGTTTGCCATAGTTCTGGTTTAATTGAAAAGTCAATATAATCAAGAGGCCTTCATTTCATTCAGATAATGTATTAGAATAGCACTTGCAGGGTTAAACATGAGCATCTATTTTTGTTCAGACCATAAAACGAATGAAGTCACAATGCACTGCCATTCGCATGGTGCCTCTAGCTCCCTGTAAGGCATGTATTGGCTCCAGCTAGTTCTCCTTTTATTAAGACAAATGAATTGTAGGTCCATGGTATGTGGGTTTATCTTGTCACCATCCTCTGCTCTATTGTATCATTGTCATCATCATCATCATCATCATCATCATCATTATCCCCCCTCATTTTCCCAATCTGGGACTCAAGAGAGATTACAAAAGTTTTAAAAGATAGAATTAAAAATTAACATTAAAAATATATTAAACTTTCAATGAATTCAAAATCAGTTAAAAACAGACCATTAAAAAGAAGACCAACCAATATATACAACACAGCACATGAAATTACCCCTTTCTGGACTATTTCTTTGGATAATCTTTGGATAATCTTTCCAACAATAGGGGTTACAATTCTGTGATGGACTTCTGGAGTAGAATTACCATGGTGTCATGTGGGGTACCAAGGACTACCAGGTGCTGTAGGCTATATTTCAAAGGAAAGCAATGGCAAATCACCTCTGAGTATTCCTTGCATCAGAAAACCTTATGAAGTTCCTGGGGTCACCGTAAGTCAACGGGCAACTTGAAGGTATGCATACAAACATGCTCTCTGCAGCCAAGGCTCCAAGGCTGTGCAACCACAATCCTGTGCAGACACCATTTCTCTCTTCCCACATTGTCTGTACCTTGCTTTACTGCTTCAGTACATCAAAAATGGGAGGAAACTGAGTGACACTCCTCTAATTGAAGGATTGTCACTACTCTGTTTGGAGATGTCTTCTATTCAAGATATCTTCTGTCTGACCAAATCTGGTATAAAAGTAAGTTTGAAGTTTGAAAAAGATGACTTGGAATTTGTCTATCACTGGTTGACAACTGGGTAGCAGACATTGTCACCCAGAAACAGTCATCTTCATTATAGTTAAATCTGCTATATTTCTTAAATTATAGCAATAGCCTAAATCCAATTGTTAGTCCCAACAACAGCACATCCATTGAGTCAATGGAACTTCCATAAATATTGGCTTACCAAGATACCATTGATTCAGTGGGTCTCCTCTAAGCAGGATAAGCAATTGTTTTTAGGCCATTCTTAAACATGCCTTTGTATACATATCACTTAGCAAGCACACATTTTATATCTCATATGAGTCTTCTTTTATGCTACATCTGTTGAGTCATTTCTTTTTGGCAATGCATAAATAGCCACTGAAGGAAGAAACCATGATAGTTCATATAAGATGGAGTAGGGCATAACTCAACCACCCATTACCATTGCTTTGGTCCCACAACACTATGGGTTCAGTAACTCTCCCAGCCCAGTGACATGCAAAAACATTCCAAACAAGCTGCCTTAGGGAATGATGCTTAATACAATGTTATATAATCACAACTGAAAATGATTGCTAGTGTTAGTGACATTGCAATCCATTGCAAAAGTGGGAATACAAATCTAAAGTAGGCAATGTGGTTATAATCATGAGGAAGCTTGCTGAAGACAGCCACTTGAAGGTTTATTCAAGAACTATTCTATGAAATATTTTAAAACAGAGATGGGTTAGGGCTGCACTGGCTTGAAAGGAAAGCAGTCAGGAGAACCCTGGGTGAAGCTGAAGTTAGCATAGAGACACAACCTTTCTCTCTTTCCTTCTTTCTTTCTATAAACCTTTTCCTTTCTCTCTCCCTCTCCCTTTTCTCTTCTCTCCCACACAGCTCACTTGCACCTGAGGTCCAAACAGATCCCTTTCAGAGGGCTTTTGAAGTTTGGCCAAGAAACATATATAGCTTTGGGTCTGTAGGTTTCCCATCCTCTTCCCATCCTCTCTCTCTCTCTTTTTAAATATGTTTGAAACTCATGTAGGAATAGCTAAACCAGAATGTCAGATCACTAACGGGAAATCACTTCAGTTAGCTGAGTTCCATTTATATTATCATGAATACTTAACATATAAATTTTTTATGATCTTTCTACATTTTCCAACAGAGTGCAGTCTCTCTCTCTCTCTCTCTCTCACACACACACACACATATACAGGCACATTTATTCAATCAATACTCTAGCTCTCAGTCTGTGTGTGACTTCATTTACTTTTCACTTGGAATATTTGAGCCAACAGAGACAAACCTGCTCTTTTACCCCTGTTCCCAGAAGCATAGCTTCCCATTCATCATTCCTTATTGTCAGAGGCTGACATACAATAAGCATGGCAATCTCAAGAAATGCTGGGTAAGTAGTTTCAAAAGAAGAGGTGGAGAAATCTTCCCAGTTTGTTTACTGTTTCCTTTCTGCAGATAAGTAGCAGTTAGAAGGTTTTCCACTGATGAATCAGGTGCTATGGCAAATGGAAAAAAAAAAGTATCTGCACAGCAAGAACTGTCAGACCATCTCCTGTATCCTGTGGAATCAGCCCTGAGTACCAGAATGCCAATAATTCACACTGAAAGATATTTTTCATCATTGGTCCTGCCTTAGGAGGTAGCCAAATAAGCATCAGATGCAGTTGATCTGGAAGAGGGAGTAACTCCTTCATAAACCATACTGATGTTGAAAAATATATCTCTGTGCAAATTGTACAGAGTAGTAAACAGCTACATGATTTTGTGCACAGTACAGGGCTCCCTCATTTGTCTGACAGGTTAGGGATCAGAGCATTGTCAGAAAATGGAATTGGTTGAAAAGCAGAATCCATTTACTATACTGTAGGGAGCATGAAGGACTCATGGAGGCTCCCTTGGGACCGACTGCAGGTGCACTGCTTGCAAAATCTCTCAGTCAGCTTTCTCCTCCTCTCAGCTCACTTTGCAAGCACTTTGTGTGTGTGAGCAGTTCCAAGCCAGCCTCCATAGGCAAGAAGAACGGATGAAAGAGTAGAACCCCCATCAAATTAATGGAACTTGTCCTTAATTTGGAATTGTCAAAAGAGCAAGTTATCAGGTAATGGGGCATCAAAAAGTGGGGGCTTCCAGTAGTGTTGTTACAAGAATCCCCCATATGATGAAAGTGTACTATATTCTTTTCCTTTCCTTTGCAAAGTGCCATGGACATAGATGGCATCTTGTAAGTAAATCAATAATATATGCTGTCAGGATAATTGCAATAGATTTCTTGTGAAAATTAATGATAATGTACTATGCATGCATGGCTATTCTTCTTAGCAATTTGTTAATAGAAAAAAATGGAAATATATTTAATGGGAAATGATACAGATTAAAGGATATCTGCATGCTTTTGCCTATCACTCTCAGTTGTAATCCTAATTTACAAGGTAGAACACTTAATAATGCAAAATGATGTCAAACAAATCCCTGTGATGTTTGATAAATATGCATAGTACTGTATTCGCTGGCATATTAGACACACTGGCATATAAGACGCACCCATTTTCAAGGGGTATTTTTCAGGAAAAAATTATTTTAGTTCCCTGATGAGGGGAATGAAAAGAGTATTGCACCAGGAGAGGAGGGGAATGAAAGGAATGATGCAACAGGAGAAGGGGAATGAAAAGAGTCCTGCATAAGTTTTTCTTGGAACCTAGGAGAGTCAAAATGCATAGGAGAGGAGGAGAAGGTAAGGAGTGCTTCACCTGGGTTCAACTACCCCTTCCCTTCCTGTTTGCTTGGGCAAGGAGAACTTTGGCTCCCGGTTCATTCCCTGTTTTTAGCATGACCGTATTTGCTGGTGTATAAGACACACCCCATTTTCAGAGGTTATTTTTAAAGAAAAAAGTGCATCTTATTTGCCAGCAAATATGGTATTTTAAAGATCTGAAGCAGCATCTTATCTGTACTGATTGGAAAAGAAGAGTACTATTTTAAAGTTCAAAACAATGGAAATGCATCCCCAGTTACACAAATGAGAGTAAGACATCACATAGAATGTGCTGTATTTATTAAAGTCCTCAGAGCATTTCCTAAAAACTTATTTTTGGTGATGTGTTCATACAGGTATTTGTAAAAGATACATACCTCCAGCTGATGCTAAGAACCTTGCACTAGTATTGGACATTAAGAAACGGGCCTGGATTATTTGGAATTAGCAAAGTATTTTATTACGAAGAACAAACATAATCATGTTAATTTCATTATTTCCCACTGATTCACTTCAGACTTTCCAATCTGATAATCAGAAAATGTTTTGGAAATAAATACATGACAACTTTTCCCCACCTTCTTTCCCATGGTGTAAAATTCTTCTGCACTCAGCAGCTGGACTTATTCAGTATCTAGATTTATCTAGAACCATTTCAATGGATATGAGATGGAAATGGCTTGGATTGCCTTGGTGGATAACCTACGAAGGGTACTGGACATAGAAATACTGTCCCTGTTGGTTCTGCTGGATCTCTGAGCATCATTCAGTACAAATGACCATGGGATCCTTCTGGGAAACCTGGTAGCACTGTTTTACAGTGGCTCCATTTCTTCCTGAAGGGCAGAATCCAGAAAGTGATGTTGGAAGACTCCTGTTCAACTCCTTGGCCATTGACCTATGGGGTCCCTCAGGCTTCTATTTTGTAGCCCATACTGTTTAGCATGCTATATTCTCACTATGCTATTTAATAGTATTTTGAGGTCCAGTGCATAAGTATGTGAATGACACCCAACTGTACTACTTCTTCCTCAATTAAAGGAAACTGGCTTGGTTCTAAATCAGTGCATGTCATCAGTAATGGACTGGATGAAGATGAACAAACTGAAACTTAACCAAGACAGAGTTGCAGTCTGCTGTTGAAAGGCAGATCAGAGAACAGGGATTCAACATGTGCTGGATGGCGTTAACATTCCCCCTGAAAATGCAACCAGCTTGGATATACTCATGAACTCAGCACTGAGCCTGGGAGCCCTGATTTGGGCAGTGGCCAGGAGTACCTTCACTGTTAATACTTGTGCACTGGCTGCCCGCATTCCTTGAGATGTTGGATCTGGACACAGTGACACATGCCTGGATTACATTCCATTTGGATTACTGTAACACATTCAACATGGGGCTATATTCATAAACTTCATTTGCTCCAAAGAGCTGCAGCTAGTTTGTTAATCACAGCTGGATGCAGGGAATACACTTGTTGCAATTACTCCACTGGCTGCCAGTCCATTTCTGGGCACAATTCAAAGTTCTGGTTATGACCTACAAAGTTCTGTATGGCCCATGTCCAGTTTATCTGAAGGACTGTATCTCCCTGTATGAATATGCCTTTGTTTTGAAATCTTCTGAGGGGGTGGGGCTTCTGTCAGCCCCACTGCTCTCACAAGTACATCAGCAGGGAACATGAGAGAGGGCCTTCTTGGTGGCTTCTCCCAGGCTATGGAACTCCCTTCTTAGAGAGGTTAGATTGAAACTCTCCTTTCTATACTTTTGTAGGCAGAGATCTTTTTGTAGGGTAATTGCTCAGGGAGAAAGTGCCTTTCATGTGCTGTCTCCTTTATATTAGTTGTTTTTTTTTAAAGGTCTTTTTTTAACTTCTCTTAATTTTATTGATCATTCATATTTTTATCATTTGTATGATAAAATTTTTTAGCTGTTGTCTGTTGTAACTTTTAGAAAGCACTTTAGTCCCAGACTGGAAAAAGCTGAGATATAAACAATAACAACAACAAACAGTTTCCACAGACTGGAGCCAGTTCTAGACATCTTGCTGCCTTCAACAATGTCTACAGTTCACTGAACAGCTTGTGATGCCAAAGGGAAAATGCCACAAATAAGTAGCATGCAGCTTAGATAATTAAAGAAAGGGGCTTTCTTACAAATCAGCATTAGCTCAAGACGAAGGCATTTTTAACAAGGAATTGACAGAGCTTAATCCTAACATATCTGTGTCTTGTGTGTTTCACATATTCACAGACATATTTTTAGCACTGCCATGCTACAATATGTGCATGGATTTATGTGTGCTCTCTAGACTGGTAGGCGTAATCTTAGAGGGCATGCAGGAAGCGAATTTGCAATACATCCCATAGTGCTCATCATGGCCTCCTTTATTGCTCTGCCTCCTGGTTATCTCAGCCTTTGCCCTTGAATGAATTTTAGACCAAAACTCCTCATTAAAGATTAATACAATCCCTGTTCACTCTAGAAGTATGCAATAGTATGTGTGTTACTTTTTTTAAAAAAGCAGCTAACAAAATGAATTTCAACAGAGAGAAATGTAAGGTCCTACACTTAGGCAGGAAAAATGGAATGCACAAATATAGGATGGGGGACACATGGCTGGACAACAGTATGTGTGAAAGGGATATTGGAGTCTTGGCAGATCACAAGCTGAACATGAGTCAGCAGTGTGATGCAGCAGCCAAGAAAGCCAATGTGATTCTTGGTTGCATCAGTAGCAGTATGGTGTCTAGATCAAGGGAGGTAATGGTACCACTCTATTCTGTTTTGGTTAGACCTCATTTGGAATAGTGTGTCCAGTTCTGGGCACCTCAGTTCAAGAAGGATACTGACAAGCTGGAGCGTATTCAGAGGATGGTGACCAAAATGGTGAAAGGTCTGGAAGCTGTGCCCTATAGGAGCAGCGTAGGGAGCTGGGGATGTTTAGTCTGCAGAAGAGAAGGTTAAGAGGGGACATGATAGCCATGTTTAAATATTTGAAGGGATGCCATGTAGAGGAGGGAGAGGGCTTACTTTCCACTGCACTAGAGACTAGGATAAAGAGCAATGGATTCAAGCTGCAGGAAAGGAGATTCCACCTGAACCTGAGGAAGAACTTCCTGACAGTCAAAGCTGTCCGGCAGTGGAATGTGCTGCCTCGGAGTGTGATAGAGTTTCCTTCTTTGGAGGTTTTTAAGCAGAGGCTGGATGGCCATCTGTTGGGAAAGTTTTAATGCATGTTCCTGCATGGCAGGGGGTTGGACTGGATGGCCCCTGTGGTCTGTTCCAACTTTATGATTCTATGATTTCCATTGTTCATCAATCACTAGTCATAACAAGTGATGTTTGCTGGTGACATGTAATAATCCATTACTTTTTTAAAAAAGGCCCTTTCCATAGGATATCGTCATCCTGCACTGGGGATGGGAGAAGGATGGGACCCGGATGATGCTTATGCACGACGTTGTGCGTATTCCGTTGTTCTTCCATCCCCAGGTGGCATGATTGCACTGCAAATTATTGATGGGTTTTACTCATCAATGACTGGCAATTGTGCAACCCTCCTGCTGCTGTCCCACACTCACCTGAGCTGCGGAGGATCAGGAAGTGCGATGGCCACACTTCCTGCCCCAGCACACCCTGGGACTGTGCCCTGTGGCTCTATGGAAGGACAAGGCGTGGCCATCACGCCTCCTCTATTCCCGCAGGAAGGCAGTGTGGAGGGGAGACCTCCTGTCATGCTCCCTCCTGGGAAAGGTTCTGCTGCAGTCCCTGTGGGACACCACCGGGATCCAGTAATGTGCAAAAAGGGCTTAAGATTCAATAATAAACTGCATCAAACACTTCTTGCCTACTTTTTTTGGCTGTGTGTGTGTCTATGCGTGTATGTTTACGTGAAAATGAAGTTTCTGTGAAGACAATGGGGGGGAAGGAGAACTTCAGTAGAAATTGTCATGGGGGTAGGGTTGTACCTTACCTTATTAGGTATATGAGGTGGCCAAGTGATGTTTTCTTTCCCTCTTTTCATAGAATCATAGAATCATAAAAATGTAGATTTGGAAGAGACCACAGGGGCCATCCAGTCCAACCCCCTGCCATGTAGGAACACCCTCAAAGCACTCCCGACAGATGGCCATCTAGCCTCTGCTTAAAAACCTCCAAGGAAGGAGACTCCACTACATTCCAAGGCAGTAGATTCCACTGCCGGACAGCCCTGACCATCAGGAAGTTCTTCCTGAGGTTCAGGTGGAATCTCCTTTCCTGCTGCTTGTATCCATTGCTCCTTGTCCTGGTCTCTGG
Source organism: Iguana delicatissima (assembly GCA_948472985.1). Classification (NCBI taxonomy): domain Eukaryota; kingdom Metazoa; phylum Chordata; class Lepidosauria; order Squamata; family Iguanidae; genus Iguana; species Iguana delicatissima. The sequence goes on along the minus strand of CAOKZL010000072.1, from coordinate 565,980 downwards.
AGCAGCAGAAAACAAGCCCTCTCCTTCCTCTACATGGCATCCCTTCAAATATTTAAACATGGCTATCATGTCCCCTCTTAACTTTCTCTTCTGCAGACTAAACATACCCAGCTCTCTAAGTCTATCCTCATAGGGCATGGCTTCCAGGCCTCTCACCATTTTGGTCGCCCTCCTCTGGACTTGCTCCAGCTTGACCATGTCCTTCTTGAATTGGGGTGCCCAGAACTGGACACAGGATTCAAGATGAGGTCCAAGCAGAGTAGAGTGGTACCAGTACCTCCCTCGATCTAGACACCATACTCCTATTGATGCAGCTGAGAATTGCATTGGCTTTCTTGGCTGCCGCATCACACTGCTGACTCATGTTCAGCTTGTGGTCTATGAAGACTCCTAGATCCCTTTCACATGTACTGCTATCCAGCCACTTGTCCCCCATCCTATATTTCTGTATTCCATTTTTTCTACCTAAGTGTAGGACCTTACACTTCTCTCTGTTGAATTTCATTTTGTTAGCCTTGGCCCAGCTCTCCAATCTATCCAGGTTATTTTGAATTTTGATCCTGTCCTCTGGTGTATTAGCAACCCCTCTCAATTTGATGTCATCTGCAAATTTGATGAGCATGCCCTCTATTCCTTCATCTAAGTCGTTGATAAAAATATTGAACAGCACTGGGCCCAGGACAGAACCCTGTGGTACCCGGCTAGTCATTTCTCTCCAGGATGAAAAGCAGCCATTCATGATCACCCTTTGGGTTCGGTTGGTCAACCAATTGCAAATCCAACTAACAGTAGCCCTGTCCAGCCCACATTTTACCAGCTTCTTTGCAAGTATGTCATGGGGAACTTTGTCAAAGGCCTTACTGAAATTGAGATATGCTACATCCACAGCATTCCCTTCATCTATCAAGCTAGTAGCTCTATCAAAAAAATAGATAAGATAAGTCTGGCATGACTTATTTTTGAGAAATCCATGTTGACTTCTTGTGATTACTGTGTTGCTTTCTAAGTGATTAGAAACTGACTGCTTAATGATCTGCTCCAGGATCTTTCCAGGTACTGATGTCAGGCTGACTGGGCGATACTTATTTGGGTCCTCTTTTTTTCCCTTCTTGAAGATGGGGACAACATTTGCCCTCTTCCAGTCTGCTGGAACTTCTCCTGTCCTCCAAGATTTCTCAAAGATTATACAAGCAGTTCTGAAATGACCTCTGCCAGCTCTTTTAATATCCTAGGATGCAATTCATCTGGCCCTGGAGACTTGAATTCATCCAGTGTGGACGGGTATTCCTGTACCACCTCTCTACCTATTACGTGCCTCATTTCCCCTGCTTCTTCACCTGCTCCCCAACCGCCAGGTTGAGTGCTTGTATCCTTCTGGGAAAAAACTGAGACAAAGAAGGTGTTAAGTTGTTCTGCCTTTTCTCTCCCCCTGTTAGTAATTCACTATCTTCTCTGTGCAGTGACCCTATCGTCTCCTCCTTTTTCCTTTTGCTGCGGACATATTTAAAAAAGCCCTTTTTATTGTTTTTAATGTCTCTGGCCAGCCTAAGTTCGTTCTGTGCTTTAGCCTTTCTGACCTCCTCCCTACTTCTCCTGGCTACTTGCTTAAATTCTTCTTTGGTGGTTTCCCCCTTCTTCTATTTCCTATACATGTTTCTTTTAACACTGAGCTCAGCTGAGAGTTCTTTAGTCAACCATTCTGGTTTCCTCAGATGCCTTCCATTCTTCCTCCTTATTGGCACAGTTTTAGACTGTGCCTTCATTATCTACCTTTTAAGGAACTCCCATGTCTCCTGAACTCCTTTCCCTTTCACTATTTTTGACCACGGAATTCCAGCCAGCAGCTCCCTAAGTCTACAGAAGTCCACTTTTTTAAAATCTAAGATGAGTGTCTGGCTACACTTATCTTCTCCTTCCCACTGAATGCCAAATTCCAATAGGGCATGGTCACTCCCCGCTACAGATCCAACCACTTCTACCTCATTAACAAGATCATCCCTGTTGGTCAGGATCAGATCTAGAATATTTGATCCCATTGTTGCCTCTTCCTCCTTCTGGATAATGAAGTTGTCTGTAAGACAAGCAAGAAACTTGCTGGACCTTGCTGTCTTGGCAGAGTTTGACTGCCAGCATATATCCGGGTAATTGAAATCTCCTCTTATTACTGTATCTCTCCTCTTTGAATATGCAGTCATTTGGTTGAGGAAGGTGTCATCAAAGTCCTCAGCCTGGATTAGAAGTCTGTAGTAAACCCCCACCAGAATATCCCTATTGTTTCTCGCTGCCTTAATTCTTATCCAAATGCTCTTGACCTGGCTTTCTGGGTTTAAGTCCTGGATCTCTTCACAGGTGAAAACATCCTTGACATACAAGGCTACTCCTCCTCCTTTCTTGTTTGATCTATTTTTACAAAATAGGCTGTACCCCTCTATTCCTATATTCCAATCATGAGACTCATCCCACCAGGTCTCAGTGATGCCTATCAAATCGTATTTATTTTGTTGTACTAGGAGTTCAAGTTCATCCTGCTTGTTTCCCATACTCCGTGCATTAGTGTAGAGACACTTAAGTCCCCGGGCCCTTCCTGCAAGTCTTGTACTATTGTTTCTACTCCTCCCACCACTGGCCGCTTGTATTACTTGTCCAGTATCATTTGGGCCTTTCCCCCCTGTGCTCTCTGAGTCCTTGCCCTGAATAATATTGTCTCCCTCCCCAGTGGAACTTAGTTTAAAGACCTCTTAATCCTCCTTGCGAGACTGTTTGCAAAAACATTCCTGCCAAGTTTTGTGAGGTGCAGCCCATCCCTTGCCAGAAGCCCACGTTCATGGAAATTCAGGCCATGTTCCAAAAACCCAAACCGTTGCCGGCGGCACCACGTGCGGAGCCAGTTGTTGACCTCTGCTATTGCCCTTTCCCTATGTGCGCCATATCCTTGAACAGGGAGGAGAGATGAAATGACCACCTGTGCACCAAGGTCCTTAAGCTTTGTCCCCATAAGCTCGTAGTCCTTTGTGATGTAGTAAAAGCTGCTCCTCGCAGTGTCATTGGTTCCGACATGAACCAAAATGAGGGGCTTATGGTCAGTGCGTTTGACCAACCTGGTTAGCCTCTCTGTTATGTGGTTGATCCTGGCCCCAGGCAGACAGCAGACCTCTCGATTGAGCTTGTCCGGTTTGCAAATTGCTGTTTCGGTTCCTCTGAGCAAAGAGTCCCCAACTACCAGAACTCGCCTCCTCTGAGGCTTGTCCTGGGCTCCGTGACGAGCATGTTCTATTAGTACTGCCTGGGCATTCTGTTCAGGCTGGGAGCGTTGATCTAGTTCCTGTTGAGTTTGATTCCTTCTTGACATTCTGTTCCCTCCGCGTGGCGCTCCTCATTGTTTGTAAGGCCAAGAACTTTGAAGCGATTGTGTAGGTTAAGAGTCTCTGTTACCTTCCTGGTCCTTCTACTCCTCCATGTGACATTCGCCCAAGCCTCCGTTTCCTCGCACAGTGTGCTGACTACCTGATCTGGCAGCTCCTCCGTGCATTCGGTGTTCTGGTAGGTCTTCTCTGCCCTACCCAAAAACTTCTCACCTTCCCTAATAAGATGAAGATCAGAAACTCGTGCCTCCAGCTGGCGAACCTTCTCCTCCAAAAAGGTCACCAACTTGCACTTGGTGCAGGTGTACCCGAGAACATCTTGTGACAAGAAAAGGAACATCCCACAAGTGTTACAGGTGACTGCAGCAGCTCCCTCACCTTCCATCCTTGAAACTACAGAGAGTAGTACAGGACGTAATTCTAGAAATAATGTGCTTTCTTTCTGAAATTCAGCTGTATAAGCTACGTCTGCTCTACCGATTGCCAAGGATTAAACTTGGAGGATTGAAGTAGAGGACTTCAAGTGCACGTGCCGAAGGCGCTTGCCATTGGGAACTCCTAATAAAGCTCCTCCCCCTAGCTGGCTCCACCCCCTCATTAGTCAGACGGTGTGCTCAGGGAGAGCACACGGCCAGCACAAGGAGACTAAACAAAAACAAGCAAACAAACAGACAAGCAAGCACAGCCCCTCAAGCCTGTAAACACACCTGGTCTAGGATGTCTTCACAGACCCAGCTCTTCCTCTGCTCTCTCCTCTGGGAAATGAGCTATAGGGCTGTTGGAAGCTCCTAATAAAGCTCCTCCCCCTAGCTGGCTCCTCCCCCTTGTTAGTCAGTTAGTTTTATATTATTTTTAAAATTTAAAGTAAAAGTTAAAAATGAGAGACAAAGGGAAATAATATAGCATGCATTCCACCACACTTGCTAACCACACATCCCAGTCCTCTGCATCACCTCGTGAGACATATCTTCTTAACTTTCCTGTGAGAGAGGCAAGAAAAATATATGCTTGTTTTGGAGGGAACTGGGAGGAACATTTTAAAAAAGATCCCATACAGCCAAAATATCACTGCAATGACTCCCAAGTAATATATTGCAACAAACAACAGTTTGAAATGTGTACATCACAGATGGGGAAAATGTAGACCATGGACAATGTATGGTCCTTGGTCTCTATTATTTCAGCTCCTGAAGCTCCTATCAGTCTCCAAAGGCCCCTGAACTGCCCCCCTTTTTTTAAAGCCATGGTTTTCAGGTGAAAAATCACTTGAAAATTGCTCTCAAGCCACTCGTCCCTTGAAATACCTTCTTTTCTCTCCATTTTTTCTTCAAAATGGTGACAGGAAAAAAAAAAGAGGTCTTTGCCTGCCAGAGAAAAGATTGCTGGGAGGAAGCCAGCCGAGTCCTGTGGAAGAGAATTCCAGAGGGTAGGAGCAGCCACTGAGAAGATTCTCTCTTATATCCTCACCAAATGGGCCTGTGATGGGGGAAGGACCAAGAGATAGTGCTCCCCTCAGGATCGTAAGACTCTGGCAGGTTTGGATAGGTCATTTTCCTAGTCTGGATCTAAGCCATATAGGACTTTATAAGTCATGACCAGCACTTTCAATAGTGTCTGGAAAAAAATGAGTAGCCAGTGGGGCTGTTTCAACATAGGAGTTTTATATTCCCTGTGACTGGCCCCAGTCAGCACTCTGGCCAGAGCATTTTGGTTTCCAAAGGTAGCCCCACATAGGGCCTTTCCTCACTACACTGTTGTAGTGCTATTATTCCACTTTCAACATCCTGTGGAATTCTGGGGTTTGTAGTTTACTGAGGCCAAAAGAGCTCTCTGGCTGAGCATTCTAAATGCCCCTCCCTCAACTGCAAACCCTGGGATTCCATAGGATGTTGAAAGTAGAATAATAGCACTATTAACAGTGTTGTGCAGAAACACCCATAGAGTGTGTTACGGTAGTCCAGACGCAATGTAATCAAGGTATGCATACAATTTTTTAATAACCAAAGAAGATCCTAAGCAGAGGCTGAAGACAAGCTGAGATCATCAAAGGCAGAACCTGTGAGAGGTACAAAAGAGATGGAAGCCTCCAACAATAGTTCTTCATCATAGTGTCTGCCCAAACTGACAGAAGTATGTAGTTGGCTTCAGGAATGAGAGGCAGCAACCTGTAACATCTTTGTGGTTACATCCAGATCCTCAAATCTCTGAACATTATAAATTAAAGAGCATGGAAAAATCAGATCAATATGTAAAATTTGTATGACATTTTGCTTTTGTGGTTTGTTTTAAACAATCTTCTTCAGCTGTTAGTAGTGGCCTTATTTTCTTCTTTTCTCCTCCCTCTGGATGAATATTTAGTCATTTATTCTCAATTCTTTCCTCAGACCTCATTTCACTACAATATCTTCCTTCCTTCTCAGCTTGGACCCTGAGAAGGGACAGTTAGCCTGGAGTCAGAGAAGAAATGGTAAATTGTTCAGAGAAGTGTTACTGCTTCTTAACTTAGGGCACATCCAGACTGATTAAAAAGACTAGAAAGTCCCAGAGTTTGTTCTTGTTCTTTTTGATTTTATTTCCAAGGCCCATACACATTTTGTTCATCTCAGAATGTTTCCTGTCAGCTGCTGGTGAGATCAGAGCCCCTTTAAACCAGCTTCCCCAGTCCAACTTATTTTAACCCAGCATAAAATTGGAAAGAACAGGAACAAAATTGAGGATCAGCCTGGATGTGCCTTTAGAACTCTATTCTGTTTTTCTTAGCTAATAAACAGGTGAGGCTAAAGACTCTTCCCTTGTGTTAAGAATGTGGGCTGGAATCTTGTTGGGGAGTTACAGTTGCATGAGCACCTGAGTTACCATGCTACACGGTGACTCCTGTTCCATTCCCGTTCCCTTCCTGACTTACTGGGTGAGCAGCTGAGTCTTGTTCATACCCCCTCCTGTGAATGATCTCCAGTGTGACAAGCTGTCGGGTAGCCCTCCATATTTTAGTAATGGGATATGTAGTAGGAGTTAAGTAGCAGCTTGCTTGTAACAAGGTATGAGAACCAGAGACCATTAGATAAACAAAAACTAGGAATGCATTGATAACCTTAGCCAGGTTGCCCAAGACTTCAAGGTCTCTTGTGGGTGGGAAGATGTATTCTTTGTATTTTATGTTTTGAATCTTGCTAATTGCCTCCAGTTCACTCACTGAAGTCCTGTATGAAGTATCATGCTTCCAATAAATAGTGTTTAAGCACTATTCTGTTTGTGTGTGTGAATTCAGTTCATGACAGAATGAGTGAACTCCTTGTAAAAATATTACAACTGTTTGTAAAAATATTATAATATGTATCAAAAAATTGAAGAAGAGCCTGAAGAAGAAGGAGCATCTGGCGGAGTCGTCGAAGCTCCAGGTGATGGAATTTCTGGAAGAGACGAGACAGACCCCAGTCGGCCTCCTGATGCGAAACCCAAGACACGACCCTCAATTCCTCCAACCACCATGACCGGAGGTTAAACCTGGGCCTAGGGGGAAATACCAGAAACTGTGCAGCGCCAACGTCACTGGGCTACAAGATGGGACACATTGATTGTCGAGACCAGCTTGATGGAACAACTTCTAGCCAGGAAAGAAGAAGTGGAAAAACAATGAGAAGAAATTTCTAAACCGAGAGCTCAGCTACATGACTGGAGACTTCTGGTGCCTCAGGTTGGGCGTGCGCCACCCCAGATTCCAGCAGTGGCAGCAGCTGCTCCAGCACCTCCCAGGATACTGGCCCTATAATTGGGCCCAAACCGTTTCGGGAATTGAAGACCACTTATGATGGTGATGGCGCCACCCTAACGTGCTTCTTCAACATGGCCTCTAATTAGATGGTCGACTACAGGAACAGTTTCCCAGATGATGCCGCCAGAGTCAGATACCTGAGCCAGCACCTCAAAGGAGAAGCAGCAGAGTGGGTCGCCAGCCTATTTGACTCACGAGCTGAAGAGACAGCTGATCTGCAGCTGTTCATGTATCATCTCAGAGAAAGGTTTGAAGATCCATTCTTCCAAAAACAAGCCAGATACCAACTCAGGAAACTACACCACGGAAAAGGGACCATCAGGGAATACACCCATGAATTCAGAAAGTTAGCCACTAAAGTATTGGAATGGAAAGATGACATCCTCAAGCAATTTTTCCGAGATGGATTAAACCCCACCATACTAGATTGCTGCCTGACACAAGGAGATCCTGTCAGTCTCTTGGGCTGAATGAAACTAGCCAGAGAAGTGGAAAGCATCATGGAGAATATCCAGCTTGCCTGACAGAGACAAGCCCAAGAAAGCAGACGCTGAACCCCGGCACCCCGAAAAACTACTTTCCTAAGCAACGAAGCAAAAGAAAACAATTCCGAGAAGGTACCTGTTTCCAATGTGGGGAAAAAGGCCACATCGCCAACAAATGCCAGGGACCTAAGAAATCTGCTGAAGAAAAGTCGGGCACCCCCACCACCCAGCCTGCATCCTGCAAAGCTGATACTCTGAAACCACCAACCAAACGTCCCGCTGGTGGAACCTCTACTGGAGCTTGCGATGGCGAGGACAGCCTGCTGACCACCTCCAACTCGGACAGTGATGAGTGGGATCCTGACCAGTCCGCGAATGTAAATACAATTAAAACTCATCATGTATATGTTGCAGTAACTTTACAAGGAAATGATGGGAAATTATGAATGTATAGGGCCTTAGTTGACTCCACTAGTTTATTGAATCCCACAGTAGCCAAAGAGCTTGCAGTAAAGTTTGAACCCCTAAAAAAGGCTGTCAATTTATTTCAAATGAACAGCTCGCTCATGGCAGGGGTCCCTGTATGGGACAGGACAAAACCCATACCTATTCAAGTGGGGAACTTACAGGGGCGATTATATTTCCTAGTGCCCACCAAAATTGTGTTCCAAGTAGTTCTTGGGTATGACTGGCTGAAAAAGCACAATCCCCAAATTGTCTAGACCCAAGGATTACTCAAGCATACCCATGATGTCAATCTAGTGCCTGAAATAGAATCTCCCGACACCGCACTTAATTTGAGTCCTGAGGAATGCAGAAAATCCCACTAGAGTACTGGGATCTGCAGAAAGCTTTTGAAGACCACGAAGCAGACAAACTGCCCCGGCACAGAGACTTTGATTGCAAACTGAGATTAATAGATGGAGCTAAAATTCCCAAACCCAAAATATACACTATGAACAACCAAGAACTAGAAGCTCTAAAAAGATTCCTGAACAAAAACCTGCAGCTCTCATCAGCTCCCACAGCCACTCCCATATTTTTCCATAGGCAAAAAGATGGAGGAGAGCTGAGGTTCATTGTGAACTATAATTTAATTAATCAGGCAGTATTGCCTAATGTGTATTCGATTGCTTTGACTACGGATATCCTAAACCAATTGGTCAAAGGCAAATATTTCACCAAATTGGACCTCAAAGAAGCTTTCCACAGTATACTCATGGACCCTGAAAGTGAATGGTTGACCATCTTCTCAACTCCCCTGGGTAAGTACCAATGCACTGTTCTCCCTTTTGGATTACAAGCTGGTCCTGCCACATTCCAAATGTTCCTCATCTCTGTGTTACAAGACCTCTTCTATGAGGGTGTTGTGGTTTACCTAGATGACATTTTGATCTACTCAGAGGACCTTGAACAACACACCAAACTTGTACGCACTGTATTACAAAGACTCATAGACAATCAACTTGTTAAACTTTTGAAATGCGAGTTTCATGCTCAAACTTTTGACTATTTAGGGTATCGAGTTTGTAATAATACCCTAAACATGGACCCCTCCAAAATTTCTACAATCTTGCACTGGCCTGCCCCCAGAACTAGAAAGCAACTACAACAATTCCTTGGTTTTGCAACCTTTTACCATATCTTCATAGAAGGCTTTGCCACAATTGCACTCCCTTTCACCAACCTGTTAAAGGAAGCACCTGGTGGCCAGACTGACCAATGCAACCACATCCTTTGGACTGAAAAATGCCAAACAGCCTTTGATGCCCTCAAGAAAAATTTTACCTCCAAACCGCTACTCTTATTCCCTAACACTAACAAGGAATTTATAATTCAAACTGATGCCTCTGACTTCACCATGGGAGCCATTCTTCTACAATATGACACAGACGGCCATCTCAAACCATGTGCCTTCATCTCCAAATTCTCTGCCCCTCAACGCAACTGGCCAATCTGGAAAAAAGAAGCCATGGCCATCCATTTCGCGCTCTCCACATGGCACCATTTTCTTGAAGGTACTAAAATTCGTTTCCAAGTATGGACAGACCATTGTAATCTTGAAACACTAAAAACTGCCAAGAAACTGACCCCTAAACAAACCCATTGGGCTGAACTTTCCAACGCTTTAGATTCAAAATTATTTTCAAACCTGGAAAAACAAAGACTCTGGCGGATCCACTCTCCAGATTGCTGTGCCACAAACTGCCCTCCTTCTCTACTCCTAACAAAGAAAATACTCTTTTTTCTTCAGACACTTTTGGATTACAAGTTACTACACGAGCACCACAACGAGCCCATGCATCTGCCTCAACACTGCTTGAGGTCCTTTCCACACAGGGGACGTCTGGGTGACCTCTGGGTGAGGTCGCCCTAAGCCGTTTTTTTTACCCCGTGTGGAAAGGGCCTGACTCTGCTTTCTGGCATTCTCTAAAATCTGCCTACCTGACAGACACCTGGCTACATACACACAAAGACTCAGTTGCCTGGTTCATTGACTTGGCTTTCATTGGAACTAAGATCTATGTCCCCCTAGCTTGCTGACCTGCAATTTTGAAAAGATATCACAACTCCAGACCCACTGGACATTTTGGTTTTCTTAAAACTCTACATTCAATCAGGAATCTTTTCCATTGGCCAGGTCTCACCAAACACGTCCAAGAATACATAAAAAACTGTCCTGTTTGCAACACCTGCAGATCATCTACATCTAAACCACATGGACTTCTCCAACCGCTCCCTGTTTTGCTAATGCTCTTCATAAGTCCATTTCAGTTATTGCTTCTCCCCTTTCCCTTTCTCTTCCAAGTTACCCAACCTTCCCTGTTTTCCCTATTCATTGTTTGCTATATTGATTTATTTTCCTAAGTCCTGTTTCACTTGTTGTTGTTTTTTTCAGGATGGGCAGGATGTTGGGTAGCCCTCCATATTTTAGTAATGGGATATGTAGTAGGAGTTAAGTAGCAGCTTGCTTGTAACAAGGTATGAGAACCAGAGACCGTTAGATAAACAAAATCTAGGAATGCACTGATGAGCTTAGCCAGGTTGCCCAAGACTTCAAGGTCTCTTGTAGGGGGAAGGTGTATGTTTTGAATCTTGTTTTGAATCTTGCTAATTGCCTCCAGTTTACTCACTGAAGTCCTGTATGAAATATCATGCTCGTAATAAATAGTATTTAAGCAAGCTGGACCTCTGTCCCAATCCCTCCTCTTGCCCATGATTGCTTTCAAGGGGCATCAGCCAGGTGTTTTCTGTTTGACAGGAGAACAGACCCACACAGATCACAATGGCTGCTTCCCTGATTGGGGTACTTTCACAGTCTGTATGTAGGTCCTAAATTAGGATTGCCAATAGGTAATGGTCACAGGTGAGTAACCCTAGGTTATGCATTCCTAACTGCCCAACAGGATTCCAGCTGTGATTAGGTAAGTTATACAACTTATCACATCTCTCAAGTCCACACACAAGGTGTGGATATTCACAGAGGGAAGCCTATGCAATCAGAGCTCTATAGACTCACATCCTGTTACTGACGTATGGAGGCATAAGTTGCACTACTCATAGGGAGTGTTTTTCATTTTTTGTTTTTTTGTATAATGTGAAACAGGCTGTTTTACTTTGCTCTTCTTCCATAAGGATGTCAAAAGCCACTACTGATAGTGATATAAGAAGAATTGCACATGTGTACAGAAAGCACATGTGGCAGTGCATCAAAGTACAAAGAGTAGGCTGTGGATGCATATTGTCTCTATGCATTGCTTTTAGGTGCTATAGTAGCACAGCTGGTTGTCAGCCATAAACGTTGACCGTTGATCCTTATACATTGCACTACGCTGGTGTTCAGTGCGGAGGTTGTGTAACACAACTCTGCTGGTGGATATTTATGCTACTCTGAAGCGATGTAGGATCTCAGCCGACATTGCTTCCTGAGGAGCTGGAAGCTAGCCTAGTAAGCCTAGGAAATAGGCATGCAGTCCACATTTATCAGGAGAGGAACGATTTCACCTTCCTGCTCTGCTCAGATGGTAGAGGCAGCATTAGGGAAAAACTGCAAGATTTCAGGGGCAGCAGCCCTGGCCTATACTTTCATGTGAACACGCTTTTATTCTGTAGTAACAGTCTATAACAAAGCCTCTGCTATATTTAGGGTAACTCTGTTTGATCATGCATAGTTCATATCATAATCTTGAACATGTTTAAAAGGGTGAAATTCTTTAGTTTGACTGCTCTTACGTTCCCCAAAACAACAGATAATAAGAGCTACTGTAGTCCATGGAATTTTACCATTCATGTATATGTTTCCAGGCTAGAGAGTGGAACTTTGTTCTACGACTGTATGTGGAGAGTGCTCTGATTTGTCATTAATCATTAATTAAATTTGTTCTGCATTTATGGATAAACAGATCAATGTGGAAAATGATTTATGCATTGCTCTCAGAGTGCCCCACATAAAGCACGACATTGAAATACTAGTTTAATTTCTTTCAGAGTAGCAGCGTCTCATCATACACAATATAGGCATATATTTCCAATGTGTATATAGTTTCTTGTTTCTGATAGCACCTTTCCCCACCGTGCTGGCAGCTGATTAAATTTTTACTATGCAGCCCTTGTGGCTTCATTTCTTCTCCTCACAAAGCAGCATTGAGGATTCCCTCCTCACTTCCAATAAATTAATCTGGTGACCTTTTTTTAAGGCTTATTCTGTGAATGAATTAAGGGAAGAAAAATGGTAAATGCATGTCAACTTTTCTTGATGTGTAGAGAAGAAAAAATATGGAACATATAATATTATATACGTATGTATGTATGTATGTATGTATTTCAAAATGTCAGCACTGGTCTATGGTTCTCAATACAAGCATTTACAATTTTTTTAAAAGATTCAGGGGAAAAAGGATTTTACCACTGAAGCTGAACAAATCCCTTCTGCTGGCTTTAATTGCAAAAGATGATGAATAAGTACCCATGCTAGAACTGTCTTTTCTTGTATGTATGTGTGTGTGGTCAGGGGTGGGGGGAGGGATTCATCTGTATAGCTAAAGCAAAGAGAGGAGATGAGACAAAATTTTTGACAAATTTAAAATTTACAAGGCCTGACATCCAACTAAGATATGCTTAGTTCTAAAAGATCTAACACTGCAATCTGTTGATGTCTTTCAAATATGCAACATCATTAAAATTACTCTCCTTATTGGAATGCATCCAATAAAACTCCATTTTTTTTAAAGAAGGGATCCATAAAGCTATTGGCCTGTTAGCCTCATGTCTGCTTTGAATAAAGTGGTGAAAAATATTAACACTAAAATCATTGAGTATATAAGCCCTATTTGAACACTCAGCTTAACAGAGTTCTACTGTGCAGTCTCCTTCCTTCCCATAGTTTAAAAGCTTGATTGTGCAGGCTTCTAAATCATGCATGGAGTGCCCACATATTCAGCAGACCCACTGTTTCAAAAGTTTCTTCTCCAATGCATGGAAGGTTGTGATGTGCAAATGACCCTCACTGTGTCCTCTAGTCTTCTCAGTAGATGTGCACTCTTCTTAACTTCTCATCTGCTGGATGAAACAAACAGTTCCTCCCCCCACCTATGGATGTTGCGTGCATTTTCCCCCCAGATCATGTTACATATGTGAATGTGCATAATTGTGAAGACATGCCGATAAAGTACATATTTTATGGCCTTCTGAACAGTAAAAGGTATGCTAGAAGATGCATGTTCCTCTTGTAGTGAGGAAAGAATAAATTTAAGTACAGAATTACAAGCATCTATGTGGGGAAAAAGTGTTTATTAGAATTCTATTCAGATATGGATTGGACTGATGCATGAAGCAATTTATTGGGAGGACAGAAACTATCAAACTTTAAAGTACTTTTTGCAATTAAAGTAGTCAACAGACAAACAGCAGTTTGTCACCCCCACGTGTGGTTATATTCCTTTGTTCTATTTTTCCTGGTTTGGGTCCAAGTAACCTGCAGGATTGCCATACAATCTGCCTCATACACTCAGGTCTTCTGGGGACCATTTATTTAAATTGGCCAGGACTAGACTGGCAATGGTCACCCAGAAGACCTTCTCAATGACCACCCCTAGACTGTGGAGTGACCTGCCAGAAGAGATTCGACAGCAAAATATGCTGTCCGAATTAAAAAATAGTACTAAAGACATGTCTCTTCTGGAAGGCCTACCCAGCCTATTTTTAAGTATACTTTTAATTGTACTTCCAATTGCAGTTTTAATTGTATTTGTACTTTTAATTGTACTTTTTAATTATGTTATATTTCAACTAGGATTTATCTGTATTTTAAATGGTTTTGTGTTTTTAGGGTACTTAGTCATAATTTGTTTTTAATTGTATCTATGTTGAACCCCGCCTCGAGCCTGGAGACAGGCGGTTATCTATCTGTGCAATGCCCACTGTTCAGACTAAAGACTAGACAGCATGCATACGAGTGTGCATGTATAGACACACATATGTTTCTGAAGAATCATCTCTCTCTATTCCACAGAATTCACTGGGGTTTATTCTGTGGACAATATATGTAGAAGTGCAGGAAATAACAGGAGAATGAAGATTAATTGCCAAACAGCACTTGGATTTGGCCTTTATTTAAGTTACATTTTGTGGTGAGAGATGCTGTTTCTTGGCCCCTTGTGCACTCTAGTTTATAGAGGGAAATATTGTTCGTGTGCTAGCTTAAAAACTGGATTTAGTGGGAAGGATGGAGGGAAGAACAAGGAGAGAACAGAAGAGAATATAGACAATTAATTGAATGGCAAGGCAGTGATGAGTAAAACACTCTGCACCAAGGTATGGAAAATTTCCAAAACAGTGTAAACTTTTGTGGAAAAAGGCTGTATAAGTTTCTACACAAGTTCTGCTGACTGATGATTCTTTTTGTCTCTTGGGATATCTCCAGTATCTCTAGTGATGATGCAAATGTAATGGAGGAAGTGGAGACTGTGAATGTAGTTCCAGTCTTCTCTCTGGACAAGAATCTTCTGAGGCTGAACTTCTAAAGGGAGCTACTGAAAAACAGGAAGAATTCTCCCAAAGCAAAATTTGGTCTCACTGATCTTTTGGAGTTACTATTTACTTGCCAACTAACAGATGAAGTGTAACCAAACTTAGTGGTGGTGAGACAGAAGATGGAAGGGGTCATTTTGTAGATTGGCTACTGGATAAAGAACATGAAGTAGATGCTAAGAATATATTTTTTTAAATCACAGTAGGGAGTAAACAGAAAGTTCTCAGAGGTTTACACTAGGCAAAAGAAGGAGATATTAATAAATGGGATTAAACAAGCCACATGTCTTTATTGAGGAAAATGGCATATGTGACTCAGCAAAGATCAGCCTGGAAGAGATGTCCCAAAAGGAGACTGTCATGGATATCCAACTGTGATGTCCTTTTTGGCATCCCTTATTGTAAAATCTGAGCTTTATCCGATTGGATAGTAACCTATTCCCCTTGTGGAAAGAGATGGGGGTGGTCACCCATATTATCAGACAAATTTAATTTACCTTTACAGTCTTAGGTAACAGCCCTAATCCAAGGGCTTATTCAGCCTCTTGAGAATCCTGCTTTTATAGCCTTATAACACCTTACACTGTCATGATGCTATATTCCACTTTAACTGCCATGACAACATCCTATGGAATGCTATGATCTGCCATTTAGGGAGCATTTTGAATTCTCAGAGAAACAGCTTTTGGGCCTCACTAAATTAGAAACCCCAAAAATTTCACAGTATATTGTCATGGCAGTTAAAGTGGAATAATAGCACTATAATAGTGTAGTGTGAAAAGGAAGGTAGCTGAAGTGGGTCTCTCATACGCCTTCCCATTTTCACTATTGTGATATTTTCCACAGTGTCATAAAGGTGAAAAACAGTCAAGGGACTGTAGTGCCTTTCTTACGAGAAAAGAACTTTGAATTAAAAATTTATTTTAATAACTGTAGACATTTATAAAGTTGTAGAGGAAGAAATGCACATGAAAAGGAATCAAGTGAAAATAGATTCCAGAAATGTAAAGGAAAATACTTCTTAGTATTATGTGTAATTGATTTATACCTTCATGAGATTTGGCTATGACCAATGGATAAGGTGACTTTAAAAAGGGATGAAGCAAATCCCTGGAAGGCAGATCTATCAGCTGCTATTAATCATGATAGCTCTAAGGTATCCTTATTATGTTTCCAAATACAAATGCTGAATTGCTGGGAGGCAAACAACAAAAAAGGTTACATACCCTGCTTATGAGCCTGTTTGACTCCCATTTTGTCTCGTGCTGATCTTTGTGTTTGCTATAAGGTTTCACTCATCCAGGCTTAATAGGAGTACAGGAACCCTGACATCCATTTTACAAAGACTGAGGTAGTTTTCTTCCAGATCACCAGTGATTTAGCTTAACGGATGCTTGGCGATACACAAGGGAAAGTCTCTGGGCCTTTTGACAGCTACATTTGACAGCAAGACTCTGCGTGCTTTAATTGAAATCAGGCCGGTATGCAGCAAAGTAAAGTAGCTTTTTCCTGATAGGACTGTAGTTTCCCAGCAGCCTTTCAAAAACGTGGCACGGCACTTGGACTGTGATCTAGGAAGTCCTGAGTTCAAATTTTACCCCAGGCACAAAGTCACTAGATTGTTTTAGGCAAGACATTGACGATAATAATATTGGTTTACCTAATAGAGCAGTTGTAAGGATAGCCAAGACACTGTATCATTCCGTACTACTTTTAATAACTGCCATCTGCATACTACGGGTAGTAATAATCCATTCATTACAATGTTGTTGGACTACAACTTTTGGCATTCTTTACCATTGGCTTTGCTGGCTAGGGCTGCTGAAACTTTCAATCCAACAACACTTTCAGGAGGTATGATTCTCACATCTGCCATATATACTTATTTATTACAAATTTAGAATCTAAATCATTGACATATATCTTAAAAGTTTAAAGACAAACAGATCTGGTGATCATAAGGATGCAGGTAGAAGGAGGAGCTGGGAGAGCAAAAAGAAGAAATTCAGTGGAAAGAGTGGAGATGGGCTGGAGACAAGAGAATCTCAAGAGGTTTCTGAAAACACTTTTTAGTGGCTCAATGCAAGAAGCCACCTGATTCAAATACCTTGCCTGAAATGAAATACATTGTATTGGAAAAGATGCAATTTATCCCCATACTGAAAGCAGCTGGATGAAATGGATTATGCTAAATCATCCTGTCGAAAATTCATTACACCTTTACATGTGACCTTTTGTTCCAAAACCATAATCTGTTACTATGCATTATTAATCCAGACATGCTTCTCTTTAAAATGTTGATGCCGTGACAGCATAGGTGGATTCAGTAAAGTTTATAAGAGATAATGGTGTCTTCTCAGGGGTGGGCAGGAAGATAAGGAGACTGACAAAGTCTTCAGAATTTTCTTGTATCTCATATTGTCAGAAGCGCTGTCGCAGAGAGAAAGCAAGGTGTTTAACCTTTTGTCTGACTTCCTTTCAACAGACTAATTATAGACTTTTGCTGTTCAATAAAATAAAAAGACAGGTTTAAATACACGTAAACTTACACACACACACACACACACATCCTGCAACAAGTGAAATGGGCAATTGATTTCATTTTTAACCTTTCCCTGTTCCTGCTAATATCGATTCAGGTTATCATTTTCATTCCACGAGAATATGCAGTGTGTCAAAAAACAAAGGAAAGCAAAGAATATAGAACTATTATTTTCTGCAGAGAAAATACAATTTCCTGCACAGAAAATACTTTTTTTTCCCAGTGCAAAACATGTGAACTTTGGATAGAATAAGTCCTGAATTGTGAATAGCCTTCATACACTGCATGGTTTTCAATGACTTTGTCACACTGGGAAGAAAATTGCTAAAATTGCTTGTTGCTTTCTTCAAGAAGAGCCTTGGTGAAGAATGACATCCATAGTACCAATATTTTAATACTGTGTGATGTATTCATTTTTTTTTACACAATAACATGACCATTAATTTTATACCATTACCTTTTTTCACAAAAAAAACTGCTTTACTACTGCTTTATCAATGTTATTTGTCTTCTGATTCTTTCTGTCTACGTTGTCCTGCACATACAGTCAGAAATGATGTCTTCCTTCTTCATCCCATGCCCTCAACAGGATGATGTCTATTAACAATGGCCAGACTCCACTATGGCAATTAAGAAAACATAACCTAGAGTTGCGCACTTGTAACTGCTAAATATTCATAATCCCCACATAGCCCTTGCTTTAGGGGCTATGTAGAGACTGTGAAAGTCCCTCAGTTGCCACTTAAAGGAAAGCAGCCACTGCAGTCGATGGGGATCCAATCCGATGGGGATCCAACCAGCAGGAAGCTGCTGTTGAAGGTCCCATTTCCCCTTGTGTGAACAATGTCCAGCACATGGAGGAACTGTGACAGGATTCTTCCTCTTCTCCTTCTCCTTCTCCTTCTCCTTCTTTCATAAAAATATATTTATTAAAGATATAACAGAAAAAAAGATAACATACCAAAGAAAAAGTAAACAATTATATAAAAACAAACAAATTCAGATACAAATAAAAATACACAGAAGAAAACTTCACGGCATACACGTACATAAATTTGAATATACATAAAAATCCATATTAAAAAATGAGGTTTCCCCATCTGATCAAAGTGTAGCTAACATTTTAAAAAATCTTAATTCTTACCTCTCCTGAATTCGAAAAGGGAGAAAACTATATACAGATGTAACATAGTATAAGTACAAATGTAACATTAATACCACTTAAGCTTAAAAGAATATATGAGAAATATACATGGGTCTTCACATCTTTCTAGAAATTAAGAAACAAAATACAATGTCGTGAGTTTAAATGTGTAAGCTCTGTAAATAATCTCCATTTGCTATGGACCACTTTCAATATAAATTATCTCCAAGGCATTGGACCCCTTGAGATTCCTCCTAATGAAAAGTCAACAAATAATTTAAGTATGGCCATTTCTGCACAAGACTGTTATAGCACTATTATTCCATTTTCAACATCCCATGGAATCCTGGGGTTTGCAGTTTGGGAGGGGCCACAAAGGCCCCTCCCTAAACTGCTAACCCCAGGATTCCATAGGATGTTGAAAGTGGAATAATAGTGCTATAACATGCAGAAAT
Organism: Iguana delicatissima; assembly: GCA_948472985.1. Lineage (NCBI taxonomy): Eukaryota > Metazoa > Chordata > Lepidosauria > Squamata > Iguanidae > Iguana > Iguana delicatissima. The sequence goes on along the minus strand of CAOKZL010000072.1, from coordinate 547,191 downwards.
GGCCAATAAGTAATTAACAATCAAATCCAGATACATTATCAATCCCATTCGTTGTCTGCAAGAAATCTTTAAGTGGTGCCCAGTCTTTACAAAATTTGTTATTCAGTTTATCATCCAGAATGTAAGTAAATTTATCAGTTTCAGCTATATCCATCAGCTTTTCCACCCACTCTTCTACTGTTGGAATAGCTGTTACTCTCCAATATCCAGCAAATACTATCTTGTCCACCATAAGTATGTACCAAATCAGTCTTTCAAGATCTCTTTCTTCCTTTTTCTGCAATTTCAACACGCCAAACAAGAAGAATTTGGTTTATTTTTTTTTACTTTAATTTTTATAAAATTAATTACAAATAAAAAAAAACAACAGTAAGATATAAAACAATAAAAGTATAAATCAATAACAAAAAAATTAAGCACAACCTTTAGCTGCTGTCCCAGTAAAGTAAAACCTGTAAATAGCTTCTCTATTAATATATATCCCACTGTATCAATTTTTATCACTTCCCACTTATCCCTTTCTGGTTTATTTCGTAAATCTAAATTTGTCCCTCTGTTTTACAATTACAAATTATAATATTTTAAATTGAACATAAAACATAAATCGTAAATATTTCCTTAAAGCAGTCAGACCACCTAAGTACCACATCTCCTATCACTAGTACCCCCATTCAATTCCATTAGGGTAGTAACTTTCCATTAATCCACTGTCCCATTAATTTATACTTTTTTTTTAAAAAAAAAACACTTACAAATTATTATATAATCACTGTCAGATCATATCTTTTTGTAGAAAATTTGTTACCAATTCCCATTCTGTATCATAAGTGTTCATTGCATCTTTCTGTATTTTGGTAAGTTGGTCATACATTTTCAATTCATCAAGTTTGAGTAACCATTCATCTATTTCCGGAGTTTGCAAATTCTTCCAACATCTTGCGAACACAATTCTGGCAGATGTGACCATATACAATATTATTCTCCATCTACTTCTCACCATCAGTTGTTGATTATCTGGAATAATGTTCAGCAGATATAATTCTGGGTAATTGTATGTTTATCCCAAGCATTTCTTCTATCGTTTTGTGAATATTTTTCCAAAACTTTCTTGCTTTATGACACGTCCACCACATATGGAAAAAAGTCCCTTCTTCCTGATTACATTTCCAGCAAAGTTTCTTATTGGATTATACATTTTAGCTAATTTATGTGGACTTAAATACCATTGATAAAGCATCTTTAAATAGTTCTGTTTCAAATCTTGGGCGAGAGTAAATTTCTGTGCCCTTTTTCCAACTTTTTTGCCAATCTTCAAGTTTAATAGTTCTTCCTATATTTTGGGACCATCTAATCATTGTTTGCTTTATTGTTTCCTCCTCCAAGTTTCGGTTCAAAAGAAAAGTATAAATCTTAGACGTTAAATGACTTTGATTCTCTAAGATAGCTTTTTCAAAATCATTCATATCTGTTTTTGAAAGGAAGCCTTCCAATTTCATATCCATTTTGAACCTCTTCTCAGTTGCAAGTACAAAAACCACTGAGTGGGGAAACCGCTTTCTTCTAATTCTATTCTTGTTTTAAAAATATTAGTGGATCCTTCAATTATCAATCTTTGTAACAAATCCATTTTTCCTGCTAGATTTCCATTTTCCAAATAAAACTTCATGTGGAGAAACCCACTGTGGCATTTTCAAATATGTTTTTATTTTAAATTTTTTCCAAATCAATAATAGGGATCTCCGAATATAATGATTTATAAAATCTCTATCCACTTTATCTTTCCCATACCACAAGTACGCATGCCATCCAAATACATTGTCTGCTCCTTCTAATTTCAGTAATCGCTCATCTTTTAAAGTTATCCATTCCGAAATCCACGTTAGGCATGCTGCCTGATAATACAATTTTAAGTCCGGGAGAGCACATCCTCCCCTTTCTTTCTTATCCGTTAATACTTTCCAATTAATCCTTGGTCTCTTTCCCTCCCATACAAATTTTGAAATTTCTTTTTGCCAATTCTTAAAACAGTTCTCATTTATGATTACTGGAATATTTTGAAATAAAAAATTCATCTTTGGAAGGACATTCATTTTCACAGCCTCTATTCGGCCTAATAATGATAGTTTCAGATTTCCCCACGATTTTAGTTCATTTTGGATTTAGACCAGGTCTTTTTATAGTTATTTTCAAACAGCTCTGTACAACGTTTAGTAATCCACACACCCAAATACTTTAGTTTCTTTTCCACTGAATATCCTGAAATTTCTATAAGTTCACGTTCTTCCGAAGAATCAATATTTTTAGTAAGCATTTTAGTTTTTTCTATGTTCACCTTTAGACCCGCCATTTCTTCGAATTCCTTTAATCTCTCCACCAACCTTTCTATAGATACTTTGGGATCCTCTAAAAAGATAACCAGGTCATCTGCGTACGCTTTAACTTTGTAAACTTGTCCTTTGATCTTAACCCCATTAATCTCCTTATCTTCTTTAACTCCCTTAGAAAAACTTCCAAAACAAGTATAAATAACAACGGTGAAATTGGACAACCTTGCCTAGTGCCCTTTTGAATACCAAAAACCTCTGTTCTTTCACCGTTTATTAACAAGGCGGCTGTTTGATCTTTATATATTTCTTCCATCCATCTAGTAAACTTTAAACCACAGTCCATTCGTTTTAAAACTTCTATCATAAAATCCCATCTCACATTGTCGAACGTTTTTTCAAAGTCTATGAAAATCATCGCTAATTTTTTTTCATTATGTTTCTCAAAGTATTCAAGCATATTCATCACCAAATTAATATTATTCCTTAGAAGTCTATCTGGAAGAAATCCACTTTGGTCATCATGAATCATCATTCAGAATTTTTTTTAATCTATCTGCCAAAATCATAGTAAAGATTTTATAATCAATGTTCAACAATGAGATGGGTCAATAGTTCCCCGGGATTAATGTCCTTTCCTTCTTTAGGAATCAATGTTATATTTGCTTGTTTCCAATCTCTGGTACACCAGTTACCATTATTTCATTAAATGTTTTCTGAAGAGGTATTATCAGTTGCTGTTCTAATACTTTATAATACATTGCTGAGAACCCATCAGGACCAGGTGCTTTATTTGATTTTAATTTCTTTATTGCCGCTGATATTTCTGCAATTGTTATAGAAGCATTCAATAAATCTTTCTGTCCTTGCGTTATTTTTGTAATGTTTCTTGTATTTAAGTACTATGAATTGAAATATCCGAACATTAGAAACAGGCATCTGTTTATATAATTTTGCATAATATTTCAAGAACGCATTTTGAATAGAGGTCTGCTCTGTTATTCTTTTCCCCACCGATGTTAATCTCTGTTATTTGTCTTCTCTCTATCTCCTTTCTCAATTTATATGCTAACCATTTTCCTGATTTGTTAGCTGATTCAAAATGTTTCTGCTTAATTCTTCTCAACTTTTTCTCTAATTGATATATATTTTCTCTTCTAAGCTCATCTTGTAAAAATTTAATCTGATTTAGCAAGTCTCTGTTCAATGGATCATTTCTTAAAGCCTCTTCTTTTTGTCGTAAATTGACTTCTAATTCAGCATACCTCTGTTGCCTCTTCTTCTTCCATTCTGTTCCCCATTTGATTAAATAGCCTCTTATGACAGCTTTACTGGCATCCCAGATTGATTTCATTTTAGCCTCAGAGTGCATATTTTCTTCAAAGTAATATTCCAGCTCTTTTTTGATTTGAATCAAATAATCTTCATTCTGAAGCAATGCTGGATTCAGTTTCCAATTCCAGCCTTTTCTTTTGATAGAATTGAAGTTTAAGTTGTTTAAATTATGATCCGATATAAATTTTGGTAAATATCCATGTCTTTTATATGTTTATGTAAATGTATAGAAATGAAACATATCAATCCTAGACATGGATTTATGTGGTTCCAATAAAAAGTATAACCCTTGGAATCTCCATACTTGTATCTCCACACGTCCAATAATGCAAAATTATTCATAATATTAAAAAAGCTTTTTGGGAAATTTGCCTTGAGATTTTTTAATTGACTTAGACGATCTTATCCTTTCTTTGGGGTTTTAAAAACCCCATTAAAGTCTCCCATTAGAAGAATATTCCGTTGATCTCTCTCCTGAGTATATGCAATCAATTCTTTTTCTAATGTTCCAAAAAATTTGTCTTTATTGTCTATGGGAGTATATATACCAACAGCTAAAATTCTTGTATTTAAAAAGTCAGTCTCAACGCCAATATAATGACCATTATTATCCACAAATACCTCTTCAGAATTAAATTTCAAGTTTACATACAGAGCCACACCACGTTTTTTTCTTTTGAAAGGTAAAAGCATATAGTTTTCCCCAAATTCGAGTTTCTCAAGTATTTTATATCTTTTTCTTTAAATTTAGTCTCTTTTAAAAAAACCAGGTCTGCTTTCTTTTTTTCCAACAAATGAAATATTTGCCTCCTCTTGTAAGCCGAATTAACACCTTTAATGTTCCAGGATTGTATATTTATCGCCATCCTTCTTCTTCTTCTTTTTTTTCTTTTTCTTTCTTCCTTCCTTCTTCTTCCTTTTTTTCTCCCCTCTTCTTTTTATTTCAAATTCAGTCTTTACTCGTCAATTCCCTTCAATCTCAATATTGTCCAATTCCCTCTCCTTTTTTTAGCTTTCTCTTCAACAGTATCTTCTATTTCTCCTTCTTCTTCGTCCACGTCAATCTCATCTCCTTCTTCTTGTCTGGGTCTGTTCAGCGTCTTTCTCAATCTGATTACCTTTCATGGCGACACTTCTTTTTGTCCTGAAAATTCTTTTGGTGGTTGTTCAGTATCAAAGTCTTTTTTTATTTTTTCATACATTTCTTTAGCTTTGTCAATATTGGTAATCTTATACCACCTCTGTCTGTAGTATATAGAATCCTTCAGTCCGTTCCCACCTGAAATTTATATTACATCTCTGAAGTAAACGTGTAAGAAATTTATATTCTTGTCTACTTTTAATCACTGCAAAGGGGGCATCCTTAAAAATTTTAATTTCATTATTCTCAATCATTAACTTATAATCGTAATTTTTTTGGAGCACTTTATCTCTGGTCCTTACTTTAGTAAAACAGACTATTACATCTCTTGCCCACTTTTTCTCCCTAGCCAATTTCGAGTTTAATCTAAAATTCTATCAATGTCTGCTTCAAGTTTTTCTTCTATAAATGTCTATGTATGCTGCAGAGCTGGTATGACCCTCTGATAAAGACTATCTTCCGTCAATTCCGTTAAACCTCTCAATTTCAGACATCTGTCTCGGTAACGTAATTCATGCATTTTAATTAACATTTCCTGTTGTTGTTGCATGGATTTGGTTATTTTTTGTTCAGAATGCAATTGCCTTGTTTTAGTGTGTAAATTAGTCACATCCTCTTTTATTTCTGAAATGTCTTTATGAACCTTTTGTATTTTTTTTATTTATAAATCCATTTCTCTTTTTATTTCTGTTTTTATTTCTGCTCTCATTTCTTTCATTTCGTTTCCCGATCTCCTGCCTAATCTCCTGCTTTATATCATCTCTTAGATTTTTAATTTCTTGCAACAAAATTGATAGATCAGGTTGAGCTGTTGGTAAGCTTGGTGCCATAGGTAATATTTCTCCTGATCCTCTTCTTGCTGTGGCCATCTGTGACAATTTTGCTTCAGCTTGTAAGGTTGCTTTCCTCTTAACTGTCGTGTAAGTTGCCATCTTAATTCTCTTTCAATATTCTTCAATGTTCTTACAATAATACAATAATACAACAGTAAAACAATATGGCAGCAAACAGTTATAGCAATATAACCCCAAACAATTTGTAATGACACCTACAAATCTGTTTTGAATTCAATAACAGACCTATAATAATTGTAAATCAGCAATGTCAATGTCAAATACTGAATTCACCTTATATAACTACATATCCTAGTAAAAAACCACCACCAAAAACCTTACTTTATATTTACCTTATACTTAAGTATGATTACACATATAAACTTTTCAATATACCAGCCTCTCTATGAAAAGTCAACAATTAATGAGACCAGCTGCTCTTAAAAAAAAAAAGAGAGAGAGAGAGAGAGAAAGAGAGAAGTGACCTTGTACTCCAGCTGCAATCCATCTCTGGCCTTATCTTATCATTATGTTTACACTGTTCACTGCTGCACTGCGGGCCAATATTCCCAATTATTCCCAATTTTTATTGTCACTTAAATAAATACTGCACTTTAAATTCAAGTATAAAATTATTCCGTTATCAACCAATCCGGAGACTTTAGTACACTTCTCAAGTCACGCTGATTACAGAAAATGCTCCTAAAATGTCTGTCTTTTTGCTTCTTGCTTCAGCGAACTCCGCTCTACCAGTAGCGAGCTCAAGCCTAAATCCCAGGTCTGTATTTCCTCTTCGCTTCCTTACCAAGTTTAATTCGACTTGACACTTTTAAATAATTCCTTTGCACCGTTTTGAGTTGCAAAAAGTCAGAAAAACAATCTAATTTCCAGTCAGATTTTCCACATAAGATTTAAATCCAAATCCAAGTCCTCTCAATACCTCTGTTTCGCTCCCTTACCTTTCTCTTCAGCTCTCTTTAGCCCCGCCGTCAAAACGATTCACGGACCATTCGCAGCCATTCACAGCCCCAGTCAAACAAAGACATCCATGACAATCTCATCAAAAAATGTCACAAAAAAAAATAAAAAAAAATAAAATTCTTATTGATCTTCGTAATTATACAGTTACAGAGAAAGAGTTCTCAATCAGCGAGCTCCAACACAACACCAACCTTCCAATCCAAAGTATCTTCACGATGAGCTCAAGCCGAAAAAAAAATCGCCATACTGTTTGCAGTGTAAATAAAGAAAAGTTTCATACTTCACTCATCAGATGATCTCGTTCCAGCAGAGGTTCCAACCATCCAGGGAGAAGCTCTTCTTATTAGTATTTTTGAAAGAAAGATTTTTTAAAAAAGCTTTTGGCCGCGGTCGCGCTGAGAAAACTCAGCGATCAGAAGCAGCTGTGGTTGCTCAACGACCCCTCTATCCACTGCCGCGATCTGCTGTTTCTGATCAGAGACAGCTAGAGAGTATGAGGTCTCCGGCGAGCCCCCCAGCACCCCTTTTCCCGGAGGGGTAGTCGGCTGGAAAATCTCCCAGCTATACCGCCTCTGATGGTGCCGGGTGCAGACGATCGTCACTCCGACACCGATCCCGCCGCCATGAAGCCGGAAGTCAAGAAGAATTTGGTTTCAGTTCAATTTTTATCTTTAAAATCTTCTGCATTGTGGATTTGATTTTCATCCAGTATTTTTTGGCTTTATTGCACCCCCACCATAAATGTAAAATGTTCCAGTCTGTTTGTTGAACTTCCAACATGCATTTTTGGAACCTTTATACATTTTAGCTATTCTAACTGGAGAGAGATGCCATCTATTCATGATTTTTAGTAAGTTTTCTTGGAGATCATATGACCTCATATAAGTTGTTTCTCCAGATATTCTCCCATTCTTCCAGTAAAATATTATATCCAAGATCTTTGGCCCATTGGATCATATAGCCTTTAACAGTCTCTTCTTTCAGCTTAATTCTCAATAGCATCACATACAATTTAGAAAGCAATCCTTTTTCTCCCTAAGTAAGTATTCTTCAAATTGCATCATCTTCAAATCCACATCTTTAACTTTAAGATCTTCTTTAAATTTGTTAACTACTTGCATATAAGGAAGCCACTGAATATCTACACCTTCTTTCATCAGTTGCTGCCTTTCTTTAATTTGGTAAGAGTCTCTTGATTTTTTCAAAAGGTCCTTCTGCCTGTTGTGCCAGAGATTGTTCATGGGAGAGGGCGGAAATGGCAGCCAACTGCTTCCTTAGCAACAGGAGAACAGACCCATGCCAACTGCAGCAGCTGCTTCCCAATAAGTGGGGATGTGGGGGGGTCAGGTTGGGATTCACTGTGTAGCAACTATGGTGCTTATGTGTCTGTGAATCCCATAGAGGATTCTGGCCAGTGATTTCGTGGCAGAGGAATTTTGCTTATCATATACAACATGAGACTGACAAAATGCCACAAAGCTTCTGTAGACTGATACAATGTAAATTAGATTAGATTCACCAGTGATTCTCTTAGTCCGATTTAGTGGTGGAGCTTGGAGTGCATGGAGCTATCGTGCGGGGGCGTGGCCAAGGTGTGTGGGGGTGTGGCCTCAGTGCGCGGGGGCATTGCCATGGTGTGTGGGGGCATGGCTATGAGCCAGGATACCCCCAAAACATTGCTGCCAGGGGCAAACTACCCCCATCGCCCCAGTCAGTCACGTAGGGATGTGGAGTAGGGTGGCAATTTGCCCTGGGCGGCAATGTTTTTGGGGTATCCTGGCCTGTGGCCATGCTCCCATGCCCCTTGGCCATGCCCCTGTACACTGTGGCCACACCCTTGCACACAGTGGCCATGCCTCTCACACTGTAGCCCTGCCCCCTCCACACACTCCAAGCTCCGCCACTGCCCCGTCCCTACACAACTGCTCTGATTGCTCTCCTGTTTACTGGTAGCTGTCACGTCTGTCTTTAATTTGCCTTCAAACTTGAGAGAAGGCACAAACATGAGAAACGTGTTGTTGTTGTTGTTGTTGTTGTGTGGCCTCAAGTCATTTCCAACTTATGGTGACCCTGAGGCAAAGCTATCATGGGCTCTTCTGGGGCTGAGAGTGTATGACATGCCCAAGATAACCCAGTGGGTTTCCATGGCTGAACAGGGAATTGAATCCTGGTCTCCAGGACTGTAGTCCAGTGCTCAAACCACTACACCATGCTGACTCTGTGGAAAAGGTGCCTCTTGGAGATAGTTTTTATTCCAGAGCCTTCTTGGACCCCTTGGAGTGACCAGATACTCCCTTGGTCATTCTCTGCCATGCACACAATGTAGGAGTGGAAGACTACAGAACCAAACAATGTGTTTTTTTTTTTAAAGAAGACCAATAGCTGCTCAGGAGAGGAGTGACTATCAGCAGCCCCAATCAGGTAACTTTTATAACGTGCCAGAAGACTGAGGCAAGAATACTCCTTCTGGAAGAATATGCCAGCCAGCACATTCATAGACCTTGTCCCAAGTACCCACCTGCCGTACTGTTGATAGCAATACAGTATGGATCAGAAGTTTCATAGAAGAGCTGAGCACATAATGTGTTAATAGGGAAAGAGGTGGTGTTAAACTATTCAGATCTCAAACAGTTAAGGATAAGCTAAAGTTTCTATAGTCTAGTGTCTGTTGATGTAGTTAAATAGAAAGTACATTTAGAGATCAGATGATGCTGTTAGATTCATTATTTCACTCTCAACCTTTTTTTTTTTTACTGAATATCTCAGCTTAACCTCAGTTTCAGAAGACATCAAACAACCAAAGTCTCAAAAAATGATGTTTTGAGCACATGCAATATTTAGGATTTGAATTAAAATCCGAAATATGAAGAAAAATCAGTGCGTCAAGAAAACAGTATACAGTGGTGCTATTGATTTTAATTTAATTTATTTTCAGCAAATTCTCTGTTTATTGAGGGAAAAACAATTACATATAGTGATAAAAATGGACCCTGACTCAATGGCACATCAGTGGAAATGTCAGGTGTTTGCCTAGAGAATGGAGCTAGTGAATAATAGACTGTAGAAATGTGTTTGGTATGGGCAATTCAACTGTGATTTTTAAAAAATTCCTACACTGGCCTTCCATAAGTTAATTGACATGAAACTGAAAAACTCTTACTGAATGAAAGCAAAAGCAATAGTAGGGAAATCATTAAACAGAAGAATTTATTTAAAGGATAGCAATTGGATATTAAACACACATTTGTTGTTTTCTTCCACGTACATTTCATTATTGGATATCGTTGGCTATTTTCTGCCTTACATCCTGAGGCAATAGACTTTGCAGTGTAGGCAACAGCCTATGACTGGTAGGATGACTTCGTTCCTCCATGTGAATGTAGAGAACAGTACAGGATATGGACTTCACATTCAAACTCACTGTAGCTTCTACTTCTGAATATTGACAGTATTCATGGCCATCCCTGTGGCTTTCAGCTGAGCAATATATGTAATAAAACCACACCAAAGTAAATACAAACAAGGATACTGATTTTGACTCCCCCATAGTTATCTCCCTGGTGCAATGAACAGCTGATTGACATCATGCTTCTGTTAGAGCAAAGTAGCAATTAGTATAAGAAACAAGTTGATACCGGCAAATTAGTAAAAGCATTGGGAGAGCTTTGAACCATCATATAACTATAATATTTAGACGTGCTAATATCTCAGATGCATGTGTAATGTTTCCAAACTGTTTCTACAGGGTCTACCTCCCTGAGATCCACAATGGACCACGTCCTACCTCATCACCTGAGTTCACTCCCCAGAAGAACAGAATTCTATTTTTTTAAAAGGCAGCTTTCTCTCAGCTCTTCATGCTAGTGCAAAACTAGTATCAGGCACCTTACCTTCCTCTCTGCTACTGACAGACCCCAAATGTTTAGGAAGATTTGAAAGCCTCAATCTCTACCTCTCACTTTGTGTCCTTAATTGCCTTGTAAGATTCCTTTACTATGAGTTTTTCTTTTTCTACCTGCAATTCCATTGCCACTTGGTATTCCACTGCCATCAAACCCCCCAAATAATTTCTCCTTCAGTGCTCTGCCAAGACCCTAGACAGCTTGGCCAAATAATCAGGCATGGTTGAACAATATTTACAGCATTTATATAATAACATGTAAAAAATAACAATGTTAATGTAAAGCTTAGTTCATACAATATAGTAATGATAGTGGTGAGGGACTTAGACCATTTCCACACTACACTGTTATAGTGCTATTACTCCACTTTCAACATCCTATGGAATCTTGAGGTTTGAAGTTTAGAGAGAGGCATTTAGAATCCTCAGGCAGAGAGCGCTTTGGCCTTAGTAAACTACAAATCCCAAAATTCCACAGGATGTTGAAAGTGGAATAATAGCACTCTAACAGTGTAGTGTGGAAATGGCTTTAGAGTCTATGCTCTCATCCCAATTTTCACTCATGCAGTTCTGACTGAGCTAGTCACTCTGGCAAATGGCTCACACCCATCTCCTCACATGACAGATTTGTTGCAAGAAGAAGAATCACTATAACACTTCCTTTTCCACATCCATGTGGCTGATACTGATGGATTTTTTTTCATTTTAAGGTGATAAAATTCTCTCTCCTTTTTTTGCATTATATTTTCAAAGGTACATATTTCTGTGCATAGTTTTGAAACTGGATGGAGGAGTTGAATGTATCCTCCTGTCAAATGGACTACAGAATGCGTGAGTGATGTTTTTGGGCAGATTTGAAATGTGCACAACTTTTCTGTGCAGTTTTGTTGAATGCGTCCACAAGGTGCCTGACAATTATGCAGATGCTGCAATGCCAATGTTGTTCAGCACATGGACAGTCTGTGAACTAAGGCTGGGTGACATCCTCAAAATATGTCTGCTGAAGCAGTTTCCTCACACATCCCTGGTGGGAAGGTATGGGAGGCACCGATAATGTGAACCAGACCTATATCTGTATACCACCCAGACACAACCTGCAGGCCATTTTAGGCTTCACAATGGAAGAAAAGTGGCAGCATGTGCAAACATGCTGTTATTAAATGAAAAGTGGCAACATGTGCATGCATGCTGTTATTAAATGAAACAACTATAGACCTGATCTGTCTCACAGAATTGCTGTGAGACTGTACAGTGCTGCCCTCAGTTTCTTCTACTATGGTGCAATATAAAACATACTGATAACGCATAATATAAAATAATGAATTAATTAGTATTTTTCTAGCAGATGAAGTTAGGCATTGAATATGTGTCTAAGCAAGATGAGGGGTGTTACAATATAACTGGGAACATACTTTGAACAATAAAAAGGAACTGTTTTGTTAACAGGATATGGAAAAAAATTAAGACACTGGAGTGAAAAACAAGGGGCTACTGGCTGGCTTGTGCTGAAAGATAAAGAGTTTAACTCTGAGGAGAAAGAACAGCAAGCAATGTAGCTCTAGAGATAAGTAAAAGGCTGTGTCAGCCTGACAGTGTAAAATTTTAACCAATAATATGCATTTTTGAAGGGACAAGGAGAATATAAATTTCAAATGGAGAATGTGTACATCACTGACAGAACTGGTATAAAGAAATGTCAGTCCAATTGATCAATTGATAATATTTAATGGTAATTTTAATTGACTTAATTAAATAAGCCTTCTTACCCTACTCAGTCTCTCTGAGTTGTTTTTTATAGGCTTCATAAACTGCAGGAAAGGCAGATTTTGTGGTAACAATTTCAAGGAGATTATTAAAAATTAAAACTAAAAGCGAGGAAATAATTAGATTTGGTCATGCATTTAACCTTCTTGTATTTTTACCCAAATAAAGAAAAAAACAGGAAAGAAAGGGGGGAGGGCAATATAACTCACATTGTACAAATCTAAATGGGAAAAATAATTGCTTTATGCTCGTATATTTGCATGAAGAATGCATGAAAATGATGAAAACATTGTGAGTAAAATTTTATATTCTTTTCATTTCAAGACTGCTGTTTGTATTATCCTCAGGCATTTGTTTAAGGAGTGAACAGAAAAAAAAAAAGCAAATTAATCTTATTATTAAGGGGCTAAAAAGAATAGAAGTGACATACCCCAGTAAGTTAATTAAAATTTTGCTATTTTCCTTTGCTTTCTCAAAGACTTTGATCACAGCTAAACAACATAATTAGCTAATTAAAACCAGAAGTAATTATATCTGAGTCTCTGATTATCTGAAATAAATGCCATTGCCACTGAAAAGCTACTTAAATATGCAAAATATAGTCTTTCTAAGTTATGAACATAGCAACGCAACATAAATACGACTAACAGAAAATGTGATCAAAGAGATGGCAAGGTGTTGTTGTTTTTTCAAAGCGCATGGCATGTAGCAACATTATAACCTATTAATCGTATCATCACTTGATACAGAATTTCAGTGCAGTATGTTGGAACAAAATTGATTGTTTCAACATAATGCATTACATTATTGTTTTTAAATGACAGCATAATTAATGTGCTGTGTAACCCCTATAATTTTATACTCACAAGAGTCTTGCTAATTTGAATTCTGCCTTAGAGACCTTTTGATGTCTAACCAAGGGCTCATTCAGATGCTGTTTATATTAGTTCTCAGCACATGGGACTGAGGCTGGTATGCTTGAAACACTGGAATTAAAAATCAGAGTAGGCTGCATTTCAGCTTTCTTGGGAAAGGTCCAGTCCAAGGTGGAAATACCTATAGAAATTGTACAATTCAGGTGAATAGTCTCTATGTATTTTGCATTGCTCATGGAAGTAGTTTTTGAAGAAGTTTGCTGTGTTAGTCTCTTGCAGCATAAAAGGGAGGAAGGGAGAGGGAGAAAAAAGGGAATGTGGCAGCACTTTTAAGACTTAACTGGTTTTTATTTTAGCACAAGCTTTCGTGGATATAAACCCACTTCTCCAGATGCAGTACATCTGCACAATAAACAATGGTCCACAGATTGGAAATGCTCAGTACACATTCCAGTCCTCAAGTAAGGGGAGAGCAGAGATTGCAGTAACCACAGGACCACTGCATTAATCTCTCATGCAAGCGGAGTCTTGCCCAAAATTCTAAAACAAAGATTTTTACCATGGAAATAGCAAGAAATGTCAGAAGTCCAAGCTGGGTATTGAAAGAAATAAAATACATTTTAGTTTCTGCAAGTATTATTAACATCCATTACTCACATATATGTATTAGCTTATAAGTATAACACATTTAAGACATATTTACACATATATTTTAGTATATTTTGTATATGAGCTCCAGTAATAAAATAAGTTTATTAAGGAAGATTTTTAGAGATGGTAGGGCCTCCCAAAGACCTTGAAGAAGTAACTGGTATATTTCAGATAACACAGTAGCCAGGACAAGGTCGCCATCTGTAAAGGAGTAAACTGATCAATAGGGACATACCAGGACACAGAGGGGTACATTGAAACTGCTGATAAGACACCTGGGATGTAACATGAGAAACAAGGGTACACAAGAGATGTGTGACCAACATGGGGATGGGAAATGTAACTTCTTACATTTGTAACATCCTGATAGGTCATGCCTTTGGGGTCCTATCCAATGGGATCCCAGGGGAGGGAAAACCTGCAACAGGGGCAGGGGGATAAAATATAAGGTATTCCATAGTGGGGGTGTCCTTCTCTCTCGGAGGCACCTGGCTCTGCAGAGACGTATTTTAAATAAACATTTAATGCTTCAGCCGATCCTGTGCTAAATTGTTTTATGAGTCTTTTCAGCTATCTCTTACAGGTATCAAGGAGGAAGAGCATTTAGGGATCAGAATTCAAACGTATGTTGCATAATAGAGTGCACCAAAGAATTTCAAAAGAAAATCAACCTGTGTTTTATAGATTATACCAATGCCTTTGATTGTATAGATCATGAAAACCAGGGATTGCTCTTAAAGAAATGGGCACACCACAACATTTTATTATCCTAATGTGTAACCTGTATTGAGGCCATGAGGCCATCACTAAGTCAGAATATGAAGAAACAGAATGGTTTCCAGTTAGCAAGAGGATCAGGAAAGGCTGCATTTTATCACCCTATCTATTTGTTTGTGTATAATATGTAAAGTGGGATTAGACTCTGAGGAAGGACATGTGAAAACTGGAGGAAGTCAACAGTTTAAGATATGCCGATGACACCACAGGCTAGCAGAAAATAGCAAAGACTTGTAATGATTACTGAAGAAAGGAAGGGAAGAAAGTGCAAAGGCAGTGTTACAGTTGAGTATTAAGAAAACAAAAGCATTGACCACAGATGATTTACATAACCTTAAAGTAGAGGATCAAGACACTGAAATAATTCAAGTTTTTCCACATCTTGGCCCAACCGGCCCCTCCCGAAACTGCAAACCCCAGGACTCCATAGGATGTTCAAAGTGGAATCATAGCAGTATTAACAGTCTAGTGCGGAAATGGCCTAAGGCAGGACCGTCAATGCCACTGTATTTCCAGTTTCTGGAAAGCTGGATAGTGAAGAAAATTGATAGGAAATGAAGCAACTCATTTGAGATGTCATGCTGGAGGAGAATTCTGCAGATATCATGGACTGCCACTCCTCATCCCTCCATAAAATAAAATAAAATAAAATAAAATAAAATAAAATAAAATAAACAAACAGATAAATGGGCCCTAGAGCAAACCAGGCCTGATCTCTCCCTAGAAGCTAAGTTGACTAAAGTGTGACTGTCGTACTTTGGACAAATTATCAGAAGACAAGACTTACTAGAAAAGCCAAAAATGCTTAGTAAGGTAGAAGGCAGTAGGAAATGAGGAAGATGGCATTACAGGTGGATGGACTCAGTCAATGAAGCCACAGCCCTGAGTCTGCAAGACCTGAGCAAGGCTGTTAATAACAGGGTGACCTGTAGATCTCTCATTCATAGAGTCACCATGAGTTGAAGTTAACTTGATGACAGTTAATAACAGCAACATAGAAATGTAGGTATATTTTAACAGGATTTTTTTTTTGCACTGACTACTACATGTTTGTGCACATTTTCCAAATGTATGAATTAGGCTGTACACATTGGACAAAATGCACAGGGTATGGTGTATCTTCATTCCCTTCCAAATCCATTGGCAGCCACAGCAGTGGTAAAATGCATATTTCTGCACTGAACTATGAATTTCTTTTGGTTTCAAAGCCTCTGAAACTGGACATAGTATACAGCTATATACAGCCGTATTGACTGGCCCCATTAATAGTGCTAGGTTAATGAGTATTTCCTTTTACCTGAATAAGCATTGCATTTTTATTTTGCCTTTCCATTACAAAATGGTGCTCAAGCCAGATAAGAAACAGATTCATAAAGAATTAAGCAATACAGCCATTACAGTCATCATGATAAAAGCCATTAAACTCATCACAGTAGTCAATAAATATCAACAGTTCAGTGCGGAAGTGGGCCAGAAGCAAAACCATCATCCAAACAATTACTTCTGTTCAAATGAGACATGGTTTTAAAGAGCCATGATTTGATCTCATGTCTTTTTGTTTTTTAATTGTCTCTTTCCAACCACTAAATTGGAGGCATGAGGCTTGGTTCAGGTGGGACTTATCCTCCTATAAAATATCCCTCCTTAAGTACTACTTAGCCCATTTCCACCCTACACTGTTATAATGCTCTTATTCCACTTTTACCATCCTATGGAAACCTGGGGTTTGCTGTTTAGGTAGGGACCTTTAGAATTCTCAGGCAGAGAGCTCTTTGGCCTCAGTAAACTAAAAGCCCCAGAATTCCACAGAAGTGGAATAAAAATGGAATAATAGCACTATAACAATATAGGGTGAAAAGGACCTTTAGTCTCTTAAGATTGGCCCTTTTCGCACGGTGTTTTTGAAGCGAAAGGGACCCTTGAGCATTGTGTAAACCTGAGGAGCAGTCTGCATGACACACTCGCATTTATGCGACGCTCAAGGGCCTCAAGCGGATGGCAGACGGTGAAAATGCTGCGGGGTCACACATTGCTCCGGGGCCCCGCATGCACTTACCTGGCGGGGCTCACACGAGAAGCCTTCCTTGGAAGGATCTCACGTCCCTGCTGCTTTGGCTCCGCAGCTGCTTCCTGATCATGCAAGAGCCCTGCCTCTTCCTGTCGCAGTGCAGCCTGGGACCTTCCAGGCTGCACTGAGAGAGGAAACGCGATCGGCCCGGCTCCTGAGGCTCTGCACGCAAGGTAAGTGCGTGTGAAGCCCCGGAGCAATGCGTGACCGAGCAGCATTTTTGGCTTTGAGCCAAAAATGAAAAAAATGCATGTGCGGTCCGCGTCAGGCCCTGAGCGTCGCGCAAATGTGAGTGCATCGTGTGGACCGCTCCTCACATTTATGCGACGCTCAAGGGGCCCTTTCACATCAGAAATGCCGTGCGAAAAGGGCCTGGGACATGTGTGGCTAAGCAACCTCAGAGTGTGGCCCAGATGACAGAAGTTATTAAAGACAAAGCGCATACAACCTAGGAGAGGCTGCAGCATCTTACTTTTGCCCGAGTTTTCTGGGAAGGGCAAGATTTCTCCTCTCCCCTCTTCTCCCTGCTGTGTCAACTCAGTGCAAAATGCTTTTGCAATTTAAACTCAGTTTTCAGCGGTTGAGGTAAGCTGAGGACAAAGGGTGAAAGTAGGAGAAGGAGCAAAAAACTGAGACATTTTAAAAGCGGTTGGAAAAATGGGATGGCAGAAGATTAAACAGGATTGCCAGTCAGGGACAACTGGAGGCAGATAGAAAAGACTGAGCTGGTCAGAGGCAGACCAAGAAGGCAGGACCAGGGTATTCTGCAGGAATGAGGAGAGTGTGGGACATTTGCAGGGGTTGTTAAGAGATATTTAAAAGTCCAGTGGGATAAGGGCCAAGATTTCTCTCCAGGTGCCCAGTGAGCTATTAGACAATTGTGAGTAATTGGGAGACTATAGCAGAAGAAAACCACACTTCTCTTGCTTCACAGCAGGGCTGGTGAAAGTGCAGCATGTGGGATACATGGGACCTCCAGGACCATTTTTGAGGCCTACAGGGCCCCTGTTGTCATTTTTTTTTAAGAAAAAAAGAAGTGAATCGGATCTTGACTTCCAGTTCACTTCTTGTTGTGAAAAGAGGCCTCTCCTAAACCTAAAACATCTCATGGGAGTTAAAACAAAAAACAAAACACAAAAAAAACACACACAGTGGAATTCCCCCTATATCACTAAAAAGGGCATTTTGGCAGATAAAATGCTTTTTTTGTGAGGCCTGTGCAAACCTTCAGTGTGGTCCCATACCTGACAAGTGTCCATCCCTGGTGTAAAGAATTGGGGAAGCAGGGTGGACATTGGCCTGCAGGGGATACAGCTCAGATGTTTGCTCCAAGAATTTGACTGTCTTTCTACAGCCTTATAATGGTTCTTGTCTCATTTTGTGGCACTGTATTCCTTCAGAAGAAATATTTCCGTTTCTCTCTCCTACAACTATAAATCAGTTTCATGGGTGACCAGAATTAGTGGGGGGGGGCAGACTTACCTCATCTACCTACTTCACACCATTCAGGATTTCTCCATGCCAGGTTATTGAGTAGCTCATGCTGACACTTTAGAGTCAACACGACTCCATAGCTCCTCCCACCCCATACTCTTCAACAAGTTACAGAAAGTGACATCAAAGTCAAACTTCTAGGAAACAGGTCTACATATTCAACAAAATTGGTGCTGGCACCTTGTTTTATTACTGTGAGGTGCTGAATGTACCAAATTAAAAACTATCCTCATCTGATACATTGGAAATGAGGTAGTGACCTTTCAATAAACTCTGTCTAATATAAATGAATAAACATAGCCAGATGACAAACTGAGAGAGTCTTTCCAAGGGCTGGCTAGAGTACAACTTATATATCTCATAGTCATTACAGGTATATGCATTTTGTTCATAAATTAGAAAGACATTTTCAAGGTTGGTAAGCCTTCCTTGGCTTGACAAGTGTTTCTGGTTTAGAGAATGTATTGAACTAGGCCATTTCTTAGGACTGGTTCATATAACCTCCTTCTGATACACCTTTCCTTTCCTTCAGCCCAAATGGCCTTTCAACATGTTGAAGCAAACAAATCTTTCATACTCCTACAAACTACTGCCAGCAAATACAGTACATCCCTATAATGTCTATGAGCCCACTGGGTGTGCTTTACTTGAATTCTTTATCAGCCTGCGTGCACTGAAAGGGAATATACTTTTCTCTTTGCTTGGACTGCCATCAATGGAATCTTATTTTCATAGCTTCATTTGTTCTATTTTAAGAATATGGTTTAATTAAATGATTTTGCAGCAGGGCTGAGATTACTGGCTTTTTTGTAGGGAGGACATAGAGGCAAGCTGACTTTCTTAGCTTTTTATGCCCACACCCATGTTTTGTTAAAAAAGTAATAAAAAAACACTATGGCCTAAATACCCTAAGGCACCAAACCCTGTCTGATCCTGGAAGCTAAGCAGAGTCAATGCTGGTTATGCTGCCCATGAATATCAGGTACTGTAGGCTACATTTCAGAGGAAGAAACTGGAAAAATCACTTCTGAGTATTCTCTGCCTAAGAAAACCCTATGAAATTCATGAGGTCATCATAAGTTGACAAGCAATATGAAGGCACATGCACACATATAGTGGGGTTCTGATTTGCAAAAATGACTGTAATGCTGTCACTTGTAATGACTATGAGATATAAAAGTTGCACTCCATCCAATGCTTGGAAATGCTCTCTCAGTTCATGAATCTCTCCCTGACTTTCTCTGTATAATTGGAGCAAAGATTTCTGGTTCTTAGCTCCTACACATGCCCTTTTCGCATGACATTTCCAAAGCGAAAGGGCTCCTCAATGTGAGGAGTGGTCCACACAACGCACTCACATTTGCTTGACGCTCAAGGGCCTGACGCATGCATTTTTCATTTTCGGCTCAAAGCCGAAAATGTTGTGCGGTCACGCGCTGCTCTGGGTCCTCACGCGCACTTACCTTATGTGCAGAGCATCAGGAGCTGGGCCGGTCATGCTTCTTCTCTCAGTGTGGCCTGGAAGGTCCCAGGCTGCACTACGACAGGAAGAGGTGGGGCTCTCACACGACCCGGAAGCAGCTGTAGAGCCGAAGCAGCAGGGACGCGAGAGCCGTCCTGCAAAGGCTTCTCGCGTGAGCCCTGCACCCCAGCACCGCGAAAGGGTAAGGTGCGAAAAGGGCCATAGACGTTTATAACTGCTGACAGGGAATCCAACTGAATAAAGAGTCCACTTTACTGTCTGCAGTATACTCACATCGGTGGGAAACTTGTGACTATTTTAACAAAATAATAATAATAATAATACTACACCAAATACACCACATCTTTTAAAATCTTCTAGAGTTTATAGTTTATTTCAGCTATCTACCAATTTATCTTCATGCCTGAATGGCTGTATCTTCCTACATGAACCTCTCTGAGCTCTAAGATCTTTAGGAGAGGCCCTTCTCTCAGTCCCACCACCTTTCCAGGCATTTTTAGTGGGACCAATAGAGAGGGCCTTCTTGATGGCTGCTCCCAGATTTTGGAACTTCCTTCCTAGGGAAATTAGGATGCCACTTTTCTGTGCTTCCTCTGGCAATTGACAATGTTTAGGAATTGACTTTTAGGCTTTTGAGAATTGGTTGTTATGAGCTTCTAATGGTGTACTGTTTTGCTGATTTTGATCTTCTTTCTTTAATGGATATTTAAATGTTTTTAATTCTATAACTTCTGTAATTGCATTTGATACATAACTTTTATATATCATGTTTTTGCATTTTACTGAAGTTTCAGTCTGTACTAGTTTTAATGCTTCATAAGCTGCCTTGAGGCTTAATAGTTAGAAAAAGGATGGATATAAATGAGCAAAATAATAGCAGTGTAAGGCCCTGCTTTGGGGGGTCCCCAATGTCAATATGGTTTGGATGGGCACCGTACCTAATTGGCATCATGTGTAATTGGCAACACATTTTATTGGCTCTGATATCAAATTCAAGCCTGAGAGGTGACAGAGAGGTCAAACTGAGCGAGGGAAAGAATTTGACTGTAAATGTGAGAAGCATAGGTCAACTCCAAACTTCCTCCAGGTAAGACTGGGTCATTTGTCAGGCAAATACACACCATTCCTGTGGATAATAGGCTCAAATAGAAGCTGGAATTGTCCAGGAAATCTACCTGTGAGGAGCCCACCAGGACACTGATTGACAGATATCCATCCCTTGTACACCTGGATTCTTTCCTCTGTCCTCACAGCACCCACAATAGACAGCTATTATAATGCTCATCATGTCTTTGTCAATCAAAGCACTGAGCCCATCAACAGGCAAAAGACCCATTGTCCACAACAGGTTCCCTTTGTCTTGCATCTGGAACCTTCACAGCCATTTTCAGGGTACAAATACCTCTGATTTCAGGATGCCCAGTGCAGTCTGTCGAAGGTCTACCTGTCACTCTGTCCATCTGGCTCCTGAATGAGAACTGTCCTTAGGTCCTACCTAAGCCAAAAAAAATTTCTGCTCTTCACTACTCTTCTGGATTGGTAATTACAAATCCCCCAAACCCCTCAGCCTCTCTATGATTTTTCTTCCCTTTCTCTTTCAGTTAGCTCTTGTGTGAATGTATGATTGTGTGTATCTTATGTGCATACAAGAGTGAATTCCCCTCAATAAAACACATTTTTAGCTTACTTCTGAATCTCTGGCTGGTTCTTTTTCTGTGCGTGCCCATAAACACTGGTAGAAAAGATCTCACTAAGTTGCCCCCCTCTCACAGCCTCATGATTTTCAGCTAATTAACTCCCCATTTTTTCAAGGAGATATTTGGTATTGCAGGATGGCCCTTGTAGCACCTATGTTTTGGGGTAACAGCAGCAGCAACAAGAACTGGGAGCAGTTTCAAATGGACTGGCAAAAAATCTGAATGAAATCACCATAGTTAGTCTCACAACAGGCCACGTTATCTGATGATACCCTCACTGATTCCTAGATTCTTCAATGGAATCCAGCTCATTCATGGTCTAACACTCCCATTGATAACACACCTCGTAGATTGTGAAACTAGGATGATGATGATGATGATGATGATGATGATGATGTTGTCCTAAAATGAATACTGGAGAATCCAATGGAATATTCATGGAAAGGATAGAGTGTGAGGACTCTGGTTGGTTCAGGTCAGGTTGCAAATGTAGAGGAGTCAAACTGCATGACATCTCCCATATGGAAGCATGACAGCTTGGGCCAGGAAAAGCACAAGTCTTTCTACCTCCCATGCCCAGCTGTGTGCCAATCTGAATATCACAGTTCATTGGAACAGGCAGCAGTTTGACTGATTCTGCAGTCAAGAAGTTTCCAGGGGGCTCTGTTTTCATAAAACACCGTTATGTATCATCTTTCCTTAATTCTCTTCCCTCTCGTTTTTTTTATCCACTTCTCTCCTAATCTGAAAAGGTAAAACTCTCAGCAAAATGAGGAGGGAAATGTCTGAGAAACAGAGGTTGAATGAACATTGACCTAAGCGAAGAGATTAGGTTTCAAGTAATTTTTTTTTACTGTAGTGGGCAGTGCATACTAGACAGATGCATGAAATCGTAGCATGGAACTGGAGCTCACACATATTCTGAAAACATTGTGAAAAAGCTCTGAGGTGAAAACCCTAAGGTTAATGCCCAAACAAATGCTGAAGTAGGAGACAGGCAAAAAGTGCCATGTGTAGATGTAGTTCAACCAAACTTACTGGGTACAGAATGGCACTTGTGGGAAATCTTTTAACATAAGGATAAATACATAGCTGAAAGCAACAGAAGAGATTCAGAATCATAAAGAGATAAGAAACTGGGTGTAGCAAAATCCTCAATCAAACACAGTCATAGAATCATAGAATCATAGAGTTGGAAGACACCGCAGGGGCCATCCAGTCCAACCCCCTGCTATGCAGGAACACCATCAAAGCATTCCCAACAGATGGCCATCCAGCCTCTGCTTAAAAACCTCCAAAGAAGGAGACTCCACCACACTCCAAGGCAGCATATTCCACTGCTGGACAGCCCTGACTGTCAGGAATTTCTTCCTGAGGTTCAGGTGGAATCTCCTTTCCTGCAGCTTGAATCCATTGCTCCTTGTCCTGGTCTCTGGAGCAGCAGAAAACAAGCCCACTCCCTCCTCTACATGGCATCCCTTCAAATATTTAAACATGGCTTTCATGTCTCTTGTCAACCTTCTCTTTTGCAAACTAAACATACTTAGCTCCCTAAGCCGCTCCTCATAGGCATGGCTTTCAGACCCTTCACCATTTTGGTCGCCCTCCTCTGGACACATTCCAGCTTGTCGACATCCTTCTTGAATTGAGGTGCCCAGAACTAGGCACAATATTCCAAATGAGGCCTAACCAATGTAGAATAGAGTGGTACCATTACCTCCCTCGATCTAGACACCATACTCCTATTGATGCAGCCAAGAATCGCATTGGCTTTCTTGGCTGCCGCAACACACTGCTGACTCATGTTCAGCTTGTGATCTACCAAAACTCCTAGATCCTTGTCACATGTAGTGCTATCCAACCATGTGTCCCCCATCCTATATTTGTGACTTTCATTTTTTCTGCCCAAGTGCAGGACCCTACATTTGTCTCTGTTGAAATTCATTTTGTTAGCTTTGGCCCAGCTCTCCAATCTGTCAAGGTCGTATTGAAATTTGATCCTATCCTCCGGTGTGTTAGCAACCCCTCCCAGTTGGTATCATCTGCAAATTTGATCAGCATGCCCTCTGTTCCTTCATCCAAGTCATTGATGAAGATGTTGAATAGCACTGGGCCCAGGACAGAACCCTGAGGCACCCCACTAGTCACATCTGTCCAGGATGAAAAGCAGCCATTGGTGAGCTCCCTTTGGGAACAGTCAGTCAACCAATTACAAATCCACCTAACAGTAGCCCTGTCCAGCCCGCATTTTACTAGCTTCTTTGCAAGAATATCATGGGGAACTTTGTCAAAGGCCTTACTGAGGTCAAGATATGCTACATCTACAGCATTCTCTTCATCTATCAAGCTTGTAACCCTATCATAAAAAGAGATAAGATTAGTCTGGGCGTGACTTATTTCTGAGAAATCCATGCTGGCTTTTAGGGATTACGGCATTGCTTTCTAAGTAATTACTGTTTAATTATCTGCTCTAGGATCTTTCCTGGAATTGATGTCAGGCTTACTGGGTGATAATTATAAGGATCCTCTTTTTCCCCTTCTTGAAGATGGAGACGACATATGCCCTCCTCCAGACTGCTGGGACTTCTCCTGTTGTCCAAGAGTTCTGAAAGATGATTGCAAGTGGTTCAGAAATGACTTCTGCCAGTTCTTTTAATATACTTAGATGTAGTTCATCTGGCCCTGGGGACTTGAATTCTTCTAATTTAGCCAGATATTCCTGTACTACTTCTCTACTTATTCTGTGCTGCATTTCCCCTGCTTCCTCACCTGCTCCCCATGCCCCAGGTTGGGTACTTCTATCCTTTTGGGAGAAAACTGAGGCAAAGAAGGTTTTAAGTAGTTCTGCTTTCTCACTCCCCACCCCGTTATTGATCGCATAGTCATAATGTTTTTAACTGATTTTCATTTTATTGATAGTTTAATTATTCTTTGAACTTTTGTATTGTGTGAGTTTTTATCTGTATTTATTTTAGCTTTTATAAGCCACCTTAAGACCTGGGGAAACATGGGAATACTACTGCTACTACTACTACTACTACTAGTGCAGGCTAAGCAGATACTGACCAGACAAAGCACAAAACCAGGAGCTTAGTTACTTGGGTTCAAACACACACCTGGGTTGTAAATATCTAAACTTTGCCCTCTGTGACATAAGGGAATAGATTAATCACAAAATTAAATATTAATAAGTGGTGATAATTTCAAGCTCTTTTAAGAAATGAGGGCTACTCAGGCCCAGCTGTTTTTGAAAGGCTACACATTTGGGGTACCAAAAGCCTAGACAAAGTCAAATGAAGAGAGAGAGGCTTCACGGGACCTCTGTGGAACTGTTCCATTCCCGTAGTTGCATGTTATGTTTGCAATTTTGCTTATTTGATTTGTGCTGTGATTGAATCTTTGGGCCTTTCTGCCCTACACTGTAATAGTGCTATTATTCCACTTTCAACGTCCTATGGAATCCTGGGGTTTGTAGTATAGGAAGGGGCATTTAGAATTCTCGGCCAAAGAGCTCTTTGGCCTCAGAGAACTACAAACTCTAGAATTCCACAAGATGTTGAGAGCAGAATAATAGCACTGTAACAGTGTAGGGTAGAAAGGTCCTTTGCCTTTTAAGCTTTGGTGGATTTTATTTTATATTTCAAGGTATTTTATAATAAAGAATATAAGCAAAGGTGGTTTCAAGACAGAGCCTGATTTTAAAATAAATTTAGTATATGTTTGTACTCTCATAGATTCTGTGTTCAGGAGCGGCATTTGGTAATGGGGCAGTTCGGCTGTGTATCTTATCTCCTAGCTTAGAGATGGCCAAAAAAGGAGGAAGCATATTCTGAGGAGAATATCCACTAAGATGTGGTTTATCACCATATAATCCAGTTTTATATTTCCCCCCCTTATGCTCTTTGGCAAAGAAATAAAAATGAGATATAAGAGTTTATGAACTAAACAAATTATTAATTGGCCTTTAAAAGCATTGCTGCCCTTCTGCTACAGACAGCATATTTTATACATATTAGTAATCCAGACCAAGCACAACTTGTCTATTGGTGTCAGTGGGAGAAGGATTTTTGTCCCTTACTGACCTGTGTCATTCTGGCAAGATTGTGTCTCTTCTATTTTAAATCTTGGCATCTTGCATCCTTTCGCTTAGCCTTGACATATTACATCTATAAATAGAAATCTTGCAAAAATCTACCCTTAGAACATCAAGCATCATCATGCATTTCAAATTATTCTTTTAGACCACTCTACAATGATTGTATTGTTTTATTATAGATTAAAACCAGGCTCATTTCAGTAATATTTTTCCATTGTCTCTTCCATGTCTCTCAATTACTTAAAGGTTCCTGAAACTATTCCCTAGTGTTTCTGCCAGTAAGAGCACACCCACACACCCAAAAAAGCTGTATGGGTCAGGATTCTCCTCAGAAGTTATCGCTTATATCCTAGGCTTAGGATCAGTGTTCAGCATGATTAGGCACCTGCCTCGCTCTGGATACCAAAGGGGCTTGGTAGGTGTGGGAAACTCAGAGCTAAAACATCCCTGACAGATGGTTGTTTGCTTGAAGGCTGAGGTGTAGTAGATATGGCTTACCTGTGCCTTTTCTTTTCACTTCTGTTTCTTTCTGGTTCCTCTGTGGACAAGATACAGTTCTTGAGTTACTGCAAGCACTGAAGAAATAATACAGAAATAAAGAGAGAGCCACTGATTTCAAATGCCCTTTTGGCATGCATTTTTTTTGCACGAGCGCCCCTTGAGCATCGCGTGAATGGGAGCGTCGCTCCATATGACGCACTCCCACTCATGCGACGCTCACGAGGCTAAAGCGGGGTGTGCACGCATTTTTTTATTTTTGGCTGTAAGCCAAAAATACTGCGCGCTTGCACAATGCTCACGGTACCCTCGCGCATTTACCTGCGTGCGGTGCTTCGGCGAGCAGGGCCGGTTGCGCTTCCTTCCCCCAGCGCAGCCTACAGCTCCCAGACTGTGCTGCGGAAGGAAGGGGCGGGGTGCTAGCGCAACAGTTGTGCTACCAGGAAGCCGATGCGGGAGGCAGAAGGGCTGTTGCAAGCAGCTGCTCGTGTGAGTGCTGCTCCCCACTGCCATGACGAAGGTAAGGTGCAAAAAGGGCCAAAGACAGGAAATCTCAGTTCAAGAGTAGGCGCTGATTCAGGTACTCAGTGCTAGCCATTAGTTCCATTTGAAGTCTCTGGCCATTTCTGCGCTACACTGTTACAGTGCGATTATTCCACTTTCAACTCCCTGTGGAATTCTGGGGCTTGTAGTTTACTGAGGCCAAAGAGCTCTCTGGCTGAGACTTCTAAACACCCCTTCTTAAAATACAAACCACAGAACTCCACAGGATATTGAAAATGGAATAATAGCACAGTATAATGGGGAAATAGCCTCTCTCTCACACACACATGCGCTCAACAGTGTAGGCATAACATTTTATGTGACATAAGCACTCTGCACATGTCTTTTGGCAGAAGGTTGGAATCACTCAGATTTGGTCAATATTTGGGTGATAGTATGTGCAAAGGCTTTGCAACATCCCTTATTTTATACAGGTGAGATATACCATAACTAATTGGTAGGGAGCATGCTTTTCAGTCCTCTCTTTGACCTGTCCCATTTCTGACACTTCTGGTCTCCTACAGGCCCTAAGGAAGCCCTTGGAGAGACGCTGCTTCTTAGAATTGCATAAAAAGGTGGCCTTATGCATCACCAGTAAAGAAGAAATCTATCTTCCCTATGCAGAAAAGGGCAAAGAGAATACAAATTTACAAAACATTTGGATACACTGAATCAGATAGACAGACAGACAGACAGACAGACAGAGAGCAGTATCTTTAGAAATAATAGCCGGAAACCATTTGGGCAATTACAAATGAGCAACCACCATAGTTTATAGCTATGTAGTGACTCCTGCACCTCTTGTTCCAATTCCCCCTTCCGGACAGCAGCCACTTTGATTGATGGGGGTCTTCTCCCCTGTTGGGAAGCAGATGATTGACCATCGGACCCTTTCCTGTGAGAGATCTCCTGTGCAACAGGCAAGTTTCATGTTGAAATCTCCCCTTCTGCTGGAGATTGCTTGCATGAGGGAGGACAGGAATGTCAGCCAGCTGCTTCCCAACCAACAGGAGAACAGAGCCTCATCAGTCGCAACTGCTGCTGCCCAGAAAGTAGGGACTAGGGGAGTTTTGCTTTAAACTAGGGAATATGTAGGAATTATAAATATGAAACAGTCACTCTAGGTTATATATTCATAACTGATTTAGTGGATTTCAGCCACCTCTATGTGTATGTGACTTCAAGTTGCTTGTTGCTGTATGGTGATCCCATGAATTTCATAGCATTTACTTAGCCAGTTCTTTCCTCTGAAATATAGCTTACAGCACCTGGTAGTTGTTGGTGTCTCCCATCTAAGTACTAACCAGATCTGAACCTACTTAGCTTCCAAAATCAGACAAGATCTGGTGGCTTTAGGGTATTCAGGCAGTTTTGGTCACCTACTATTATTTAGGTAGAAGTACAATACTTCTCACTTTCATGGTGAAGACTTTATCAAGGTCCATTCACACTACAGAATTAAAATGCTATGATTCCACTTTAATCAATTATGAGTGCCCATACAAGGGAAGCAGATTTTAAATGGGCATGCCAAAATTGAGCTTTGCGAGGGGGTCAAGTCAATAATGTAAAAAATAAATGTTGGGGAGGAGTCCTTTGTGGTCTGTAACACTGGGCATTCGTTACACTGAAGAGACTTAGGCCATTTCTGTATGACGTTGCTGTCCTGTGATGAGGATGCGTTGCTCCCAGTCTGCGAGTCATGCTTTTGCATGATGTCATTGTGTTCCCACTGCCAACATGTCCCTACTAATCACAATCATGGGATAGTCCATTACCAGAAAAAATGAGGTAATTGCCCCTAATCGCGTGATGCTCCCATCGCCGGTGGTCGTGCAGAGATGGCAGAAGCATAATCTACGCTCCTCCCTTCCCAGTGCAGCACAGGAAGTGGCTGGCTGCTCTCATACTACTCTTCTGCAGGCAGCCAGCTGGGTGTGGATTTGAGTCATGCTGCCATCCTGGCAGTGGCTCTGCCGGGATCATGATGGGATGGTGACAGAAAATGGTAAGGTGCGGAAAGGACCTTAGAGTGAGAGATGAAAAGATTCAATCCTCCTTTCTCGCCACCTCAGCTTAAATCTAGATTTGTTGCTTGGAAGAGGTATAAAAAGGATGGAGCTGAAGGCAAATGGCCTTGCTTGTGGAGAGCAGTAGCTAAGTCTATGAGTTGGATAGGACCTTGTCCAACTCTCTTGAGAGATTAAAGTTAAATTCATGGCTATGCTGTTTAGCAAAAAGAAGGACTGGGATATTCCTTTCCCTCAATTAATGGTCTGTCAATTAATGGCAGAGTTCTCTCTGAAGTGGCTGGCCCTGTATCACTGGTGGAATCTGATATGGATGGGATATTGTTAGTGGGATGTGACATTGCTGAATCTTCCTCTATAGAATACATTATAATCCCTCCAACTGTCATACTATAGGATTCCAGGTTTTACTATAAGATGAAAATGAGCCAACAGTGCGATTCAGTTGCCTAAAAAGCCAATATAAACTTGAATCCTGTTCTTAGTCCCAACTAGAATAGACTCAGTTGTCAATGTATCAACTTACTGGTTTACAATTGCTTCAGTGAGCCTAGTCTACTTGGGACTCATGAAGAGAATTCAAGCCATAATCTTGGCACACAGGGACATAGGGCCAAGGACATGGAAAGGCATCCTTTTGCTATTTTCTGCTCTAGTCAGGACACGTTTGGAATACTGCATCCTGCTCTGAGAGGCATATGTCAAGAAGAACACTGAAAAGCCAAAAAGTGTCCAGAGGAGTGTTACCCTGGTTCCTGGGGTCCCGTGGGGGACACCTCAGTGTGCCCCAAATAATGGGGAATGTGAATTAGCCAGAGCACAAGCTGTAGCACTAGAAGAGGCAGGGTAACCTAGCAAGATCTTGGACCCAATGTTTACAGGGTCAGGCCGAGTCAATAATCAAGCAGAAGTAAATTAAAATTGTTTATTTAGATGACAATCACTGTGCACTTATGTACTCATTCACACAGACCTAAGAAAGTAAAGGAAGGAAATTGATAGAGGATTTTGAGGGGGATTTCACAGGGGAAATACTACACCTGATCCTGTAGCCCGGGTAGCCAGAAGAAAGTCTGTAGGAGCGGAGATTCTCAGCACGTGGAAGCTGAGGGGAAGGCTCAGCAAACGGAGTGGCAGCAAGGCGGGATGAAAGCCAGGAGCGATCCGAAGAAGTGCTCAAAATCAGGGGGTCTTATAGGGGAAAATGTGCCTGTAGGCTAGTCTGTTCCTGGGGAAAATAATGGGTTTCGGGCTGGAGACAAAGCCTCCGAAAGGTCAATATTTAGCATGATTGAATTTTGACGGTGCTGTCAATAGCGCAGATAGTATGCAAATAGAGAGTGCTTGACAGTTGGCTATTCGGAAGCGTTAATCTCATCAAGCTGCCTGTTCGGGGCAGAGAATCTTTTGTATGCTTTGTGCATACATAATATAGTTTTAAAGTGTACTTACCTGGAGGTCTCCTGAAGCCGCATTCCGGCAAATTAACTGGCCTGCCTGGATTTATCTTGTATTTTTCAGCTATTTCAGCTGTGCCTGTGTGCGTGCTTCTCCGGGGGCCTCGCAAGCATGTGGAGAGGAACAGTTTGTGATGGCCAATTTCTTGATATCAAATTATATTTAGTAGACCACAGACCTGGACTAGAAACTACAGTAACAGGAGGATGACTAGGAGGGCAAGGGTCTGGCAGATAAGACATCCTGCAAATAACAATTGAAAGATCTTGGCTTATTTAGCCAGGTGAGCAGAAGGCTAAGGACCTTTTCACATTACAGAATTATAGCACTGTTATTCCACTTTAACTGCCATGGTTCTATCTTATAGAATCCTGGGATTTGCAGTTTAGAAGGAGGGGCATGTAGAATTCTTAGCCAAGGAGCTTTCCCAGTCATTCTGACTAAACAATATCTCTATGTCTGGTCCTTAGTGTGTTGTCAGTTGCTAAGTGTAGATCAGCAATTCCATTCTTACGGCTCTTCACCTTTGAACCAATGTTGGACTGCTTAGCTGGAATTCCTTCGAACAGAACACTTTTTTCTGTCAGTTCTTTAAACAGAAGACTATCCTGTATGAAGCAGGACACATGGCCACTATACTTAGACAAGACAGTGTTGGGCCAAATAGTTTTGATGGACTAATAGTCTGACTCAGAATAAAATATCTTTATACCTGCATACAAATGGTCCTGTGTTTATTAGTTCATAGGAGAAAAAGCTTTGCTTTCTTTGGCAATACTGTGCATGTTACACACACATGATTAGGTTAGTTGCAGTAATAGCAGCTGAGGTATTAATAACCCAGAAATGAACTAAATGCCACCCCCTTCTTGCGAATGCATAGCTTTCCCACTAGGTTACATGATACAGCAATGTTCAGTTTCGGCACCCTGTAGCTAAACTCTGCATTTCAAACCATTCAAATTGATTTTCCTGATGGTGTAATGCTATGCCAGTTTCCACAATAACTTGACACTGCAGACCCTTATGGTGAATAGCATTTTGAAAATGCAGAGAAAGGGAAGAAAGATTAATAGGGCAAATTTTAATGATTCTCCAAAGAGAAGCGCACATGTCATGGCAAGAAGGAGTCAAGGTCAGCAGGTGATGTGAAGACCAATGGCATTAACCTGAAAGGAAACAAACAAACAAACACAAGATTATGAAAATATCTCCTCATTTCTCCTGGATCCCTCAGTATTCCCTCCTCTCTTGCCCTGAAGGAAAGAGAAGGAAAAAAGAAGAACAGGGAGAGGGGGAGTGAATGGAGGTTGCAGATGTTGGCATGCTGCCAGCGTGCTTGGCTTATGAATCAAATGGTAAATACCTGGACTACAGTTTTTAAAATCCCCATAAGATTTTCCATGAAATTTGCTACTTATATTTTCCATGCTGATGTTAGCTGCAATTCTACAATAAGTTTTGAGGGCCTTCATTATTTATGTCCTGTAGAGAATGTGTTAGAACATCCCACCTTTCTACCAAATGAGACTCAAGGAAATCATAGGAATCACCCAGTCACCATTTTCAGGAATGGGACAACCTGTGTTTTGATCTGAAATAGAAGGGAGGAAGGGCCGAAGAGAGAGATCCAAAACCTTTCCTTTTTCTTTAGGCCTGCATATCCAGCCTGCTTGAGCTGCAAGCTCACCTGCTTGTGCTGCCTGCCTGCAGCCACTCGCGCTGCCTCCCTCTGCAAGGTAATTATTCTTTTCTTCTTCTTTTGACTTGAGACTGGAAGGTAGGGATAGGGACTGGACTAGAGGCTGTTTTTTTTTTAAGTGCCTCCCTTGTTGCAGGACTTGAGAATGGACATCAGGGTAAAGCAGGGCTTCCCAAATGGTGTGTCATGACACATTAGTGTGTTGCCTGAAATGTGTAGGTGTGTCGCCTTCCCAGGCCAAGAAAGACCCTCCCTCATACAAGAGGCAGGGAATATTAGCAGCACCGCTCTAGCATTCTCGTGCCTGTTCGTGGGGGGAAGAGGGAAAGGAGTTTACTCATAACTCTGTCCCCACAAAGACAATCAGAAGGATGCAGGCAGCAACTGTGACCCCCTCCACTTCACTCCTGACTCCAGCTTGCTTGGCCCTCCCTCTGCCCTCCCTCCAGCCCCAGGAAAGTTAGACCAGGTAGCTGCCAGCCCAGTCTGAGTGAGAATGGAGCAGCAGCACTGGAGGGGATTTGCTGGGAAAAGGAGCCAGTGAGGGCCTGGAAGTGCAGCTAGGGGCTGATTGACAAGGGCCAGGCGGGACTGAAGGATTCTTCTCTCACTACACGCTCCTGCCTCAGTACTTCCTCCCCTGATACTCTCAGAATCTGAGCACAGTTAAGCCCCTGCATTCAAAACCTGTTTTGGGATGAGAATGTGGGAGGGCATATTTTTCTCTTTTTCCATCTGTCAGTAAAGCAGTGCTTAAAACAAACACGTGGGCAAAACCACAATTGCAGAGGTCTTGGGGGGGTTTATTGCTCCAGATGTTCAACCAGCATAGAATTATAGAATGCTAGAGTTAGAAGAGACCCAGGGGTCATCGAGTCCAACCCCTTGCTATGCAGGAACACCAATCAAAAACATTCCCAACAGATGGCCATCCAGCCTCTGCTTAAAAACCTCTAAAGAAGGAGACTCTACCACACTCCAAGGCAGCATATTCCACTGCCGAACAGCTCTGACCACAGGAAGTTCTTCCTGAGGTTCAAGTGGAATCTCCTTTCCTGCAGCTTGAATCCATTGCTCCTTATCCTAGTCTCTGGAGCAGCAGAAAACAAGCCTGCTCCTTCCTCAACATGACATCCCTTCAAATATTTAAACACGGCTATCATGTCCCCTCTTAACCTTCTCTTCTACAGACTAAACATACCCAGCTCCCTAAACTGTTCCTCATAGGGCATGGCTTCCATACCCTTTCACCATTTTGGTTGCCCTCCTCTGGACACATTCCAGCTTGCCAACATCCTTCTTGAATTGAGGTGCCCAGAACTGGACACAGGATTCCAAATGAGGCCTAACCAATGAAGAATAGAGTGGTACCATTATCTCCCTTGGTCTAGACACCATACTGCTATTGATGCAACCAAGAATCGTGTTGGCTTTCTTAGCTGCCGCATTGCACTGCTGACTCATGTTCAGCTTGTGATCTACCAAGACTCCTAGATCCCTTTCACATGTACTGCTATCCAGCCATGTGTCCCCTATCCTATATTTGTGCATTCCATTTTTTCTGCCTAAGTGTATGACTTTACATTTCTCTCTGTTGAAATTCATTTTGTTAGCTTTGACTCAGCTCTCCAATCTGTCAAGGTCATTCTGAAATTTGATCCTGATCAAATCAGGGAGTATCTCTGCAAGACTCTTCCCCTGACTCTCCAGTCCTTTGGGGATTTTGCAAAATGACTCTGGTCCCATAGCCTGACACTCCTCCTCCCTGATTCTCTCTCTCCATCTCTCTCACACCCTCTCCCTCTCTTTCCTATAGTATCCAAGGCACAAATGTGCTTTCAACAAGTGTACACACATACAGGCTCCTCCCCTTCACACACACACAATCTCTTCCCCTATCTGACACACATTCCTCCTTTCATGCACATGCACACACACCCCCCGCACACCTTCAGCACACACAAAACGTGTTGTTTCATTTCTCATACACACTTCCCTGTAAATATTTTCTCTCCTTCTCTCTGTCTGTCATGCACACTCACACAAACTCCTCCCTTATAAACACACATAATCTGACTTTTTCCTGCTCTCTCTCATACACAGTTTTTCACTCTTTCATACATACTTTCTCTTGGTCTGTTTCTCTTTCTTTCTCTCTCACACAGACATGCCCACATGCACACCCAAACACACACTTTCTCACTGGTTCTCTCATGCACTCATGTTCAGTTCTCTTTGGTGATCTTGGACAAGTCACACTCTCTCAGCTCAGAGGAAGAAAAAGGCAAATCGCCTCTAAACAAATCTTGCCAAGAAAACCCCACAATCATTTTGCCAAAGATTTAGCAGAGAAGGAGGGGGAGGAGGAAGAAGAGGAAGCAGTCCTAGATGTAGGAGTGCAACTTCCATGCTTGCCCCAGGCACTATTTAGGCTAGATATGCTTCTGGGTCTTTCTTCGGTGAGGGCAGAGGCAGCAGGCCTGGATCAGGTAGGGGGGCTGCCTTTCCCGCTGCTGCTGCTCTTTCCAGGGTCTCTCCTTGGTGAGGGTGACAGTAGTGGGCCAGGATAATGTGCGTGGGGAGGGCTGCCTTTCCCTACCCTAGATATGCCTCTGGGTACTGCACATGTGTAATCGGTTAGTTTAACCTCCGGTTTGCTAATAAAACTGAATTACTGTGTAGTGAAATGATGCATGTCTAAAAAGTGTGTCACCAACAAGAAAAGTTTGGAAAGCTCCTGGGTAGAGAATTGAGACTGGACTAGAGGCTGGTGTGTGTTTTTTAAAGCGCCTTCCTTGTTGTAGGACTTAAGACTTGACTGGAAAGTACAGTCTTCCTGAGATTTCAAGGACGGCTGAAAGATCCCTTTGCATAGTTCCCTTGCAAAGCTCTTTCATACACAGTTCTGGGGTTTGGAGTTTGACAAGGTGTCACAGCCTTCTCTGCCAAAGTGTGCTGGTGCATCATCAAACTACAAACCCCAGGATGCCAGAAGGAGCTCTGCAAGGAAAAACCAGTTTTGACCTGGATTATCTCTGTACTGTAGTATGTAGCCCTGTTTACACAGGCAGGAAAATGTGGGATTAGTCCACATTTTCCTACCTGTGTAGAAAGGGCCTTCATGTCATTTTCAACCTGGGGAGATCCTGAGGCAAAACTATGACAATTGTCCTGGCCAGATTTCTTCAGAGGGTGGTTTGCCTTTGCCTAGGTTTTTGCTAAGGCTGAGAGAGTGTGTCTTGCCCAAGAGTGTGTCTTTCCCTTGCTTTTTAAACCCTTTTAAAAAATAGATTTGAAAGATCCAGGATTTGTGAGATTCATGGATTCGCAGAACCTTCCAGGAATTCGGATTTGGAAAATTCTGGATTCGTCCCATCCCTATATTTTTGTAAAAGTCTCAGATCACGGAAAAATTATTATTTTAGAAGACACCAATCACAATCTGCTAGCTGTAAATAAGAGTAGTGGTGGTTCATTTCCCCAAGCTGTGAAAAAAAATTATATAAAAGCATATTACTACATTTTTCAAATACTGTATTTAAACATGTTTTACTTCAAACATATATTTTCAAAGATATTCTGATTCACTAGAAGCCAAGAAGCATGATGGAAAATTTAGGAAGTGGACAACCTGGGAATAACTGAGCTCATTTGGAACATTGTTTCAGGAAGTGCAGATTCATCCAAAAAATTTGAAGGTTGAATTCCTCAGATATGCAGAATTTTGAAAGCTCAGTTTATGTGATGGGGAATAACACATTGGGACATGTGTATAATTAATAAGCACTGCCATTAAAATGAAAGAAGAACTGAGCACAATAGCCCGGTATATTTCTCCAGTTTTCAGTGAAAGTATTTTTCATTAAGGTGTCAGTACATCCAGAATGCATCCTCACATTTTTGATTGCTTAAATTAATTGCTAAACAGAACAAAACACATATATAATTATTTAAAACAAACTCTTGAAGTATTGAAAGTATTGAAAGACAGCACTGTGATTATTGTTCTGTAAATAACAATTTACTTTTAATTACTAATTATAGGAGTGATATTAAATTTTGAGGACAAACTCTTTCAGTTGCTTCCCAGCATTAATTACAATGATTTGTTTTATGTGGTTTACATTGTTTTAAAATTGTTTTATTCTCTATACCCCCCTCTTGAGATTTCTGGATATACGGTGGCACAAATAAGGCCTAAAATCAATTTTAAATCAATGGAGGCTTGGTAAGGCAACACTTATACATGAAAGGAGGCACTTCTATAGGCAATTTTCATCCAGTTATTTAGAGTTTTCAGGTTAAAATCAGCACATCGAACTGGGCCTGAAGATGGAGAGATAATAAGGCACTGGCATAGCAAGTTCATTTTTTCAAGTCCGTGTTAGCAATGTTGCTCTCTTGTTTTGGACTAGTGAGAATTTCCAGACCATTTTCAAAGCCATACAGACTTGAAACTACATTTTCTTTTTAAATCATGTGTTTGTTTCAGCAAGGTTGCTGAAATGGCATTAGTTGCATTTTCCTAGAAGGTTGGATGCTCTCTCTGTGTGTAGAATGACTAATTTACCAGTCTGAAGGATTTACCCAACTGCAGAGAATTGTCCTCTTTGAAAATGTAGCCAGAGCTGCATTTTTGCTTTGTATCCTTATTTAACAAAAACTCCATGAAATATGTTTATTAAAATTATTAAGTGGAATATAATATTAAAGTCATAAAATGTAAGAAAGAGCGATAAAATGAATCAGTAGCCCTGTAGGATAATCAGCAGTACTTTTTTTTGAAAAAAAATTAAGTCTCTCTCTCTTTCTCTTTCTCTCACACACATTTTCTATAAAAGCTCCCCAAATAATATCAGCTCTACCAGTGATTTCTGAAATACTGGAAACCACTGGCTAGTCCAGTCTTACCATGCTTAAGTCACTATTTCTCAAAATGAAACATTTGCAGATAGGTTATAGAGTGCATGACAAAGCTTTTATCTTTGTCCTGTAGGAATATCTGATTCTCCATGGCCCCCTCAAATACATTTCTCAAATACTTTTTTTCTTATGTTGTCAAGGAAATGCTGATATCACTTTCTGATATGTTTACTGTTTTATGCATGGCTGTACATAAGAAGAGCTGATCTTTTTGGACTACAGATTCCAGAACCACACAGCCAGCCCCTGGCCAGGATGGTTAAAGGATTCTGGAAATCATGGTCCAAAAGGCAACTTTTCCAAGTTTTAGTCCAATGCTTGGGGGGCCATTTGTTTTCCAGCCTTGGAATATAGTTGTGTTACTTTGCTACTGCAGCTGTTTTTCATCTTGTCAGTGAAAGCTACTCTAAAGCCTTATAAATGTTAACATCAGAATGCAATGGCCTGTTTGAGTATATGAAGACATAGGCACCACTGCCCTAGTTTATACAACAGGTCTAATATAAAGCTGCAGCTACTGGTGTCACTCTGGTAGTAAGATCACCCATGGTTTGAACTGTCAGGTAAGGAGCATTCCAGGCCCCAAGACTTAAGGGCCCAAACAGTGAGATCTAAGAATGGTCTCTGGTGATGTTTGAAAGGGGAAAGATGGAAGGGAAGGGTGAATGAGGTGAATCTTTGGAGAGTCAACCATAGCCATTCTAAAGCATGTAGGTATGCACAAGTTGCATGTGTGCGCATGTGCGCACACACGCACACACAGCACACACTTTTCAAGGCATGTTTGTCCCCATAAAATTCTGTCTCTTCCCCTTGAGGACCAGAGAAGAGGATACAGGCCCTGAGACCTGCAAACTTGAGTCCTGGCTATAATTGATACAGAACTCACTGTATGTATTGAAGTTATGTACTGTGATACTCCCTCATCTTAGATAACCGCCACTGACTTTTGGCTAGTGAAAGGGACACATGTAGAAAAGTTCAGATTTACTGACTTCTCCTACTAAAAAAATACTGACTTACTTCATTTGCCTTCCAGAGACCTTTCCAGTGTCAGTGCAACTTCCAACATCTGCTCATCATCACCTGGTGAGGACACAGGAGAGAGCCTTCTCAGTGGCTGCTCCACCCTGGGAATACTCTTCCAGGGGGGCTAGGCTGGCCCCCTCTCTGCTTTCCTTTAGTAGGCAGCCAAAGACATTTCTTTTTAAGCAGACCTATAATGGGTGAGCTGGAGACCTTTTACTTATTTATTAGCTGTTTCTAAAAAATCTGTCGTTAGTTTAATCATTTTACACATCTTTTAATGTTTTAATTGTTTGTTAGCTTTTAACATTTTTTAACTTTCTAGAAGCCATCTTGGGAGAAAAGCCAGCGTATAAATTCAATAAATAAATAGATAAATAAATAAATAAATAAATAAGGGGTGATAAGTATTGCAACCCAGCATATTTGTTGGGTCACACATTCCTCAACCTGCATTTCAGAGTTGGTGCAAGGAATAACGAAAAGACTTTGGATGCTCTACAACGTGATACCAAGTTTAAGGTGTTATTCTTTTCAGGGTGTAAGAAAGGCACTGGTGATTAACAACAACTGTTTCTCTTCAGCAACTTTTTTTTTTGAAGACATTTAGCAGTGGATGCCATCTTATCAAGTTAAACAGAGCTTTTTGCTCTGAATTGGTCATGTATCTGACTGTCATACCCTCCAGTGCTTCACAGATGAAAACCAGGACACATTTGGCCAAACATCATCAGAGTGTGGACAAGTTGGCAAACTTTGTTTAATGAGGTAGAACATACAAGTTAGGAGACACTGCAGCAGCTTGCTTTTACCTAAGCTTGCTGCAAAGGGCAAGGTTCCACCCCACTTTCCTTTCCCCCCACTGGGTTGAGTGCACATTATTTTCATACTTTGATAACAATTTTCAGTAATTAAAGTAAGCTGAGGACAAAGAAGGAAAGTGGAAGGAGGAGAACGAAACTGGGGAATTTTAAAAGCAGCTCAAAGAGTGGGACAACAGGGGACTAATGGGAAATGTCCCTGAAAAACTGAGTTAGTTGGAATGTATGGCAGATTTCTTCAAACTCATAGAGCAATAAGTTGACAGCTATGTTTTTGTCTCCTAAGCGGAACAACCCTTAGCAAGACAACTTCCACAGTGTTAGATCTGGAAGACTAGATGCAGTACAATGTGCTTCTGGGCAGAAACTGCTTAGGATTGGCACACAGCTTCTGAATAGGTATCGCTAAACTCACCTTTTTCCTAACATTCCCCCAAAAGCAGCTACTCAAAAAAGGGGCAGGAGACCATTTCAACCTAGCATCCAGAAGGTCACTCAGATCTTACCAGCCAACTGATCCTCCTGCCATTTCAGGTGGGCAATACGAATGGGGAGCAAGAGCAGAAAAGATATGGGCCAAAAAGCCTTGGCCATGTGATGTCCTTGCTGCGTGGCGTTTGCAGTCGTGACAATCTATGTTTAATAGTGATTGTGAATGGGGTAAGCTGTTTTATTATTTTGCTCCCTATTATCAAAAATATAAAATTTGGGCCAGCACATTGTTTTTAATCAAGAGGGCTGGAACCTTTGATTTAAAAGAAAAGCTTTTGCTTCCAAGAGTTCACTAAGAACTGATGAGTTACATAAATGCTCCTTACAATAGTACTTCAGTGTAAAACAGATACGCAAGGGTACTGTGATATTCAATTATTCATTTAGGATCAGATCTGTGTCTTTCAGTGGCTCACAATGCAACTGATTGTGTATGAAGAAAGGGAATATATTCTGGGACTGCTATGAAGAATTCTGTCTGCTTGTTCAATCCATTCCAAAACCCTAGTAGCCTATTCAAAAGACAAGCTTTCTTCTATTATTATTTCCCCCATTTGGAGTTTGATTTGGGTTTTTTTCCCACCTCATTTCCACATCCAATTGCTTTCTTGCTATCTTTTCTCACACATGCAAGAGGCATATCAAATTATGTCTCTTGTATGTGAAATAAGAGCCAGAAATACTGATCACACCCTTTCTTTCCCAGACTTCGTTTTTCTCACTTTGCTAGTTAAAAAAACAAAAAAAAACTCCACATTTTTCTGTTATGCTTGGATGCAAATATTTCCTCTCAGATTGCCAAAGAATCTTGGTTTGCTCTGTATCAAAAGTCATTCAACAATCAGTTCTCCTTTCCATTGCAGTGTTATAAAGCTTAGGGTAGTCAAGACTGAAGTGTCTTCTCCTCCTTTCTTCCTGACAAACTGGGGTCACAATTGTTGTGCCTTCAAATCAGTAGTTTATTTTTGGCTTGTGTTTAGAAATTTGTCCCTTTGGATTTTCGCTAGTTTAATCCTCAAGAGAGTCTTGGGAAGAAAGGGGAAGGGAAATGTCGAGAAGAAGATGGAGGAAGGAAACAGGCTGGGCTTGTAGGAAAGGGATAATAATAGACTAAGTTTTTGTG
Source organism: Iguana delicatissima (assembly GCA_948472985.1). Classification (NCBI taxonomy): domain Eukaryota; kingdom Metazoa; phylum Chordata; class Lepidosauria; order Squamata; family Iguanidae; genus Iguana; species Iguana delicatissima. Next base: position 507,155 of record CAOKZL010000072.1, on the reverse strand, counting down.
CTTCAAATCCTGCCTAGTGCGTCTCTCTTTGCCAAAGGCACGCTGCAAAAATACACTAACAAGATGTTAACTCTCATTGCTTCCTAGTATAATACAATCCTATCTGCCTTGTAATCTGAAAGTGCTGGAATTCAGCTGTGCTCCAGCTGGTGACAGTGAACAGTTTCCTTCATGCTAATTTAATTAAAAGGATGTTTGGAAATTAGCCTGTTAAACACAGGAAACACAGCTCATGCTCACTTCAAAGGAGGGAACAACAATGTATTCTTTGAATTTCAAAGCTGCTCCTTCATGTCTGCTCAACTTGCCCCCAATTCAGAGCTAAGACACACTTGAACTGGAGGGATCCACGTTCTCAAAGATGTACGTAGCCTCCTGAAATTGTCAGAGCTCAGTGTATGAAAGAGATGGAGGATTAAAAGTCAGTCAGGTACACAAAGGAATTGTTAAAATGTTTATCATTTCAATGATATTGTTATATGATGGTATGAAATTATTATATGAAAAGAATCCATAGGTGGTTGCCACATTCATATACACCAGAAGTCCAAGGTGACTGAAATAGAATCAGAGAATCATGGAGTTGGAAGAGACCACAATGGCCATCAAGTCCAACCCTCTCCCAAGCAGGAACACACACTCAAACTCCCTGGTGCATAACACATGGGCAGATGGCTTCGGAGAAGTTCTTTTTGATTGATTGTTTTTTGTTTATTTGTTTGTTTTTGGCACGGTCAGTGACCATGGTGGCTGTTGTTCTGTTGGACATATAGCCCAAAACGATAACTTTTACAGGCTCTGGTTTACATTTACTTACCCAAATGCTCTACAGTTTGACAGAATTATATATGTTAATCTCCTCCATCATTCTGCCACTCACATTCATATTACAACCTCCTGGGGTTTCTTCTTGGTGAAGTTACCAACGTGGGTCAAAGGGTCTGGTACAAAGCAGACACTGCTTGAGATCTATCTTTTATAGTACTGACATTTCCCCCTTTCTCTTCTTCATCCCTTCTTTTGTTTAACTCAGCTTCAGTAAGCTACAAATGGAGGATTGGTGGGAGAGTGTGCTATCTTTTCTCTCTGAGCATTTTTCCTCTAAGGCACCCTTTCAGTTCATGAAGTAGAGAATCAGCCCCATGTTGATTTTGATCAGATGAATGCAAGGAGGAAAAAATGATGGAGTCCCTTTTCCCCCATTCTTTTACTCAGATCTGTAGCCTACTGAGGTTGTTTGGCATTTATTTTAAAACATCATACTGAGAAATTAATACTCAACCAGTGAGTAATGTACAGAACTTGTGCATAAGGTAGATGCTGTGCTGGCTGGGGGATTGTGAGAGTTGTCATTTAGAAAAGTAAGGCTTTCAAGCTAAAGTCTAGCTTGATCGGTGTGAAGATTCAAGACATTTGTCAGCAAAAATGTGAAGGCCTAAAAAACAACTATGTTTAACAAACATTTTTCTTTGTTTTTCATTTCTCCCTCTGAGGACCTTTGGCATCTGAAAATAAAATGCTTGAAGGAATATTTGGTGTACTTTTCAAGCAGAGTGCAGCATAGCAAGTGCAATATGAGCTTGTGGTAGAAAATAGGAGAAAAAACTTAGGGTGTTCTTGTAAGGTTTAAAAAAATGTTGTTTCAAGAAATCTATCTTGGGATAGGAAAGGAGACAGACAATAGATTACCTAGATTGCACTAGAGGAGCCTCAAAAAAGTGGTTCTCATGAGTGAGTGTAAGACATCCTGAGGCAAAAGTCTCATTGATGGTCCCTTCCCCAACAAAGGGAGACAAAAGACTAAATAACTTTTGGAAGAAGGGGGAAGTGACCTCTGCAGGCAGAAAGGAAGCAAAAAGGCTTGAATACATTGATAAAACAGAAGTGAAACAAAAGGGCAGGCATGCTTTCTAGAATTCCTTCTCACTAATCACTTTATTCAAGCATTGATGCCTCTTTGCTTCCAACAATGGTCTCCTTTGCTGTGGTAGTAATCAGGCCTTTTGTTTGCCAGGTTGCAACTTGATAGCTGACGGTTTACCATTTACCTTTTAAATCTGTTCCTGAATCAGTGGACCCTCCTGCTTCATCATAGAGTGCCAGATGTTGCCAGAAAAAAATTAATGCATCATCAGAAGAGGGCACAGATTTGCATTAAAGCTCCATATTCTGATTTGTAGCTAAAGATACAAATTTAGAAACAGTTGCTGTAATACAGCTCACCATAGCAGGGAAGACCAAGATCTGTAGTTTTGCTGAGTTTACTGTCTGGATGCAAACTGCTGATGGGTGCCTTCAGGACTCCTTGATGTCCTGTGTGACACTTCCTTAAGTCAGACTTGAGCTGCATGGAGAAATAGAACCAGAGTGGTGTAGTGGTTTGAGTGTTTGAGTACGACTCTGGGAAACCAGGATTTGAATCCCTGCTCAGCCATGGAAATTCTCCGAGTGAAACCTGGCAAATCATATTCTGTCAGCCTCGGTGGGAGCAAATGACAAACATCCTCTGAATAAATCTTGCCGAAAAAACTCTATTGAAAGAGTGCCATAAATTGTGGTCAATCTGAAGGCACAGAACAACAGCACAATAATACACAATAGGACACATTGATAACTGTGGCTGCTGGTGGTTTCCAGGTTGGTAAGGTGATGAATCTCCATCCACCAAAGATGGACTCAACAAAAGTCTTTATCCTTCTTTATGCTGATGATGCTGTACTGATTTCTCAGACTCAGTTTGGACTTAGGAGATTATTGAGAGGCTTCCATGAATATTGCAACAATAACTTTTTATCAATCAATTATTCAAAAACAAAACTTCTCGTTTTTGCCAAAAGAAAGATCAGATATTCGTGGTTGATAAGGGGAAATCAAATTGAACAAGTGGACTCGTATAAATATCTGGGTATTTGGTTTCATGAAGCTATAAGATGGAGGACTCAGGATACATCAAACTGAAAGCTGAACAAAGTTTGAGAGCATTAGCTCGTTTTTCTTTACTAAGGGTGGTAAATTTATTCCAGCTACCATTTGGGTTTTTAAAGCTGAAATTGTCCCACAGTTGCTTTATGGGGCTTCAATTTGGTTTCCTCTTAATAAGAATTCTTTTAAAGGAATTCCGTCTTTCTTTCTGAGGCTAATATATGGTGCCCCAGATGTGTTGCTGGATCTGCCCTCTACTTGGAGTCAGGCCTAAATTCTTTAAAAAGTCTGGCATGGATGTACTCTATCCGCTTTTGGCTCCCTTGCTGTTATACACTTAATTCCAACTCTTTATTGGCTAAAACTATGTCTGATTCCTTTAAATCACCCTGGAGGAAGGCAGTTGAATGTAAAATCATCTCAGTGGGATTATCCACATCCCACCTGCTATCTCTAGACTTAGATGGGGCCAAAGCTATTGTCAAGCAGAGGCTGAGCGACATTGATTACCAGGAGCTGCAAAGGACAGCCAGGGGACCTTGCTCCCCTCAGTCACTGGGTTTACCATGCTTACCTTGCAAAGATGGAATGCCTTACTTAAGCTGGTTAACAGTTCCAAAATATAGAAGGGCTTTCTTCCTGGCAAGGTTTAATGTCCTTCCCTCAGATTTGCTAACTGGCAGATTCAACAAAGCACCACTGAGCAAAAGATGTTGCCCCTGTGATAATCAGGAAATTGAATCTATATCACATGTACTTTTTCATTGCAATTTCTACCAAGGGGCTAGGGAAGATTTATTACACCCCATTACACAACGCTTCCCTGGGCATCCCATACAGTCTCTAATGGTTATCTTACTGCAAGGTTCTGACAAAGAGATTACTCTTCAAGTGGCAACATTTTTAAACTTAGCTATTTTAACTACATCTTCCTTGACTATGTAAATGAAATATCTGCCTACCTATATTGTATGCTACCATTATCACCTTGATTGTATTTTCTCTGGTAAATATGAGCCACCATATTTATTTATATTTGTATTGTTTTAAGATGTTTTTAATATGCTGTTTTAATGGTCTGTTGACCGTAATAAATAAAATGAAAAAAGTGATGAATCCAAATTGGTTCTGGATTTTAAAGGACCTATCCATGGTGCTGAAGCTATTTTGGGACTAGGGTTCAGCACTGTGGATAGTTGTTTGAAATGTGGACTAAAAGTTAGAGTGCATTCACAGCCTCACCGACTTGAAAGCCACCAGGCACCACAGATGGTAACCCTATCTGTCTCTAGTGGTGCCATTTCTGTTTCTAATCACATTCTCATAAGGAACATTCAAAATATGGTGTGCAGTAGGATGCTGAGGAAGGCACATGACAGATATGCACAAAGTATTGACTCCAATGGCTGAGGCAGGGACAGTAGATGTGCAGGCAGAGGTGGGAGAGGAGGAAGCACATCCATACATGTGTGGATAGATATGTGCATACGTGTGCACACATGCATGCACCCACACTGGAATGAAGAAAAGCTTCAATCTTATTTCCTTCACAGCAATCCTGTGTGTGCTTCTTGGTCTCTGTCAGAGGCAGGAGGCAAGCCCTCACCACAATGATCCAGATAACCTTGAGTTCACGGGGAAGAGAAGATACTCCTCTCCCCCTCTCCTGCAAACCTGATGGATATTGTTTCTACCCTTCCTGTTGATCACATTGGCCTCACTGCCAGTGAGGAAGGTAATCTTCCTTTTTGGTCCGGCATGCCAGTTAACTACTTCCCTAGTGCCATCTGTGTGGTAACGCAGCAGTCCATCCAGTCCTTGGGATGAGGTTTCCCTGGGATGAGGCTGGGGATGAGGTTTTCTCTCTATATCAATGCCTACTGCTGCAGTGGCTGCTTTACTACTATGAATAGGGAGGAAATGATGTCACCACATTTGTTTGTTTGCTTACTTGCTTGTCTTGGTGGGCTGGCTATGGTCCATGTACAAGAATATCTCAGTTAATGAACCAGTTAATGGGCCTTACTTCTTGAACAGAAAATTTGGTGTTGGAGACAGAAATAGTACGGAAAGAATATGGGTAGTGAAAGAATATGGGTTACACCACACACAAAAAAGAGCAGTTCAACATGTTTTGGCACACTTTTTATTCAAAACTAACAGTATGAACATGTGAATGGAAACAGCCAGGTCAGGTAAGCCTTGTATAAGTAAATAAAAACATTCTGAACTTTCTAAAGACCTCTTGAAGGTTCCTACAAAATGCATCCAGTGTCTTTCACTAGTCTCCACTTTTCTTATTATTTTTATGATTTTCTTATGATTTCCATTTTGGAGATCTGTGTTGCTGCTCTTGCTCCTTCTCCTTCTCCTTCTCCTTTCAAGCATTCTCTGGATTACTGATGAGGCAGGTTGATCCTCTATCTTTTTCTTTGTTTTACTGCAGTATGTAAATGCAAAGCTTTTCAATACAGTAAGATCCACTGAGTCCCAGTAGCCATATTTTGGGAAAAAGCTGGGGTATAAACAAAAATGATGATGATGATGATGGGAATTATTTGAGTCAACTAGTAGTCATCCAGTATACAATAATCAAATGCAGCAAAATCAAGCAATGTACAGATATGTGTGAACCAGCCCTATGTATGTTTATGCTTCATGCAACAGGAAGTATGTGTCTATTACTAATATGAAATAATTCTGTTCTAATGATGAGGACATCTCCCAGGCTGTGGGATTCTTGGCTACAGGAAGACAGGCTCGCTCCCTCCCTGCTCTTCTTCTGAGGGCAGCTGAACAATCATTTGGTGACTAAGTGGCTATGTGGAAAGGTCTTTTCTGTGTGCGTGTGAGAGAGAGGGAGGGTATCCCACATTTTTTTATTGTTCTTGTCACAGTTTTAATTGAATTCATATTCTTTTCAAGTATTAATGTTTTCATATAGTTTATTTAATTGATTTTTTTAAAAAAATATTACTAATTTTTAATTCTTATTGTGAGCCACTTTGGGTGTCATCTGGGAGAAAGATAGGATATAAGTCAACTCGCATCAAATCAAAGAATAAATAGAGCTTTGATTTTTGAGGAAAAGCATTTTCCCTTTTGTTAGCGTGCCGAGGTAACCCCATTCACAAATGCAGAATCCTGCATGGTATCAGAAACAAAGATATTTGAGAAATTTGGGAAAGCAGTCTTTCTCAAGTCAATGGACTCACCTAGCAGTATATGATTTGATGTTACTCTTTCAAAGAAAGAAAGAGCTTTATCTCCATCTCTAATAAAATGCTTTTATTCATGGTAACAAAATACAGAAGGGCTTTGTTAAACCAGAAAGCTCACACCACTGGTTCAGAAATCTAGGCTGTTCAGTGAGGCCAGCTAGGATATGCTATCTATGGCACACATCTCTGAAGAAATTTAATGTGTTTATGACTAAAATTTACCAATATAGCAAGAGTTAAAAATGAATTATGGGATTACACAAGGCAGACTGAAGCCCAGTTAGCTCATTGCAGTAAAATATGCAGGCTTTGTACATTGTCAGGCTACTCCCAATGACATCTAGCTACTGAGTCCTCACCTCACCCTGTTGTTAAAAAATAGTTTCATGACTAGCAAGATCAACTTGCTTTAGAAAATTATGGAGTTGGGGAAGAAAAAACCCACATTTCTCTTTTAAAAGAACAAAACAAAGCAAAAACCCTTTTGGCCTAGGCTGACACCCTGAGTGATTTTTAATTTCCTAGCAACACAGCCTTGTTAAACTTTGACATAATATTTCACAAACCCTTACATTTTGATCTGAAATTTCTCTTGGGGAGCTTTAACTTGGGGTTTACTTGAAAGACTGTGCCATCTTGTGGGTGATTCTCCATCCTGACCTAGATCATGGAGTCTTAACATTATTAGGAGTGGCTTCTTCTAAATGACTACAATAGCATAGAGCAACACCAAGGGCCCTATCCATTGTCTTTTAAGTATTTCTTCAGAATCTTGAATGGAAGACTTGGTTCCTAAATAACACTCTGTTTCAGATGATCATGAGGCTGCCTGGTCTTGTAGTTTGCTTCTTTGTGCAGGCGTGCTACCTACACCTGTCTGTTTCTCCTCTTCCCTCCCAAACACAGCTGTGCGTACATATTGAACATCAGGACATTATTATGAACAGGAGGTTTGTGCACATTAACACATCCAGGGCTGGGTCTAGCATTCGGAATACGGGCTCAGCTGAAAGACACTTGTGCCAGAAAGAGAACAACAGGAACGTAGCATTGAGGGTGCCCTTCAGTCTCCCCTGTGCCCATAAAGCCAGTCAGCTCCACTCAATTACAATCAAAAATGTTTTCCTGTGACTGGTTTTCAAGTAAGATTCATCTGATAGTCTAGTTGTTTTCTCTGGGTGGAATTGAGGTGGTCTTCTTTGCTTCAGGCAGCAAAATGTTTTGCACTAGCCATGCTCATGTCAACATCCAGGCTTTCCTCTATTAATAATAGTAATAATTAGGGAGGATCATCCATCTATTGGGGGTAGGGTGGGCAGAGAATTAAAAGCACTGTTCAGTGATCCTTACAATAGGCTTGCAAGGTAGGAGAGTATCATAATCCCCCATATAATCTTTTAAGTGATTTTATACTGTTTAAAACTATGGGTGTTTAATAAAAAAAAAACCCTACTAAATTTGATCTTCTGTAAAGACAGCAAATTTAGTAGTTTTTTTTTTAAATGTTTGTATTATCAGATTTTTAGTTGCATCTGGCATCAACCTTGTTGGAGGCTGCTTTGGATCCCTTGTTGGAAAAAGGTGAAAGCAAGTGTGGTGTAGTGCTTTGAGCATTGGACTATGACCCTGAAGACTGGGCCTTGATTCCCTGCTTGGCCATGGAAACCCACTGGGTGACCTTTGGTGCATCACACATTCTCAGCCCCAGAAAATCCCATGATAGGTTTACCTTAGGGTTGCCGTAAGTCAGAAACAATTTGAAGGCAAACAAGAACAACAAATTAAGCAAATAATAAATTAGTAAAAGTGTAGAAGGAGGTCTTCTGAGGGAGGCTACTAGTCCCCTGCTAAAGCTGATCTCTTTTTTATACACAGCAGAGAGAAGCTATGACCAGGATGCATCTGACATCTCCCATGTCAGTGAGACAGTGAATGTGTTCCAGGCTTAATCCAAACCTTAAAGTGGTCTCTAGGTTGTTGATTTTGTGTCCACTCCAAGCTCATTTAAACCTATCCCAAACCCAAAGTGGGTTCATTGCCTCACTAACATGACAGCCACCGGCTGTTACTACAGTAGGGACAAGCCAGACTTTTTGATTTCATCCATCAACCCATTTGCCAAAGGAAAAATTCATTCATTCCCTACACCCCTACCCCGCCCTATTTTATTTGCACCTGACCATTGTAAAACACATGAGCTCTCTGATAATATCCAACAATGTATACATCAAACAGACAGGAAAGAGTGGCAGATGCCTCTTTTGTAAACACACACACACACACACACACACAATATCCCTAACCCCCTTTTTAGCAAACAGAAGGCACTAGGACAAATCAGAGGACAGAACATCTGAAAGGGAGTCACCAAATGATCAGTTGCCAAAACCAAACCAAACCAAACCACCTATAAACAGCAACAATTACTATCCGTCATGCTGTCCCAGCTTCCTAATTCAGAGTTTGGTGTTAGGCTAGAAGTTGGAAGTGCTGATCTTTTATGCCCTACATTTTGTTATGAGCAGCCCTGCTCAGATCTCAACCTGTATGCTAGCTATGAGAGAGAGTTTGGATCCTTTCATCCTCATTGGAATTTCCCAATGCTAGCACAACCCATATCAGTGGATTAAGTATTGTCCCTATGTGTTTGTTTTTTAACTTCTGCAGCTAACAACAGATTGGAAGGGGAGAGGATTTGCATGCAGAAATCAACATGGGAAGGAGAGTGTTAACCTTTCCTTTTTGTCTCATATCATGTTTCTTATCCAAAATGAGATCCCTCCTGCAAGATGCTTTTTACAATCCAGATTTAGCAGAGATTGAGGGAGAAAAAAGAGAGAGAAGGCAGGAGAGGTAAGGAGATGTATTCCCTCTCTAGTGGCACTTTGTGTGTTCATTGTTGTAGTCACTGAGCATTTATATGTCCCCTTAGGGCTTGTTGGGCTAAAATAGTTCCCCTTTATTTTCCAGTGTTGGCTTGTCATGATGTTTCCTCATTATCTCCTGCCTCTACATGCCAGAATTCCCATATGTGACTTTCTGTTCTTCTTGAAGAGACAGCCCTCCAAACATCAGAACTAGCTGGTATAGCCATACTTTCTGACAGTATGTTTATTGCCTGTGCCAGCTATTAGAGAAATCACAACATACCTAAATCTTGTACACGCACCAACATTTATTAAGACAATCCATAAAAGGTGATGCTCAACATAAACTCTGAGACCAGAAGAACTAGGCCCTATGGGAAGGAGGCCAGTTTTGTTTTCGTAGTTGCTTGACAAATATTTCTTGCAATTCTCCTAAAAGCTGAGAACACTACAATGACCATCTTGTGTTCTTTCAGTATTTTGAGCTCTGTGTTTTTTTGTTTGATTTCATCCCCTCCACTTTTGAAGTAAGACAACTTCAATTCCCCATGTGCATTTTATATATTAGTGCATTTTATTCAGTGTATTAGTTGCACTGAGAAGTCATTTACATTCCAAGTGTTGTGTTCTTTTTCAAAAACATCATTATGAGAGATACTGGGTAGAATAAACAGCTGGATAATCTGACCTCTACTTTGTTTCACCAAGAAAGCTTTCTTTAGAGTACTTTGAAAAATAAATACTTCTACTGTAACATTTAAAAGTTTCAGATGTAATTTATTTTGCTTATTCTAACAGCGTAGTTATACATCAAGGCTTTAGCAAGGTTTCATGGATGCTAGGAAATATTTCATGATACGTTTTATTAACAGGTTAATTATGAATAGCATGAAAAATATCTCTGCTTTTCACGTTCTGAGCCAAGAGGGCCACTGGCTATTATCTCTGTAGGTGGAGGTTTGGTCTCACGACTTGCTTAGCTTGTCTATAAATAGCACACATCCCAGTTTGTTAAGTTTAATTTTACTTGATTAATGTGAAAGAATCCCAATTCAGATTAAGATATTTCTTAATTTGTATTTTTAAATGTTAAAGTTTCCAAGTTACTTAGAACTGAATGACTATAAAAGAATATAAGAAGAGTTGTGCTGGATGGATCAGACTAAAAGGGTGGGAAAACTTTGGCCTTCCAAATGGTTTAGACTGAGTATACATCTTCACTGCTGGCTGTGGATTTTGGGAACCACTATCCAAAATATCTAGGAGGTTGATATTCCCTCCTACAACCAGTCTATCTAGTTCAGCATTCTATTCCCACAGTGGCCAGTCAGATATCCATCGGAACCTCACAAGACGGACGTTTTCTGGGGGTGCTTTGAGTGTGTGTTCCTGCGTGGCAAGGGGTTGGACTTGATGGCCATTGTGGTCTCTTCCAACTCTATAATTCTATGATTGTATGATTCTCGGCAGGAGATGGAAGCAATACCAAGGCATAATGGAGAAAGAGGATATTTCTCATGTTCCACATGATGCCTTTCATATAGGAGATAAAATGCAGCCACTGTGATTAGATGTCACTGATCACCTTGTGCTTCATGACTATGGCGATTTCTGCACTACATTGTTATGGTGCTATTATTCCACTTTCAACATCCTATGGAATCCTGGGGGTTGCAGTTTAGGGAGGGGTATTTAGAATCCTCAGCCAGAGAGCTCTTTGGCCTCAGGAAATTACAAACCCCAGAATTCCACAGGATGTTGAAAGTGGAATAATAGCGCTATAACAGTGTAGTACGGAAATGGCCTTTGTCTAATCTCTGTTTAAAGCCACCATACTTAATTTGGTCTTAACACCAAGTAAAGGGGAAGGAAAATTGGATTTAGCCAAGACATGCTTTCTAACTTAACAGGTTTTATTTAGGGAAAGGCAGTGTGGTGTAGTGGATTGAGTGTTGGACTACAACACTGGGAGACTAGAGTTCAGATCCTTGCTCAGTCATGGAAATCCATTAAGTGACCTTGGGCAAGTCACACTCTCTCAACTTCAGAGGAAGGCAAACGCAACCCCCCCATGAACAAGTCTTTCCAAGAAAACTCTGTGATAGGCTTGTCTTAGGATCACCATAAGTCAGAAACAACTTGAAGACATACAACAGCAACAAACCCAAGGAAATATCTGCTAGAAAACATTTCCCACCACTCACTATCTTAAATGGCTGGGTAAAATGACCTGTAAATCATGCTGTGATGTCAGGCAACCTTACATCCAAGGATGTTTTGGAGAAATGAACAAAAACAAATAAAAACCGAATTGGCAGACATCTTTTTTCTCCATATAATATCCATGGAAGCTTGTTTAGATGCTTGCATAGCATCATTTCGAGGGATATTTTTCAAGCTTCATTGAAAAAGTATCCAGCAGGAAAATGGTTTTGAGTCACTCACTGTGTCTTTTATCTTTTAAACTTTTTTTTTTAAGATGGAGAAAGAGAAGCCACAGCAAATTTTATTTGCTATTCTAAGAGCGCCACATTTGTTTCTGGATTTGTTGTTCTGTATTCCTATTAAGAATTACCTTGTTTGGATGTAATATTAAGTTATGGAATAAGTGTCATGGTCATGAGATCCCTCTTCCTACTCAGCATAACCACAAACAGAAGAACAGAATTAAAAACTAAGGACCTTTCCACCCTGCACTCTTATAGTGCTATTGTTCCACTTTCAACATCCTGTGGAACTCTGGGGTTTGTAGTTTACTGAGCCCAAAGAGCTCTCTGGTTGAGAATTCTAAATGCCCCTCCCTAAACTGCAACCCCCAGGATTCCATAGGATGTTGAAAGTGCAATAATAGCAGTATAACAATGTAGTGCGGAAAGGCTCTAACTATAGTTATGTGTTGTAACCAAATCCAGAGAAAGTATGGTTAGCCTTAAATGTGCTTAGGGAAACAAGTCAAATTGTACTTTACAGTTTTCTTTTGTTTCCCAAAACATAGTTCAGATTAACCACAATTTGGTGTACAGTGGCTAGGCTGGCTGGAGGATTCTGGGAGCTAAAAAAAAAAGAGGGAGTAATTTTTGCAAACTTTAAAAATTTTAAGCCATGGTTAGCTGAAAATGGGAGCAGCCTCCTTCCCATGAACTTATGAAAGGGAGGAGAAGAAGAACACACAAGCTTGACTATCCTATAAATATTGCTTCATAGGTTCAATGAGATTTAGGCTTGTACTTCTTTGCTAATTTTGTTCTTAAAGTAAGCAACAAATAATTGTGGCAATTTTCTTTTTGCTGCAAATCTTTGAAGGCTGCATGGTTTTTGAAAACTGTTTGCACTTTGGAAATTAGGCAGTGCAAAATTCACACTGCCTTGTGCAGAATACAACATTTTCTGCACACAAAATAGTATTTCTGCACAGAATCCTACACAAAAAATTCTGAAACCACATGTAAATTTTGAACAAAGTTCCAAACGGTGAAGTTCTTTGTCAATCCAGGAGTCTTCTTGTCAGGGCTACCTGATGCTCAAGAAACAGCTTTCAACCACTTTTTTATTACCTTTGAGCATTCTTCCCATCTGTAGTGGGACTTGGAAATCAAAGTGCATAGAACTGCAGATTTAGTGTTTGACACTTGGAGCTCAAAGTTTTGCCAACAGTGCTGATGGTATAATGTAAAGAAGTGAAAGGAAGTGTCAAGATAGAAGAGTATGCCAAGATACAAGTACAATAGGAGTATGGTGTCTAGATCAAGGGAATTAATAGTGCCACTCTATTCTGGTTTGGTCTGACCTCATCTGAAATACTGTGTCCAGTTCTGGGCACCTCATTTTAAGAAGGATATTGACAAGCTGTAACCTGTCCAGAGGAGGACGACCAAAATAGTGGAGGGTCTGGAAGCCATGCCCTATGAAGATTGGCTTAGGGAACTGGGTATGTTTAGTCTGCAGAAGAGAAGGTTAAGAGGGGACGTGATAGCCATGTTTAAATATTTGAAGGAGTGTCATATCCATGAGGGAACAGGGTTGTTTCCACTGCTCCAGAGACTAGGACAAGGAACAATGGACTCAAACTACAGGAAAAGAGATTCTACTTAAACCTTAGGAAGAACTTCCTGAAGGTTAGAACTGTTGGGCAGTGGAATATGCTGCCTCAGCGTGTGGTGGAGTCTCCTTCTTTGGAGGTTTTTAAGCAGAGGCTGGATGGTCATCTGTTGGCAGTGCTTTGATGTGTGTTCCTGCATGGCAGGGGGTTGGACTGGATGGCCCCTGAGGTCTCTTCCAACTCTATGATTCTGTGATTCTAATTGTTTGGGTAGCATCCAGGTGCAAAATCCATGGGAACTGGGAAAGGAAAGAAGGGTGAGTAGCAGTATCTAATAGAGGCTTGGAGCATTTGTACAACTGCATTCCACCCCATTTTCCAAATTGCAGGATGTACTAGGATGATGGTAGGATAGATACCATTTTCCCACTGATAAAAATTCTGATCCAGATGTGGAGGAGGAGGTGATAACCCCATAAAAGGAAGGCTAACATGTGGAAATAAATCTCATTCCTCAAAGAAGTACTTGATGTTTCTTAGTAACTGAAATAGGACCCAAAGGAGAAGGCAGTATGATTAGTTTAATTTCTCCAATTTCTCTGTGTGTTCATGTGGAATTGTTTTCTTTGAACAGAATCGTTAGTTTTCATAGATCTTACAACTCTTGCAAAAAGCCCTGCTCATTATTCATTCCTGTGACATTTAGTATAATAATATTAATCATAATGAATTTATTTAGCTTTCACTTATCTAACATGGGATTTCTATAACACAGGCATGGCATTAATTAGGTCGACAATTCGTTTCCATATGGATCCTTCTTTGAAGTATATTGGGGTGAGGCAACCCTGGAGAGTGCCTGTGTGTACAGTTTGGTAAACGCTGAACAGTGTTTGATGCCATCATGGCGGAAAGGAGCACAGGTGGTCTCCCAGGTCACTTCATTCACTGGGCCTCACTCTAAAGAAGCAGCCCTTCTTGGGAGCATTATTTATTTATTTATTATATTTGTATGCCACCTTTGTCCCGGCATAGGACCCAAGGCAGCCTATGGGTGGAAGGGATACAAACTAGAGGCTTGTCTGTAAAAAGAGTGAGGGCAGACAGAGATAGGATGAAATTCTGAAAAGATTTGGGAGCTGGGAATGTGGAAAGTTAAGGGATTTCACTTCTTTGTTTAACTTACCTGTTACATAGTAAATATTTTTATTTTCTGTAATGTGAATGTTTACCTTTGAGAACAGAAACAGGAGACTGCTTGCACTTTAGCATACTAAACTGAACAATCCTGCCCCTTGTCTAGCGTTATGGTCACCTTGAGGCTTGAGTATCAGATCCAGCAGGGTTCAGTCACACCCTTTTTTGAATATTTTTAAATATTCTTTCCATCCTACATTAAGGGACCAGGCGCAACTAATGTGCTCATTTTTTTTTTCTTCAAAGGAGAATTGAGGAGGATGGAGGAGGGGAAAAAGAGGAGTGGTCAAAAGGAAAGAAGCGTGGAGTAGTGGACTGTGTCCAAAAATAGAGAAGGAAGCCAGTATGTGGGAGGGAGAGAGAGAAAGGAGGAGTTGTATGTGTCTAGGAAAGGGTGAGTGTGAGAGTTTCCATATCAGCAGTGCAATATTTTGCACAGTCTCTGATTCTTGTCTCTTTCCCTAATATTATGACATGTGGTTTTACTAAACTTTTATTAACTTGTTACAGTTGTTAAGCTGCTCAGTGCTGCTGGAATGGAAACTTAGAGGGGTATACATTTTTATAATACATGACTGAAAAGCTGCCCTTTCCACCCAATGTCTCGTAATGTCACTCACCTCTATGACTCATTCGCTGTGTGGCATACCTGGAGTCCTGCTCACTTCAGGAAGAGGGGGATGGTCTGAGAATTTTTTGAAGCAACATGTCAGAAGAGTTGCAGCTGTCTCTCTCTTCCAGTGCCTTATCTCTTACTGTGGAATTTAACTTATGTATCTGGTGTGTTCAGATTATTATTAATGGTTATTGCATTTATAAGAAGAGGAGTTATATTTGATTGAGGGGGGCATGAAAAGTACATAATGGCTTATATAACCCTGTGATCACAGAAAAACAAGATGAACTTAGAATCATAGAATTGGACGAGACCACAGGGCCATTGAGTCCAACCCCCTGCCATGCAGGAATACACCATCAAATGCAATGACAACTAACAAGCAGACCCAGTAGCAGCTGAAACACGCATCAACAAAGCCAGAAGCAGAATATAAATTAAAAGCAGCATTCTGAAAAGGATGAATTAAATTTTACCTAAATGTTAGAAGCAAACACAGTTTGGGAAAGCCCCTTATTGGACTTCAACTCCCAGAGTCCCCCAACAAGCCACTTTTTCCAAATTCTGGGAGAAACTTCCCAAATGAAGAGCCGTTTCATGGTGAAACAATTTGTCTATGAAGGTGATGTGTTCTCCTTTTCTAACGAAGGTGTTTGGCGAGAGGCTGTTCAGCTAGTTTGGCTGGATCAGAAATGAGGAAACTGTAGCCCCACGAGCTCACTATAGTCCCCACAGGGCTTGCCCTGACCCTCAAAGTCTTGGCATATTGGGTTTTTTTTCCCCCCTCAGCAAAAATAGCTCTCAAATCACACACCCACACACTGGCTGAAAACAAGGTGCTTTCCAACTCTATCAGTACATAATATATAATGGCAACCATATTGCCTTTTTGTATAGGATAAAAATGATTTGAATCAAAATTAATAATAGCTCTTCCATCTAAAAAGCATATACAGAATACAAAAATGATGCTATTTCCACAAAGTACAAGCTTTAATCATCAAATGACATTGCCATTCTAAATCTCCATTTATACTATTCCGCCTTCTAAAGAAAGAAGCATGTACTGTCCATAATAAAATACCTTCCTATCCACTTAACAATGTCTCCTTACTTTCAAAACTGTTTTACATTTTGTTCAGTCTGAATTCTCTGTGCTTTAGACTTCTTGAATATACTGTTTGAACTTTATAAAATGAAATTAGTTTAAATTGAAAATCCCAGCAGTATCTAATTAGTTCTTCTGATGAGCTGAAGTAAGAACATTCTGCAATCTTTTTTTCCTCAGTTTCTGAGGAGAAGTTGGATAGCAGTTGCTGGTGAACTGAGTATAAAGCCAGTTTAATAGACTGGCTGTAATACTTGTAGTTGCTGCCATCAGCTGTTCTTGTAGTGGTGAGGTGTTTTTCCCCCCTGTAACTGTTTAATGTGTTTTATATTATTTTAGTAGTTTCTCATTTGCACTGTATTAATGAAATTAGGACAGAAATGTACTAAAATATTTTAAAGTGAGATCCAGTTACATTCAGTTGTTGTATCCAGATTTAGCCATAATTACAGTTTGTTCTTGTTATGTGCCTTCACATTGTTGCTGGCTTATGGCAACCTTATGATAGGATTTTCTTGGTAACATTTATTCAGATGAGTCTTGTCACTGTCTTCCTCTCATAGTTGACCTAATGACACATAACAACCACATGCTTGTCATAGACTGAAATAAATGCGATTTAAATTCTACTTGTTATTTGCCATCAAGTTGACTTTGATTTATGGCAACGCTATAAATGAGAGACCATCAAGTAACCCTATTATGAACAGTTCTGCTCGTGTCTTGCAAATTGCAAGCTGCGGCTTCCCTGAGTGACTCTTGTAATGTGGTCTTCCGCGTTTCCTTCAGCCTTGTATCTTATTAAACATTGTTGTCTAGTGAGTTCTACCTCCTCATGATATGTTCAAAGTATGACAGCCTCGTCTCCATCATCTTGGCTTCTAGGGAGAATTCAGGCTTGATTTGGTTTAGGAGCCATTTATTTTTCGTTTTGGTTATCTGCAGAACTCTCCTCCAGCCCAATGTTTCAAATGAGTTGCTTCTCTTGCTATCAGGTTTTTTCACTGTCTAGCTTTCACAACCATACATAGAAACTGGAAATACAATGGCATGGACAGGTCTGATTTATTAAATGATATATCTTAATCATAAATTAATCATATAACGTAATTAATTTACATCCCACTGATTTGCTCTAAGCATTACTGGATTTGGATCTGGTTGAATGAGACTTTCTCCTTACTGAAGAAGGATCTGGGTTTCTAAAATAAGTAGCTCACACCACTTGATGGCACAAAAGTCACACATTCACAGGGGAAATTGGGTTTTGTGGAACCAGATCTAAGTTTTTTCAGGAAATTATTAATAAAACACAAGTGTTATCAGATGTTCCTTCCTTACTTCTTCATTTCAACCAAATTTCCTTGAATGTAGAATCTTCAGTTGCTTGTCATGTATTTGCCTAAACCAAAGGTGGGAATCAGGTGCTTCCTCCAGATGTTGTTGGACTTCAAGTCCCAGAAACTATAGTCAATTTGTCAAATGGTAGATGTGGTTTATCACTGCTGTACTAAATACTCATTCTAGAAAGCAAGATTCACTGAATGCACCAAAACTTATTTCAGAATAAACATGCTTAGGGTTGTACTGTTTATGGCCAGAATCCATTTGGGAACTTATACCCTCATAAGTGGACTCATGTATGCAGGAGTTAGAACTTCACCGTTATGTAATGTCCATATTCAGTAGTGGGCGGCTGTTACATTGTTATGTAGGAGAACCAGAAAAATGCCCAATATGCTCTGGGGCTGGTGCACAACAGGATTGATGTTCATTGGTTCTGATGTGCATCATATTCATCCCAATATGTACTGCATTGGTCCTGGTGTGCACTGAGCACTAGTGCCCATCAGAGCTGGTGTTCCATGACACATCTTTGCAATTCCGCAAAGGGGTGTCTTAAAGCTACTGCTATTTAGTATATGTAATGTTAAGGAATATAATAGGTCATATAGGATTCTAGCACCTGTATGTTATGATAGCTAACAAACTCAATCCATTTCTTAAATGCTAAATCTTAGATACTGAAACTGATTCTATTATATTTCCCTTGAACTAGATGCAAATATATCATGAATTTTTGTGTGCTGCCTGATTGTATTTATGTATTCTCACCTTTCTCCCAGTGTGGGACCCAAGGCACTATGCAGCATAGATTAAAACAGAATACAGTGGCCCACTTTCATGAGGGTTTGGGTTGCAGAACCCTCATGAAAGGGGAAAAACGATGAATAACCCCCTCCTACTCCCTTCGGGGGCTCCCTCTCCCATTCCCTTGCCTTTTGCCCTGGTGCATGAGCCTTCCTTCTTAACATTGAGGCCAGAGGCAGGGGAATGGGAGATGGGAACTCCAGAGGGGAGAAGGAAAGCATGAGCATGCCTTCCACCCCATTCTCTTGCTTTTTCCCTTGGTGTGAGTTCTCAAAGCTGGGGCCAGAGGCAAGGGAGAGCTCTAAAGGGAGAAATGTGCCTTTCCCCCATTCTCTTCCCTTTTGCCCAGATGCACTTGCCTTCCTTCTCTGCACCTGGAAAAATGCAAGGGAATGAGAGGGAGAGCATTGGCGCGGGGGGGGGGACACTTTGTGATAATCAGATTCATGAAGGTCAGACTCATGAATGTGGGGGAAGACTGTACAGTTAAAATCAAATATAATAAAGCAATTCATTTATGTAGAAATTCACCAATAGGCATGCTTTATACTTTCTGTCTCTTGATGGGATAGAAGTCCTAGAAGTTACATCAGCACACTATACTTGGTTTTCAAATGACTATACAGTGCATAGATGGTAAGCATTTCTGATTCAACAGCATGTAAGTGCAGAAGTGCAAGATCTCTTTAATTTATTTCACAGGGAGCTGCTTAGTACCACAAAGCCTGAGTCATATGGCAATATACATTCTATTATGTGATAATGAGCTGATGTAGATTAAAACATGCAAAATGGTCTCTTTTAGTATATAGTCAAGACTTTTATACTACAAAGAACAGGATTTTCTATCCCTCTAGCCTACACTAATGAATTAATGTAAAAAAAGAAGATGAGGAACTAGCTGGTTATACAGTAAGAATTAACTTCTTGTTTATAGTCACTGTTGGCAATTGTCCAAAATACCTAAAGTGAGTAGGCATAAAAGATGTGAGATCTTGCAGCAATGGCCACATTGTCGTGATATATAAAACCTAAAGAGAATGGTAAAAAATGGAATCTGTATCATATGTTGGTAGAGAGCTGGGCACCATGGGCTAAATCCAACTTTAGTCCAAACTAGAGCAGACTGATTGAAATTGTTGGGATCACATTAGGTGGATTTAACCCTGTATATTTTGTAAACTTATTTTATTAATATTAATTTATTCTTTAAAATGAATTTAAGTCAATTTTCTATAATTTTTAATTTTTTAAGGTTTTCCTGATAATTGTAATTTACACACAGTTCAGGTTTTGTAATACCAATAGTCTTTGAACTATAAACGCTCTAAAGTTCCAGATATGAAACTACTTTTATTGTATTAATCTAAAAAAATATCTCTGGGAGACATATTCTTAAACAAAATGGAAAAAAGAATTTAGGAATAGATTTGTCAGAAGCAAAGTGGATATACATATGTCAGAAATAAAAAAAAACCCTCTTACTGGATGTCACTGTAAAAGAATTTTATGATTTATAACTAGTATTGAATGCTGCTTAAATTGTAAAGACATACCATGCTCTGTTAAATTTATATCAGAGACATGGAAGAATGAGATGAACAACTGCACACATTTAGTGGGAATGTTCTCAGGTTAAAAAAAAAGAAAAAGTAGTGGCTCGATATTCCAAAAGAAATTAGAAAGATAATAGACCGTAACATTTCATTGCTGGGGTAATAAACAAGTAAATTAGGAAAGTACAGACGATAACATACGATTAAAGTTAAACGGCAGCATGTATATTGTAGGCAAGAGGATGGAAGTTTGTTTCCTTACGTTTAATCAGTAGAGAGTAGGGAATACAGTGACGACGAATAAAACCACTGTTTAAAAGATTTTTATGGGCAGGAAGAAAAATATGACTGAAACATTCTTAGCAAAGCTGAATCTTTTTTATTTGTTTATAGAATATTTTATAAAATCAGCCTTCTAGTTTAGCACCAACAGATCTTTTTGTCAGTCATAGTTATACAATGTACAAATGTCTGTAGAGATGCACAAGCCCACACATACACACACATTATTTTTCATAGACTATCTCAGTTAAAATGTAAGGATAACTCAACAGAAATGTTTTTCTGTTGGTCTGCCTCTACAAAAATAAATAAATAAAATCTGGGAAAAGCAACAAGATGCACATGTTTTTCTCACGCACTATAACAGGAATATGTGATCCAGCTGGGCCCTTATGTTTTTATGACTACCAAATTACTGATCCATCATCCTGCTATTAACCTGAAATGGCTCTTCAAGCATCATGAAGCCACATCTTAGATGATCATCCTCAGTACCCACATGATATCTATTTTTAACTGTTGTTATTCTTTGTAAAGGGTGGAACGAAATTATACTTGAATATGTTGTATGATGATACAGTTCAGCTTAGCAAAGTTAAAGCAAAGCAGCAAAAACCAGAAGGTCCAATAATTTGAAGACTGCTAACACTTCACCTGATATATTTATAGGTTCTATGTGCTTGAAATACTGCCAGACAATAGTTTTACTCAGTGATGCACAGAAATTTCTCATTCTTGAGTATTTGCACTTCAACTCACTGAAAATCCTAAACTTATAGAATACATATCCACTGGTCCCAATCCAGCAGCTGCTTGCGCTCCTCCCCATTCTCTGCTGCGCATGCAGAATGCAAGAATATAATAAGAGCCATATAAGGGATCAAGAGAGTCAGCATGATATAGTGGCTTAAGCATTTGGGCTATGACCCTCGAGACCAGGATTCGATTCCCTGCTCAGCCCTGGAAACCCACTGGGTGTCCTTGGGCACATGAGCCCTAGAAAACTCTTGTGATAGGTTCACCTTAGGGTTGCCATAATTTGGAAATGTCTCAAAGGCGTACAAGAACAACAACAAGGGATCAGAACAAAGCCCTATTTAGTTTCACATTCTGTTCACACAATGGCCAACCTAATGCCTATAGGAAGTGCACCAGCAATGTATGAGTACATTTGGATCCTTCATCTTGTGCCCCCCTGGAACCTTTACAAAGAGGCATATATTCCCTCTGATGCGGATGGTGACACAGAGCCATCCAGACTGGTAGCCACTGATAGCCAAAGCCACAATGATTGTATCCAATCCCCTTTTAAAGCTGACTAGACTGGCAGCCATAATTGCATCTTGCAGCTTTTCGGTGAGCAAGGCCTTCCCCCCGTTAAATTCAATATTGTTATTTTGGCTTTGTGCAGGAATTCCCACATTGGGGTGACTTTCAGGCATAACATGGGTTTTATTAGTTCCTTCAAGTCTGTTCTCCTTTTACTCTGTTCCCCCCCCCACACACACTTCTGAAGTGTCATGAGCATATATTTGTGTCATTTGTATCAACTGTGCTAACAGCACAAACAAGCTAATATGTTAAAGTTATTGATATTTATAGCATGCACACATGCAATATAAAACCAGTTCTCTTCTCATACTGTTTAATATAATCATGCAGATTTTATTTTAGAAACGCTGTACCAGATAGAGCCATTGCTAAACAACACATCATCCCTGATTAGTTTCGGGCGATTGTGTTCCACATCATTATTTTGCTTTTAATATCAATTATATATATTCCTGGTCATTTGCTTGGCACCAAACTGAGTTTGCTTATTTTTCCCCCCCGTATTTGTAGCCCACAAACCTTTGTTTAGGTTACCAACTGCATCATTATCTTCATCTAGGCACCAGTACTCTAGGGGGCACATTCATATAAATGCAGCTACTTCCCATGACTGATTTAAAATACATACTCAGATGTGTGTGCACACACACATGCAGAACGAGAAAGAGACAGTGCACAAAGGAAGCAGACACATATTCCTGTGTCTTTTAGAAGCAGTTGTTGAAAATCAATATTTTCCATTACTTTTGTTAGCGCTGACAAAATCTTCGGTATAATATTTCAGCCTAATCTATACAAAAATGTAGCCTTTTGTGGTTTGGGTGAATTGATCCCTCCTTTCCCTCCTCCTCTTCCCTTTCTTTGACCTGTATGCTTGAGTTTGTCAAAGTAAAGGAAGTAAGTGCTGCACAGTGGTAGGAAGACAACTTAGGGTTGCCATTAGACAACTAAAAAGGAAGTTGTCTAAGGAGACAACTCATTTGATTCCAGTAAATGTATGGATGAATGCTAATTGCAAGCATGTGCATGCGAGTTAACAGCAGCTACATAGATCTTCTGTGGTCTATAAACCCAGCTCCATGGTTCCTTTAAGCCTTCAGTGCTTTTAATAGCATCTTTTCTCCTAAGGCATGGGAAAGAGGGGAAAGAGCTCTCCTTCCTTTCTCACAGTAAGCACTTATTAATGAAAAGATGAGGGAAGGATGGGAGCACCGTTCTCCTAACTCCTTACAGAAATAAGTGGTGGAGAGGGAGGACGAAATCAGTTTCTCTTGCTGTGCTAAAAGCATGAAAGTTGACCAGTCCCCTCCATCTACCCATGTGCAACCATTGTTTCTGTTTAATTTATACGATGCAATTGGTCTGTATAGTGCTTTATAGAGCATTTAAGGATTGAGTCTGCTAAAGGCACCAGATCCTGTCTGAGAGTTGAAGCTAAGGAAGGCCAGCCCTAGTTAGTACCTGTATGGGAGCCCACCAATGAATACCAGGTGTTGTAGGCTATATTTCAGAGGAAGGAACTGGCAAAACTACCTCTGAGTATACCTTGCCTAAGAAAACCCTGTAAAATTGGTGGGGTCACTGTTTGTTTAGAGGCAACTTGAAGGCACGTACACACACACATGCGAGTACAGCTCACTGCTCTGAGGAACTAGCTGTCTAAAATTCAATGTGAATATCTATGTGTGTGTGGGATAAAGGAAAGAGAGTGGATCTAGCAATGGAAGTGTTTAGATTGTACACATATACTTAGCTTTGTTGGACGGAATCTGTTAACAAGTTCAGGCCTTAGTCTTTGAGCCAGACTTTAGACTTGTTATCACTTTTCAGTGCCAGTTACTTCTTCTCTACTCACTGTCTATTAAGTACCTTATATATTCATGTTTAAGTCAACCTCATGTGTAAGTTGAGGGAAGGTTTGGGGCCCAAAATTACAGATTTTGATATGACCCATGGATAAGTCATTCTGCAGCAAGGGGAAGTGCCAGCACCTTCTCAGGGGGACAGCCACCTCTGGCCAATGCCATTTTCCCACCCAAGCATTCAAAAAGGACAGAAAGGACACCACAGTGGAGAGAGTAGAGGGGGTTGGTACTTATTTTAGGGTCTTTCTGCACTACACTATTATAGTGCTGTTATTCCACTTTCAAAATCCTGTGGAAATTCTATCCCCCCCCCCACATCAGCTTCATTGTCTTAACACCCATAGCACAGCAGGGACAGGAACATAAGGCACACAAACTTGTACTTAAATACACACTATGGCCATTTCCTCAATAAATTGTTATAGTGCTATTATTCCACTTTTAACATCCTATGGGCTCCTGGGGTTTGCAGTATAGGGAGGAGAATTTAGAATTCTCAGCCAGAGAGCTCTTTGGCCTCAGTAAATTACAAACCCCAGAATTCCACAGGATGTTGAAAGTGGAATAATAGCACTATGGCAGTGTAGTGCAGAAATGGTCGATGTTGCTGGACCGTAACTCCAGCAACTTTTGGAGTCGCTAGTGGAGGTGAAAGAGAGGGCCCTCTCAGTGGCTGCCCCTAAACTCTTGAACTCCCATCCCAGGGAGGCCAAAATGGCCCCTTCCTTGTGATCCTTCTGGCAGCAGTAGTTTAGTGAGGCCAAAGAGCTCTCTGCCTGAGAATTCTAAATTCTCCTCCCTATACTGCAAACCCCAGGAGCCCATAGGATGTTAAAAGTGGAATAATAGCACTATAACAGTGTAGGGTGGAAATGGCCACTTCCTAAGTACATTTTGTAAAACAAACAGTATCATGTAGCATCTTAATAACATTTTAGAAGTAACAGAATTGATCAGTTACTCTGTTTATTAGTTACTGTATTACTGTAATTACTGCGTTAGTTCCTTTTGATCAATGGAAAAGTAAATAGTAGCTTTAAAACAGAAACAATAGCATCCACAAACTACTGGGGGGTGGGCTTTGAAGCTGTAATTGCTGCAGCATATTTATTTTTGAAAGTAGTTTTCTAAGCTCTGCTGTTTTTTTTTCAAAGCTGATTGATCACTTGACTTCTAGCACCAATAAATGCTCTAGTAGACACTTTATCATTATTTTCTGAAATCTGTAGCTGTTCAGCTTTAAAAGAAATATGTACTACATCTTTTATTAGAGAAAAGCTCTCTCACATCCAGACTAATAAAAATGCATACAAGAGAGACATCCATATATATTAAAAGTGTATGTGTTGACTAGACAGGTGTAAAGGCATTACTGAATGTACTTAAAATTCTTCCTGCAGTCAAGAATCAGGAATCCTAGCTGAACAAGTTGAACATGCTTGGATCTGACAACTCAGAAACATGGTGCTAGTGGGGTGAGGGTAGGGATGGAAAGAATATTAAAAAATATTCAAAAAAAGTGGTTGAAAAACATGTTGTTGGTTTTTTTTTGTGTTTTTTTTTGAGAAACCTTGACAGGAAGAATCCTGGACCGATGGGAGGTTTCTCAGTTCAGGACTTATTCTGCGCAAAATTCACATGTGGCTGTTTGGAATAGAAAACCACACATTCTGTGCATGAAACAGCATTTTATCTGCAGAAAACAATATTTCTGTAGAAATATTACTTACTCTGCAGGAAGTGATGTTTTCTGTGCAAAACGGCCACAGTATGTGTATTTTGTGCAGAATAAATCCTAAATTGTGAATCATCTCAGAACACCATAAAGTTTTCACAGACTTTCTGGCAGCAGGAAGAAAATAGCTAAAATTCCTCATTTGAGGAGAAAATTGCATCCCTAGGTTGGAGTCTTGGGTATAGGGCTTATGTGTGGACCCTATGCCTTCTTTTCCCTTTATCTTTTTCCTTTCTCATACACCTTCTTTCTTGGGCAAGGCTTATCTCTCAGCTTTATCTAT
The DNA here is from genome assembly GCA_948472985.1 of Iguana delicatissima. Taxonomy (NCBI): domain Eukaryota; kingdom Metazoa; phylum Chordata; class Lepidosauria; order Squamata; family Iguanidae; genus Iguana; species Iguana delicatissima. The sequence goes on along the minus strand of CAOKZL010000072.1, from coordinate 481,981 downwards.
TTCTCATGTCCACAGTGAGGACAATTGTATCCCTCTATGTCTCATGGAGTGGACATAGTTAAACAACATGCTTGTTGCCCTGTGTCACTTGGGGAAAGCTCAATGTGGTGGTGACAAATTGCAGCACAGCTGCAGGGTTTTTTCTAAAAATTCTCTGAGGACAGGGAGAGGGGGCAGTGATGGGCAAGTGAACAGCGAGGATGCCTTGAATGAGCTTTCATTTTGCCAGGATGGTTGTCACTCAGTTTAACGGTGAAGATGATCAGCCAGCACATCAAATCCCCATTTAATAGTATGTCTGTCTTCAGCCGTGGTTGAATCTAATTTCTCCCCACAAAATACTTTGGAAACCAATTTTAATGATGAATGATCTCTGTCAAGAGGTAACAAAGTTTCATTTAGCCAGTAAGCAGCTAGCTGCCATTCTCTGAGATTTCAGAATAAACACCTCAAGCCTGTCACCCACTTTCCCATTATTGCTATCTGGAAATAGGCTTTCAAATTACAACATGAAGTCAAAGGGTTGGTTTCATATTAGGCTAGAGAACAGATCTGCCTTTTTTACTTCAGGCCTACTGTCAGTATATTCCTAATTCATCCCCTGGCAGGGCCCTGAACTCTGCCCTAGGCACCGTCAACCCACTCTATGCCGGCCACCTGCATTGCTAAGCTTTGGTTTTAAGAAGCCCATTGGAGTGCAGCTAGTGGTGGTGCCCATCATTACTGTTGCTAGTGGTGTCCATCATTGCCCACCAAGGCACCAAGGACATTTTATGCATCTCTTTGGAGGAAAAATGAAGCCATATTAGACACATTTAGGCAGAGAGAAACCAAAAGAGAGCTGTGCAGAACTTGAAGCCCCAGAGTTGTTTCTGCAACAAGAGCATGGGAAAAGCATAACAACCAAAGCTTTGAAATAACTTGTGACAAACAACATGTTGCTTGCAATTCATTCCTTTCCTTCACCTACACTAGGGTTAGGGGCACAGGACCCCTGCAAAAGTGGAAAAAGTGTAGATATCAAAATGTGTGTGTGTGTGTGTGCGCGCGCCTCTGTCTGTGTCTGTGGGAAAGAGTCTGAGGCATGGTGGGAAGAATGGGCACCCGTGGTCCAAACCAGGGCCATTTCCACACTAGCCTGTTATAGTGCTATGATTCCACTTGCAACATCCTATGGAATCCTGGGGTTTGCAGTTTCGGGAGGGGCCAGCTGGCAAACCCCAGGATTCCATAGGATGTTGCAATTGGAATCATAGCGCTATAACAGGCTAGTGCGGAAATGGCCCAGGTCAGGGAAAGGAGAGGGGACTGGGGGGCTGGCATGGAGGCACTATATTTCCTCTCTCTCAGCAATCTTCTTCCTTTGGTGTGAGGGGACATCTAAAGAGGGTTTGTGGTGCTGAGAAATCAGGTTGTTGGGCCATCCTTAACGGGCCAGGCAATGGCTACTGGTGGTGGAGGAGGAAGAGGATTGTGTAGCCTGATTGAAGCCACTGAGAGATAAGATTCCCTTGGGAAAAAAGGGCTTGAGGTGGGGGAGGGGTTGTAGAAACTTGCAAATAATCAAATCCATGAGCTTTAAACCCGCAAATGTGGATAGCTGACTGTACACCAGAAGTATAAGTAAGGGATAATTTTATCAGTTTTGCTCTAACATTAATTTTTATGGCTTGACTAACTTTTAGTTACTTTTATAGTTACAGAGATATGGTCTAAGTAACTGGCGGAGGAGGAATATTAAGTAGGTCAACCGCTAGCCTGTGCAGTGACCCATCCTGTTCTCCTATGCTTTGTTGTAGATGTTGAAGTGGGGGGGGGAATGTGATTTATAGCACAGGCCAATGGCACGCAGCACTTCAATTTTTTAAAATAATAGCAACAAAATATGTCTATTCTATTGAATTTTGTGGGATGAGAAAGTTGTTAACTATAATAAGCAATTATTTCAGTGAGCTTGGAGCTACAACTGTAATCAGTTGCCAAAAGTATACTTTCCAAGTTCTCAACAAAACAAATCGACAGTGCTAATAATATTAAAACAATGGGAGCATCAAAATACTTCAGACAGGAGAACTTTGCTGGATGAATAAAAAATTGTAAGCTTTCCTCTTGCCTCATCTCCTGTGCCATGAGTAGTGAGGGAGTTTATGAAACAAACATTTGCCAGGGAGGAGACCTGCTGTTGGTTATTGATTTTTGGACTGAGGAAGATAACAGCCTTTTAGAAGAACCTGCCATAAGCGGCTAGAAAGTTATGAAAATAGCTGTAGCATTACCAAGGACATTTTATGCATCTCTTTGGAGGAAAAATGAAGCCATATTAGACACATTTAGGCAGAGAAAAACCAAAAGAGAGCTGTGCAGAACTTGAAAAACAGTACCCTAGAAATGAGAGTGATTTATAAAAGCATCAAGCATCAAGTGAAGTCCATGCAGACAAATTCAGACGCGGTAAAGTGAAAGTAAATGGCTTATTTGTCAACTAGTGGGTGCCCAACCATTTCACTTGTTGCTGATATACCAAAATGTGTTTTCTGCTGAACATCAGTGTGACGAACCTGATGGGAGGGGGTCTTGACAACAGAGCCTCCTTGGCAACTGAGAGTGTTTAAGCTGATTGGCTGGTGAAATGGAACCTTAGATAGCCTGGGGCGGGGGCTGGTAGAAAGAGGAAAATAACAGATTTTAACTGTCTGGTATGTGTTTGAGGAGGGGTGTGATTTGTGGTGTGTTTGGGAGAGGTTGGAGAGTTGAAGAGTTCTGTGGGAGGGAGAACTGAGAAACTGGGTGTACAAAAGATAGTGAATGAATTGAAAGAGAGAGACAGAGAGAGAAGAATGGTGTGCTGTTTATAAACATTTAGATACAAGACACATTTAAAGCAACAGTGTTACAATAAATGTTTGAAGTTCTGTGTTCCTTAAAACAGTGTCACAGAGTCTTATTTTGAATCCTGGAATATACACGCTACCAATAATATCATCTCGACCTTAGTGCCAACAGTACCACAGTCTTGGAAAATATAAATCACTGCTGATCCTTACCTCTGGGAGAAGGGCAGCTTTAGGGAAGGCACTAAAGGGGGAGAGTCCTGAAAGGAAGAAGCCAAGGGGGGACAAGAGTGAGGAAGGGACTTCGTTCTCAGGCAGGCAGAACTGAGGCAGACACGTTTGTCCTGGCCCTGGCTTGATTCAGAGATCTCCCCAGCTATTCAGTTCTGATCACAAAGAGGTGTCAGGCTGGGCAGGCCTTGAGGGCGCGGCTTGGGTGCACCTTTCGCACTCGGCACTGATGGGCGGTTTTTTTGTATCCGCGTTTTACAATCGGCAATTGCTGAGGATCACCAGGGATCACATCTGAATTTTGAAGTACATTTTACATTTCAAAGGCAACCAGTAGGCCCAGTCATGGAGCGTAAACCAGGGGAGGTAGTAATGGGCATAATCTGGAAAAGATGGGATGGTTGTCCAGATACTGCATTTGATGGACTCCACCTCTCAGATTTAGATCTTCAACTGTAATGTTATATCATTGAATAGCAAAGGCAAGGTCATCCATGCCATTGTATTTCTGATCTGTATGCATGATTGTAAAAACTATAGAGTGAAGAAAGCTGACAGAAAGAGAATCAGTTGATTTGAAATGTGCTGCTGGAGGAAAGTTTTATGGATACCATGGACTGCCCAAAAGACAAACAAATGAGTTCCGGAGCAAATCAAGCCTGAACTCTGCGAAGAAGTCAAAATGACCAAATTCAGGACATGATGTGTTGGTCATACCCTGGAATGACATGACTCATTAGAAAAGAGAATAATGATTTGTTGATCAGGGCTGTTTAATGAATTGAAAGCAATCAACAGTAAATGGTCATCAATGATAAATGGAGATTCAGATCCCTCTGGATTCTGAGCGATTTGTAAATTTATTCTTTTCCATGTGGGAAACTCCACAACCACACTCACATCTCATACTAGGTCCTGGGTGGCACCTCTTCAGATTAAGCCTTCTTATCTGCTCTGGGACTTGATATTCTAAGGCACAGATATTTGAGGTATCTAGAAATTTTTGTCATGATTAAAACATTCCTTTGTCCAATCAGTGTAATAGCAGTTTCTGGGTTGGCCAAGTTATAGCTTGCAGATATATCCATACAGGACTCCCTAAGGCTTTTTTTTTTTTTTTTTGGTGCCCCACTGGTCCCTTTCTTGAAACCTCCCTGCACTAGGGATGGAAGGAATATTTGAAAATGTTCTGAAATAGCTTTTCTTTTCTTTTCTTTTCTTTTCTTTTCTTTTCTTTTCTTTTCTTTTCTTTTCTTTTCTTTTTAAAAAAACATGTTGCTGAAGTGTTAGGATATCCTGATAAGGAAAAATCTGGATTGACATGAAACTTCCCAGTTCAAGATTTACTCTGCACAAAAGCAGCACGTGTGCAGAAAAATGCTGTTTCTGTGTACAGAAACACACATTTTATGCAGAGTAAGTCCTAAATCAGTCTTCAGAAATTGCAAGTTTTCAAAGACTTTCTCGTAGTGGAAAGTAAATTACTGCTTGCTTTCTTTGACAACAAAATTAGCAAAGAATTATAAAAGGGATTTTGCTGTGCCTGAAGGTCTCTAGCAGTTCAGAACAGTCTCTTTTTTTTTTTGCGGGGGGGAGGAGGAGAGATCATAATCCTCAATTGTTCCCAAAATGGAACAGTGTATTACAGTTTCAGGTCTGTTGCAGCCTATAGTATGCAAACAAATGGCCCCCAGTCTTCCCCAAATCTTACCTTCCATCACTGTAATAAAAGTTTCCTGCAAAACTTTCTCTTTGGCTCCATAATTGTCTGCATCACAAGATCTCACTGGGGGAGTGATATGTCCTTAATACTAAAGTACTTTTGGTCCCTTGTACTTTTGGCCCCTGCTATTAAGGTTGGGGAGACATTGGGTATCTGGTACTTGTGGACCTGTGGAACAGAATGGAAGAAATCCATGATTTGGTTCATAAAAAGCATGTTTTGTTGGAAAAGAAGGCTGAGATTTTTTGGCTTGGATCTTTTCAATCATGGAACAAGCCAAAAAGACAGACAAATGACCACTGTTGTAACAAAGTCTTAAGGAAACCGAAAGACAATGGGATAATATGGAGAAACTACCCATTGCAATACTTTGGATACTTTTGATGGCTCTATGCCAGGAAAGTACCTTGATAAGAGTCTGAGACCACATAATTTATCAAGGGATGCTCATTCTGAGCAGTAAAGGAGAACTAGTAGAAGACTAGTAGTAGCAGAAAGCAAGCAAGCAAGCAAGCAAGCAAGCTTTTTCCTTATCTCTTGACTTCAAAGTGCAAAAGAATTTCTCAGTTAACTCAGCAGGGAAGAGAGGAAAGCAAGGAGCAGAATCTTTCTCTTCCCACTAGGCTCAGGCGAAAGCAAACTGCTGCAGCCTGTCCTAGCTTGTGTGTTCTTCCTCATTAGTAACTTTTTCCATGCTGATCACACTCCATTATTTCTTGAGCACATGTGTCCCAGTCTTTATGTGTGAAATGTTGGAGGAGATGTCATACCAACTCTGGAGACTATAACTTTGAGTAGCACTGAGCTATACCATATTCAAGATTTCTTTCACAACAAAGAGGCAGCCAGGGTTTGAAAGGAATTAGTCACATGATAAAAGTAATCCTGTCTCTATGCCATCCAAAATGGAAAACACTGTATTTACCATTTCATGTTGTTTACTGAATTGTGGAGAGATCCTTGTACCGTAAGACCATGTTTATCTTTTACCCTTTCTGGCATCAACCTGAAGTGGATTTTCCAATCAATTGTGAATCCACATTATGGTAACACTTGTGATTCATTTCCCCTAATTTACTCCTGATAATTTTATAGTATATTATAGGCTTGTGTGTTAAAGTAGTCCAGTTAACATAGCCTGTACCTTCACAATATCCTTATCTAGCAAATAATTGCTTATCAAAGAAGGAAATAAGGGTGGTTTGGCATGACCAATCACACTAATAGTAATCTCCAATTTGTCTAGAAGTATACACATGGGTTTTATGTAATGATTTTAGATAAGTGATGTGTACCTCCTCTTTAAGAGGCAAGTCCAGAAGGCTTCAGTGTTAGCCAGCTTTGTGGGGGGGCGGGCTCAAGAGAACATATTCAGTCTAAGGCAAAAGTAAGACAACAATTCAGAGGCTATTCAACTACATGTTATGTTTCTTTCAAGTCATGTGATGTGCTGTGTTCCAGGAGGCTTTAATAAAATAATGTTAGTTAAAGGCATCTTTCTTTAATGTTGTTTCCCACATTCAAATGTAACCCAGCTCGCTTTTGCTTTCTAGAAGAACCTCAGCTATATCTTCTTGTTTAATGACTGGTGTCATGTTTAACACACTGGAGAAAACTGATGTGTATAACTCAAGCAGCGATCATCTAAAAGAATATTGTATTTAGTCTGTCTCCCTTTCAAGTGTGGAGGTTCAAACGTCAAAGCAACAGTTATTTGCTAAGGATCCTGTGAGTTAATCATTTATAAGAATTACTGATTCAGACTGCTGAATATACATGACTGACAATTAATAGATTCTTTGTTGAATTCTCATATGGAACCAGATGGTCTAGTGATGCATGCAAACAGATCATTTATTTCATTTGGAAAATTGAATGCTGAATAAAGAATGAGATATTTGTAATTAAGGAGCTCACCAAATGCTAAAGTAAAAGGAGAATGGAACCAGGAGGATGTTGAGGGTTTTTTTTTTTTGGCAAATACAAATAGAAACAAGCATTTATGAAGAATTTGATTGCAGTATATCAGAACACAAGGGGAACAACTTTTCAGTAATAAACTGTTGATACCACTGTTGATTGACTTGATTTGTCAAATACATTTTTTTCTTTTTCTCTTTAAAATCTGCAAGAAATAAGAAATCATTGTGTAATAATTTTTAAGCATTATAGGGAGAAATGTCATAACAAAATATCCCAATAGTTTAAGAAATGGTTCCATGTAAGGTGCACTTTCTATGAAAAAGTTAATATTTTCATTATTCTATTTTATTATAATTCATCATTATTTTGTTCATTTAAATCCTACCTTTTTCCCAATAATGGGATTTGAGGCAACTTACAGAATATCAAAACCAGAACGAGTTAAAGACATACATACAGTTCAGCTGTTTTCCATGTTCTCAGTCTATTCATCCATCATCCTGATCAGCAACCTGATTGCTTGAGTTCTTCTGAGTGATGCAGGCCTGCCCTTTTGGACTACGCCTCTGGGAAACACTTCCACTTGTGTGTCATGTGAGTATAATCAAAGGTGTAGCTCCAGTGGGAGGCAAAATGAGGGCACTGACACCCAAATAAGAATTCTGCCAATGAAATTTTCCTTGCTTTACAGACAGCGGGACAATGATGATTGTTTACATCTAAAAGATTATATTTCCTGTGCTCTGTATATCCGTTTTCTTTGGATTCCTAAACTGAACTTTTAAATTATTGCAATGGTAGAAATGGTAGAAATTTCAGGACAGAAGGAAAATTTCGGGGGGGGGCGGGGGCAGAGAAGCCCTGTAACTCAACTCTTGCATACTAGTGTATGTGAGAGACAGAAAGAGATAGAGAAAGAAACTCAGTTCAGCTGTTACTTGTCTGGATGAAATTGATGTGCCATCAAGGGAGCACCTAGCCTTATCCTGCTCTGTTATCACTGTTTCTCATATGGAGAGCAACAAGTTTGAAGTGAATGAGTTCCTGTTAACATGCAGACTCCCCACCTGAGGAAGAATCCTAATTTTCCAGCATCCTTGTTCATGTGAAGAATCTTTACATGCACAGAAATGTCGCCTCATCAGACATCATGTTTTCCATATGACAGGAAGTGATGAGAGAGGACGTGGGGGAGCTAGGCCCCCCTCACTCATGTGTTGATGGAAACTGGGTAAGGCTTGAACAGGACTTTTGTTTTGCTCCCTCTTAGTTCCCTTTCTCACAGCTGGCTTATAGCTACCAAACTATAACCCACAAGAGAATGCTGTCCTAGACAGGGAAAAGTAGACTAATCTGGAGGCACCTTTCCTCAACAAAGGATGGGGTTTTGGTGCCTCTTTTGTCCCCTCCTTCAAGCTGCACTTATTCTCTACAGTGCCACTGGCCTCTCTGAGCTGAAAATAGCAAGCCTCTAGTATGTGAAACTAAGATTTCCTAAGCCAAGGATGCAGAGAGACGCTTGTAAATAATAACAGCAACAACTGTTTCCACGATACCAATCCCTGTGGTTTAATGGCTCAACAACACACGTATACGCATTTCAGTCACTGACAAATAAGCCTACAGATAAAGCTATGATGCCTACTTGGGTATTTTAAAAAGTGACACTTGTTATTTTGGGCAGACCAGCATCCTTTTACTTCCATGCTATCAGTGCAGTGTAAGGGAGATGCTTGACGACAGAGGCCTAGAAAAAGCACATATGAATCTAGAAAGAAAACTGTGATATTAACTCTTTAACACTGAAAACTAAGCAATAATGAAAAGACACATAGGGGAAAACCAGCAGCCACCTTTAAAGCATGTATCCTGTATTGTTCTGAAGGCTTTTTGCTGCTCATGCTGCTTCATGTCACTTAATCCATTTCATTCTGCTTGCTGCCTCCAGCCTACTGATAGTCCTTGTTCATGAGATGTTCTCCTTAAGTCCATGATGAACCCCTATGAGTCATTTACAGGTCTGATCCGTGGACAAACCCCATCTCAACCTGACCTACCTCTTTACCATCTCCCACCAGAGCAGATAGGCCTTAAATGTATCCTCCCTTACCCCTTCCTTCCTCCTCACTCATCATATGTCTTTGTTGTTGTGTGCCTTCAAGTTGTTTCCAACTTATAGTGACCCTGAGACAAACCTATCATGGGGTTTTCTTGGCAAGATTTGTTCAGAGGGAATTTAACATTGCTTTTCTCTGAGGCTGAGAGGGTGTGACTTGCATGAGGTTAACCAGTGGGTGTCCATGGTTGAGTGGCAATTTGAACCCTGGTCTCCCAGAGTCCTAGTCTAGCATTGAAGCCACTACAGCACACTGACTCTCTTGCCATATGTCGAAGGCCATTTCCACATTACTCTATTATAGTACTATGATTCCACTTTCAACATCCTATGGCATTCTGAGGTTTGTACTTTACTGAGGCCAAAGAGCCCTCTGCCTGAGAATTCAAAAGGCCCCTCCCTAAACTGCAAGCCCCAGGATTCCACAGGATATTGAAAGTGGAATGACAGCACTATAACAATGTAGTGCGGAAAAGGTCTAAGTCGCTGGAATTCACACACCCACTACCTTCACAGATAGAAGTAGCCCAAAGTGTTTTCCTGCTGAAGATAAAGGACAAAATGACACCCTTCCTCAATTCGTGTCCAAAAATAAACCAAATGGTTTTCTGATTCCTCCCTACAGAACATTGTCAGACCCTCAGCATTCAAATGTTTCTCTTTGCTTCTGTTATTGCCTCCCAATACTGTCCCATAAGGCCCTGGGAACCCCTCTTTCATTCAGCTGTTGCTCAGTGACAAAAACTAAAAGTCCTCCGGTAAACTACCTCATGAGTCACTGCTGCAAACTGTTACACTGTAATGAAATGTAGCCCACCCCACGTAATGCTGATGCTTTTCCTGGCATGATAACGAGAGCGAACATTAATAACATTTGAATTGCCTTGCCTTTGAAACTGCAATGCAGTGTAACATAACACAGAGGCAGGAAACATGATGCTCTCTCCTCCTAAAACAAAAGTATGCATTTGTTGAATAGCTGAGAGAAACCTGCAGAGGTTGAAGTGCTCCCTCTAATGTTTGCACTAAAGCTCCCTGAAGCTTGTGTTCCTACGTTGTTCAGAGCATTTGGAAAATGCCTGAAACCATGGGGAAAGTGACTGATGCTTTCTCGCTCTGTCATGATAAGTACAACAGGCGATGACTCATCTTTATCAAAGGGGTCAGATATCTTTCTTGGAATGTTCGTCATGCCAGAAGGTTTATTGAACTGAATGCGGCTCAACTGCAGTCACAAATCTTTGGGGAAAAACTGAGCGTGCGTCCTTCCTTGTGAAAATGATAACAATTGTCCTCATGCTGAAAGGAACACTGGTTCACCCATCTGATGCTTTTGTATTATGAAGCATAAATAATATCTGAAGGTTTGTATCTATATTAAGATATCACTGTTTTTCCTGATATTATAGCATATGACTCATGCAGATTTGCTAGTTGTTGTTGTTGTGTGCCTTCAAGTCATTTCTTATTTATGGTGACCCTAAAGTGAACCTGTCGCAGGGTTTTCTGGGGCTGAGAGTGTTGTGTGACGTAGCCAAGGTCACCCAGTAGGTTTCCATGGCTAAGTGGGGAATCGAAACTTGGTCCCCAGGGTCCATAGTCCGTCACTCAAACTACTACACCAGGCTGGCTCATATATATTAAAATATCACTGTTTTTCATGATTTTGCAGCATATGACTAGTGCAGATTTGTAACACAGAAGCTCACCACTACAAATATTCAAGTGTTTTTATAGGTCCTTAGAGAATTTCTTCAGAAGATACAGGGGAAAAAGACAAAATCCAATTATTTCTGGTATTAGGATGAGGGAATACTTCACTAGAATGTTTTTTAAAAAACCCTGTAACCATTTATCACAGACTTTATTCCTTGATTCACTTTGTCTATGGGATAATGAATGGGCATTGGTCAGGAAATGGTTTCTGAAGATTACTGATTGATTGATTGATTGAAATCATTTATACTCCTCCCTTCACCCCCAAATGCTTCCACAGCAGCTTATAAATTGTTAATTTGACAGTTCTTTGCCCTTACAATCTAATGAGAGATGGCACACAAGGAAAGGAGGATAGCAGTAGTGGAGAAGACTGGGGCCATTTCCACCCTACACTGTTATAGTGCTGTTATTCCACTTCCAACATCCTGTGGAATTCTGGAGTTTGTAGTTTACTGACTCTGGCTGAGAATTTCCAATGCCCCTCCCTAAACTGCAAACCCCAGGATTCCATAGAATAACGAAAGTGGAATAATGGCACTATAACAGTATAGGGCGGAAATGGCCTGAGTCCAGCAAATGCTGCCTGCTCTTCTCTCCTTCAGAGGCTGCAGCAGTGGCAGATAGAAAGGAGGGAGGATCTCCCACCAGCTATTGGGACCTAGGTAAGACGGACCTATGCTGGAATATGGTCTTGCTTTAACCTATGATACATCTCCTTTTAATAGTAAACCCAGGTTAAAAGAGGTGACAGAAACAGAGCTGAAATGGACCACTAAGAAATAATAGGGGGCAAAGAACCCTATTTGAATAATTCAGTGAGAAGTGGGCACCTTATGTAGCTGCACAATGCTGGGAAATAGAAATCGAAGAGCTGGGATAGTAGTAGAGAGGATCCTGAGGTTGGAACAGTGGCCAAAAAAAAAAAGCTCCCAACACTCCTGTTGGGAGGAAGGATACACTGCAGCCATTTGTGGTAAGTTCTGTGTGTACCAAAGCAAATGGAAAAACCGATTCCAGGCAGGTGTGTATGGCTTCCACATGAAGTGCTATGGAGTGATGAAGGTACAGAAGGGTCTTCCTCTTTTCAGAAGGAAGACATAGCAACATGTCACATAGCAATATGGCACCTTCCTTTACCATGAGTTATATGAGGAATTTTCAGTGCTACTTGCTATATATTTATTTTCAATTATGTAAGGCATTAATGAAAACCAGTGTGGCATAGAGGTTTGATTGTTGGACTACCAACAATTCTCTGTTGGACTACCAACAGTTCTCTGCTGGGCCATGGAAACCCACTGGATGACCTTGGGCATGTCACAAACTCTCAGCCCCAGAAAACCCCATGATAGGTCACCTTAGGGCTGTTGTAAGTTGGAAATGACTTGAAAACACACAACAACAACAACAACAACAACAGCAACACGTTAATATATCACTTCTCCCCTCTAATGGTTAAAAGCATTTGAAATAATACGTCGATAAAAACTTCTAAAAACAATCTAAAACCAGTCTTTAAATATAATTTAAAACCAAACATTTAAAAAAGTTGGAGCAGTGTCAAGAACCAAAATCCATGTGGAACAACATTACAAAAAATGCTTCTCAGAAGCTCAGAAGTGAAGGGACCAGTCTAACTTCCCTTGGCAAGGAATTCCACTGCTGAGGTACTGTTACAGTGAAAACTTGGTCACGTATGTACCCCATCCTGGCCTTGCTTTTGCTGGTTAGATATTGAGATACAGAACAGGACCTCCAACTGAGGATCTCCAATCTTGGGGCACATATATTGAAACAGCAAAGAATCTGCAGTTATTTGTGATTGTTCTTTTTTTGATGTTCTTTCCTTTAATTTCTGGTTCATTGATCAAGACATTATCCTGTTCCCACTTACCATGGAATAAGCCCCACTGGCCTCACATTTGAGAAAATATGGCCCTTTCTGCATGCGGTTATTAAGGCAGGCCAATGTGTCTTGCCATGGAGGTCTTCTGCACATTGGAGCAGACTAGGTTTGGTTTATTTACCTTCATTCTGTGCATAATTCTGACTAAATGCGCCCCCATGTGGTGGCAAAGTGCGCTATTTGAAAACTGGAAGAAATTGGTTTTCCAGTTTTCCAGATTGATCTGATTCATACTTTCACAGTGGTGTAGACACATACATTCAGACCAATGCGAATTGGTGGTCACGGGAGGGCTCATGAGAGGGGCCAGGGGGTAGTATGGACTTTCGCATGTATGCATGTACGCATGTACGCAATGATGTACTAAACTATGCCAAAAAAAAGGGCCAATCACAGCTGACGGGGCAGGGGGAGGGCAGTAGCGGGAGCGGTCACAGCAGAGGCAGTGTGGATTCATGAACTCGTACTCCTCTGAATCAGAATGTAACATACGCAGTAGCTGTGCGGAAGGAAACAAGAGAAAGTCCGCCTTGTTTCAAGCCCAGAAAATCTGGTAAGAAACGGCATGAACCGATTCACCAGCCTCATATGGAAAGGGCCTATGTTTAGGATTGCATGATAAGAGCTACTTTCTTGGGGCACTTGATGTTACTTTCCTCATGAAATAGTTCCAAGAATGACCAAAGCATCAACAGTTTTGTGAAACAATATAGATGAGCAATATAAACAAAGCCAGAATACCTAAAAAGCTTGCTAAATGTTTTAATACCTCAGTGAAAGCTTCCCATTCCCAACAACAGAAAAAAGAAAAGAAAACTACCACCAAAACTCATATTAGTGAAGGTTAGTATCAAGATTCATAAGAAAACATACTTCATTCTTCTGCAAAAATCAAACAACTAATCCAGGTCAGTTTTATTAGATACTTTTCAGCTGTTGACCTAATTAGGGAATTATTCTGAGTGCTTATTATTTTCTGTAGGAACTTTCCCTTCTCCTACTGGTTGATATTCAAACCAAACCAGACACATATTAGTGCATTTTCAATCCTTGCTCTCTCTGCAAAATGTCACCCTTCTTTGTTAGAAGAGGTTTTTGAAGGCTGCATGATGACAATAATCTACAGTTTCACAAATTGTGGTTTTTGAAAACCATGGGTGGCCACAGAATCCTTCCTTGCCTTTCCCTTCCCATTACACATTGGTGTGAATATCTTGGCTTGCATTATGGGTAAGCCAGAGTTCCCTGTCATGTCAAAACCAGTTAACTCTGTTTTAATGTTGGTTAAGAAATCAAGATAACTTAAGCTGTGGTCTGAGTCTAGCGTAGTTTCATGTCTTGTTAACTGACATTAAGTCAGAGTTCCTATGGCTTATGAAGTTCCAAGAGAGAACTGATACTGACATATTTCCTCTGGAAGCCTTGACCACATAAGAACAGTTTGGAATGTACTAAGCAGTTTCCTGCTAAGACAGAATAATAGGAATGGAGATTAGCTAATGCCTTCTGTTTAAAGATTGTGGAAGATTTACTTCAAGACCAAAAGGGTCCCCACATTCCCCCAGTGCTTGTGAAGTCTTACTTTTAATGTAACCCAAGCCACTGATGATGTGCTGCATCAATATTTTATAAAAATTAAATGTCAATTAATTATCCAGTGATGTTTATCTGGAGTATATGATGTTTCTTTTTGTTATGTATTTGTTTGTGTCCGGCTGTCCAGGTGTATTTGAGGATAAGTAGGAAATGCAGGGAGATGTATCAGATTAGCCTGAAACATCTCCCTGCCCAGTGTAGCCTGGTATAGTCTGGTCTAACTGGCAGCCAGGGTCCCAGCCACTGGTCTTTCCCATCACTTGCTAACTCATCGACTCGCATGTTTTATATCTCACCTTTCTCCTGGCATGGGACTCATGGTGGCTTACAAAAACGCTAAAACAAGAAAAAAGGTAAAACCTGGTAATGAAAAAGTTAAAATATAATAAAACAGCTTATTATAAATTAAAATGCCATTAAATTTTAAACAGAGTAAATATGTTTTAAAACATAACAATTAAATTTTAAAAAATACTTTAACTGGTGATGCCAGCAACCTTCTGCTATGCTTACAGGCCACAGCTGGGACTGGATAAAGTATATTCCATCATTAGAACTAGGAATTGGCGAAGAACCAGTATGTCCAGAGCTTATCCTCTGGAAAAGGAGGAGGAGGAGGAGGAGGAGGAGGAGGAGGAGGAGGAGGAGGAGGAGGAGGGAGACTCATTGGGCTTTTTTGCACTTGGAGAAGAAAATGCCCTGTTCTGTTACTTACCAGACTGGCATGCTCCCTTGGAGGATCCAGGCTGATCTGGAGCAGTGCGTGGATGCGCTACACACTGCTCTGGGGACAAAAATGGCGGCTTCTGGTTGGTGGAGGTTCTCCACCAACCGGTGAAGTTCGCCAGCCTAAAGCCCGCTCCTGGAAGATCTGCAGGCTCACGCTGGTGCAAGCCTGCAAATCTACACCAGAGTGTAGCCATGGAGTGGGGTGCACTGCACTGTTGAAAGACCTGTTTTAAGCGGTCTTTCAATAGCACGGCGAGCAACCACTTCTGGTCGTTCCAGAGTGGGCTGAAGTCCGGAACTATAGAAAGTAGTCTGGATCCAGTCCATCCCCAAGTGCAAACATCCTTGCTGGAGGACGCTCTGCCCCGTTGCAAAAACAAAGTGCGGAAAAGGCCATTAGATTGATCCAAAACTTGGTGATATGTGAGATGTTGGTTTGAAGGAGATAGATTAGGAAATGGATTGCAGTTAAAATTTTAAAATTTGACAGGTAACATCCAGCAGTTTGACAGATTTTGTCTCGTTTCTGTCCCTCAGGATTCTCCAACTGTCTCTATTAGTACATCATTTGAGAAAAAAATTGTTGTATTAGATGCAGGAAAAGGATTGCTAATGGATACTCAAAATCAAAATAAGTTAATTGCACATAAGCTTTATGGAGAAATATTTTAATCTTTTGTGGATTGATGTTACCCTGACTTCTGGGGCTCCCTGGGGACACCCTGATTTGCTCCAAAAATACAAGGTTGGAGAAATTAGCGAAGCACTGCTTAGCAAAGCGGAGGGCAGGGCAACGCAGCGAGATCTTGGACCCTATGTCTATGGAGTTAGACCACACGAGAGCCAGGCCAAATGTCCAATCACCAGTAGTTTATTTAGCAGAATTGGCAAAATATCCACACACATACATACAACGCTCACACAAGCGCACAAGGTCTAATGAGTGGGAAAGATATGAAGATCAGGAAAAGTGGAGGGAAAGAGAGTGGTTTATGCTGCACCTGATTCTGTAGTCTGAGGCTTGGGAAGAAGCAAGGTGAAAGTGGCTCAGTGGAAGAAGAAAGCTGAGAGAAGCTCTCGACTAGCAGAATACTAGGCACTAGTCAAGCATGGGAGAGTCCAAAAAGGGCATTCAGTTATACAGCAAAACATGCTTCGGGGGCAGACCCTTTCCTGCGAAAGGACAATGGCCAAATCATGCAAATGGACCTGATCTTTGTATTTCTTACTTATGCAAGCATCTGCAGATTGGATCTCATCAGGAGGACATGGAATCCCCTCAAGGTGCCATTGGTGTTGATGATCCATTGTGTGTGTGTGCTGTTCAAGGTTTTTCTCTTGGAGACGCTGTTACCCTGCTTGCTAGGGGGCTCCCTTAAGGGATTCCCAAAATCTGTCAAAATTGTGGGGAAAATCAGCTCAGAGCACTGTTTTAGCTATACGAGAGGCAGGGTAACTTTGCAGGACCTTGTAACCCAGATTTTACAGAGTCAGACCATGCCAAGAACTAGGCAGGTTGTTCAGTTTAAAGATTTTATTAAACCCTCAGTAATTAAAGCAAACAACAACAAACACCCTCACACATTCATTCAAGAGCTAAAGAAAAAGAAAGTAAGGAAACTTGATAGGGATTTTGTTTTGGGGTGTTCAGAGGCAATACTTTACCTTGATTTAATGCCCAAGGGAGCCAATGTTGAAAAACTGGAGATTCAAAGCGATGAAACTCAAAAATGGGGGAAGGGGGGGTGAGGCAAGACAAACTGACAGGGATTCAGGAGGAAAATGTGAATGAACCCACGAACAGATAAAAACATGGGGTTTTTATAGAAAAAATATACCTGGAGGGCTAGTTCTCTCCCTGGGAGAACAATAGTACAGGAGGCTAGATCAAAAGCCTTTAATGATCAACATCTCCAGCTAAATGTTTTCTCAGTCCTTTGTGAATGACACTGACCAAATGAGACAAAAGGCCCAGGTAGAGTGAAATTGCCTACATTCAGCAGGCTGATTGTGATTCTATTGAGCTGCCATATCAGTGCAAAAAGGGCCCTTTTGTCTGTTTGATGGTCCTAATGTCTTCCAGGAATCCCTGGCCCACATGATAGATTTAGTCTGAATCACCTTTGGCCTGACCAAAGTTTTAACTTCCTGCCTGCGTGCACTTTCAGTGACCCTGTCAGACACATGGAATGATTTCTAATATTAGCCATGTGGAGGTATCAATTTGATGTGATAAATTAATAAATTGTAGACCCTGGGAGAGAGCTGCTGGCTGTACTTACAACGCGACTGGGAAAGCATTGGTTTGACTTTGCTAGTGATGCTTTGGTTTTAGACCCAGATGTCTATGTGTCCACTCAGTGAACCTCTGGCTTAATAGTTGTGAATATTCAATATTATACTCCCCTGGGACTGGGTCTGCCAGAAGGGGTTACATTGAATCTGATTTATTTATTTGTTTTTTCCTGTAATGCTGTCAGAGTGTGGGCACTTGAGTGAAAGACTGACAGGAGTGAAGGGCTGCTTAGCTCTACTTTGGGCTGTTCTGTCAAAATTGCTCTCAGAAGCTTGGTTTCTTCCATTAGGCTCAAAGAGGTGGAGACCTTTACCTTCTGCCTGGAGTGGAAAAACAACTATAGTTCTAAGATTAAACAGCCAATCTTTCCTATCCATCTAGCACTAACGGTGGAAGCCTTTTTAATTTTAAAAAGTCCATTTTAACATTAATAATCCATTTTAAAATTTCATTAGAAATAACCCATTTTAAAAATTAATTAAAAATGTTGGAGAAACGACATAACTGGTGTGGCTTGGCCCCTGATTTTCAGATAAGGAAACAGACTCTCTACAGAAGAGTTAAGAAGGTTACATGGAATAACCATATCTCCAAAGAAGCTAGCTTGAGAAGTAAACAACTGCAGGGTGGGATCAGAAAAGGGATAAAAATCCTCTGCTGAGGTAGGGGAGAGCTGACTCTAGTTTTTACTCTCTGCCAACTTGCTATGCCAAGGCCAGAGGATACAGGGCACAGATTTTAAGTATCTTACATCCTATTGACTGTATGTCATGCACAGAAGGAGTTCTGCTCAAGGGTCCTTTCTGAGGGCATAACTCTTGTTAAATCTATTTATTGAATGCTTCCCACATAGCCAATATTTTACCTGAAGTCCACAATGTAGTTTGTGGGAGATGTCTGGTTTGTAGGTTATTTGAGGCAGTACCTAAGTAAATAAAGATATTCTGACAGAAAATTCATTTGGATTTTCTTGTTCATTTTTGTTTGAGCGTTTTTCAGCAGTTAGCAACATTTAGTGGGGACCACAGTCTGGTGTACACTCAAAGGCTGTTAGCATCATCTGAAGTTTTCAAGATCACTGACAGAGATTTCAAAGAACAGCAAAAATTTGGGGTTCCCTCCCTTTTTAAAAAGTTTTAATTTAAATTTATGGTTAAGCAGTTAAATAAAAATTTATTTAAAACAAACACAACACTAGACAATAAAACCCACATTGTAATACAAAGTAAATACAGTCTGATGCATTTAATACTCAAGAGAATAGAAAATCAATTAGTCAGTCAATTTTGCAATAAAGTTATTCGGTCATTTCTTTGGTGAGTTATTGATTCACTGTGTTCTGCCTACTATCTGCAAGGAGTAATTTCCTTAAGAATGAGGAGATCGCTGCAAGTGGTCTAGAATCTTGCAAGATAATGTTCATGCTGCAAATTGGAGAAATTCATTAGGTCTGGGGGCTACTTTTATCATTCCTTGGACATTATGGGGCCCACTGACACCAATATAAACTGAGAAAAAAAAACCCAAATCAATCTCTAATCAAAATTCTCCCCGGTGTCATGGGTGGAAAAAATTATTTAGGCTTAAACCTATGGGGGGAAAAGAAGTATTCTGAATAGCAGATGTATTTAACAATGAGTAAGTAATCACGGTAGCATGCACACATATACAAACAAACTAGATTCTAAGCTGAAACACCAAACTGGTTCAAAATGGTGCAAATACTCTCCTTTGCTCACAAATTAAGTGGAAATCAGGAGAGAGGAATCCACTTTCTTACACATTTTGAGATACTTTTTGCCAATGAAGCCAATCAATTGAAAGGTATGATCTCCCTTAATAATGGGTTTTTGAGGGGAGATTCTCACAGGAAGGAAAATAAAATGACAAGTCAGATCTGGGACTGTCTCTGCCAGATGACAAATATGGACCTCAGCTCCTAATCAGCTGAAATGAAAGAAAATCTATTTAACTCATACCACAGATGACACTGTTTCCCAGTTAAGATAGTCAGAATAGATTAAGATATACCACTGCGGTGGTGGCGGTGGTGGTGGTGGTGAGTTGATGGCACAAGGCAGACTGCTTCATATGTGGGCAGATTGTCCTATAGTACATGAATTTTAGAAATTTTAGAAATCAGTAACTGGATGGCTTTGTGATATGACAGCCTGAAATTTAACTTTCTGCATAGCCTTGGTAGTGTTGTCAATATTTATTGGAAATATAGCACACATACTGCACAAAAAGCTTATTGCAAAAATGAATAGCGCTGCCAGATGTAGAAATGTCTGTTGAAATTGAAAAACTCAGGATGGGGTGAGTAAAACAGTTGATTGTCCAGGGTATGGTGTACAGCAATAATGGAGAAGGTACTGTAGAAACTCAAAGCTGCAAAATGAAAGCCAAGGGATGACAAATTCTTTGAACTTTGGTATCCTTTTAACTCCACTTTTAACTCCACTTCCTTTTAACTTTTCCTTTTAACTCCACTTCCCCACCAAATCACCAGGCATGTTTTTCGAAGGACACTTTATGAGTTCCCCGAACAGCTGTCTCCACAGACTGGATTGAAAATATTCAATTCCTTCAGGTTCTGGAAGAAGCAATAAATACCAGAATACTAGAACAATATAATAGACACTATCTATGTACTTTACATGATAAGTGCCAGGTCTGGGCAACAGTGGCAGATTGAGGGACCACTTTTATTCCAGGGGCCACATGAATTCCTAAGAAATCCTCTATTTCTGGTTTCCAACAAGGAAGACATTTTTGGATGTTAAACAGTGCAGGGTGATCTTGTAACCTACTTAAAAGGTAAATTGTTGCACATGGAGGCTTCTAGGACCAGTAATTTACCCTCTTTTTGGCCAGTAAAAGGTCAGTCTGGGGACTGTGGTGAAGTTTAGGGCCAGGGAAATATCCTTGTGGGGGCCATATGGAGCTTCAGGGCTGCACTTTGCCCACCCCTGCTTTAGAACTTTTTTTTCACTTTTAGTTTTTTCTTTTAAAAAATGCCTTTGGCAATATCATCATCCAGCTTTCTTAACTGTTTAGAAAGTTTATTTAGTTTCCACTGTTATGGTATACTTCACATATGTCATGTGAGAGTTTTTTACAATTGTAGTTAGGGACAAAATCAAAATATCAGCAGTCTAGCACCTAATTACCTATGTTGATTTCAGGAAGACTTACTGAATTTTTCACTATTACTTTATTCAGTGGGATTTCTTCAACATTACAATTTCAGCCTGTGTTGGAGGACTTCCTTGATATATTTGGAATAGTTGTCAAACAGGAATGGAAACCCATGCTCTTTTTTAAAAATCAATACCAAATGCAGATACTGGATTAGAAAAGTAAATTCTGGATTGTAACTCCCAGACTCTCCTGGCCATTGAAGGGGATTCTGAGGATGGTAGTCCAAAAAGTAACTTTCCCAACATCTACGCAAATGTCAGCACTGCTCCAAATCACCATTTACACATATGGTAGTTATCATATATCCCATCTCCCTCCTAGGGTCAGGCATGTGTACTATGTTTACTTGTCTTCAATCCTGGGGGCAGAGCAGTGGAAAATTAAAAAATGTCAGTAAACAGTTTGGATTCACCCCTCCCCTCCTCTCAGGATGCTCCTTTGAAACTGGGTTTCACAGAGATAGCACATATACATGACATCTTGACTGAACCTTTCATAATAGACTTGAACATGTAAGTACTAGCAGTATTGTCTCAAGAAATTTTTATCTAAATGCTTGAATCCATAACATTAATATCAGCAAAATAATGCTAACCTTAATTTTAGGCATCCTGATAGGTACTAGTAGTAAACAAAAGCAAAGACAGGGTTGAGCCCTGCACTGTTACAATGAATTCCATGACACGTTAAAAACAGATAATTCCATTCATATATGATGCATTTCACATCTGTAACTCAGTATGCCTTTTTTTCCCCTTCCAAGCAAATCTCTTATGTCACTGAAGCAGATCAATCTTACCTCTTACTTGGCCTGCTGTTCCATGCTGGAAGCTGTCTCATGGCTACCAAATCATCATGTTTACCATGTTCTCTCTGAGGGAAGGTGTAGGTGTATAATAAACAGAAGGACATAAAAAGTGATTTTGGTAAGGATTCATCACTTGCATTGCTTCTCTCTGTGAACCACCAGCCAGGATGTTCTGAAAATTGGAGAGGGCATTGGAAATTGAGCAATGCAATTATGGCCACCTCCAGAAAATTATGATTCCAGGAAGCAGCAAAAGGGTGCATCATGTCCCTGATGAAAACACTAAATGCTGTGATGTCAAACATTTAATTGATCTATTCTTCATTCTTCATGTAAGATTGATTAACTCAGTACTCTGTGACAACTGCATTTTTGTGTGTGCATGCATGTGTCTTTTCCATACTCTTTTTTTCATAGTTTAAAGAGAACTGATGCACTCAGATAAGAGATCAAGGTAAAAATAGAGGAAAGATTTATTTTATTTTTTTTCTATCAATTTGATTAATGACAAAAGAAAATCCAGTCAAGAGCAGTGCTTGAAAAAGTGATCTCTAGTAAGTGAAACTGGCATATATATGGAAGTAATTATGATGTTCCTTCAAGTCAGCTGTGATTTATGGTTTTCTTGGCAGGATTTCTTTAGAGGGGTCTTGGCATTACTTTCCTCTTAGACTGAGAGAGTGTGACTTTCCCAAAGTCACCCAGTGGGTTTCCATGGCTGAGCAGGGATTCAAACTATCACCTCCAAAGTCATAGTCCAACACTCAAACCACTATCCCATACCAGGTGTGCCTGAATATTTATTCAGAGGAGGTATTTCACTGATTTCCTCTGAGGCTGAGAGTGTGTGACTTGCCCATGTTCACTGAATAGATTTCCATGGCTGACTAGGAATTTGGATCCTGGTCTCCCAGAATGCTAACCTAGACAGGCAACTGGACAGGGGGAATGTGTCCCCAATGGTTCTGCTGCACCTCCCAATGGCTTCTAATACCAATCAGCAAAGGAGAAGAAGGCTAGGCTCCACGTGCTTATATAGAGGGACTAAAAATTTTTTTTAATCATTTTATTCAATTTCACATATAAAACAAACAATTGTTACTGTAATAGTACATGACATATTTTGATCTTCCACACTGATCTAGAATTTATTTTCAATACCTCTTAATACTTATTATCTCTATTTGTACCACATTTTAATGATGTTGTTACATGTCAGTTCTTGCATTTCAGTCTCTTCATTACAGTTCCATGACTTACAACAGTAGCTTCCTCATTTCAAATCCTGGTCATGAATTACTCATTTTCATTCAACGTTCACTATCCATGCTTCTGTCCATTCCTTTTTTAATCTCCTCTTCTGATTTCCCTTTTAATCTCTGTGACAAAATATCTGCATTTCTCTTTTCTATAAATGTTCCCCACCATTGTTCTATAGTTGGTGTCTGTTGAGTTTTCCAAAGCTCCGATACTATTATCCTAGCTGTCGTTATCATATACAGAATTATTTCAATATTTCTTAGTATCAGTACCATCAAATACATTTGTCATATTTAACAAGTAGAGTTGCGGTATTTTAACAAATTATATTCCAATATGAAAAAATCACAAATTTTATTATGTACATCAGTCCAATATTTCTTAGCTCTGGGACATGTCCACCACATATGATATATTGTACCGACCTCTTTCTGACATTTTCCGACAAAGTTCCTGCCAGGTATTGTAAATATTTTTTCAGCTCTTTGGTGTCATGTACCATCTATGGAACAGCTTGTAGTAGTTCTCTTTCAAATTCTGGGCAACTGTAAATTTTTGTGTCTTTTTCCAGCTTTCGTCCCAGAATTCTAATTGAATTGAATGTCCTATATGTGAGCCCACGAAATCATTACTGACTTTACTGTTCTTCTTGTCTTTTCTTCTATTGCTCTATTTTGATATGTCTACAATCCTGAAGATGGAGAATTCTCCAATAGTCGTTTAATCATTCCCGTTGTCTCTTTTTTGGGTCTATTTCATAAGTCTTTAAATCCATTTGGAACCTTTCAGCTAACTGCCTATATGGAAACCAACCTAATGTATTCCTTCTGATTCCAAACTTTCTCTTGTTTTAGAGTGTAGTTATTTAAAGTTGACCTTTCCAATCTGTCTTCATATTGAAGCCATTTGTATATTTCTGGCTAGGTCTACCAAAGAAAGCTTCTTGAGGGAGACCCATATGTTCTTATGTTCTTATTCTTATATTCTTCCCAAATTGTCAAAAAGAGATTTTCCTTGATATAGTGATGAGTGAAGTCTTTTTCAATTCTGGCTTTATCATAGAACATATAGGCATGCCAACCCATCCTCAAATCCAAGGACCTTCCAATGCCAACATTCTTGTATCTTGTAAATATTCTTACCAATCCTTTATATGGCCATCTCAAGCTTGGCTTTGAATGTATCTGAAAGTCTGGTATTCCCATTGCACCTCTAAGTATTTTGGTCCATCAAAACTTTCCATTTTATTCTAGGTTTTTTCCCTTGGCATATAAATTTGGTTAACTCTCTCTTCCATTGTAGAAAGGGTTTATTATTTGTTCTGGGAAGATTTTGAAACAAAAAGTTCATTTTTGGAAGTACATTCATTTTTATTGCCGCTATCCTTCCATCATTGATAGTTGCATTGAAGTCCAACCATTATTTCTTTCCATTTTTTGTCATAATTATTTTGAAATAATTCATTGTTTCTTTTAGCTATCCAGACACCCAGATACTTTGTCTTTTGTACTCTGTTAAATCCTTGTTAAATTTTGCTAATTCCATCTCTTCTTTCTCAGTAATTCTTTACTACATAGCAGAGCTGTTTTTTCTTTGTTGACTCGAAATCCAGAGTATTCTCCATATTCTTGAATGTTTGTAATAGACTACTTTTTTAATATTTCTCCCCGGATCATCTAAAAACAAAACCAGATCATCAGCGGAGGTTACTTCAACTTATATTGATACTTATTCACTTGGGTCCACCTACTATAGCTTTATTCTCTCTTACAGCATTATTGAGTATTTCCATTGTCAGAATAAATAAAAAAAGAACTTTCCAAGGGACATCCTTGTCTTCTCCCTCTATGCAATTCAATCGGTTTTGTTTTTCTCCGTTTATAACCAATCGAGCATATTATTGAATATATAAATTGCTTCAATCCAGGACACAGAATTTATTTGCCTGCTTGCATCTGCTTTATCACTGTCTTCATAAATGGCCAACTGATCCTCATATCAAATGCTTTCTCTGCATCCACAAATACCATAGCCATTTTCCGTTCATTATGCTTCTCACAGTATTCGTTATCCCAAAACCATCCTTATATTGTTTTTTAGAGATCTTTTTGGTAGAAATCCATTCTGATCTTCATCAATTATCTCTATCAACACTTTCTCTTAATCTCGTTGCCAGGATTGAAGCAAAAATCTTGTAGTCTGTATTCAAAAGCGATATCGGTCGATAGTTCTTCACATCTGTTAAGTCTCTGCCTTCTTTGGGAATCAACACAACATTGGCTGGTATTCCTTCCTGTGCTATCTCATTGATAGTGCTTTGGAGGGGCATTGAAATTTCATGTTCCAAAATCTTGTAATATTTTGCAGCGATCCAGGTATTTGGTCCGGGAGTTTTATCATTTTGCAAATTCCTGATGGCTTCAACAATTTCCATCATGGAGATAGGTTTATTCAGTACCAGTCTTTGCTCCTCTGTAAACTTCATTTTGTTCATTTTATCCAGGTACTCTTCCACTTCATTTTGTTTTTTCATTTTAGAAATCTTACTCATCAGCTTCACATAGTATTTATGAAATGCTTGCTTTATTCCCTCTTGTTTTGTAATTCTTTATTCTCCTATTTTAATCTCTGCTATGATATTTCTAGTCCTTCTTTTGCGAAGGAAATTTGCCAAATATTTTGAAAGTTTATTAGCTTGTTCAAAATAGTTATGTAGCTCTCCGAATCTGTTGTTCTATTTCATTCAAATTTAATTGATTCAGTTCAGCTTAATGCAACTTCATCTGTAATCTAATCTTTTAGTTTTTGTCTAGTCTGCTTTTGACCTCCTTCATTTTTCCCAGAATTTGCTGTTCAGTATATTTCTTAGCTTTTCTAATCTCAGCTGACCATCTAATAAAGTTGCCTCGCATCACTGTTTTACTTATCCCAAAAGTTTTTCATTGACAGTTGCTGGTATCATATTTTCATTGAAGTAGTTCCGTAGCTTCTATTCCTTTTCTTTCAATAATGTACCTTTCCTTGTTCAAAATCTCATCATTCAATCTCCTTGTTCTTCTCCTACTCTTCTTTATCCATTTTCTAATTTAAGTTGTATTGGATTATGGTCAGAGCACCATATTGGGAAAATATTGTGCCTCTTGTAGTTTTCAACAACATTTGTTTAATCACCAACATCATATCTATCCTTGACACTGACTGATGCATCATCAGAATAAAACATATGTCCTTCTAGTTGTCCATTTTTATTTCTCCAAGTATCATGTAACTTTAAGTCATCCATCATATTGAAGAAGCTCTTAGGAAGTTTACCATTATTTGAAAATAGTATGTTGTTCCGTCTGCCTTTGGACTAATGGCTTTTCTAACCACCCGAGACAACAATATTTGAATTCCTTGTTGCATTTTCTAGGTACTTCTGTATTTCTTTGTGTATTGTGGAGAAAAATTCACCTTCAGCTTCATCGGTGCATATATACCAACTATTAATATCTTCTATCTTTTCAAATCTACTTCAACTCCTATATATCGCCCATTTTTCTCTTCACAAAAACTATTTCTTATGCACCATCCTGAATGTATGTATATCAGAACTCCCCTTTTCTTTTTCTCTATCATAGCCACGAAACAGCCACCCAATTTCAAATTCTGAACATATTTCAAGTCTTGAGTCCTAATTCAAGCTTCTTGTAAACATATTATGTCCAGATTTTGTTTTTCCAAATCATATGAAATATTTGTCTTCTTTTGTGAGGAAAATTTAAATCCCTTAATATTCCAAGAATATACCTTCAACTCCATTTTGTCCAGTTATATTACTAATTTATTTAGATGCTTAATCTTTAAGTAAGTCTCCTTCCCCCTCCCCTCATCTTGAACCAAAATTCCTTCTTCTGTAACTGGATGTCTTCTTCTTCCTGGAGTTGTTCCCTACTTTCTTCCTCAGGAGGTTTCTGTTCCAGGTCTTCCTCCTGCACTGGAGTTGCTTTATGTAGATCCCTTTTTTGGTTCCATCATCTCTCTTGCTTTGTGTCTGGATTGATTATATCTATTCTCTGTTTGTGTGTAAAAGAAAGGCCCTCAGTCTTGTCCCATCTGTAGTTAATTTGTAACTTAACCAAAAGATTTGCCAATGGTTTGTATTCTTGTTGCTTCTTTAAGATTTGATAAGGTATATCTTTGAAAAATTCTGACTATCTCCAAATCTCTACTGTTCAGTTAAGACTAACTTCCTTTGTCATTGTTACTCCTTCTGACTCTTATTGTGAAGAGTTGCTAATGATGTCTCTTGGGAGCTTCCTCTCTCTCACAACCCTAGATGAAACTCTGAACATTCTGTCAATACAAGCTTCCATCTTTTCCTCTTCAATATCAATGAATTCTGCCAGGGCTGGGACCATCTTTTCAAACAAATTCTCTCCTGAAGATTCAGGCCCACCCCCAAATGGAGACATGTTCTCAGGTGCTCCTCTCAACTCCTGCAGAGTAATTTGGGATTCCTTCTCTTTCTGTTTCCCTTTCAGATCTGTCATCTCCTTTTCCACATGTTTTACTTGCTGCTTTATTTCTTTAGTCTCAGTTTTAAGCTTATCCACATCCTTGCTTATATTTTTAAATTCTTCCCCAATTTATCTATTTCCCAATTTCTTCCCCAATTTATCTTTTCTTTAAGTCCTGTTGAATATCTTCTCTGATGCTGTTCAACTCCTCCATCATCTGTAGCATCATATCTTGTGACCTCTGGGGTATATCTGTTGATGTTTGTTCCTGGATGTTTGTGGAACTCTGGTCTGAGCAGCAGCAGCACTCTTCTTGTTCTTTGGTCCATCCTTTATATCTTAATCTCCAAGTTTCTTATCAGTTTCCAAAAGCTGGAACTCTATGTTTCTTCTCCTTTACTCTTCAATCTGTGAGTACTATAAAAACTATATATACTAATTTCTGTAGCAATGCAATGTCAATATCAGTATCAATCTCAAATCTCAATCTCAATATTCTCTATATCTGTAAAGTCTTCACTTAACAGAAATATATATATATATATATATATATATATATATAATGTAGTAAATAATAACACAAAATGAGACTTACAATTACTTCAATCTGTAATAAATCAATTTCCCAAATAGAATTGATCAAATAAATTTCATCTCGTCCCATAAGTACATTACACTTTAGGAGTCCTTACTGAAAATACAAAATATATAAACGGCAAACAAATATTATATACAAAGTACTCTATATTATCTTGATAAACTCAGTTCCAATTGTCTCTTAGATCTTCCCTCAAAGGCTGTGCCTAGAACCAAGCCACTCTGTCCCCCTCCCTCCCGGTGTTATAACTTCCTCACTGTTTCAGCAGCCTTGACTGTGTGCTTTCTCACTGACTGTTGATAGCTGAAATCCAAGCCGCTTCACTGCGGGGGTGGCATTCAGATCTCAGTCCTTCCACCACAGCCACAACAACCGTAAAGGTAGTCTTTCTTATAGGAACAGAAGAAAGGGAAATGAACTCAGTCTATAAATTTCAAAATAACCCAATCTGTTATTTAAAATAGCTTGAATAATCAATCTCCAGGTCACTTGAAGCTTCTATTCTGAACCAAAATTGATTTTAAATAGATACCTCTTCAACAGTCCAAAGTTCTACAATTACACAGTTCTCAGTTACTCAATTCCCAAGTATTAAATCCAAACATCATGATTTGTTTGTCCAACATCCACGCAATATAACCCATAGTCTGAAATCGTCCAACCAAAGATCTTCTTACAGCATTCAAAAACTCAAGGGGATGAAAACCATATAATCCATACTGTCCTCCTTATTCACGTTGCAAAATCCCATATTAGAAACCAGCAATCAAAAGGAAAAAAAGAGTTCCAAATTTCTAATTTCCTTTAAAAATCCATTATTTAGGTCCAAATCCGAATAAAGTCCAACCAAATACTAAAAAAATGTAAAAATAATCCAAAGACAGCTATGCAATATTGAAAAACTTATGGAAACAAAAAAAGAAAAACTTCATAGCGAGGATAGTCTAAACAAGCCTCTTCATCAAAAATATCCACATATCTCCATTTTACATCCAACTAGCAAGTCTTAATATCTTAATACCTCAATCCTTTTCATTTATGCTTGTCTTAAAAAAGAATCTCCCAGAAAATTAATCCAGTTGGGGAAATCAATGTCAGTTAGTAAAGTCAGTCTTGTTTCCTTTTTAAAATATACCTAAAAAGGTCCAAAAAGGTAGCCTTTAAGAAATAGCCACTGCGTCTTCACTGTCCCTCAGCCGAGCTGCTTCGTGTGCCCGCTTCTGTCCAACGTTGCAGGTCTGAAATTGTTGCGATTTCAACAAAATAACAATCTAGATCAGGTCTTACTGTTTTCAAATTGGGTCTTCTTATTTTAGAAGCCATTGGCGGCGCTTGTGCTGCTACAGCGACGATCCAGCTTGGGTCTGTCGTGGCCCTGCAATTCCCTGGCACCTCCGATCTTTCCTCACAGAATGAGCTCAATGTCAGTCCTGGGATCCCCAATGGGTCTCTTCCGCACCCCTTTCCCCGGGGGGGGGGTGTCTAGCCGCTTGATCTTGATAAAGCCGGCTGGAATCCAGCTGGTGGTAGTTCGGAGTTGGAGAGCTTCACTCTGAGCTTATTGCTCACGTCCGCCATGGGCCGGAAGTTCCTAAATTTTATTTTTTAAAAAAGCCCAACACATTTCAGCCTGTTTTATAAATTGATTAGCCTTCTTCAGGGGCTGTATTAAAAACAAATACATTATTATCAATATTATATAAAAGAAAACACACATATCTAAAATCCAACAAGTTCAAATAGAAGAACATTATACTATAATAAATCTTAATACATACCGTGAATCCAACAGAAATGTCTGGAGTAACTAGGATGGGACTTGGTGGCACTGTTTTACAGTGGCCCCATTCATTCCTGGAGGGCAAACCCAGAAGATGGTGTTGGGGGAATCATGGTCAACCTCCCGGCCATTGGCCTGTGGGGTCCCTCAAGGTTCTATTGTGTCTCCCATGCTATTTAATACATTCATGAAACTGCTGGGAAAGGGAGCCTGGAGTTTTAGGGGGTGGCGCCATCAATATGCATCAGTATCACCAGTAAATGACAGGATGAGGGCAAACAAATTGAAACTTAATCCAAACAAGACAGAGGTGCTCCTGGTCACTTGAAAGGCAGATCAGCGAATAGGGATTCAGACTTTGTTAGATGGGGTTACACTTCCCCTGAAGATACAGGTTTGGAGTTTGAGTGTCTTCCTGGATTCAGCTTTGAACCTGAGGGCCCAGGTTTCTGCAATGGCTAGAAGTGTTTTTGCCCATTTAGAGCTTGTGTGCTACCTGCATCCATTCTTTTTTTTAATTTTTTTTTTAACAAAACCCAAACAAACCCAAACACAAACATTCAATTGTAAAACAAATTATCCAGATAAAATACCAAAAGTACAATATAGTATAAAACAAACAGACAAGTACATGTAATCAAACTATACGAAATTATAAAACAACATTAAGGGAAATTCCAAAAGCTTTTGAAAGTGAGAAGTGAGAAAGTTTTTAACTGAAGTTTAAAAATAACAGGGGAAGGAGCAGTCTGCAAATGTTCAGGAAGCCAATTCTAGTTGCTGGTGCCAATTTGAGCAGACCCATTGAATCAGTTGCTGAATGGCAACTCATCACTTATGTGTTTTTTTCATTTATTTCATTTATTGTATTCTTCCCCCTCCCCAGTGGTTTGCTGTAAGCTGCTCAGAGAACTTTGCTTATGAGGTGGCATTAAAATGTGATTCACTCATACATATATTAATACTCAGGGCTTAGAAATAAGGGACTACAAGTGTCTTAATTTAACCTTTTAGATTACAATAACAACTTTGGGTTAGTTATCTTTCAAAGGTAAGGTAATGGATGGGATGAATTTTGTAAGGGCAATGACTAACTATTAAAGGTTATGGTTTTCTGGGTTATCTTTTTTTTTTCCATCTGTAAGTAATTTTATTTTTCAGTAAAAAATTTGCCAAAGGTTTATATTCCTGACGTTTTCTTAGAATCTGATATGAGATATCTTTAAATATTTTTAATTCTGTATCATCCACCATTAGTTTTTTCTCATAACTCATTTGCAATATTTGCTCCTTAATCATTGTTCTTGTAAAGCAAATAACGATATCCCTTGGTAGTTTCCTTTCTCTTGCTGTTCTAGATGACGTTTTAAATATCTGATCTATTACCCCTTCTGTCTTTTCCTCTGGTGATTCAATATATTCTGCCAAAACAGGTATCAATTTCCTATACAAATTTTCAGAAGTAGAATCCTGTAATCCTCTCAGGTTAAGGCATCTCTCCTGGTATCTAATTTCTTGTATATCTAGCTGGAATTTCTCTTCTTGTTTCTTTCTGAGTGTCTCAACCGTGTCTTCAGCTTGTCTTGTTTGTTCTTTCAAAGCTTTAGTTTCTCCCTTTAAAGTAGTTACATCTTTTGTTATGTTATCCAACTTCTTTCCAATTTTATTCAATTCCTGCTTCATATCTAAATGCATCTCAGACCTAGTTTCTTTTAGATCTTGTCTTATATCTACTTTAAAATTTCTAAACTCTTCCATAATCTGTATTAGTAATTCATTAGATTGTGATGATAAATCTATTGATGTTTTTCTTGTTGATGTTGTGGCAGTGCTTGCAGCTGAGGCTACATTATCTGCTCCTTTTCTGGTTCGAGGGTACATCATGTAAATGTAAGATAATATCTGTCTTGTATATCGTAAATATCTTAAATATTACATTAAATATTAAATATTAAATATTACAAACTTCAACTGACTAGGCACCTATAGTTAATTCATTAAATTCAATTGAAAAATATATCTATTAATGTCAATCACTTTTTATACCAGTCAGTAGTAAATGAAAGGTTACAATTGTACTTAAATAACAAAGAATTCTTACATTAAACTAGATACATATAAATATAAATATAATATAAATATAGTATATTATAATAAATATAAGTAAGTATAGATAAGTATATAAATGTAACAAGTGAATTTATACCTTTGCTAAACTGATATTATATATCCTTCTTCTATATATTAATCTGTATTCTAATCAATCTATTCAAATAATACCTTCAGCATATAATTAATTATTCAATAGAAGCTCCTTCTTAAAAATTCATAGTACCACAGAAGTATTTTCAATGAATTATGTCAATTTTCTAAATACAGTTAATGGTTAATCTATTCAATCAATTTCAATCACTACTACAGCCTACAATTAATTGTTCAGCAGAAGCTCCTTCTTATAAATTAATATAACATAGAAACATAGAACACAGAAATTCACATAAATAGTTTGCATAAAATAGTTTGCATAAAATATTTCATATAGATTCATAAAACCATAGAAATGTTTTCAATGAATTATGTTAAATTTTCTAGATATAGTTATCATACAATTATTTCCTTTTGCTCTATAAGAGTATATTTGTATATATGTTTATGTTTAAAAAGACAATCCAGTTGAATTTGTTAAGTTTTACCCTAGTCTTCTAGCGCGCTATTGTTCTTCCGGAAAGGGGGAGAGCTTCTCATTGAAACATTACTTAACTTAGCTTAAATTTCCCTCATGTGGAAGTAGTTAAATCACAATGCCAATTTTAAGTTTGTGCTGTACAATTTGAAAAGTTTATCTTTTGAGTCTTTTATTCCTCATCATATTGTCTCAGAAGCTGGAAAATTGTTGGAAACTCAGCCACCAAGAATCTCAGTCCTCCTTCTATTTCTTCTATTTCTATTTTTTAGTCCCGTTTTACTTTGTATATTCAGCTTTGTGTGTTTAGTCTTTCTTTTAATGCTGAAGCTTTCTTCTTCTATTCAGCCTCTGCTCGTCTCTGCTGCCCTTCCTCCGTCGCTTTAATCTAAACCGCTGTTACATTCCGCCATCTTATGTTCTTTTGTCCCTACTTTTCTCTGCGTATGTCTTCCGTTCCTACTGTTCTTTTCGTTTCATTTCCTTGTATTTACTTCTATTTGCTTCTATTTCTATATATTTCCAATCTTTATTTTTTATTCTTTATTCTTCACTCTTTGTTCTAAGACTTAATAGACATGTATTCTGAGTCTTTTATTTTAACCTTTGAAAAGCAGCACTTCAGTGTTTTACTCCGTTTTCCATCCCTATTGCTCCTTTTTGCATTGTTGGAATAGCACACTGTAAAGTAGCCACACTCCACAATCAAAATCAAAGTCTAGATCAGTGGTTCTCAACCTGTGGGTCCCCAGATGTTCATGGACTTCAGCTCCCAGAAGCCCTGAGCATTGACCATAGTGGCTGGAGCTTCTGGGAGCTGAAGTCCACAAACATCTGGGGACCCACAGGTTGAGAACCACTGGTCTAGATCGTCTTTTCTTTAGGTCTGAATATTACCTTTACAGTTTTTTTTAAAAAATTCTTCCTTTTCGTCAGTTTTTCTGTCAATCGGCTACCTCAGCGTGAACGTGGCTGCTCTTCAACCCCGCTCGTCTTCTCCGAGCCAACTTTTGTTAGCTCTTGAAGATCGATCGCTTTCTCAGGTCCCCTTCAAGCCCCCTCTGAACCCCCTTTATCGGGGGGGGTGGTTTTCACTGAACCAGCTATTCCTCGCTGGGTGATAGTTTAGTGACCTACGTTGTCACTAAGCTGCTTCACGATCCGCCAAGAAGGATATCTAACTGCATCCATTCTTTGAAAGGCTGAATCTGGGCACATTGGTACTTCCCTTAGTAACACTCTATTCAGACAACTATGATGCGCTCTACATTGGGCTGCCTTTGAAGAGTGTTCAGAAACCTCAGCTGGTTCAAACAGGTGCAGCCAGAGTGTGAACTGGGACAGGTTACAGGGACCATATTAGTCTCCTGTTAAAACAGCTCTACTGGCTCCCATTTTGTTTCTAGCATAGTTCAAAGTGCTGGTTGTGATCTATAGAGTCTTATACGATTCAGGTTGAGAGTATCTGAGAGACTGCATCTCCCGAAACGTTGGGCACTGAGACCACCAGGAGAGGCCTTTCTCTCAGTTCCGTGACCCTCACAAGCATGACTGGAGGGGATGCAAGGGAGGGCCTTCTCGGTGGCTGCCCCGAGACTCTGGAACTCCTTTCTTAGGGAGGCCAGGATGGCTCCCTTCCTGCTTTCCTTCATTTGCCAGGCAAAGACTTTTTTATTCCAGGGGACTTTTAAAAAGGAAAGTTTTTAAAGAACAAGCTGGGGGGAGGCTTTATTGTTTAACACTGTACTGTTTTTAATAGCTTTTTCATCTTTTTAATTGCATTTTATTCTTTTAACTAGAAATTTGAAGTATTTTAATACTGCGACCAGTTTAATCTGAGTTAATGTTCACTTTTTGTGTGTCTCTGTTTTGTTTTGTTTTTTAACTGTAAGCTGCCTTGACTCCTAATTCTGGAAAGAAGGCAAGACACAAATATAGCAACAGCTACAACAACAAGAAAAGCATTATGACCACTGCACCATGTTGGCTTTTAGTTTTCATAGATACTGTATTTTCTCTTGGAATTGATTTATTGGGTAGATTCTTCAACTGTGAGAACGTGCCTGACTTTCTCTGTTTTTCATACTGAATATATTTTGCGTTTGCAGGTCCTCCGGAAAGACATAGCAGGATGCTGAAGAAACCATGAGGTAACATAGCTACAGGGGGAAAATACATTTCCTCTCTGTAAACAAGCTGCTGCGATGATTTTGCATCTTCATTTATGAAAATGGGAAGTGTAATGCAGCCTTTGGATGATAAATTTTGTATTTTTTTTTAAAGAAAGAAATGGAATCTTAACAAGAGGGAGGCATCATTATGAAAAGCAAAGACTGAGAAGGAATTTACACATTTCAGGTTAGGAAGGAATGAATTGAAGAGACAATCACAATGATAATTGATAAGAACAAGTGTAGAGTCCATTATCCAACAAGAAATATCCTCCTCTGACCTGTTCTGAATTGGCTTGCAGAATTTTACCAAAAAACGGTCCAAATATGTAATAGAACATATTTCCACACTGAGTCGAAAGACCTGTTTACCTTGCATTTCTCAAGAATTTTCCCCTTCCATAATATTTAACGCTCCCACTGCTCTTTAACACAGTGAATGGTGGCAACTATTTTACACAGAACTAATTTGATGATGAAATAAGTTCTCTTGCCAATAGTGACCTATATGGTAGTGAAATACTTATCATTAGATAGCGTAAAATGGCCATCTTAGGCAGCAGGTCTGGGATGTCATGAAAGGCCAGTGGTTTGTTAGTTGTTTAGTTAATTATAGTTATATCTATCATCCAAGGAAAGTGGAGAAAGGCTTGTGAGGTTTCTGCCTCAGGTATCAAAATAATTTGGTTGATTTGGATATTATGCAGCTTGCCCCAGAAGGAATGATCTGTTCTTCTGCCTCAGGCAGCAAAATGTCTTGAGCTAGTTCTGGTTATGTACAGCCTAAGGGGGAGATGTATCTGTTTGCTTTTTTCCTAGCTTTTTTCCTAGCTGATGTATTATTCTTGCCGCTTTCTTTAAAAAAAGAAATATTGATTGTAAAATATGTATGTGACAGCTGGTGATTTTGTGGGTATTGTCTCTGTGGTGAAGGCATGACAGTTGGATACCTGTGTAATTCGGTTGAAATACCAGCATAAAGACAGAGCAAGAATTCTCCAGATGGACTGAGGAATGTCATGCTTGCCCTAGCCAAATAGACATGTAATTATTTTGAATGATATCCCTCAATTCAGTGGTTCCCAAACTTTGGTCCAGTAGATGTTTTTGGATTTCCACTCCCAAAATTCCTGACTGTTAGCTAAGCTGGCCAGAGTTCTGGGAGTTGAGGTTTAAAAGGAACAAAATTTGGGAACCACTGTCTTAATAATTAAACCATTGCTCCTGGATCCAGATTTATGATGTAACTATTTAAGAACCATCACAGAACTGCATTCTGTTCTTCAGTGCTGACCACCCCTGAAAGATACTGGGTTCTATGTTAGCAGGAATCTAGTTCAGGCTGTAGCCCAGTCTATAAAGGAGCCACCCAAGATGTAGAACGCTAACCTACATATAGGTTGAGTGGCTTGGATAGCTCTCTTAAAGTTCAAATTCAAACCCAGAACACACTAAAACCCACAGAGGCAGAATCTACTGCTGATCATGGAGACTGAGTAGCAGACGTTCAACACAAAACTAGGAGGCATGACTGAAGACATGGCACAGTCTTCCAGATGTGTTGGCCTTCAATTTCTCTAATCTTCAGGGTGTGTACTAGCAGAATGATGGAAACTGCTGGCTATTACATCTGGAGGATGTCAGGTTGGTGAACTCTGGTATGAAGATATGTTAGGTTGTGAGAGAAAAGTGCAGCTGAGGCATACCTGAATTTATAAGATAGCTATTGGGAAAAAGCTATTATAGTCTCCCGCAGACAATGACTTTTGTCCTTTACTACAAGACAGTGCCATGGTATTTCCACTATGACTGTTTCAATATCCATATTTAATATCATCTAACCTTGAATAGCCTTTCAGGGGATAACCTAGAGAAGCCACAAAGATGACTTATTCTTTTAAAACTGCCAGAATTGTTCTTGCTGAAGCAGAATTTCATCACCGCATTAAGAGATGAAGTTCGCAAGAGGATATTTCTAAGGTGTCTGAAAACTTCTAGAAGGATTATCTGAGTTGACATTGAGATGCAGTAACATCTTTGCACCATCTGTTCTTTGTTAAACTTTCCTAGAGGCATGGTGAGGAGGACATTAAGCAGGTATTTATTTCAATCCCAATGCTTTATTGATTTCGCAGCTGTCAAGTAACACAGATTATTCATCCTGGTCTTTTTCTAGAATTATTGACACCATGGGCCAAATAGTTGCTATCACTATATATTTGCAAACCAGGCATCTCCCTCTCCCCTTGAGGCCTGAGCATCATTTTCCACTGAAATGGAACAAACCTTCAGATTTTAACCCACCCTCTGCTGCCCAAATGCCCACTAAGCACCAGTATAGATCAGGTAGTATCATGATACTAAACTCTTCTTTTGCATTTTGAAGTGCCTTTAAGGAGAAAAAAAAAATCCCAATATCTCCTCTCCTGCCTTTGCCTTTGGAAACTGTGTTGTTTTTAATATCTTTATACACAGGAAACAGCTGACAACTAACTCTGATGATAAGCATTGGTTCTTTCTTACAGCCTGTTATCCTCAACCTGGTCCTGTGGACACTGCTTTCTCTGCCTCAAGCCTCCCCCAGAACACAGTTATCTTCCCTATCAGAAAGAAAGAAAAAATGACAATGCATGGAGCAGTTTCTAAAGCCTTCAGTGGCCTGGAGCCAAAGTTTGGAATGTTAGATCTGAAAATTAATTTGATGATGTAAAACATTAGAAATTGAGAGGTAAAAACATTACTTCAGACTGTAATAACTGAAATAATTTAATTAGCTGAATTACCATCAGTTAGCTGGGTTTTTTTTAAATTAGTTTTGTGGTATATTTACAGAGGATGACATGGAAGTTTTCACCATTGATTCTCAGCGTACATTTTGTTACTGGCATTTTCAAAAGTGCTCTTTTGCTCATTTTAAAGTTGTCTTCCTCCAAAGTGGAACTATTCACCAAGATGGATTACATATACAAACCTTGCCTGCGGATGGTGACAGTTCAACACATCTAGAAACTGTCAGGTTAGAAAAGACTGTCCTAAAGTATGGTATTTCATGTAACAAACTCTTCATTTAAGGTTTGTCATTGATCTCTAGTTCTCCCCTTTTTTCTGTTGCCTCCTATCCTTGCCATTGTGTACACTAATGACTTCTCTTTCTAACAACTTATTTATTAAAAGTTACTAAGGAGTGATGTTAAAAACTAGTAAGGAATTATGTGTTCATTTCAGCTAGAGGACACTGGAAGTGTAGCAAGAAGTAGTTGGCTGGAAAGATCAATAATTAAATCAAAGATGGAATAGTCTTAAATATATTTTGAGTATCTCTGAATACATATAGAACATTTTTCTGCACATTTTTTCTGCCTCCCCACTTGCTATCAAGAAGCATAATTTGCAAAAATCAGTGACATAGCACATGGTTTTGCTCATTTAACTGAATGGAGTTCTGATTAGTTTTTTTTTAAAGGAAGACGCAGATAGAGATGAGAAGGTATGAACTTAACTATGATATAGATCAGTGGTTCTCAACCTGTGTGTCCCCAGATGTTTGTGGACTTCAGCTCCCAGAAGCCCCAGCCACTATGGTCAATGCTCAGGGCTTCTGGGAGCTGAAGTCCAAAAACATCTGGGGACTCACAGGTTGAGAACCACGGATATAGATCTTTTGGCTCCAAGGTTCAATCCTAACAACGTGTGATTCTTTGATAAGAGGAAGAGTGAAAGGCAGAATGGGAGGGGTGGAGAGCCAAAGGAAGCAGGAAAGAGGGAGGAAAAGCCAATGAAGACAAAACTGGGGATGGGTAGACAAGGAAAACTTTCCGCTTAATCATCCAAATGTTCAGTACTGTGTGAACAACAGTGAACACACTAAGAGATTACAGAGAGGTTCAGTGGGATTTCATTAAGACTAGTCATGGGAAGGCACGGGCTTAGCTAAATGCATCTAGTGGCTCTAAAGGAATAACTCCAACTTTACAAACCTCTGAAAGCGTGTGACCCATTCAGCCATGGGGTGGATGGGAAGCAGAACAGAGAGAAAGTGGGGAAGAGAAGCCAAAAGGAGGAAATTAGTAGTTGAGAAAATCTTTTTCACTTAATTAACAAGTTGCCTAGCAAAACTTACTTAGCATTGTTTGAGGAACAATAAACATGCTAGGGGAATAATTACACTCACCGCAAATAATAATAGATAATATTACACATTAGACAATATGCAGCAACATCCAACATAAAGCAGAAGGGAGGAGGAGAATTAAAGTGAGTAACAGCACATACTTCACCCCCTAGAAAGACAAACAGAACAGTGGGGAAGGGCACCACACTTTCAGGCCTAAAGTGCCAGACATTGGTTTATGGACCAAGCAAAAAAATCAATAGCCTACCCCACTTCATTTCATACCAGGACTCAATATTTCCTTCTTTTTATTCTTCAGTTTCTCTCTAGTTCAAGGTCCATAGTTGCTTCAAAGCTATTCTTCTGCAGGGTTTTGTTGCTTTGCAACACAGCCATGTGATGCATTTCCTCCAGTCCTAATATTTCTTCTCAGGCCTTCCTACCCTAATGAATCTACCAAAGGAAGAATCATTTAACAAAATTGTTAAATTTCAGCATTGTAAGACTGATTGACTTCTTAAAAGACAGGATTAAGCCAGGACATCTTATAAATTAAGCCACACTTGAAATAAAAATGCAAATAAAAATACAACAATAGTATTTCAAATGAGAACATTTTTACTGCTTTTTTCATAACACTCAAGCCACTGGTGGAAGCAGCTGCCTCAGTGTCTAAAGCTAGGCCTGTCTCACCTTGTCTGAGTGGTAGATTGAACTTTCCACTCAAATTACCAATGCAAAAGGCATTTCTGTCCACTTGGATTGTTGTCGTTATTTGCCATTCAGCCAGCTTCAATATATGGTGACTGTATGGATGTGAGACCTCCATGAACTCAGGTCATCAACATCCCTGCTCAGGTCTTGCAAATGTAATGCCATGGCTTCCTTTATTGAATTGATCCCTCTGAGATGTGGTTTTCTACTTTTCCTACTGCCACTCACTTACTGGGGAACAGAAGTAATTGAAGAGGGATGACACTGATGAAAGAACTCAGAGACAACAACCATAGCACTTGAGGTAACTCTTGTTAGTACTGGACAGAAGAAGGAAATAGTAAACCACTCCTGAATGTCTTTTACCTTAAAAGCCCTGTGATGAAACCACACTTGTATACTATAGTATAAAAACAGTAATGTTTGGGTGATGGTGGAAGCTGATTTTCAGTAAAAATCATCTATTGAGCTCATACAGTCATCTTGCATCCTGAGTGACTATGAATATTCAGGTAAATGTGTTTGCTGAAAGATTACTCAAAACAGAGCTTGCATGTACAAAATGTACTCCTCTCTATCTCTAATTAATGTTCAGCCATTGCACTGGCTGGCACTGAAATTCTGTTGTGGAACAGATTTAATATATCTCAGATGTGTTGTCATTGAAGAACTTGGTGCACTTCATTAAGGTTTTATTTTTCATGCTCATATAATACACTTGGGGAAACAGTACAATTGGGGAAAATGGTACAACTGGAAAAATGGTGATGTATATAAATCTAGCCTGGTAAAATTCACTCACCTTTTTATAAGCATTTGAACAACACATATAATGGTTATTTCCTTTCCAAAGGGGTGTTAAAAACCCAAATAATATGAAAAGGCTGGTTTAAGATCTTTCAGAAATGCAAAAAGTGGATATGGGAAATATATTTCTGCAACAATTAAGAATAAGCAAGTTAGGCTACCTTCCTTTTGCTTTCATCTACTGTTGGAATTGTTGAAATAAACCCTTTGTATGCAGAACTAAATAGTTGTTTGCAGTACATTGTTTCACATTTCTTTCTGCAATGTATTATGAAAATAAAAATTTAAAACTGAGGGCCAGGGTAAGCAAAGAAATGCATTATAGCTTTGAGGTCCTTTCCTGCTAAATTCATAGACCCTTCCTTGTTCACAAAGCTCTAACAACCAGTCCCTTTTGTACATTCTGTTTCTCCAACAACCTCTAACTCAAGAGACCACAGAATCTGACTGGAGTCAAATTTGGAGAATTCTGAGGAAAGCTAAATAACATTGCTCGTAGATCTCTAGTTTCTAACTGAAAACCACAATAATTTGGAAGGAAACATTTGTAACGAATTTAAAGGAAGTCAAACGAGTTTGGCAACATTTGTAGAATTTATTTTTAAAAATAGTATAAAATTTTCCTGGGTTAGAGGACAGCTAGGGTGTTGGTGGTGTCAAAGAGCATGTCAAAGAGCAAATGCCATGACTATTGCTCACACGAGGAAGTTCAAACAATTTTCTCTTAGTGATACTAATCTCAGAGGACTATTTGTTCGCTTAGTAAGTTTGGTTTGAGAATTCCTGGGCTACACTGTAACAGAAACAAGTGAGATGCGCTTAAAGATCTGATTCTCTTAATGGAACAAAGGTGAGGTATAAAGGAAAGAAAAGGAAAAGAGAGAGAGGGAGGGCGATTCTGAAGATTTTAAGAAGTGATGATCACAAGGTACATAAAATACTTGTAATATAACTTCTCAATGTCCATCTTCCATCTGAGACAAACACCTGCTCTTTTTAGAAAAAGAAAAATTGAAGTACAGAACTTAGGATAAAGGAATCATGGATATCCAACCAGTGATATTGCTATTATCCTTATTCTTGATCCTGCAGTGCATGATCAGTCATTCAACCAGTTGTGCAACTGGAAATATGTACTGGATCCTCTTGTTGCACATAATCTGGACTAAGGCTAAGCTCTCATTGCTGGACGCAGGGTGGAAGACTGGATTTGGATCCCTTGAGAGGTTTCGGATATAAACTGGAGA
This sequence comes from Iguana delicatissima, assembly GCA_948472985.1. Taxonomy (NCBI): domain Eukaryota; kingdom Metazoa; phylum Chordata; class Lepidosauria; order Squamata; family Iguanidae; genus Iguana; species Iguana delicatissima. The sequence continues at coordinate 441,029 of CAOKZL010000072.1, read as the reverse complement.
CAGAGGAGGAAATTGGTTCGCAGCTTTATTTCCCTCCCATCCAGGTGGGTGAATTGGGCTGAACTCTTAAACGACGATAAGGACGGAGAAATAACAAATAATGGGTTTGGCGGGGGATCCCATGGGGGGGAGAAGAGGAGATAAGATATGTGGTCCTGATTGAAATGAAGTAGAAAGTATTTTAATAGAATGTATTATAAAATAAAAAAAAATCTTTGTTAAATAAATTAGAATATGATAAAGATAAGGATAGAAAAAGTGAGGAAAAAGTGAGGAAGAGGTAAACAGTAAATCAGCTCAGATTGTGGGTAATATAGTATTTTATTGTAAAGGTAAATAGGAGAGGAAGAAGGAAGGCCAGAATCGGGTACTAACTGGGAATCTATCAGTGGACTGGACTCATAAAGGAGTGATGAATGTCAATTACGTAACATTTATATATTAGGGAAAGGCGTGTGAGAAGCTAGCTCTAGCAGGGGAACAACAATGTAATGTGGTACGGGAACGATACTGTGTGGGCTTCGGGGGGTGGGGACCAAGACAGGAATGGAAGAGCATAAACAATTCATGTTAAAATTCGATTTGAAATTGTGTTTTTATATTTGGAAATTTAATAAAATTATTATAAAAAAAACAACCTGACACAATAATGGAGGCCTTCTGATTCCAAATATCATAAATATTTGCCTCCAAGAATTTTAAAAGATCTAACCTTGAAGTGTTCAGAACATTCTGTGATGCTGGACCATAACAGCAGTGGACAAAAATAAGCTTCAGATTTTCTAGCATTTCTGTAATTGCTAGTTTCCTAGCAGCAAAGCCACTGAAAATGAAGGCCTATTACACTTTGCCATTAAGCCTACAAAACTACTGAGAGCTTTGAAATAGCTCTTTATTTCTTTTATCACATATTAATCACTTCTTCCCAGTAATGGATTTGTTTCATTGTCTCCATCCTTAATAGGCTTGGGTTGCTGACTGGGATCTTAAAGACTTGCTATTTGCTCAGGAATTGGCATTTGAAATGAATTTTCTCTTTCTGGTTAAATTCAGAAAACCTGAGACATCTGTTTTTGGATTGTAGCCAATTATATCTGTCTGGCAGCTGAATGGGCATAAATTATGGAACAGATTTTTCTCTCCTTTGCAACATCCTGTACACCCCTTCATTTGTGGAAACCTCTCAAGCTGGGGTGGGACAGGAGAGCAAGAAAAGAGTAAGCTCCCTCACTCATGGTCAGGTCTGTTTGCATGATGTTGGATGGAATCCTTTGTCAAATATACAGACAACTTCCCAAATAACTGAGGTGAATATGGGGGTGGGTGGAGAAAGAGAAACCAATGATTTGTGCAAAGTATTATGCAATTGTGTGCAAATTCCTGTGCACGTTTTCTTGGGAGCCAATCTCATTGAGCAGACATTGCAATCCTAACTAAGGCCCTTTCCACACGGGGTAATTAAAACGGGGCAGCGCAACCTCTAACGGAGGTCATCTACACCGTGGAGTGCGCTGGGTCATATATAATTTTTCAGTTCCACACCTCAATCCACGCAGAGTCGCCTCCAACTGGCAGTTGCGTGCGCCTTTTAAAAACCTGGAAAAATGTGTTCCCCCCCCAAGGCGTGCTATTGCATACGTGCTCATTTGTGTAGAAGCGCAGATACGCACCAATGCACGCATGAGATCAGTGGAGGGCGGGCTGTGGGCATGAACAGCTTCAGCGGTTGGTCCCGCCCCACAAAGAACAGGATGGTGCCATTTTTTAATCCTCGGAAAGAGAGCTACAGCAAGAAAAAAGATTGCAGGTAGGTGGTTTGGATTAAAATGAATATGTTTTAATCAGTTTAAAATAAGTTTTGCATGTGGGCATTGAGCTGTTGGCAGTTCTGGAGGCTGGGGATATGTAGTTGGGGGACTTCCATTTTGGGGAGGACTGCTGAATGCTTTCTCCTTCTTCATATCAAAAGAAAAGACTGCCTGCTCTCTCCCCTGATCTGATTGTACGCCTGTATCCCCCTTAATTATTTTTAAAATAGCCTCCATATGTTGGCTTGCGTGCTGTATGGGACCTACAATATTTTCCCTTCCCTTTACCCCTCTTGGAAAATCAACTCCTTCCTCATATAAAAGGCAATATACTATTGCTCCTTCAAAAACACCATCAACATGACCTTGTGCAGGGAGAAATGGAACATGCAGTCTTTCCTGTGGGGTAGGCACTCTAAAACCCATCTCTCTGCCCTGAGAGAGATGGGACAAGTGGTCTTTCGGGTGGCAATTATAAAACCCTTTGACCAATGGGCAACGCTTCCCCTGTCCCTCAGCCAGCATTCAGCATTCAGCACTCTAGGAAGTCTCACACAAAAGCGACGGGGACACATGGGGCGTGGGGAAAAAGGTACGGGGAGAGCAATGACCACTGCCCTCTCTCCCAGGGACACATGGGATGTGGAGTCTTTCCTGGCCAGACACTATTCCTGAAGTTTGGTGCCATTGCTCTGTGTCCGAGTCTTTGCAGCAGCAGAAAAGCAGCTGGCACCGTCATCAACATGACACTGGTGAGGGGGGCCAGTAAAAATTGAGAAAAAATGCATGGGCAGGGCAATTAGCACTACCCTCTCGCTGCAGGGACACATGAGACGTGGAGTCTTTCCTGGCCAGACACTATTCCTGAAGTTTGGTTCCATTGCTCCGCATCCGGGTCTCTGCAGTGGCTGAAGGGGGCTGGCACCGTCCTGAACATGCCACTGGTGAGGGTGAACGGTAAGAATTGGGAAAGAATACATGGGCAGAGCAATTAGCGCTACCCCTCCCCCCAGGGACACATGGGACATGGAGTCTTCACTGGTATGACACTATCCATCCCTCTGACTAGTAGGCAGCGCTTTCCCTGGCCCTCGGCTAGCATTCAGCACTCCAGGAAGTCTCTCACAAAAGCAACACCTACCCTCTCTCCCTCTCTCAGTACCCCTTATCTCACACTCTCCCAGCCTTGCAGTCACACTTTCTCAGCCAAAAATAAGACAGCATTCAGCACTTGTCAAAGTGGAATCATAGCGCTGTAACAGTCTCGTGCGGAAATGGCCTCAGTTTTTATATCCAGTTTTTAACGACTTTCCTTTTAATCCTGTTGTGAGGGGGGCAGTTCTGGAGGGAAAGCTAGAAGTGAATCCAAGAGAGCTTTTACTTGAGAGGAGGACTGATTGCGGGAACCCCACCCGCCCTGCAATCAGGGTGAAGGAAAGAAAGGTCACCGATCAATGAGACTGATCAGAGAAAAATCAATGGCGACGCTTCTGAAAGGCTGGGAATCCTCAACTGGCTTTTGTGAGGAAAAGAGACTAACATGTTAAGCGTGAGTTTGGATAATTGGCGGATTTGATCAAGCGGTAGAGGTGTATCAACGCTAATTTTAATTGAAGAAGTTATTTTGTATAATCGTAGTCAGGAAAGTTGGAAGACAGTGCAAACTCCTTTTTTCCTGTTCCTTACTGTTTTTCTTCCTTCTTTTCTTCATTTGTGTAACTTGTTTCCTTTTTTATTGTACCCTAAAACGTGTAATAAAAAGAAACAAAAAAAGTAAGCTTACGGAGGACTAGCAACCTGCCCAGTCTGGCGAGGAGGGAGATGGAGGAACCGTGGGCTGCGGGACCATGGAGGTGGGTGGGAGAAAGGTGGTCCACAGGTGTACTCTGTCCGTCTTGGCAAGAGATGGCCCAAGATATTTTGCCGCCTGAGGCGCAACGGCAGAAGGTAACCTCCCCGCAAGGCCCTCCCCCCCCCAGTTGCCCGGTGGCCATGGCTGTCCAGGTGCCTCCGCAGGAAGTCCCCTGGGAGCACCGCCCCGCCTTTCCCCCACCTCCATGGGCGAAAATCCAAGACTGCGCCAAATCCCGTGCTGATACTTCAGTGACCTTTTGGGGTGGGGAGGAGAGGAAGGAGGAGAAGGAGGAGCAGCTCCTGGCCCCCCTGGGCAGAAGAAGCGAGGGCGGCAAGGGGGCGAAAGGGCCCGGGCCTCCTCCCCACCTGCCACATTCCAGCTCTGGAACTTGCCCTGTGGGAAAAGAGGGCAGTGGTAGCGGGGAGGGGGGAGGCTCACCATCTTCACTCCCCAGTCCGGAAGGAGGATGAGAAGACAGAGCAGGGGGGCCAGAACCCCCAGCCAAGGCATCCGCTGGGCTCCACCCGGAGGCAAAAAAGGCCGGCAAGAACTCTGTGGAGCCTTGAGGACGGCGAAGTTGCCCAGGGCGGAAGGTTTGGGGAACCCCAGAAGGGGCGCCCTTTGTTCTGACGCAAGTCTCAGATCAAAAGGGGAGGGGCGGACTGAAGGGGGGAGATTGGGGGTGATCAGGGAAGTGGCCACTTCCCTCCTGCCCCCACCCCCCCAGGGTTCCAAACCAAAAGCAGAACTGGAGAAATTTCTTTGGAGCATTGTCCAGCCACTTTGGTGGGGGAGGGGCGATTCTGCCCATTGCCTCTTCTTCCGACCCCCGCATAACTTTTCCAACCTCAGCGTGAACTGGGGAGGGGCGAGCAAACGGGCACTTTCCCCAAGGAGAAGTTCACCTGTTTTCAGGGTCCAGGCTGTGGCACTCACTGCCCCTTCCCCTCCCCTCCCCTCCCCTCCCCTCCCACCCTACGCCCCCGAACCCCTTCCTCCCTTCAGGGGAAATCCAGAGCAGAAATCCGGGTTTCCCCCAAAATCACTCCTGCGTTTGGGGGGTGGGAGAGGAGGAGAAGCCTCAACTGCCCCGGTGGCCCGCAGGATGTATCACAACCCCTTTTTCTTGGGGCGCCAATGAAATCAGCCCACAAGGTGCAACCACCCTATTGCCCGGTTTCCCAGGGCGATTAAATAAAATTCCAAAACCAGAATCTTTTCATTAATATAAATATAACAATTTCAAAAATAAGACTTCTGTAATGTTTCCATCGAACGCACTGAAACAAAAGATAACAGGGAAGTCATAGCGTCCTTCCTGTCATTTGCGCCTTATGGTGTCCCCCCTGCAGCAAACCTGTCGCGGGGCTTTCTTGGCAAGGTTTGTTCGGAGAGGGCTTGCCTCTGCTCTTCCCTGAGGCTGAGAGAGTGTCATGTGCTACAAGTCACACAGGGTGTTTCCATGGATGAGTGGGTCGCAGGGGAGCAAAACGAGCCGATTTCAGCTTTTAAGGAGATGACACTTCAGGCTGTTCTGTTCACCTTCTTGGCCCCCGATCCCTTGATGCTGCAGTGATCTCTCTCCAGAAGCTTCAAAGGAAAGAGAGGCGGTGGGAGGCGCCATGGGAGGACCTAGGTGGCTGTGCGTACATGTGCACGTGGGATGTACGTAATGACGCACGGAGCCATTTTTAAAAACAAAACAAAACAGCCAATCACAGCCGAAGGGGGCGAGGTAAGGAGACTAGCGGGAGTGGCCATAGAGGAAATAGTGTGGATCTATTAACCCACGCTAGCCTGATTCACCCTACAGCTGTGTGGAACTTTGTAAGTAAAAGTCCGCGTTAGCGCAGATTTAGAAAAAACGCCAGGGAGCGTCGCAGAGCGATTCCCTCGCCTCGTGTGAAAAGGGCCTAAATTACTTAATATGACGGACTGTCATCACCATAAGTTGGCAGGTAACTTGAAGGCACATACACACAGATATACTTAGGACTGCACTATGTTGCCACACCCTACACTCCCACTCTGAGGGATGTGCTATTTTAATAATTGGACATATTTATGGCTGAAATGTATGAAAGTGTACTTGCTATAAGCATGTTGCCAGGTCAGGATAACCTCAGACATGATCAAATTGTAAATTCAGAGAGGATTAGGTGGAAAAGCTCGATGCTAATGGGCTTATCATAATCCTTTCAAGGCTGTAGGCCATAAACACTCCTGAGAACAATGGAAGGCAAAACTGCCCAGGTAATAAAAAGGCGAAGAAATTTTGGAAAGAAATATATGATGCAATTCAAAAAATATTTAAATTGAATTTTGAAATGATATCTGAATTATATTTATTGAATATAATAAAACCAAAGGCATAAATTAGAAAGCATAAAAAACAATGTTATATTTAGTTACAGCAGCTAGATTAACTTATGCTCAATATTGGAAACAAGATACTAAAATAAACTTAAATGAATGGAAATTAAGGGTTATGGACATGATGGAGATGGAGAAATTGACAAATGCATTAAAGAATGAATCTATTCAACAATTTGATAGAGAATGGAGAGAAATAAAAGAATAGTTTTAATTGTAAAGATAATTATTATAATGATATATTATGGCAAAAATGGTAAAAATGTATTGACTGGCTAAATGACAATTTATGATCGTTATGCCTGAGATTTTATGTAGTATAGTGGACTAGATTCCTTGTATTGTATAGTACTATATTGTGCTCTTTGTTTGATTCAGCTGGGCAAAACTGGAGAAGAAAATTTGTTATGGGAGTTGGGAGGGGGAGGGGAACATTTAGAAGAAATGTCCCCATTTTATATCTTTTTTGAAACTTTAATTAAAAAAAATTAAAAGAAAAGAAACTGCCCAGGTAAAACAATCAAAGACCATCCAGAGATGTTGGCCTGTGGAAATCTTTCCTAGACCCTCTGCCCAACCACTCATTAAAAGATTGTCATGATTCCCATCAAGGATTTGTCACATAGAGGTAAGACAATCAGCCCATTCTGGATTCTTTTGTCAACCCCATGAGAAAGTCATTACTGCTTTGTTCACACACACCTATCCAGGGCAGGAAATAGAGTATAAAAATCCTAGCTCCAGCCCAGTAAATTGTACTACATGGTAGCACATTGGGTGTATTACACCGCATGTGCCACCCGTCCATGCTTAGTCTGGGCAGTCAGCCAAAGGGCAGCTGATAAGGATTAGGCACACAGCAAGCACTTCCTGCAACAAAATGATTCCTTATTTTACTCTAGTAAGGAAATAGTCCTACACAAATATGAAGCAAACAACAGCCTCAGCAATATCTATAAATCAAAGACAGTCAATATAATCACAAGTCAGAGGCAGGAACAACAGGCAGAGGATGGCAGGAGAAATGGTCAGTTAATCACCAATAAGTTCTGGAGGGGAATGGCTCAGTTTTTATAGGTTCAGATGTTACCCTGTTTACTGGAGGGTCCCGTGAGGGACACCTGAATGTGCTCAACTATAGGTGGGGAAAATTAGCTCAGAGCACTGCTTTAGCATTATGAGAGGCAGGGTAACTTAGCAGGATCTTTAACCCTATGTCTACGGGGTCAGGCCAGTCAAGAAGCAAACCGTTTTGAAAGGATAAATGAGATCTTTATTAAAATACAGGCAAACAGTGTATGCAACACACTCCCTCAGATACCTATAGAAAATAAACGTGAGAGTGGGATAGAGGGATTTTTCAGAGGGATGGTTGGTTTGGGTGATACGAAACCTGTCTTGAAGTCCGGGAGAATAGAGAGCGATGCTGGGGTTCGATGTGGCTCAGCACGTGGAGCTGAGGGGAGGCTCACCAAGCACAGCAGCAGCAAGGCGGTTAGGAACTCGGGAGCGATCCGAGGAGGGTCTTGGAATCAGGGGTTTTTATAGGGAGAAATGTGACTGCAGGCTATGCCGTACTTGGTGAGAACAATGGATTTCGGGCGCGAGACAAAGCCTTGGAAAGGTCAAAATTTAACATGATTGAGTTAGGTCTGAATTGACAGAGGAGCAGCCAGTATGCAAATCCACGACGCTGGACAGTTGATAGTTCAGCTTAGTCAAGTTACCTGCTCGGGGCAGGGAGTCCTTTGTAGGTGGCACGCATACATAATAGGGTGTTTGCCGGGAGGTTTCCTGAAGCTGCGATCTGGCTATTTCTGGCTTGCCTGTATTGTTTAGGAATATTGCAGCAATTAGCCGCTGAGCCTAGTTTCATGCTTGTCTGGGGGCCTCACAAACACGTGGAGAGAGGTGGTGGAAGAAAGCCAAATTATTGATATCAAAATAATATCTTTTATGCTATCGCCAGGGCAGCCTAGAAGCTGCAATAACACAGAGATCAGTGCAGCTGATGCTTGATTAACTGCTGCTTGGTATAAATTCACTGGAATCTGTGTAGGCATTCCCTTTGGTGCCTACACTGGGTGAAGGTGGGTATCAGTAAGTTGTCAGAAGGAGCAAGACTCTCTGCTGGGGTTGGCACTGCCCCCTGTTCTGTCTCTGGGGTGGGTAGTGCTGTCTTCTCCTGTTCAGCAGGTTCTGCTGTTTCAGTCTCTGAGTCAGAGTCTATGTCTAGGTCCTGGAAGCAGGTGTGACAGTGCTCCAGACTCCCATTCCTCCATGCTACCCTCAGATGCATTGTCTGAGCCACTCTGCTTCAACCTTCTGCTGGTAACTGTCACCCTTTCTACCTAATCGCCCTTTCTACCCAATCTCTCTCCATCCAACCTTTCTTGTCTCAGTTTCTAATAGCCTTGTATGGTTCTTAAGAGTGTCTAATTTCTTGTGTGTTTGTTAATTCCAAATAAAATACTCTCTTTAACTTTTAACTGGAGTCCTCTCTACAGTTAGTACTGGTATACACAGGTGAAAAGATCCTGCCATTACCCACCTCTTACAGGCCTCTTTTGAGCTATAATTCCTCAAATTCTAAAGAGATGCTGGCATTGTGGGTGGACCTCAAAATCCTGCACCTTTTAGGGGAATAAATTATATTCCAAGTCCCTGTGATTTTAAATGGGAAAGAATCATACAATCTCCAGCTGCTCTTAAACATAAGAATTAGTCAAAAGTCATGGATAGGAATAATTTGTAAGTCTGGCATTAAGGTTTTTTTTCATTGTGAGCCAACATGTATAGTAAAAGCCACAATGACTAATAGACTTCAAGTACAAAAGTGTCAAGAGGCCTCTGTTAAAAATAACAACATTACACTGAGCAATTAGACACATGTTACTGATTCTGAAGCTACAGACACACTAGTTGTGATCCAACACAGGTAAGCACTCTGAAGTCATGCTAATGAAGATCACACTTACCTTCCAGTGCAGTGTCCCTCTTCTGAAGTGGACTCAGCTAGATTGAAAAGACCAACATGACTAAAGAGAGAACACAGACAAGTATATTTGTGTAGAAAACACACAGAAATACATTAGTTTCCACTTTAACAACATTACCATGGTGGGTTGTGGAGCTCAGACAAATCCATTGTTGTCCATCACTGGAGTGATAGATTTCCTGAACCATCTATCTGTGCACATACCAAATAAACGAAGCAGCTCTTCTTTTCCGGTTCCTCTTATAGGCCTTTAGCTACTCCATCAATCCAGATTTCATTAGCATACTTTTTTACCATAAATAATGGAGCACTAAAAATTAACTCACTGACCTTCAGCCATATAAACCCTTCATCCAAAAAGCAGCATGTTTGCTGTTATATCAGCAATTGATTCTAAAGTAGTACAACTTACTTGTTTTGTCATGATTCCTTGCTGTGTCCACCAACTGCCTAATTTGTATTTTGCTCAGTAATAAAGCAGGAATAAATTAGGCATAATACTAATTAAGAGCCTTGTTATTACATAATGGTAGGCATAGCCTTTTCCCAGGCCTTCCACAATTTGCTCTGTTGGAGTCTCATTTTAAAAAAATAAATAAAAAATAAAGGAACACTGTGCCTTAGAGCAGTTTGCCTATGGTACATGTCACTGCTCATCTAAAACAAACACAGCATGCAGAAAAGCAAGTTCCTATTTTGCTGTTTATAATTAATTGTCAAAGGAGGAAAAACCCAGGGCCTCCCTCTGATATCCCTGCCAAAGGTTCCTGTTTATTTGCTGCATGATTTCAGATGTATGTTTTTTAATTATCTCCCTTAAATGAGAAATATGGCCAGCTAAATTTTTTTTTGTTATAAACTGAATATAAAGTTGTATCAGTCACGTCTTCTAGATCAGCCATGTGAGAATCAGTCACACACAAGGATGGAAGCAGCCATCTTTATTTTCATCTCCATTTGAGAAATTTCTGTATGCTATGGAATTAGCACTATTTTCTGCATGCCCGGGGATACAGGCCCATCTTTTTACTTGTTAAGCCCTGGATCTGTATGGGGGTATCTGCAAATTTGGGATTCTCCATATCTCATATTCAAAAGCTTAAATTCTTTCTAATTCATGAGGAAATATGATTTTTAGTAAATTTAGTAAAGAGACCACAATGATTATCAAATTCAACTCCATGCCATGCAGGAATACACAATGAAAGCATTCCTAACAGACACTGAACATTGTGCTAAGAAAAAGTAATAATATTATAAGTTACTATATTTGACACCTCCCCCATTTTCTCTTGTTACCTCAAAATGTAACTATTTACAGGTTATGTCTGTATTTGTAGAGCTGTATTTCCAGTATTCACAGCTGTCTTTCACTTCATTCAGTGCAAGTATGAGGTGGGACAGGCTTTTCTCTCCCTGTTGCACCCTAAAAACCCTAACTTGCCTAACTTTGACTGGTGCGGGGGCCTAGGTTCTAGTGCTGAAGAATAATATCTGGTGAAGGTCTGAACCTATAGGTAGGTTGCTAAGGGAGTAGCTGGTTTTTCAGGTACTCTGGACCTGCATGTAACCTGTGGGCCAAATGTCTCCTTTGGGACTTGCAAGTGCACACCCCAGAAGCCCCCCTCCCAAGGAATTATTAGCTTCATCAGTTCTTGCTGCACTGATTACCAGTTGCATGGGAAGCAGGCATTCCAGGCAGATCTTCACCCTCCAAGAAGTTAAGAGTAATACTGTCAGAAACTTATGGATCATCTCTGCTTAATAGATCTGTGCATGGGGTAGCTGTAGGCATTCCAAGTTATACCTCTCAGTCAGTGCTACTGCAGGCAAATAAAATCAGAATATTACTTATAGGAAAAATCACAAGTGCTTTAAATCTAGATATCTCTCTCGTTATGCACATGCACATCTGCTTTTCTGTACAAGGTGAATTTGCAGAGCCAGCAAAATCAGCATAGTGATGTTGGAGGAACTTGCTGTTATCAAGCACGTAGACCTCTTTTCTGCCTTCCTTTGCTTTGCAATTTACTGCTGGGTTGCATACAGCTGGAAAACCTCTGTCTGAAGTTATGGCATATGACAGAAATCTGGAACATGTGGTTTTCATTTTTAGCTCCCATGGTGTTCTACTGTGTAATCATTTCACAGCATTTAACAGTCTGGTAGTGGGATAGAATCAAATTATTACCAAGGTGCCTAAGGCTGTTGGTAATGATAATAAAAAATTAAACGTAATTCTTATGTCAAGGCTTAGTATATACAGAATAGGTCTCAGAGGAATTAACTGAAGTGGATAATGGAGGTGAGAGATTAGTTAGAAAGCAAAACACCTGCTATCCAGGCTAAGCAACGATCCAGTGAAATGTGGCGGCTACAGATAGATGTGAAAGTTAAAGTACAGGCCTAAAATAGTGAACACTGTATAGCTGAGACAACAAATCACATAAAAGTGTCTGCCTGAGCCCAGACACCTGAAATCTGATATGCATGCTAAGAAGACTACTAGGTTGTGCAGTGCAGAGTTGTTCTGTTTAAAAAACTGATTAATTATAGTACATTAAAAACTATCTGTAATCCGCAGTATCATTCACTAGGTGCCACTGAGTCATGAGGTGGCAGACACCAGGCTCCTCAGAAGTACAAGTTTCCCCCTAATTATTAGACAGGTTAGGGACTAAAGTACCATCAGAAAACAGAATTGGTTGAAAATTGGAACTGGAGGGAGCATGAATGATTTACAGAGGCTCATGTGGCATGTACGCTGCTTTCAAAGTCTCTCAGCTTGCTTGGTGCCATCCCCCCCCCCAAAAAAAACCCTTTGGGGCAACATGCATATGCGAGTGATACCAAGAGTCATATCAAGATACCAAGAGAGCCTGTGTGAGCAAGAACTGATGAAAGAGCTGAACTGCTATCAAATTCATGGAATTGTTCTTTAACTTGGAAGCGTTCGAAGAGGAAAGGCCTGGACACCCTGTCCTGTGAGGAGCGGCTTAGGGAGCTGGGTCTGTTTTGCCTAGAAAAGAGAATATTAAGAGCTAACATGATAGCTATGTTTAAATATTTGAAGGGAAGTCATATGGAGGATGGAGCGAGTCTGTTTTCTGCTGCTCCAGAGACTAAGAGATGGAGCAATGGATTCAAACTACAGAAAAAGAGATTCCATCCAAACATTAGGAAGAACTTCCTGATGGTAAGAGCAGTTTGAAAGTGGAATACTCCACCTGGGAGTGTGGTGGAGTCTCCTTTGGTGATTTTTAACAGAGGCTGAAAGGCCATCTCTGAAGAATACTTTAATGGTGTATTCTTGCATGGCAGGGAGTTGGACTCGATAGCCCTTGTGGTCTCTTCCAACTCCATGATTCTATGTTTCTATGAATCATCAGATAACACAGTGCTAAAAGATGGGGGCTTCCTGTATGAGACTACTGAAGAGTAAGGCATCTACTCAATAGCAAGAAGCTTTGAAGTTTGGTCCAAATGTGTGCACCTCATTTGCAATGTGTCCATGGAAGAGGAAGCTATAAAAATCTTAATTTTTTAAATTTCCGTGTCACAACAAGAGATAGAGAAGTTAGTAATAAAGAGTTAATGCACTAAGTTAATCACTAGTAAGCTATCACAATCTAATTTAGTTATATTTACACTGGAAGGGGTAAACTTATTAAGTTAATATCACTGTCGAAATTTAAGTTAAATGCCTGCACCAAAATTTCTCACTGGAAAAAAGCTGAAAAATATCATCCATGATTTTACTTCTGCCCCACTTTCTACTCATCTCTTTGTTCCCTCCTTTATAATCTTATCTCTTTACCCTTCCTCCACCCCTTTTTTGCTTATTGATTCCTTTATAGATGTCAGCAAAGTTCCCAGGGATTAGAGCTTCAGAATACTATTTCCTGGGACTGATGAGCGGTTTTGACAGGTGTAGAACACAGGAAGACTAACCTCCTTCTGAGCTTTTTTTACCACTTGTCGATTCAAAATCTTTTAATCTTGGAATTAAGTAAATTACTACCTTGTAACCAGGAATAAAAATATAGTAAGTCCTCTCCTTCTGATGGAATAAGAAAAAGCAGGAAAGAGATTGGCAAAAATTTAAGAGAAATTGCTTTGGATAAAGAACCAATCAGGAAATATAAAAGTTGGTGGTTCTTTCACATTCTTTCCTATATTTAACAATGTAAGTATTAACAGAACTCTTTGGAATTAAACTGTTGCTGAAATTCCAGCTTAAAAAATTAAGTTTAAAAATAAATTAAAGACATCACTTTTCATTAGAAGACAGTTGATAATATAGTTGATTGAAACTATGTAGTCCAGTCTCTTGTTGGAACAACGCAAAGCTATGTAACTCAGCTTTCTTGTTCCTAATTCCAAGTATGTATCAATAGATTCTGCCTGGATGTGGGGGAACCAAACTATGGCAAACCTGAAACTCCTAATGTCTGGGAAGAAGCAGAGTTAGCCAACGGGGAAGCTGAACAAATCCTATGGTGAGGGAAAAGAGCACTGGAAGAAGAGAGAAGAGGCACATCAGCTGTGATGAAGATGATAAAAGGCTTTGTAACCCAAGTAAAGCTGGAAAGCAAAGGTTGGGACGGGAAGGAAAAGAGAAAACATTGCACTAAGGATAGCACTAATGCAGTTGTAACTTGAATGAAATTGGGAACTTTTACAAGTTATATCTATATTTATTAGAAAGTCTTGGTCCTTGACTAGAGTCATGATAAGGTGGCAGCAAAATATCCACATATTCAGATCTATCGAATATGGAAAGGGAGAGACAGGAATTTCCCTCTTCTCAACTGATATAAGGAACATGTCAAAGTGCCTTAAATGAGGTCATATTATTTGTCCCTCTAGACTATTCCCAAACTGTAGGCCCTCTTAATCTGTTAGATTTCAACTCCCAGAATCCTCTACGATTGGCCAATGGGAGGGGACTATTGATTTAAACTTATAGCTACTCTGACTAGCAGTGTATCTCCAGTGTCTCAGTCAGAAAACTCCATTAGCTGGAAAGGCTAGAGACTAAAATTTCAGCAAGTAAAGCATGTGTTCTTTACACTAACTACTGCCACTAACTACTTCATTAAGCAGGAGTAGGAAGGATGTGGTTCTTCAAATACTGTTCAGCTGGAACTCCCATATGTCCTAGACTGCCTGGCCAGTGATGAGGAATGTCAGTCCAACAACATCTCATGGGTCACACATTCTCCGTCTTTGCCTAAGAGAAACCACTGAAGTATAGGCACTTAATTCCAGGTGAGAATCATATGGTCCCGTTGAACTGTAACTCCCCTCATTCACTATGCTGGGTAGGGGGTGCAGTGAGAAGCAATCTATAAACACTTGGATGGCTGCATAAGTCTCACTCTCTTTATGCCTATAAATAATGGATGACACTCTTCTTGTTCTTTGCAAAAGGCAGGCTAGAAACCACCAATTAATAATGCTGCAAAATGATTCATTTCCTTTTTTAATAATGGGCATGATTTCCTATCAATTAATGTGAGTCATTAATTAACTAACAGTTACAGTTTAATTATAATTTAATTATAATTATCTATCCTTGACCACACCAACATTTTCTAGTGCAGTTCACTATCCTATATTTCACATGGGCAAACAATCAGTGGAGAAAAATGTGCTTCTGTGTGCCCCATACAGAGTTCTGTTCTTCCACTTGAAGCCAGGGCCAGACATTTTCTCTGCTCAGTTTATGATCAGAGGGCTCCTTCAGCAGTGAGGCAAATCTATTTTGGGTTTTATTACAGGCTTAGTTTAAAGGAGCTATCCAAAGTGCTGTACATCTATTGTCGATAGGGTTCAGTACCATGGATAGCTTTGCTGATATCTGAAAGAAGAGCTGATTCACTACATCAGAGCTTTCCAAACTTTTCATGTTGGTGACACACTTTTTAGACATGTATTATTGCATGACACAGTAATTCAGTAAGTAATTCATTAAGTGGAGGCAGCCCCTCCACCCTAGCTTCGCCTTCTGCCACCCTCACTGGGGTCTTCCTCATCTCAGGGTGGCAGCGGTGGTGGTGCGAGAGGCTGCCCTTCCACCCGAGTCTGCCCCCCTCACTGGGGTCTTCTTCAGCCTGGGGCAGCAGCAGAGGCCCTTCACTGGGCCTGGCCTACCACAGCAGTGGGAGAGGCAGCCCCTTCACCCATTATGTTTGTGTGACACACCTACACATTACAGCCGACATGACACACAGTTTGGAAAGCTCTGCACTACATCATTGACATGGAAGTCACAAGCCTCCTCCACAGAGTGTGGGGTTCAGATGAACCACTGAGAGGGAAAGTGGAGGCCTTCTGTTCCCACTTATTGAAGAAGACAGCCCTCTTCTTTATCAAAACATAGCTAAAATTCAATCAGATTTTTGTGAGTCATCTGGAAATTATACTGAGAATTTTTTTTTTATGGAAGATGCTTGGTTCCCCCCCCCCCCAAATACCCTAGGTTCCTTCAAGATTGTTGCCTCCCTTAAGCTAACTCTGACTCTGTGTGAGCCAGGTTCCTACTAGCTTAAATAACAGGCATGCTTTACTTTATTAATAATCTTGTGGTGATAAAATGGGCCCTTTGAAACTTTACTCAGTTTGAACTGGCAGTAGAACAACAGACTGAAGACTGAAGTAGAATAATAGACTGTCTCCTGCTTCTATAAGACCGGTAATGATTTCTTATTTGCATCACACACAAGCATAAATGCCTGGAATATTTCATCTTTGTATGCAAGAACAAATAATTTTGCTAGCTTTCTGATATTCCTCTGCAGTATTCTCCTCATATTTGAACATCCTAAAGTGTGGCAGATGGATTATTCTGTGTAGAAAAACACTTTTTTAAAAAGACACACACAAAATTCTGGCCAGAAAACAAGTTTCCTCTGCAGGAATCCATTTACTTTACAGGAAACAGGGGAAAGTGACACCTACTTCCAACTCTGGGGGTTGTGTCCAGTATTTGACAGATTTGGGTAGGATATTTGGACAACCATTAATTAGAGCTTTATTCTGAGTCGCACACTAGTGTAACTGAACATATTTATGGAATCATAATGGTGAATCCAAAAATGTATTGCTCAAAGAACTAATCACATTTTTTTAAAAAAATACATTTTTTTTAGCTATGGTTAGGGGCACAGGACCTTGCAAAAATGGAAAAAACACAAATATCAAAATGTGTGCATGTGTCTGTGGGAAGAAGAGGGAAGCATGATGGGGAGAATGGGCACCCAAAATCCAAACCAGGTCAGGTCAAGGAGAGGGAAAGGGGATGGAGTGGGCTGGCAAGGTGGCCCTATACTTCCCCTCTTGCATCCATCTCCTTCCTTGAGTGTAGGGTGGCGTCTGGAGAAGGTTTGGAGTGTTGAGAAAACAGGCTGTGAGCCATCGTTAGATGGCCAGGCAGTGACTGGTGGAGGAAGAGGGAGCCCAAAGGTGGATTTAAAGGGCTGCACAGCCTGACTGGAGCCACCGAGAGGGAAGGTTCCCTAGGAAAAGAATGGTGGGAGGCAGGGGTCGAAGAAACTCACAAATAATCAAATCCATGAAAGTCAAACTCACAAATGTAGAAGGCCGACTGTACAGCAAGGCTAGAAATTACTAAAGATGGAAATAAACTGCTTGCCTTTCAGCTGATGCATGGCACAGAAAGGCATATGGAAAAATTAACTGACCAAGGCCCTTTTCTCACGGCATTTGCCATGCGAAAGGGCTCCTCGAGTGTCACACGAATGTGAGGAGCAGTCCACACAACACATCACAATCGCACAGCGCTCCAGGGTCTGGCAGGTGCCGTTCGCGCACTTTGTCATTTTTGGCTTTGAGCCGAAAGTGGTGCGTGATCGTGTATCGCTCCGGGGCCCAGCGTGCACTTGCTGTGCTTGCAGAGCTCCGGAGCTGCAGCACTCGCACTTCCTGCCCCAGCTCAGCCTGGGAAAGTCCCAGGCTGCACTGTGGAAGGAAGAGGCAGGGCTTTCATGTGAGCGGGTGGCAGCTGTGGAGCCGAAGGAAGCAGGATACAAGAGCCTCTTGTTGGAGGCTGCTTGCGCGATCCCCGCAGCCCAGTTCCTTGAAAAGGTGCATTGCGGAAAGGGCCCAAGTCAGGGTAGAAAATGGTGAAACCTTGATGCAGTGGGTCAAGTTTATTTCCCATGCCAGAAATATTACTCAAGGCAAGCGGTTTCCTCTGTTGCTTCAAAATATGTGGTATGTGGGTATATCTGTTTTGTATAGTGTGTGTTTAATATTTTTTTCTTGAGTGTTTTTTTAAAAATAAAATAAAATAAATGGAAATATCTCAGTTGCCATGCTGACTTGAGGTTCAGGAAATTGTAGTAAAAAAAGTGCCATTTCTAAGTTCTGATTAAACTGCTCTTACTGGCTTTTTAGCTACTTTTTCTCTTTCTACTTGACCTGATCTGGTGGGTTGAGTGGCCTCTACCTTTCCTCCAATGACATATTAAGGCAAACATTATGTGCCATGGGAAAGGCAGTTATCCAACTTGTAGCCATTTCTGTTTCTAAAGTGCAGATCACTCCATCTCAATTTAAACAACCTGAATGACACTTGAAATCTGTTATGTCTGCACACTATGGGTCTATAGTGCTGCAACATTCTAGAAAAGGGAATTTTTCCATTATTCTAATGCTTTGAGATATTTTAGAATAAGCATAGCTCTTTAGGTGTTGTTATGATTCTGAGCATTCTCCACTCATGGCTATGTTTGATAGGACTGTTGGGATTTGCAGTCCAACACCATCTCATCGGCTGCATGATCCCCAGCTCTGGGCAAAGGGGCACCTTTGAAAATTAGATATGGCTTCTCTGGAATCATAGCTCAAGAATGTAGCCACAAAAATGTTCTTTCTTAGTACTGTTGGAGGTTATGATAAACTTGGGAGGTCAATGCAAAACAGGAGGTCTTTGAGATACATAGACATAAACAATTACAGAAAGAGATGAAACAGACATCCAGTTGTTATATGCTGAGGAAAGTGACATCATTATTAAAGAGATCTGTCATGAATGAATGGTAGCAACACAGCCTGCAACAAATTTAAGGGCTGCAATAGCTTATTGTTTTTGCACTTTTTCTTGAGGATAGTAATAACAATAATGCAGATGAAAACTGTGACTACTCCTTGACCTCAACCTGAACTCAGACATGACTCTTTGCAGATGTGATCATTTTCCTAATAACTATTTAGATACTTTGTCATTTGTCACTGCTCTGCTTTCTCCAGACTTTTTCTCTTAATTGAACAGACTTTGGAATTTATCTTTAATTTAACCATTTTATAATAATGGCACCTATGTGTTTATTCTTTGCCTTATACTTTTTTGTATTCTGAAAGCTTTGGAGACTGTTCAAATAACTGTCACAATGTCTGAGATCAGTGCCTAAAAATACTTGGAAATTGAAGCCATATTCCTGATTGTTTTTACTCAAATTCCTCCTTCACAATAATTTAACTTCATGAGGTCTGAGAGGCATTAACCCAAAGCCAGGCTGACTATAAGGCGGAGTGGGGCAGCTGCCTCAAGTGGCAAATCGTGATGGATATGGAATGGTGGCAAAACATTGGAGGACAGAGTTGTTATGTGCAGCACACAACATGTCCTGAGCAAGTGCAACGGAGGCAGCCAACAGTATGATTCAAGGTCCAGGCTGCCTGGCTGAT
Source organism: Iguana delicatissima (assembly GCA_948472985.1). Classification (NCBI taxonomy): domain Eukaryota; kingdom Metazoa; phylum Chordata; class Lepidosauria; order Squamata; family Iguanidae; genus Iguana; species Iguana delicatissima. The sequence continues at coordinate 422,281 of CAOKZL010000072.1, read as the reverse complement.
TTTGGTACACGCAGTCATGTACCACCTGTGCTTCAGCAAAACAGAACAAGAACAATACAATCTCAGTCAGCAAAATAATTTGGAACACTCCTGATTATACTATTGTTCAGTCTTAATTTTTTTTAAAAAAATCAAAGGTATGACTGTATTCTCCTATTAAGGAATGTAGGATGAGGATAGCTGAAGGTTTTCTTGTAAGTTGCCCTATATTGCTGTCTACGCAGTTCTAGGGCTGCGAGACTAAAAACTTGAGAGGGTTCCTCTATCTTTAATGATTGTGTAGAAGAGGAAATTTCAGCAGGTGCTGCTTGTGCAACCAGGTACCAAGCATCACCTACAGGAATTCCCTCTTTTACACAACCGTTGAAGACACAGGAGCCCTCTGCAGTTTCAGTCTGGCAAACCTACTACCCGCAGAGGAACAAATCAAGATCTGAAGTCCTGTTCCGTGTTTTTATCCGCATTTTCCATTATAAGGCCACAATTTTGGAATGCCTTTCCTAGGGAAGCTGGCCTGCCCTGGGTGTTACATGCAGGGAGCCCCTTAAGGAAGTCTGTTTGCTATCTTTGGGGAGGATCAAGGGAACTCTCCCCTCCTCTTTTCTAGAGAGTCTACTCAACAGAATGGTTGCACTGGCCATGTTGCTTGGGGGATCCTGGGAATTGCAGACTCACAAAAGAAACATTTCTAAAATGCTCATTTCTTAGTGGGTGGTGAGGTCCTTGCTGTTTAGGAGGACCTTTGTGAGCAAAGAGTGGGGTTGCTGCTGTTGCTGTAAGCCCCCCCCCCGAATTAAAGGGATGGGAATCCTTTAGCCTGTAATTGTTCTGAAAGGTCTGATCTAGCCAGCTCCTGAGCAAACCAGGTTCAAACATTTGTGTATGTGTATGAAAGAGAGAGAGAAGTAAAACATAGCTAACGATGATGCAAACTATGGCTTTACAGATTACAAGGCAGATGAAAAAAAGTTGTAGTAAGAGAAATAAAGCAAAGTGTAAGTGTTTTCCACATCTGATTGCTAACTAACCACAGAATAACAAGACCAGACACAGAAAGTTGGGTTGAATAAAAGCCATTCTATTTAACCTATAACATATTTAAATTCTGCTGAACCTGGCAAGGAGAAGAAGTGGGGAACAACCTAGTGTGGGATCAGTTGAGGCAGGCATCACTCCTTGATTTCCTCCTCAGCCTTCTTCTGGGCAGAACACCTGAGCTTCAAGGGCAGTCCAATAGCTGGGTTGTTCTCTGTCTGGCCATCTCACAGAAGGAAGATCAGAGGAATCCTACCCCCCAAATCACAGGACTCAGTGAGGACAAAACCCCAGACCAGCCCCAAGGGTATATCTTTCCCCACTCCACCCCCGTTCTCAGAATCTAGAGGCAGTTCTAGAGCCCTCCCCATCACTGAATTTGTTTCAGCTTCAGTAACAAAGAGGAGGAGTGAAGGAGTAATATCTCCCAGCTACACCTGAAATGCTCAACATCCCAGCATAGCCATCCCTGATGTACAGTCATCTCCATTGGAGGTCAGCAAAAACAGCTCTTCCCATGCAGTGTGAGCACAGAGCTGAATTAGTTGGCCAAGTTGTCTGGCGCACTAACAGGGTACCAAAATAGAAAATATTTAGAGTTTGGTAGCAGTGGATTCCAAAGAGAAGCAGAACTGTGTACAAAGAGAGTCAACATGTAGCTCAAGAGTTTTTTTTTACAAAGAAGCTGAACTCTGGGGTGGAGGTTGATTATGAACACAGAGAAAAAACAAAACCATTTTTTAAAAATATTTTCTCGTATCTTTTCCCACTCTTCCCATTACATATGACTCTTTGTTGTTGTAAATGGACAGTGTGAAGTTCTCCATATTAGATCTGATTAAAGATATAGGCTTCTGCTTGGAATTTATATAGGATCATTTTATTAGTTTTCCTCACTTTGAATATTGGATATATCCATCCTCAAAGATCCAAATTAAAAGCCACAGAAAGATCGCAAAAGGAGGCCCACCATGGTTGCTCTGGCAGACTTAAAAGTAATCGAAAATCTCTCTCTCTCTCTCTCTCTCTCTCTCTCTCTCTCACACACACACACACACACACAGATAATTGCCAGAACCATCCAAATAAAATGGGGAGAAAGCCTGCTTTTATAATTAACTACTCTCTGCCCTGCCTATGTGAGTAGAAATAGATTAGAAAAGGTATTTCACCCACCTCAGTTTTCTTCCTCTTATTCTGCAAACTTAAAACCTATAAATCAGCTTTGGAGCTCCAAAACTCCTTTCTGATCCCCTTCCTCCGTTTCAAAAGTTTGACTTTTTGATTCCCAGAATATTTTGAAGAATGAGGGTTTTTCTCAGACTTTGTTCCACCAATATGTTCTTTTGCCTGCTGCTGCAATCTCAGAGCAGATTTAAACAAAATATATTCTCCTATGAAAAGGATCCTTTTGCCTCTAACCACTTAAATAATGTTTTGAACTAGTTACAGAAGTTCTTCACTCTCAGCAGATGAATAATATTTTGGATTCATCACTCTGTCTGATGGACAAAACTACAGAAATTATTTTTAAACAACCAGAGGGGAGGTCCCATTGAGATGACTGAGACTGGTGTGAAGGGTAGAAGTCTCCCTTTATATTTCAAAGCATTTGCTACAAGATTTAGATAACAATGAGAATTATAATATTGTGACAAACTGAATGTGATGATCCCACCTCAAATCTCCATGCTCTTCCTAGGGTATTGCTTCTATTAGTTCTGTACTGGATCCAGTTCCAATACTGTCTTTGTATAGAAGGTGCTGGTATAGTGACTAGGAAGCAGGCATGCTAATATGCAGAAAAATAGATATAATTTGACTAAACACTATTTAAGATAATACAGATGGGTCTTAGTTTACATTGGGAGTGCATTCCTGGACTCACAATATAAATAGAAACTGACCTAAATTGGGAGAGCCAGTGCCATATGGAACTGTTGGAAACCAGGGGGATGTGTTCTGATGGGTCTAAATTAGTCACAAAGATAGCAATATTACTCAAACCGCCACTAGTTTTAAAGAGTGTTAAAGCACAAATCATCATAGCTTTCTTTTTTACAGCCTAGAAAAACATGCTGACGTTCTCCAAAGGGACAGAAGAGATAGCAATTGCTGATCTCGGAGGGGCCTGGCTGGGATGAGCAACTGGTAAGAACTGTGTTCTTCTGCTGTGTCTTCTCCAGCAGGCATTCCAGGTGGACAAGGCACAGGAGAAGTGAGAGGGGCAGCACAACTCCTGCTGTGTCTTCTTTAGCAGATGCAGAAAGCACAATAGAAGGAGATGCAGCTGTGCCATGTCCCTCAGGCTTTCCAAGTGAAGAAACCAAACTCCAGTTGCTCATTCTCCATCTAAACAGAAGAAACCCTTTCCAGCCACATTCAGACTTCAAGATTTGAGTTTCTTCCTCCCCTCATGCCCGCCTAGCAGGCAAGGAAAAACTCTACCTCATAATGATGGCAAACTTCAAATTTCTTCCTTCCCTTCACACTCTTCATTTTAAGAAGGCAAAATAAATGTTTTCCTCTGAGCAGTGTTGAAATTGCAGTTGTTTTCTCTCTCTCCTCACTCCCTTGACCCAGGCAAATAAAGTCACCTTTTCTTATTCGTCAAAATTTCATGCCAGAACTCCAAACAGCTTGCTTTCTCACCTCTCTCTCTCTCCTAGGCCCTTTCTGCACCTTACCTTTTTCCAGCGCTGGGGTGCAGGGATCGTGTGAGTAGATTCTGGCGAGAGGCTCTTACGTCTGGGGTCCTTCAGTTCTGCATGAGCTGCCTGCTTGCGTGAGATCCCCACCTCTTCCTTCCACAGTGCAGCCTGGGACCTTCCCAGGCTGCGCTGGGGCAGGATGCGTGACTGGCGTGGCTCCGGAGGCTCCGCATGCCAGGTAAGTGCATGCGGGGCCCGGGAGCAATGCGTGATCACGCACCATTTTCGGCTTCTAGCCGAAAATGAAAAGGTGTGCAACTGCTGCCTGCCAGCCCTTGGAGTGTCACGTGATTGTGAGTGTGTCGTGCAGATCGCTCCTTGCAATCACGTGATGCTCCAGGGGCTCTTTCGCATGGAAAATGCCATGTGAAAAGGGCCCTAGTTCTCCTGCCTTACTCAACTGCTTAGGTTCACTGAGAGACCTATGCACTGTGGGTGAGACTTTCATTTATGTGTTTATTTCGGGAGAAACATCATAAATTTGAAATGTAAATTGAGGGCAACACAAATGGAGGCTCACCTGTACATGTATAATATTTTGCTCTCTTAGCACAGCAACATATGTAGTTGCAGTTTCTTTTATGTTAATATATAATACTAAGCAATCACATCTTAACTACCTAACACAACTTTATCTCAGAGGGTGTCTCTGCATGACATAGTAATATCAGCTTCATACCACTTTAATTGCACCATCCTATGGGATCTTAAATTGCACCATCCTAGGATTTGTAGTTTGTTGTAGTACTTATACTTTGTAAACATAGAATACAATTGAAGATCCTAAGTACATAATAAAACTACAAATCCCAGGTTTCTGTAGGATGGAGCCATGGCAGTTAAAGAAGTATAAAACTGATGTAACTGTAATGTAGATACAACCAGATTCAGTCTTTTCTCTAACCCCCACCATTGTCATCATCCAAACTCTGATCCTTCAGTATGTGACACTCTCCTCCTCATGCTCGTCACATCACTTTAACAGTACCTTCCATTCTCTCATAATTCATATGCAAATTTACTTCTCCTAAACTTCTACCCCTGTCACTCAGTCTTTCTACACATTCCTAATCATACTTACCATCTAATATCACAATATAAATATGCAAACTATATTGCAATCTATGTAATGTCACATCTGTCATTTAAAATAATGAGCTATTGTGTTAATTAAATGACAGAACCTGATTTGTTGGCAGTCTGAACAGTTCGCAGATTTGCAGATGTGCGCTCCACTTGTGGAATAAGGCCATAAATTGAAGATATTTAGTATTTTTTATTGGTATGTAAACCAGGGAATAAATTTGATAAAAGTAGGCATCCAAGTATGAATGTGTAACTAATGTTTGCTATTCAATCCATGCTTTTGTTACCCTATGAGGTGGGGGACATTGGGGCCCACCTGCAATGCCAGCATCTCCTTACAATTTGGGGGAATTATAGCTCAAAGGAGGCCTGTGAAAGGAAGGTAAGAGCAAGATCTTTTCACCTGTGTATATCAGTCAGTACTAACTGTAAAGAGGACTCCAGTTAAAATTAACAAAGTATTTTATTTGGATTGACAAATATATCATAAATCAGACACTTTTAAGAACTGTACAAGGCTGTCAGAATTTGAGGCAAGAAATATTGGAGAGAGAGAGATTGGGTGGGAAGGGTGATAGTTACCATTCCTGAAGAAGGGGTCACAGTGGAGAACCTCAGATAACATTTGACGGTAGGAAAGAGGAACATCAGTCTGGGGCACACTATGTTCTACGTATTACAATTGACTGTGGTTGAAGCTAGGGTTTTTGTACCCTGTTTCATACCCTGAAGGGACATGAGGGTATGTTGACAAGGGTATGTTGACAAGGCCATAATGGCTTTCCCACAGGATTGCTAAAGGAGTCCAGAATGGGCTGATTGCTTAACTCTGGAGTGACAAAACATTGATGGGACTCTTGACAATCTCTTAATATTTGGTCAGGTAGAGTGTACAAGGAAGACCTCCATTGGGTAAGATCAAAGGATGGTCTCTGGTCGCTCATAAATCTGGGCAGTTTATCTTTCATTGTCTTTCATTATTGTATCTTAAGCCCTCTATGGCTTAGGTCCAGACTATTTGAAAAATCTTATCTCTGTTAATGAGCCTGCTAGAGCCCTTAGATCTGCAGGGGAAGGCTTTCTCTCAGTCCTTCCACCATCCCAAACTTGCCTCATCAGGACATGGGAGACGGCCTTCTCAGTGGCTGCTCCCACCCTATGGAACTCTCTTCCATGGGAGGCTAGGCTGCCCCCCGCTTTCCTTTTTTTTTAAGCAGTTATTTAATAGTTGAGCTGAGACTTTTTTACCTATTTATTGGTGTGGTTTTTTTTAAACTCTATTGTTTTATAATTTTAATTTTTTTAAAATATTGTAATTGTTTTTATGTTTTTAATGCTTTTTAATGCTTTTTTAACCTTTTGGAAGCCACCTTGGGTCCCATCTTGGGAGAAAAGTGCCATAGAAATTCAATTAAATAAATAGATAAGGAAGAAAACCTAGAGTCAAATGGAGTGCATTACAAGATAGTAGAGAAAGAGGATGACTGGGTTTGCCAAATTTAAAACTTTATCATCATGCCTGTGCTATTTCCTGGTTATTAGACTGGATTAAACTACAAAATAAAAGATTACTGCAACTTGAAGGATTTAATTTATCATATGGATGGCACAGATATATTTGGTATAGTAAATCCAATATGGACAAAGAATTTAAAGGACACATTATAAGAAAATTCTTATTAAGAATTTGGAAAAGGAGACTATATTCAAAAATTCCATTGTGGTTATCCACCCATGAAACTTTCTGTAAGTGCACTGCAAGACTCACCCTGCAGCATCATTTGCAGGGTGGAGTGTGGGCGGCAGGAGGATGGAGGCCCTTCCGGCCTCCTGCAATCTGGAGGAGAGGGTCATTTCCGGGGAGGGAGGGTCTCATGGGGATCCCTGAATGTCCGTGAAGCGGCAGCCAACTGGAGCTCACCTCCCGCACTGCGGTTGGCTGCCATTGCCCGGTGGGCGGCCCAAGGGGATTGCCTCCCCTGCGGCCACCATCATAAAAGATGTAAAAATGGAATGAATAGACGAGGAGGTAAATAATTTTGATGCGAAAATTGTAGGAAAAAAAGGGTCATATAATAACAAATCTATATAAAGTATTGATCAAATTAGAACTGGAATGAGAAACCACTGAAGGGAATATGAAACAGATGGGCTCAGAATATTGGCCACACAACTCAATTGGAAGATTGAAAGAAGGCTTGAAGTAAGAATTTGAAATTTTCTATATGTTCCTCTTTAAAAGAAAACTATTATAAAATGCTATATAGAGGGCATCTTGCCTCATACAAATTGGTGAATATGTAAAAAAATGCCAAAGATCAATGTTGGAAATTTGAGTTGGGTGGGGAAGGGACATATTAACCACGTGTGGTAGAAAAGTGATAAGGTGAAGAGATTCTGGAAACACATTCATTCTTTAATAACAAAGACACTGGGGATAGAATTTTCAATGACCCCAGAATTGTGTTCGTTGAATATCTTTGAAGGACAAGATATAAAGAAACAAACAAACAAAAATATGGGAGAGTACTGCTATATACGGTGACCACTGCTAGACTAGTTTATGCCAAAAAAATGGAAAAATAAGAGAACTCCTTCAGAAGAAGAATGTGTGCTTAAATTATTTTATACTTATCAAGTGGATAAACTGACTATGTTGTCAAATAACCACAATTTAAGGATGACTGGGAAAGTGTAATGCACAGATGGGAAAAGAAATGGGGAAAATTAGCTCCTATAGGTTTAGAAGATTAAACCTGTGAATAAGAGTTTGTTGCTAGAAGATGTAATTTTAGTTATTATAAGTGATACATGAAATATGTATAAATGTTGAGATTTAAATAATTTTAGTAATATCGGTTATACCCGATAAAGTTATACCAGATAAAGAAAATTGAATAATAGCAAATATGGAGAAATGGAAACAGATGTATTATGTATTATATATTTGACTATGTATTTCATAATATGCAATTTGTAGTGTGTAATGCTTTAAATAAATTATTAGGAAAAAGGAAAACCTCAGGCAAACTGCAAAATCACAAAGTTTGTCAACCGCTCAGTGCAAAAGTGCACAGTCAGGGGCATTTTCAAACTGCACAGTTATATCACTATGGTTCCACTTTAACTGCCATAGCTAGGTACTGTTGGAATCCTAGCATTTTCAGTTTGGTCAAAGGCACTAGGGAATAGCACTAAATACCTTAAAACAGTGGTTCTTTTCTATACCAGGGACTCTTTTAATTTTTTTTTTTTTTTGGTTGCTGTGGTCTCTCAAGACTTAACTTGAGATTTAAGACCCTAAAGTGCAATTCATTTAAAATTACTCATCAAGGGTCTTAAAACTGGAAGAGAAGAGAGAAACAAGTCAATACACACTTCCCTGAGAGGCAGTGGAGGGGGAAAGCTGACTTTTCTCTTGCTTCTTCTTGCCAATTTAAAGCTGGAGTGGATTGAACAGCAATGCTCAAGCCCAGCCAGCCAGCCAGCCAATCATCATTTGCCCTTCTCTCTATCTTTCTTCCTCTTCCCTCTTCTCCAGCCATCCAGTATATCAGAAGCACTCAAGCACCTCCCCCAGCTTTTATTTGCTTTCTTCACCAGAAAGAGAGGAGATGAAGGGTGATTTCCGCACTACACTCTTATAGCACGATTATTCCACTTTCAACATCCTATGGAATCCTGGGGCTTGCAGTTTAGGGAGGCACCAGCCGGCCTCTCCCTAAACTGCAAACCCCAAGATTCCATAGGATGTTGAAAGAGAAATAATCACGCTATAAGAGTGTAGTGTTGAAATGGCCTTAGAAAGTCAAAGGAGAGAGGGAGCGAAAAAGATTAAAAAAGGGGTGGTGGAAGGAACTTATGGATGGAAATGAGGAAGCAAGCTCAGGATCTTTTATAGAGGCCTTGCTTCAAACCTTCCTCCCCCACTTTTTGCCTTCAATCTCTGTTTTTTTTTTCCTTCCTTTTTTCCCCTCCCTTTCTAATTTGCTTATCTTGGTTTCCTCTCCTCCTGGTGAAGAAGGCAAGGGAAAAAAAAGTGGAGGACTGAGCATTTCTAATAGTAGACTAGACCGCTTTCTGCTGGAAATGAGGGGAAGAAGAGCAATTGAAGAAGGGCAAATACTGGCTGGCTGACTGGCTGGCTGTTAGCTGCACTGTCACTCAGCTGCTGAGCCCACCTCCTCCCCAAGGTGGAGCAGCCATGTGACAGGCAATGTGCAGGCTCAACCAACCAGCCTGTCTCCTTTTGGCTTGCTTCCTGTTATATTGCCACTCCGTTGTGGGGGACTGTTCAGCCTTTAAGCCTTTCATAGACTCCCTGTGAGGGCATCCTGGACTGCAGGTTAAGAACCATTGCCTAAAGGTACCAGATCCCATCTGATCTTGCTGGGTCAGTTCTGGTTAGTACTTGGATGGGAGACCACCAATGAATACTAGGTACTCTAGGCTATATTTCAGAAGAAAGAACTGGCAGAACCACTGGGAATGTTCCTTGCCTAAGAAAACTTTATGAAATTGATGGAATCACCATAAATTGACAGGTGACTTGAAGGCATGCCTGTGCACATGCAAGCAAGCGCACACGCACAAACACATGTGCACACACAGGAAATCACAATACTCTCTAGGATGTTGCTTTGGCAGTTAAAGCAGAATCATTGCACTGCACATAAGCATGGTATGAAAGGGCTACTTTTTCTGAAAAATCTGTGTAGAGAGAAGTTTGTGTGTGATAGAGGGCGAGAATGTGTGTGTGTGCATTAAGGATGTAAATCCTTGCTTGCCTCTTTCTTGTAAATGAAAACAAGAAACCACATAGTCTTTCTCCTCATCCGTGCATTGTCAAGATTCCTGCCCCTTTTAGCATGTTCTTGTTGTCTCATACAACTATAACTATAATGACTAATAATGCAAAACTGTAATAGTTTGATTCATTTATCTCATAAGCAATCTTCTTTAATTTTTTTTCCATAAAGGGATTTCTAAGAAATCATTCAGCCAGTTATTTTGAGTCTGCTGTGTTTGTGTGTGTGTTTTGTTTCAGAAAGGGAAAAGAAACTAGTTTGATGGAGAGACATACTTGGCACAAATTATAGAAAGCTCACTAACACACCAACCCCCAGTAGCTCTCCTGTTTTGTTTTTGCACAGGCAATGAGAACTGTAGCGGAAACTGATATTTCTTTGCAGGTTGAAATAACCTCTCTCATCAAGAACATGAAAATTTGTGAATACTCTCTGCGTGTGCACAAATGTATCTGGATCCATGTATATACATGCATACACAGTCCCTAGTTGATTTCAGATGTGGCCCCTGGGGGGACACATGTTTGCGTGCCTCTTCCTTCCCTTCCTTGATAGGCCCCCCATAAAAGTCTCATGGAATGTATTCAGATTGGACAATCATAAGCACAGCCTGGAAAACTTACTTTTTTGAACTATATATTCCAAAATCCCTCAGCTCACATGCCACTAGCCATGCCGAGTAGTCCAAAACTGTAATTTTTCTAAGTTTCTGACCACAGGCTGTACTGTATCTATCATTGTTCTATTAGATAGGCATGAGCTAGTGTGAGCTATCTGGATTGTTCTACTAAATTGCCTCTCCAGCTGGGGAGGTTATGTTTGAATGGAGAAGTTTCCTAGCTCCTGCTTTCTTTCTCTAGCTCAGGATGAGGTGTGATTTATAGGGGCAGAGAACAGGATTTGACAGATAGAAAGTTCACTGAATGAGGAACCTAGCCAAGGCTGAAAATCAGTCCCTCTCAACTCATAATGCTATTGAGTTGGTTGGGTGGTTTTAAAAAACCTTTTTTATTAGATTTGTCATCTTGGAATCATGATTTCATAACTAATACAAAAAATGAACCAAGTTTTTAAAACTAACCATTTACAGGAAGTGGTATAGCAGCTCAAGGGACTTTTCCTTATGATGAAACTATTACATTGCAATTTTAACTCCAAGTTACTTCACTCACTTCACTTTTGTTCGTAGAGGAAAACAATTAGCCAATGTAGTAGTTTCATGCTACAATCAGTCAAGGCACATCATACAGAAAGTGTGTGGCAAGAGCTGGTGGAGTGCTCAGAGAAGTACACTCATCAGTCAAAAAAAAATATGATTGTGCTTGCAATATTCTCGGAAGTCATTGAACACATTTGGTCTGCTTTTAGCATGAATCAGTACTTTTCATTACTTCCTTTAAAAAAAAACTTTGCATTGATAAGAGAATGGCATAAGACTTGAAAAGTTCATGTCAACATGACTTAAAGCATTGTTAGCATTGAAAATGTTAGTAGTGACATCCCCAGATTGGTGGTGTTCCGACATAGAAGCCTGCTGGTATACCACACCAATGTTAACAGTAAGAGAGAAAAAACCATGGGCACCAAAACTGTGAAGGAAGTCAGGCTTTGAACAAAATAGGCTGCTTATATTTTGACAGAGATCCTACTCCCTTCAAAGTAGCATAAACACCTCCCATCAGATGTTATACAGCCTCTATACTGAATGCCAATGTAGTGCAACGTACGCGGATCAATGGTCAATGTGCATGGCTGACAACCTACTGTGCAATTACAATACACAGTGAGTAGAGGCACTGTGTGTTCACATGCTACTCTGGTATACTTCAATGTGCACCACATGCATGACCATTGCGACAGGTGCTCAACAGTCCGTATATGCAACATTGCTTACATGGCCATGAGCTGGTTATTATCATTACGCATTACCCCAAAAAATCACTCTGCATCAGAGCTTTCCAAACTTTTCATGTTGGTGACATACTTTTTAGAAATGTATCATTTTGTGACACAGTAATTCAGTTTTACTAGCAAACAGAATGTTAAACTAACCCCTTATAAGAGATACGGACATATACATAATTGTAATAAAAAATGTATGGGGACACAACATATCTCATGAAAACCTTTTATATATTTTTAAAAACATATGATTTATAAATAATAAAATACATTTCCAAGATTGTAGGCGATACACCTACACACTTCAGGCGATACGCTAACCTGTCACGACACACTGTTTGGAAAGCACTGCTCTACATAAACAGACCAGCTTATACCTGTGTATATCAATAACAGGTTGTTAGCTTTTGTCTGCCTCCTGTTACCACTGCACATCCCTGGGGAAAAGTGAACTGCTACATAATGCACTCATAGGATTCTGGCCAAAATATTACTTTTGCAATATAAAGTCATTATACTCATGTTACCAAAGAAACTCATCACAAGTAACTGTGGCACTTGTAGGTCATCACTTCCATATTCTGTGAATGACAGGATGTTGGGCCTACCCCTCTTGCTAGAATTCATTTTCTCTCATTAAATTATTCTGTAGTGTTATAATAGATATAATATCCTTCACAGAACTGTTCTGAATCATTGACTCATTGTTAAAAGTGTGAGGCATAGAGTCTCCAACTCATTTTTTCTTCTATCTAAAACCCACTAGGTGGTAAGTCTATTACTTCCCACTGATGAAGACCTAAGGGAAGAAACGTGTTTGGCATCTCATACAGATTGTTTCAGAAGAGTATCACTTTGCATCCAACATATGACCATGCATATGTCCTGGTTGTAAATCAATAGCAAGTCTATTGTTTCCTCTAAATTGGGGTGCCGGGCTCCATGAATTTTAATGTACCCATAACTCGTCTGTATCTTCCACCTATGAAACTGGCTGTGTCATATGTTTTTGTCAGGAAGATATACAGCTGAAAAAAAATGCTTCTGATAGTTCTTGTCAAGCAAGATGGATCTATGTCAAATCTTTTATCCAATAAGTATGATCCACACAAGGAATCAGTTAAACCAGTGAATGAGGCATTGTTTTGTGCTGCTGTCTCCAGAACTGGTGATGTGGTTTAGAAAGCTATGTGATTTTTTTCCTGTAGAGATTTTCCAAAGTAAAATAATAGATACTGGCTACACTATGCTGTATTGACCATGCTGGATGGGAGATTGTGAGAAGATAGTCTAAAACAGTAACTTTTCCGAGTTCTGAATTGAGTGCACATGTACTGGCCAGTTCCACTCCAATGCACTTGTACATGTCAGGGGTGGGCACACTGCAGCACCAATGAGTTCATATTCTATTGTCATTATAGATTAACATTCTTCATATCTAACAATATCTTGAGATGTTCAGGCTGGAAGCTGCACTTGGCACTACAACCTACCATAGTCTAGTACAGCGGGCTGGTGTTGGTGCATGTGTGTGTATGTGTTACACAGCATGGGTTGCATCCCTACTGAAGGCAATTTGCCTAGTCACCACCTAAACCTCGTGGGATATTTAGAAAGGAGCAGACAATGCTAAAGGGAGACCTCTGCATTTCCCTGGGGCTAGTTCTCAGGTTATGACCAGGATGTGTTTGTGAAAGAAGTTCCATGTGAAAAAATCAAGTTACCACATTTGCAACAACAACACACTTCAGTGATATGGCATCTTTGAGTATGACATTCTTACATATGAACATCTCACCTCCTGATGGTGAACTTAGGCCATTCCCGCACTAGACTGTTATAGTGCTATTACTCCACTTTCAACATCTGATGGAATCCTGGGGTTTGCAGTTTAGGGAGGGACATTTAGAATTCTGAGGCAGAGAGCTCTTTGGCCTCCGTAAACTACAAACCCCAGAACTCCACAGGATGTTGAAAGTGGGATAATAGCACTATAACAGTGTAGTGCAGGAATAGCCTTAGTATATAAAGACAATACTGGGATCCTCTTCTGCAGGTACAAGATCATAAGCTGGATTCCTGATCGAATAGCTGCTGGGAATTCATGTTTATGGCTGTTATCAGGCAAACATTAACCCCACTCCCAAGCCTACTGTTTCAGCCTGCAGCACCTCAATTGAAAGATTTCTGTGGTGTGCAGATGGAGGAAAATGACATTTTAGCCACTGCTAGGTTGAAACTGTAAATTTGCACAGAGAAAGTGGCATTGTCTGAGATAACTATGATGATGAAACTCTGTCATGCTGGATCTCAGGTGTAGTCATATTACCAAGAAGTTAATACTAGACTTTAAGGCCTGGTCAAATTGCCAGGAAATAGAAGATCCGTAGTCAGTTAGAAGGACTCCCTTTTCTCTTCACTCTGTCCTCCATTAGAGATGAAGTTTTCCAGTATCTAGTCTGATAGCAACTTCTTCAGTTCATAGAAAGGAGACCAGTGAAGCATTCTCCTCAGGGTGTTTTGCTGCCTTAGCCAAAAGACAAGAGGGTGCTCTTCTACCACCTGTTCCATGTTCAGAAATCATTTGGGCTGGCAGTTTGGAAATTAAAATAGACATCTTAACTAAAGGGGCTGTTCCCAGGTCAGGGTGAAATTATTCCTTCTCACTTGCTTATAGAGATGAGATAAGAAAGATTGAATCTCGCCTACTTGCTTCTAGCTAGAAGGTAGACACAAAGTGGATAGTGAGCTCTGAAACCACAACAGCTGGGAGGGAAGGAGGCACATAGCAAAGTAAATACACAGACTCCCTGGAAAGCTTTTGCAAGCTGTTGTAACAAGTCAGTTAAGTTTTGGAAATTATACCAACCTCCTGCTGTACTTGTTGAGGGAGAGATTTGCACATATCTCCTTTCCTCTTGACTGCAGTACTGCCCACCAAAACTGGAGAATTTGTACCCTCATTTCCCACCTGGGGATGATCTCACCTGCAGACAGTACAGAAAAACTGAAGACTCAGGGCCAAGCCCTGAGATCTGACAACCTGAGCTATTGTTCATTTGTAATTTAGTTGGTGGGATGGAGTATGAGACCTATGAAATGTCTTAGATGGAGTAGTGGGCTCCACACAAATGACTGAGAACAAGGATTTCTCTATATAGTTATCCACTGAATAGGTGGTTGGTGCTGATTGACCTGTGGGAGCCTAACTGAGTTGAGAAGGGGAGACAAGCTTAATATGTTTGAATATACTGGCTCGAACTGCAAACTTTTATTTTGCACCTTCCAAAAGTGTGATATTGTTTGTCTCTTTCCTGCTTGATTTAGGGAAGTCAAGATCTATCTGTTTCTGTTTTAAGCGACCTTTCACATTACACAATTACGCCATTATAATTCCACTTTAACTGCCAGGTGAACACCCTATGGAATCTTGTGGTTTGTAGTTTGGTGAGACTGTTACCGCAGTTTCTAGCCGGACTTGGGGGGGGTACCAGATATCATTTTGATATCAATAATTTGGCCTTCTTTACCTATTCCTTCCCACGTGCTTGTGAGGCCCCCGGACAAGCACGCAAACAGGCTCGGTTGCTAATCACTGTAATATTCACAACAAATACAGGCAGGCCAGAAATAGCCAAACTGCAGCTTCAGGAGACCTCCAGGCAAGTACCCTATTATGTATGCATGCCACTTACAAAGAACTCCCTGCCCCGAGCAGGCAGCTTGACAAGCCGAATACTCAAGCGTCAAGCACTCCGCGTTTGCATACTGGCTACCCTATTGATAATTCAGACCTAACTCAATCATGCTAAATTCTGACCTTTCGAAGGCTTTGTCTCCAGCCCGAAACTCGTTGTTTTCCCCAAGTTCGGACTAGCCTACGGCCACATTTCCCCCTATAAGAACCCCTGACTTTGAGAGCTTCCTCGGATCGCTCCCGACTTTCCATACCGCCTTGCTGCCGCTTTGCTTGGTGAACCTTCCCCTCAGTCCCACATACTGAGAACCTTCATATCCACGAACTCTATCTTCAGGCTACAGGACAGGTGCAGTATTTCCCATACCAAAAACCTCCTCTCAAAATCCCTCTATCCAACTCCAACCTTTATTTCTCTAGTTATCTGTGTGAGTGTGCTGCATACATTTGTTTGATTGTATTTTATTTCACATCTGTTTGCTCCTTGACTGGGCCTGACCCCGTAGATGCTGAGTAAAAGATTTTGCTTCGTTGCTCTGTCTCTCATATTGCTAGCTTGTGCTCTTTGACTAATTTCCCCAAATTGTGTAATTTGGAGAGCATTTAGGTGTCCCCCATGGGACCCCCAGAAATCAGGGTAACAAGATACCAAAGGCAATTCAAGTAGAACCTCAGCATCATACATGGGCAGTGTGAAAGGGTCCTAAGTCTTCATTAAGTGATGATGATGATGATGATGATGATGGTGGTGATGGTGGTGATCCCATCTTTTCCCCAAAATTGGGACTCAAAGTGGCTTGCAATTGAAAGAATAATATGCTCGTACAATTTAAAAAAAAATACAAGTGAACATTAAAATAGAAGTAAACTATTTATGGTATTAAAATAATTTACCCTTAAATTAATAGAAGAAAATGCAGTTTAAAAGAAAAAAGCTCTTAAAAGCAGTTCAGTTAAGACAATACAGCACCCACTAGCCCATTCTTTAAAAACTTTCTGTTATAAAAGCCTGTCTGAATAAAAAGGTTTCAGCTTGCCCACGGAAGTCAAATGCTTCGGAAATTTACCTGTTTAATGTAACCCTTCTGGGTTCTTCTGTGTGACATAGCTTACTGTTTGACCTTTTTTTCAAGTAGAGAGAATAAAAACTGTGGTTTTGTAGGGAAGTTTGACTCTACCAGGAGGTTAATGTAGCAGCGACTACTCATAGCTGAAACTGTGGTTTCAAGGTTTTTCCATTCTGTGATATTTTTGGACTGCTGAAGCCTCATTAAAGAGAGTGTGAAGTTTGGTCTGTAAGCTGGAGGCTTTGTAGCAACAACAAAACAAAAATATTTCAGTGCAATTTATTTTTGATTCTGATTTAGGTTTTTGAAAAACAATACAGTCAGTTGAATGTATGTTTAGGCACACTTAGAGTGGACCAGCTGAAATAAGAGGGACGTAATTTAGTCTTGACTAACTAAAATTCCATGGGTTTCAGTGAATGTACTCCAACTCTGACTAAATTTAGATACAACTCATTGACTTTACGTATTAAGGATGGATCTCCCCCACAAATTTCACACTGGTTTCCTTTTCATTCCTTTCTCAAGAACAGGAGTATAAATGATACGACTCTTCAGATGTCGCTGAATTGAAATTTCTAAAACATTCTTTACTTTTAGTGCTATCAGTTAGACCTTGCAGTCCAACAACATTAGAAGGCCTGAATGATTCTCACCCCAAGTGATACCAGTTGACTTCTCTTTGCTATGTTTCTTACTGGTTTTTTTTATAATGATTTAAGTTTTCTATTTTAATGTTATTTGTTTTCAAGTCCATTTTATTTGAGTTGGCTGCCTTGAGTAACATTATCTGAAAGACCAAGCTATCTGAAGCTCTGTATTCCCCATATGAGCCCACCTGGGTTTTTAAGGTCTCCAAAGGAGGCCCTTCTTTCAATCCCACAACCTTCACAGAATATTTAATAAGGTTACCAGAGAGGAGACTCTTACTGTAGCCTTCCATAGCTACACTCTTTGGTGAGAATGAAGCTGAATGCTTTTATCTGACCTTTTTTTTTTAAATTGATTTTTAATTCATTTTAATGTGAAAATGTGCTGAATTGTGTTTTCTTAATACTACTGTCTTGGTCATGCTCTGAAGTTGCTTTGACACACATATCCCAGTTTTCATCTATGAAATCGTGGAGCATATGCAATACTGAGAGAAAAATGGGGCAGGAAATGAATGAAGAAATGAATAAAATGTAGATAAATGCAATAAAACAGTGGGAAAGCATGGTTCAAAATAGCAGATCATTGACTTTCCCCCTCTATATGTATCTTTGATTATATATGTTTGGTTGAATTTGCCAGTTCCCCTCACCCTGTTCAAAACCAGCAAAAGATTCATTTTCAGCTTTCTGCCTTTCTATTAGATAGTTAGGGGAGCCATCCAATGGATTTTTTTTCCTTCTGATGCAATAAAAGTCTACTGTTTTCTTATCAGTGGGACTATGTTGAGGCCTGTGGTAAATTGCTTTAGGGTAGTTTGGGAGAGAGCATCAGCAGCAATGTTTTGAAAAGAAGTAGCTGGACGTGTCATGACAAATATTGTACTGGTTCAGTTTGATAGAGCTAAGAGAATACAGGTATGATTTCAGGGAACTAATTTGTAGGGATGCACAGAAAAGACAGAAAAGCTACTGATTTAAAAGATATTGCTCTTGTTGCTCAAGAGGATGGAGTTGGATCCAGGCTTAGTCATGCTTAGAGTTGTAACTTAGGCCCTTTCCGCATGTGGAGGGGGAAACGGGGGAAAACACACTAAAACGGAGCTTACCCGCAGCCAGGTAAGTCCGTCGCCATGCGGAGCAGCGTGAGCTCGCCGCTCCGCAGTCCTCTGGTGTCCAAAATGGCGGCTTCCGGTTGGCGGAGGCTCTCCACCAACTGGAGAAGCTCACCAGCCTAAAGCCCACCCCCGGCAGATCTGCAGGCATGCACTACTATGCACCTGCAAATTTGCACTGGAGCACAGCAACGGAGCAACACGGAGTCACGCGCT
This sequence comes from Iguana delicatissima, assembly GCA_948472985.1. Classification (NCBI taxonomy): domain Eukaryota; kingdom Metazoa; phylum Chordata; class Lepidosauria; order Squamata; family Iguanidae; genus Iguana; species Iguana delicatissima. The sequence continues at coordinate 403,994 of CAOKZL010000072.1, read as the reverse complement.
CCATGCTTTTAAAAACCTCTAAAAAGAGGTTTTTAAAAAACACACCGCGCCACCAGTTCTGGATGCTTCGGAGCAGATTGAGGTGCGGAACTAGAAAAAGTAGTCTGCCCCAGTCCACTTTACGGTGCAGAAGACCTCCGTCGGAGGTCACTCTGCACCGTTTTAATACCCCGGTGCGGAAAGGGCCTTACTTTAGTTCAATTGATTTCAACTGGCATATTTCAAGCATGACTAAGTCCAACCCATTTTGTATACCTTCTGAAATGTGCCGACTTGTTATCCCCCATCTGCTGAGTCACATAACAAGCAAAAGTAATTTGACAGGAAGGTGGAACAGATTCTCTTGCAAATTCATCATTAGGATCAGGTGACTGTGACCTGACCTTGAGCTGTAATTGCGATGAGGCAGAAAGGCATTCAGAACAGTTCAGCCTTTGAAATTCTAGGATGTATAACATCTCTTTGTGCAAATTTTTCTGTGGTAACACCTAATGTGAAACTCAACACAGAAAACTAATACAAATGCTGTTATAAAATATAACTCAGCTGTATCATCAATCAACAACGGGCTCCTCTAGATGCAGCAAGTTTGTGTGGGTGTAGCATCTGTGGGTGTAGTTCATGGTTACTGTTGTTGTTTAGAAAATATCCAAACTACATGTCTGCTGTCTCAGACTATTTTCTGGCAATTTCTGGCAACAGCTAGAATATTTTATCATTTTATCATTGGTGAGTGGCTTTCTTAAAAAAATTCCAAGATATGTTGGAATGAAAGGGTATCATTCTTTTTTCTTCTTTTCTCTCTTTCTTTTTAATTCTAATTTTAATTATTTTAGAGTCACAGAGCTATAGCACACCAGTGAATCAGTGAAATGGTACTTTTCATTATAATACTAAAACTATAAAGGGTTGTTGTTGTTGTTGTGTTGTGCTTTCAAGTGGATTCTGAGTTATGGCAAACCTAAGGTGAACTTATTATGGGGCTTTCTTGGCAAGATTTGTCCAGAGGATGCTTAGCTGTGATTTCCTCTGAGGCTGAGACAGTGTGACTCACAAAAGGTCACCTGGTGGGTTTCCATATCTGAAACCCACCCTGCTCTCCAGAGTTCAACCCTGTTCTCCAGAGTTGTAGTCCAAGGCTGAAATCACTACAGCATAGAATCATAGATTCTATAGAATCACAGAATCATAGAAATGTAGAGTTGGAAGAGACCACACGGGCCACCCAGTCCAACCCCCTGCTATGCAGGAACACCCTCAAAGCACTCCCAACAGATGGCCATCCAGCCTCTGCTTTAAAACCTCCAAAGAAGGAGACTCCACTACACTCCGAGGCAACATATTCCACTGCCGGACAGCCCTGACCATCAGGAAGTTCTTCCTGAGGCTCAGGTGGAATCTCCTTTCCTGCAGCTTGAATCCATTGTTCCTTGTCCTGGTCTCTGGAGCAGTGGTAAACAAGCCCTCTCCCTCCTCTATATGGCATCCCTTCAGATATTTAAAAATGGTTATCATTTCCCTCTTAACCTTCTCTTCTGCAGACTAAACATCCCCAGCTCTCTAAGTCTATCCTCATCGGGCATGGCTTCCAGGCCTCTCACCATTTTGGTCGCCCTCCTCTGGACTTGCTCCAGCTTGACCATGTCCTTCTTGAATTGGGGTGCCCAGAACTGGACACAGTATTCAAGGTGAGGTCTAACCAAAGTAGAGTAGAGCAGTACCAGTACTTTCCTTTATCTAGACACCATACTCCTATTGATGCAGCCGAGAATTGCATTGGCTTTCTTGGCTGCCGCATCACACTGCTGACTCATGTTCAGCTTGTGATCTATTAAGACTCCTAGATCCCTTTCGCACGTACTGCTATCCAGCCATATGTCCCCCATCCTATATTTCTGTATTCCATTTTTTCTACATAGGTGTAGGACCTTACACTTCTCTCTGTCGAATTTCATTTTGTTAACCGTGGCCCAGCTCTCCAATCTGTCCAGGTCATTTTGAATTTTGATTCTGTCCTCTGGCATATTAGCAACCCCTCCCAATTTGGTGTCATCTGCAAATTTGATGAGCATGCCCTCTGTTCCTTCATCCAAGTCGTTGATGAAGATATTGAACAGCACTGGGCCCAGGACTGAACCCTGTGGCACCCCGCTAGTCACTTCTCTCCAGGATGAAAAGTAGCCATTTGTGGTCACCCTTTGGGTTCGGTCGGTTAACCAATTGCAAATCCAACTAACAGTAGCCCTGTCCAGCCCACATTTTACTAGCTTCTTTGCAAGGATGTCATGGGGAACTTTGTCAAAGGCCTTATTGAAATTGAGATATGCTACATCCACAGCATTCCCTTCATCTATCAAGCTACTAACTCTATCATAAAAAGAGATAAGATTAGTCTGGCATGACTTATTTTTGAGAAATCCATGTTGACTTCTCGTGATTACCGCCTTGCTTTCTAAGTGATTAGAAACTGACTGCTTAATTATCTGCTCCATTGCCAGGTACTGATGTCAGGCTGACTGGGTGATACTTATTTGGGGCCTCTTTTTTTCCCTTCTTGAAGATGGGGACAACATTTGCCCTCTTCCAGTCTTCTGGTACTTCATGTTGGCTCTTGCAACTGTAAAAGGGAAAAAAATAAAATAAAAGGAGGAGATAATTTGCCCTTCAAACCATAGGATCACCTGAGCAAACCATGACCCCCCCCATTTTTTTAAAAAAAAAGGCTTTGGAGGAAACCTACTGCAGACATAGTACAGCCACCCAGAAGAATGCAAGAAGTGGACATGGAAGAAACAACTGGCAAAACTTCACAAAACCCAAGGAGCTATATTGCAAGAATCACATCTTTAGGCTAATCTGGTGATGAGACAAATCACCTTCTCGTCAATGAAGAATACTAATCTTCACATCACAAAACTGCAATATGACTTGTGGGGCTTTCTTTGCATCTGGAACAGTAGTCTTCAATTGTCCAGATCCATCCCTTTTATAGGATCAGTTTCCTTGTGGGGGAGAAAGCATGGCCTATAGTATTCTGATAATAGCTGCTTTTTTTTCCTCCTCAAAGGTAGAGGTTGAGTGTAAAGCCTAAATACCATAAAGGCACCAGTTCCCATCTGATCTTGGAAGCTAAACGCGGGGAGGGGGGCAGGCCTGATTAGTACTTGGATGAAGGACCACCAAGGAATACCAGGTGCTGTATGCTCTGTCTCAAAGGGAAGCTATGGCAAACTACCTTTGAATATTCTTTGCCTAAGAAAACCTTGTGAAATTCATGTAGTCACCATAAATCAAGAGGCAACTTGAAGGCATGCATGCACATACAAAGGTTGAATGCAGTGAGGCAGACAGGTGTTATGTTGATCCATATCTCTGTGTTTATATTAGAGCCCTGTGTGTACATGCTCCCCCTTCAAAAGCTGCAGTAAATACTACATAGTTTATTAAAGTCAGTGGAAGAGTGAGTTAGCAAAGGACAGTTTGTTAGATAGCAGGTTAGCTTGTTGGACTTTGGCTGGACAGGCCTGAGACAGCAGAGAAAAGAAAAAAGAGAGGGATACAACATACTCGCAAACAGCAAAAGATTTTCTGTAAGTTTCTTTTCTAAACATCAAGGAGAAACACTTTATCTCAAAGTCAGCAAACTAATTCTACATTTTTTTTTATTTCCATTGGGTCCTGTTGTTGTTGTTGTTGTGTGCCTTCAAGTTGTTCTCAACCCTAAGTTGAACCCATCAAAGGGCTTTTTGGGGCTGAGAGTGTGTGAGGCACGCAACCTAATTGAATGAGTTTCCATGGTCGAGCAGGGAATTGAACCCTGGTGTCTAGGGTCACAGTCAAATGTTCAAACCACTACACCACACTGGCATTCTTAAGCTAATGGGTCTTAATTGCCTATTCAAGGCGAAGCCATTGCAAAATATTTTGCATTTCAATAGAAACATCTCACAACAATATATTGCTGAGATTCCCCCTCTCATGTTTGTTCCTCATAAACACATCTGAGGGCTTGGCAGCTGACAACAATAGAGGACAGTGTTCTTTAGTGAATGAGGGGATGTTGGCTTAGAAGTACCTGTTTGGGGGCACTAAATCAGTGCATACCTACTCAGAAATAGATAGATAGATAGATAGATAGATAGATAGATAGATAGATAGATAGATAGAACTTACTACCTGTTTAACATGGAATGTGCTTTAGCCCTTATTTTTTGAGGCAAATGCTGCTATAATGCTTTCTTTTTCATTCTCTCTGACAATAACACAACAGAATCAAAAAAGTCTCTGGAATTCCTCACTATTTAACTTCACAGGTCACAAACTCCAACAAATTCATTTGTGTACATTTTTCTTGTGCTAAACAGTTGCTTCTTCACACTTTCCCACCAAAACCATCTTCCTAACGGATTCCTATCCATCCATCCATAGGTCACATCCATACTGCTAAAGAGAATCTGGAGATCTCTTCCTCAACTGTTGCATTCAGTAAAATGATAGTCCAGCCATGGGAGTTTTGTAGAGGCTTGCAGCTGCAATCTTGTCTTGACACCAGGAGACATTTCCTCCACACCTCATCATCAGTATTTCCATTTATAGCTGCAATTAACAGTAATTTTCAGCAAAAATTGGTTCAAAAGCAGCCCCTAGTGGTAGGTTAAACAATTCAATAACTTGTAGGTGTTCTGATAGTACAATGGCCATTTCCACACTACACTGTTAGAGTGTTATTATTCCCCTTTCAGCATCGCGTGGAATTCTGGTTCAGAATTCTCAGCCAGAGAGCAATTTGGCCTCAGGAAACTACAAACCCCAGAATTCCACAAGATGTTGAAAGGGGAATAATAGCACTATAACAGTGTAGTGCGGAAATGGCCAATGAGCCCTGCCCCCCTTTTTTTCTTCCAGAGCGGTTTGTATCATCCTGAGGATTCTTTTTTGAGAATTTTCTTTTCAACCCAAACTCATCCCCTTGGGAGGAATATACAGTTCCCCTCCCCAATGCAAATTTAATTGTCTCTGTGTGGGTTGTTTCCTTACAACTGCCTGAGAGGCAGAAAATCAATGTATGAATTTTCTATCATAAGAGAAACTATCCTAGTTAGATTCTGATCTCAGACATGTTGAATTTGCCCTGGTTTCTACACTGCTATGCATCTTTGAGCCTAGGGAAGCTCTCCTGTGTCATTTGCCATATTGCCAAGGAATATTGGTCTTAGATAAGTAGTCAGTCAACCAGTCCTCTGTCCTCCTCCTCCTCCTTCTCCTCCTTCCTTCTTCTTCTTCTTCCAGTGTAATTTTTCATATATTTGACTTTGGGCAAAATCTTTTATCCGTTTAGTGTAGTTTGTATATAAACCAATGTAGTTTTCTGGACCCCACAGTTATATTACATATTGTGCCATCCACAGTCTTGGGCAGCTTATCCACCAAGTAACAAGTGAGAAAGAGAGCTGTGTAGCATACCTGTGAAGGCTTGGGACCACACTCAATTGAGCAGCGAGAAAGCACAACTTCTTTTTTTACATAAGCTCTGTACCCGGCTGAATTTTGGCCTCTGTTTCCTGTGATGATGTTACAGCTTTGCAAAATTATCTGGATATATTGGAGACTGACATTTTTTTTCTTACCTTGTTCACATATGCAAGTACCTATGAGGTTTTCTAAAATATGTGCTTTTCGAAGATATCACTCTGGGGCAGGGGGCAAAATGAGGGCTTGGTCACCCCCAATAAAAATTCTGCTCTCCCAATGAAACTTTCATTCATTATCCAAATTGTAGTTTTCCAGTGAGTGAGACATCGAAAAATCATTCACTCCTGGAAACCCCTGCATTTGCAGCATTCACATTGCCTTGGTAGTTTTGTTGCCTTCTTTTCTTTGAATGACTAAAGTGTATTTCAATATGCTTGACTAAGTTTTCAGCCACTAGAAATTTGGGGTGTGAAGGAAAATTTGATGGGGAAAAGAATTCTTATTGGGAAGGAGCAACCCAGGATTCCATAGGATGTTGAAAGTGGAATAATATGTAGCAAAAAAGTTTTGGAAAGAAATACATGATGAAATTCAAAGAATGTATGGTTTAAATTTTGAAATGAAGCCAGAATTTTATTTGTTAAATATGTTAGGGCAACAAAGAGAAATAAAATCTCATCAGAAGACATTGTTATATGTAATAACTGCTGCAAGATTGACATATGCTCAATATTGGAAAGAAAGAAAATATATTGATATAAAGGAATGGAAAGTAAAAGTCCTGGATATAGTAGAGATAGAAAAATTAACTTTTTCACTTAAAAATAAGCCAATCCAGAACTTTGAAAGAGAATGGCAAGAAGTGATGAATTGGATAAAAGAATAGGAAAATGAAGGAATAAAGAAAGACTGACAAAAAGTAGATAATGTAAATTAATGATGTAATAGATAAAGCATAAGTTGCAATGTAAAATGTTAAAAGTAATAGCGTAAGATTGTTTGTTAAACAGAAACAACGCATGTATGGAATGTAAACACAAACTCAACTGGAAAAAAGATGCTTGGAAGCGGGGAGGTTTTTTTTATTGTTTTACTCAAAATTTTAATAAAAATACATACAAAAAAAGAAAAGAAAAGTGGCATAATAGCATTATAACAGTCTAGTGCGGAAATGGTCTATGTGGCAGAACAGAGAGTGAACGACTTTTCCCTCTTCTTCCATATCTCCCCAAACCATTTCTGAAGGTAAGGATTTTCCAGACCAGACTGAGATTCCAAGGGCTATAGGGGGATAATAGGAAGGGAAACTCCCATTCTGTGAACACTATTCCACACAAAGAACATTGGAAGTATTAATTATTGTGTGCCATGAGTGAGTGAAGTATGGCCCTCTAGATGTTGTTGTACTGCAAGGTTGCTGTTCCCGACATACCTCATCACTGGCTGCCCTGGGATCGGCATGCTGGGAGCTACAACAAAGTCTGAAGAGGAACAGTTTGCGTACTTTTGTTGTACTAACCTTTGCCATAAGAGGAACTTATGGGAGCATTTTGGTACTATAAACATGCCATGCAAACCCTCCAACTGTCCCAGTTAGGCAGGAACAGTCTTGATTAATCTTCTGTCATCCCACTTTTTCACCTGTTTTTTAAAATGGCATAGTTTTTCTCTCCTCCTCCCACTTTTCCTTTTTGTCCACAGCTTAATTCAATTGCTGCAAACTGAGTTTTCAGTGAAAAAGTAGCTTGCACTCAATTAACTCAGCAGTGGGTAGAGGAGAAGAAAGGGGAACACAATCTTGCTTCTTCCAGTAGGGTCAGGCAAGAGCAGATTGGGCCAACCTCTCCTAGCTTGTGTTTTCTCCTTTATTAAAAACTTTTGCTACATTGACCATACTCTGTTGTTGCTTGACTGCATGTGTCCTGGTTTTCATCTGTGAAATGTTGGAGCGTATGGCCTGTTGTAAGCTTTGAGCCACAGAGTATATATTTGAGGACTTGTAACTGAGGTATTTGGGTAGAATTTGCTATAGATACAAACATGGGGGGGAAATACAACTGGTAAAGTGATGGAAATGAGCTTAAGATGTCCTGTCAGAGGAAATGTGACAGCACTAGACAAACCACAACAGTACACATCCACACGCTTAAATGTATCAAACTGGCCTGTCTGTGACAACAGTGCCATTGCATAGAAAGGGTAAATCTACAGGTCAGCTTCAGCTCTTGCTGATTTTACTTATTTATTTGTTTGTTTGTTTGTTTATTTATTTATTTACACTGGTGTTGTCTTAACCAAACGTAGGGAGAAGGTGAATGGGACGTTGAAAGTGTGACTGTAGCAACCAATACGACACAGTGGCTCTGTATCCAAACATCAAGCCTGAGTATATTGTCATGGAAGAAGTTCGGTACAGAGTTATACTGTCTGTTTCCATGGAAAATATTCTCATAAAGCCTACTTCGTGCTGCCTTACTATGTGGAGTAGGGGGGAAAAGAATGAATCTTTTAAAAAATGTTTTGTATTTCATCAGGGTGACATTAAGCACAAAGAGTTGACAGATTCTTCCCAGTGGTCCAGTTTTCTGGCTACCCAGAAGCCAACTTTATTCAGGATTCTTTCCCTCTCCTTCCTGGCCCCCTTTTTTTACTCAGTCAGCAAATGACTAACTGAATTGTCTCAGTTTTGTTGACTCAGGCAATGAAATGCACTGAAGGGGATGTTGGTTGATTTGTTCTGAAAACATCATTTTCCACTGGTCAGGTAAAAACCTTCAAGGGTGACTAACAGACCAAAAACACAATAACAACATATTTTAAAAAGACAGGCTAAAGCAGTATAACTAGGAAGAACTAAATCTTAAAAACCTCTGAATTTTGTTTTCCTGGGCAAAAACAAAATGAAAGACTTCATCTGATGCTGAAAAAGAGATCACATTGGATGTCACCCAAACCTTCCTTGATAGTGTATTCCAAAGTTGAGACACAACAACCAAAAATAGTTCACTCATGGAGCAATTACCTCACCTCAAAAAGACAGGGGACCCAAGGAACAGCCTTTGAGAAGAATTGTCACAGTTGGACATATTTGTTTATATAATTAATCCCCACCTTCTCTCAGTATGGGACTCAAGACAGTTCACAAGATGTGTGTGTGTGTGTGTGTATGTCTTCAAGTCACCTATGGCGACTCCATTACTTTCATAGGGTTTTCTTAGGCGGTGAATACTCAGAGGTGGTTTTGCCAGTTCCTTCCTCTGAAAAATAACCAAGCATCTGATATTTGTTCACAACATAGGTTAACATAAAATGCAGCATTTTTTAAAAAACCAATTATAATGAAAATAGTGTGTGGGGGTAGATATTAAATAGGCTGTCCTATTGAAAGCAGTTCTAATTCACAGTTTAAAAAGCTTGAAAGCTTTTAAAACATAGTAACGAGAATAAAAGTACAGCACTCCTCTTTTAAAGGCTCTTCTACAATAACCAGGTTTGTATAAGAGAAAGTAGATTTTAAGATATCGTGGCCACATGCCATTGAGGCTTTCTGGGCTAAGACAAACACCTCAGATTGAGCCCAGAACCAAACTGGTGGCCTGTGCAGCAATTTAAATCTAGTAAAATGTATGCAGTGTTGGCTCATTCTTCCATCTGGCTGCCAAGTTTTCAACTAAGTAAAGCCTGCGATCCATCTTGAAAGACAACCTCATATGCAATAACTGAAAGAGCATATTACCCAAGTAAGGGAAAGACCCGTAACTTAATAAAGATTTAGACTGCAACTGTGATCCAGTATCATGGACGGCAGAGGGAGCACTCTAGAGCAGCAGGTAGGTTTGTACTAGAGATGGGGCTACATATTTAAATTGGGGCTAATGTGGTCACAGGGGCTATCCTAAAGGCACCAGTTCCTGTCTGATCTTGGAAGCTAAGCAAGGTCATCCCTAGTTAGATGGGAGACTGGCAATGAATACCACATGCTGTTGGCTATATTTCAGAGGAAGGAACTGGTCAAACCACCCCTTAGTATTTCTTGCCTAAGAAAACTGTTAAATTGATGGAGTCACCATAAGCTGACAAGTAACTTGAAAGTACACACAATGTGAGCACTCTCGCTTGAATTAGTGGGTCCCAATCTGAGGTGGACACAGTGCCCCTTCAGACTTGCTCCAGCCTCAGGGCAAAATTAGGGCATTCCCCAACAAATAAGAATTCTGTCATCCTAAATGAAAATTTCCTTCAGTCTCCAAATTTCTAGCATTACAAAAAGTGAGTCACTAAAAATCATTCATGTGTAGAAGTCTTGTATTTGTTGTGTTCACGTTCCCTTGGTAACTTTGCCTACCTCTTGTCTTTGGATGCTTAAACTGTTTTTCTAAATGCTCAACTCAAATTTTAGGTTATTGAGATGCTAGAAATTTGGGGATTGAAGGAAAATTTCAGTGGGGAGCCAGAATTCTTAAATGGGGGTGGGGTGGGGAATGTCCTCATTTTGTCATCCTTCCATAGGTGCACCTTTGCCCATCCCCAAATTGAAAAAAAATAGAAGTACTGATGGAAGATCACAATTTTAAATGAAAGATGATGATGATGATAATGACCACCTCTCCCTATTGCTCAGGAACAACAACAAATGAAAATATGGCAATAGATCAGATGTCCAACTCCAGTTTTTTTTTTTAAAAAAACACATAACATCAATAAAATCAAAATATATTAGAAACAATTAATTCACATTTTAAAGCTCATAATCTAAAAAATTAAAATTGTCTACTGCCGCATACTACTCAGTCTTAAATTAGGGAGTTCCATAGTAAAAATCCTCATCGAGAAGTAACCATCATTATCTCTGGCTATGATCTGCAGTTGTCTGAGCAGTTTCTGCTGGGCTAATAGGATCTGTAAAATACTGAGGGTCTGACTAATCTCATAAACTCTTTTTGATACCTTCCTCCATCAATGAGCTTGACAACCTCCACTTATGCATGTTGAACAGTTCTATAGTATGCATGAGTGTTCACAAATAGCCTCTAACACAGGAGCAGAGAAGCGTTGGCCTTCCAGATGTTTTTGACTTCATTTCCCCTCAAATCCAACCAGCAGGGCCAGTGACAAGGATTTATAAGAGACGAAGTCCAGAAAATTTAGTGGGCCAAAATTTCCCCACTCCTGTTCTCTTAGTCTTCAGGGACCTAATCATTATGCTTTGGTATTCTCCCCTTTACATATCCTATGGCTAAACTATATATGTTCAATCTTTTTACCTGCTCCTCCCTTTTTAATTACAAGGGACTACACAGAGTCCTAATCTGGATTTGGGCCACTGGGTGGAAGTTGATGATATTTAACATTCCTCCAAATTTGTGCTATGCTCGTGTTTAGAGTTTACTCCCTTCCCTATGTAAAGACTAAAGAAGAAAGAAAGAACAGTGTCCCCTGAGATCTGATATTAAGACATGTGAGAAGCGAAGGAATTAAATCAGTTTAATTCTAGCACTTGGACTATCTTGGGAGCTGCAGTTCACTGGGGTGGACTAGAAGCCTCTAGCAGAAAAAATTCTGAGTAATTTATCAAGCTGTCAACCCCAGGATTCCTTAACAATGGCGCCATGATAATTAAAGTAGTGTAAAACTGATGCAAATATATAGTCTACATACAGTGTCTGTGGGTGGAGTGGAAAGACATGAATGATTTTCTTAGGTTCCCCATTGAATCAGTGGGTATTTATTTGCTCACAACAACTTTTGGCTGTCTCAGCTTCATGCTCATGGGGGAACTGGACACCTCCCCTGGAACCATCAGCTTCCTTCCCCTTCATAGCTTAGTTATGATGTCATACAGAATAACAATGATATTAGAATGTGAAAAGTTCTTCTGTCTTCCATTTCACTGCAATTTAATGTGTAGGAAAAATAAATCCTGCTTGCCTATATGGTGGTGGGACAAAATGTTGCCAAGGAAAAATGTATCCAGGGAATGAACTTACTGACATATCTTTGGTTCTTTCTGCACAGGGTATTGATTTATCTATCTATATATATAGGGAGGCCAATGAAATATATTCCCTCTTGATTCATTATCTGACTGAACAGTGGAACATCTGATCTAGACAGTGTATTAGGGTCAGGGATTTTTCCCTTCCTTTGTCTTTGTTTTTAATTTTTAATGACTAACGCAATGAAATACTGTTTACCTCATTATGAAACTTGGAGACCTTTTGTGGTTCCTTCCCACAATAAATTCCATAAGAAAACCATTGCAGAGATGCAATAGAATTATTTTAAAAGCACATGTGCAAAGTGTTCTCTTTTCCATATGTTTCCATGAGTTTAAGCCATTTTCAGTGAAGTATAAAAGCAAAGGGTTTTTTTGGAGTGAGGATGAGCTGGGTCAGATGTGAGCAGAGCTTCCAGAAGTTACCTCTGGACTACATCTCCCAGAATTCCCCAACTAGAATACAGCTTCTGGAAAATGTAGTGAAATTTTTTTTCAAGGTCTGGTTATGAGCCAAACTACACAGATTTAACCAAGTTTCTGTTCAGTTGTGTCAATAAATTCAATGAGCTATTGCACCTCCTGTAGAAACATGTTGCATAGTTTAAGACCAGAAAGCAAGCATGGCACCAAAAGAACAGAAATACTTAAATGATGGGATTGGTAAGACTGATTTTTTTTAAAAAAAGGAGTTCCATTTGAAAAAGAAAAAGGCACATATGTTGTTCAAACTCCAGTCTCATTATAGCTGCATCAACATGCTTTGGTTCATCTTTATTTCCCTACAGCACTATAAAACCAGAAGAGATATGTGTATGTATGTATTTCTACTGCTGCATAAATAAGAACACACTATAGGAAATTTACCGAAATAATCACTGTTGAGATCATACAGTACTTGTTCCTGGTTTTTTCTCATATGTGTATTGGAAAGCAAGAGTGGAAAGCAAGTCTTTTCCCCAACACATCTGATGTAGCCACTATGTCTTCAATGTTTATCTGAGGGCATTATTTTCTGACAGCGCTTATCAGGTGCAGGTGCCTTGATCTGGGAAATCAACAGGGTGAAATGAGCCTCTGTCCAATGATGTTCATTGATCAAGACCCAGTTTAGATATTATGACCTCCACGACAGTCCTAGGCAAAGCTTGCACAGGTTACATTTTGGAATGACAACTCCTGGAATCTCTAGGTGGGATTCTGAGAGTTGCAATCCAAAAATGTACCTTTTCCATGCTCTAAGTTAAGTAACTGTGTAAAATGGGTTCAAAGAGAATGTGTTTTTTCTGTCTCTCCAAGCATACCTATGGGAGACAGATTTGGCAACTGCAACTGGTGTGGTCAAATTTGTCTGAGCCACAGTACTACAGAAATAATTAGTGCTAAAAATAAAGGTCATCAAGGGCCTTGTCACACAACACAACTATAACGCTGTGATTCCACTTTGACTGCCATGGTAACTTCTCATGGGACCCTGGGACTGGCAGTTTAAGGGGAGGGACCTTTAGAATCTTCAACCAGATAGCACCTCCACTGCTTCAGAAAACTACAGATCCCAGAATTCCACAGTATAGGACCATTTCAGCTAGACAGAAAAATTGTTCTATAACTGTGCAGTGCCATTGGACCCCAGCTAGTGATTAAATGACATGGGACTTACTCTGGAGGATGTGTTCATTTGTGGAATTCCTCCCCAAGGGAAGTCAGACTGGCTCTGTCCCTTTTCAGCCTTCAGCAGGCTGCCCAAACTGCACTGTTTTATATGGCTTTTGCTCCTGAAAGGTGGAGAGGTGGCCTTGAGTACTGTTTTAAATGTGTTTGAATTTTAGAACTTTTTTATTTATTTGTTTGACTGCATGTTTTTGTCTTTGTGCTTTGTCCTGGGGACTGAGAGAAATGAACAAAAATTTTAATAAATAAATAATCTCCACAATGTGCAAAGTACAGCCCAGCAAAAGTAGAACTCAACTTTTGCCTTGGATTCACCACAGCACTCTCCCACCTGTGTGAAAAAGCACAAAACACCCTCCTATAAACCCACTGAACCTCTCAAATACCTCTTTATCTGGACATATCTCGGCCAAAATAGGTACTGGAAGTGATGTGACATCACTTCTGGTCACCGTTTTGGCAGGGACAGATCTTGAAAAAGGAGATTATTTTCACATGCCATCAGAAACATGTATGGTGTGCAGGTCTGGGGACAGAGAATTGGCCCCTGTCCCCCACAAAATAGCCAGTCTTGTTGGAAAGTCTGAAGCAAAGTCCAGAAATACGTCTTCATACATCTCTGTTAATATCAACAATAGGATGTCACACTGAAACAGTAAAAAAAAGGAAATTTTCTCAGGTGCCTCAAAAAGGTATCTGCATAGGCTTTTATATAAAGGACTATACACACACACACAATGAATCTACGTGGACTAAATAACGCATCTTTACCTTGATTCCAGTCCTGTAGAAACATGCCATGTTTCTCCTTTTCCAATATGAAAAGACTTCTTTTCCATGCCTGAGGGCTTTAAGGTGATTTTAAAATTTTACTCCACTATTTTTGGGAAGTAAATGTGTGATTTGTATTCCAGAATTGGTCTTATAGTGGAATCAGGAGTGGACGGTGGGGAGGGTGGGGAAAAGTTGGTGGGTGGTCGCCTAGATCACCTGACCAATCCCACCATGGAAGGGTCATTCCCTTGTTTGTCTCAGCATCTGGAAGAGACAGAATTGCCTGGTTGTAGGGGGGAGAGACTTGGTATTTCTATGTGAACCTTTGCATACCTACGGTTGTACACATTCACAGGTCAGCATTTCACCTCCCAGAACTTCACTGCTCTACCAGCTTCACTCTATAAAAGTCCAGATGGACAGTCAGAATGAAAGGGAAACAGAGAAAGACTATTTGATTAAGTAAATAGGAAGATATGCACATGCATAATGGGAAATCAAAAACCAAAAAAAATCCCACAGTTGCTGTGGTCAGTCATTTGACAGAATATAAACCAATAGGGCAAACGTGTACACAGTAGTAACAGGCCAATGCACCAATGTGGCTACGTAATGCACCAATGTGGCTACATAATGGAGGTCCTGTGTGGTTTTCCAAACTGATTTCAGTTTGGATTAAAACAGGTGTGTGTGGCAGCAGAGGGGTCAAACTTGGGCAGAGATATTATGCAGCGAAGCTGGGATACAGCTCTCATGTAGATTCAGTCACACACACAAACATGCACACTCATTAAACCCTTTGGAACCCAGACACAATAAACATGCATAGAATTGTGGTATGCATATAGGATTGAATCCTATTGGCTAATCCCAATTTGAGTAGACTCACTGAATCAAATTTTGGAATTGTGACTCAACAGATGGATACATCCTATGAGTTCAATGGGTCTATTCTAGCTGAGACAAAAAAGAGGCCTCAGGACACAGAATGGTGTTATTGAAAGACCAGACAAATTCCAGTATGTTATTTCCCAGCAGTTTTACTGAAATAACATGCTATCTAATTGACAAAAAGAGACATGGATGACACCAGGAATGTATCCACACTATACAGTTGTAGCAATGTGATACCATTTTAATTGCCATGAGTCCAGCCTATGGAATCCTGTGATATATAGTTTGGTTAGAATTCTCTCTGCTAAAGAGCTCTAATAAACTCCCTTGAAGTACAGTAGGAATAGCTGAGCTACATTACAGCTGTGCATTTAGTAAAATATTCTAAGCACCTCACCAAACTACAAACCCAGGATTCCAGAACATTAAGCCATGACAGTTAGACTGGTATCAAAATGCTTTCATTGTGCTGTTGTGGATAAACCCCATGTTCTTCTCTAGAAGTATGTCAAAAAGGAGACAAAAGCTCTGTATGTGTGTTTGTGTGTGCATGCACGCCTTAAAGTTACCTATATTTCAGAGAAAGGAACTTGCAAAACTACCTCTGAGTTTTCCTTGCCTAAGAAAACCCTATGGAATCCATGAGGTTGTTTTAAGCTGACGGGCAACTTGAAAGTACATACGTATACAGATAGCAGAGCTGGGCAAAATACAGTCATGGGTCTAAATCTGGCCCAAAGTCTGTTTTTGCAGCCCCCAACCATCTCAGATTCCTTCTGTCCAGCTTTTCTCTAATAAAAAGAAAGATGGTAAATTTCTTTTCTTGGGATCCTCCACAAGTGGCAATTCACCTTTTCAATATATGAAGGGGATGAATGATTTAACATTTTAAAAAGCCCTCATTTTGCAAAACCAGAAGTAGACTTCCACCCCTCATCATCCCCACTTCAGCATTTTGGGTGGCTCATGTAGCCCCCTTCCTAGAGTGTCACAGGGACACTATATTGTCACCAGCACATGCTGACGTTGGCCTATAGTGCAGTAGTCAATGCTACAGAGTGCAGAATAGAGAATCTATAGTAGATTTGTATACTAGCCATCTTTGTCTTTTTGCCTTTTCTTCTGTCCAAAAACACATCACTGAAATTCTTTGGCAGTATGTTATTGTCTCTCATCCTTAGTGCACTGACCCAATCTTGCTTCCTCTTCCTTTTTATTTTCATAAGTCTTCATCTTGAAGAGTTTAGTAGGTTTTCCCACAAAACCTACAACAATATAAATCACATAACTGCTGATGCTATTTGCAAAGTCACTTTAAGGGTATTACTTCCCATCCCATGGGTTAACAAACAGCATTAACTATCAAGGCCACTGACAGCATGCACCGTACATTCCTGTGCATGCTTACTCAGAAGAGTCCCACTGTGTTCAGTGGAACTTGCACTCATTAACTGTGTATAAATGCTTAATCTTAAAAATGTTTCTCACAGATTTTCTGTTGGGAAAATTACTCTTTTAAAGATAGTCATCAATGTTTTGTTTTATTTGGAGTGCAGAAATAGAGGGTACTGATGAAAATGCTGAAATGTGGGCACTGGTGCATCTGAATGATCCTCTGCAATACACTAACCCATGACCAACCTTTTGCCTTCCAGATGTTGTTGGGCTGCAATCTCCGCCACTATTGACTATGCTGGCTAAGGCTGATGCAGGGTAACAACATCTGGACGGCCTCATGTTGCCTTCTCCTGCTGTATTCCACTGGTCCTCAAATTCTGTTTCTCCAGATATTTTGGACTTCAACTTTCAGAACCTCTTTCAGTATAACAATGAAAAGAAATTCTGAGAGTTGAAGTTCAAAAATATCTGGAGGTTCATGGGGTTTACATCACTGGATAAGGAAAGTTTCAACAAATCCAAGAGGATGTCAGTGTGGTTAATGAGACAAACCAAGAACTCTGTTAGAAGCAAGAAACCTTCCTTCAGAAAATGAAGTTGGGGCTAAATAAAAAGAATAAAAATTTATAAATAAAATAAAATAAATAAAAATAAGTCTTGCACAGTCTCACACAAATGCAAGCAGAAAGTCAAACATGCAAATCTATGCTTAAGGCCAATAAAAAAAAATCTTAAAGTGCACCAAGAGAAGGAAACTAGCTAGGAATGTGGCTAAACCACTGAATGACAAGGGACTTGGAGGTGTGCTACAGAACATTTAACAGATTGCAAAGAAACTATATGAAACTCCTTGCATCTGTCTGTGAAAGAAGTATGCCCATGACTGAATTGTTTACTTCCATTCTTCTGACTTTTTCAGAAGAACTTAGAGAAACCATGGTGACAGTAGAGGATATTGTAGACTTTATGGAGAAATTAAAAATCAGCAAATCACCATGACTAGATGGTATCACCCTGGGAGTTCTTAAAGTATTGCTGATATCACTGATATGTAACTTTACTCTCAGATCAGCCTTTCTACCTGGGATTTGAAAAGTGGATAATGTCCCTTTTTTTAAGGAATTTAGGACATCACCAGCTGGCCACCATAATGTCTATTTTTATTTATAAAACAAATAAAATAATTTTGTTCATTCATTCATTCATTTAAGCAATCTCAAGTCTTTTTTCTAACAGGGGCCTGAAAGTGGCTTACAAAGCAAAATGCTAACACAAAAATTTTAAAAAAGCATTACACAATCAATCAGTGGATAGGATTATGAAAGACAAAATTGTCATGAAGAAGGAGTATGGCTTATATAAAATTAAATCTTGACTCATTAACACTTTGGAGTTAACTCTAGAGTGTAGGTAATGGTGAACCAATAGAAATTGTTTACTTACATTTTCAAAAGACTTCTGACAAAGTCCCTGATCTCTACTCATCAGTTCAAAAATGTGCTTGTGGAACAGTTGGCGACAGTAGGAACAGCACCTATGCAACCATTGAGAAAGTGATTTTAAACTATTTTTATACTCACATAGCACCAACAAGATTCTAGCCAATGTTTTTTGTCAGCCATGTTGGAGAATTTCAAATGAAAGGTGGATTATAAACATTTTTTTTTTAAAAAAACATGGCTAATGTACAGTGTATATTGTAGTACGGGAATCTGAAAGTTTTAGCCATCTAACAGGCTTGTGCTAAGCATTTCATCTTTTTCAAATACAGAAAATACATTTATAACAAATATATTTACATATTATTTGTAAACAGAGCAAAAAAATGTGCTTTCATGGTGTATTTACTTTATTATCTTGCGTACGTGGAAGAAGTTTCAGTTTATAAAAGGACTGGGATGGAGTGGATAAGTGTAGCTGCCCTCTGAGGGATATATCAGGCCAGCTTCAGGCCAGCCCAGGGCTCTTATAAAGAGAAACCAAATTAATTGCTTGCCTAAATGTTGTAAAATGAATCCGGGAAGAGAGCCACAAGGATGTAGGGGGGAGGGAATGTGACATCTGTCACTGGCTGTGGTTAAGCATGGATGCTCTGTGTTTTGCATTGCCTAACCCTGTCTGAACCAAGAACTTCTAATTAGGACAAATAGCCCCAGAACAAGAAAATCATACCAAATTTAAATGTTTCCAGCTGTGATCCAATAAAGCTGTCACAGTAGCCACAGAGCTTAGCCAAGGCACTGGATTATCTTCACTTGTTCATGATTAACATTTGAAGCAATGACTGAAAAAAAAACACCACACCATTTTAATAAAGTGAAAATTAGGTAAACAACATGAAAGGCAGTAATGCCACGAGGATATTAAAGTCCTTATGAACCATCCAGAAATGTTTTGTATTTCTCTATGGTTTACTGGTAATCACTCTGAAGCCTGACTGAGTAACTGAAACAACAGTTTATCAAAGCTTTCTGTTCATACATGACTATAGGCAGGAAGCAGATCAAAATGGCAATGAAACCACTGGGTTTCCTCCAGCCTCCCCTCCCATTGTGGTCCTGATAAATCAGGAGAAAAATTTAACAACACAATGGGCTGCAATCAGAAAGCAAATTTGGTATCTTATGCTTGCTGTTGTGTGCCTTCAAGAAGTCTCTGACTTATGGTAACCCTAAGGCAAACCTATCATGGCGTTTTCTTGGCAAGACTTGTTCAGAGGAGGTTTTCCACTGCCTTGTTGTGAGGCTGTGAGCATGTGACTCATCCAAGGTTGCTTAGTCAGTTTGCATGGACAAGTGGAGAGCAAAACTCTGGTATCCTGGAGTCATAGTCCAACACTCAAACCGCTATACCATACTTGCTCATCCTGTGCTACTACAGCACATATAGAAGCAATCTCTCTCAATCGTTCTCTCTCTTTCTCTCTGTCTGCTTTCCCTCTCCCCCCAACACACAAGGGGTGCTTTCTTTTATGACATTGGCATCATTTGTAAAATGTGCCTCTGAGAACTTATGTTTTTTTTTAATAATTTTATTCACATTTATGTTTTATTGTGGTCGTAAAAGCTAGACAGTGAAAAAGCTGATAGGAAAGAATCAACTTTGAAATGTGGTGCTGGGAGAGACTTCTATGCATACCATGGACTTCCAAAAAGATGATAAATGGGTCCTAAACCAAATCAAGCCTGAATTGTCCCTAGAAGCCAAGATGACTAAACTGAGATTGTCATACTTTAGACATATAATAAGAATATGTGACCCATTAGAAAAGAGAATAATGCTTGGTAAGTTAGGAGACACTAGGAAGAGAAGAAGATCATATTGTGGTGGAGGAACTTAATCAAGGAAGCCACTGATTGGAGATTGCAGGACCTGGACAAGCCTGTTGATAGCAGGGTGATCTTGAGAATTCCCAAATCAATTTTAGAGTGTCCTGCAACCCTCTAGAGAAGACTGGAAGAGTATTTGGGCAGGGTAGGATAATATGTTCTACAGTGGTGCCCACTGTGCTGGCTGACAGACAACATTGTGTACAGCCTCTCAAGGGCAATGAGAGTTAGTGGGTTGGATGCAAATCTACTCATATTAAGCTCCACTGAAGTGAATGAGACCTAAGTTAATGAAATTTACATTGATTTCAATGGGTTTGAATGACTAAATATAGATATAACGCAATGGCTGTTTGCTTTGAACTAAACCACTGGAACTTACTTAAAGCAGGTTTAGTTCCAATCATATCTTGCTGGTAGAAAATACTGAGTATTCTTATGACCATAACATTTGACTTAATAATTTCTTTATCTATGACTTGAGGATGTTGACACATCTGCCGATCTCTTTAAATGAAAGCAAACTTATTTAAATTTCCTTAACTTATGGAAATCTTTAGACTCAAGACAGAATAACATGATTTGCTATTAAAATCCAATGGAGTCTGATCAAAATGTCAGGTTCCAGTTCTAAATTGATGAAATTATTTGATTTTCCACTGGATTCATTTCCAGTTCAGAAATGTGCTTTGTAGATAATATATTTCCTGTTAATTTGTTTGGTTTTGCCTGCCAGTGCAACAACAGCTAGAGAACACAAAGCTCACTGTTTTTTCTTGGTATGTCCCACTGGATGACTTTAAGCAAGTCACACTCTTTCAGACCCAACAACAAGAGAAACAACCTTATTAAGGTAAGAAAAATGTATCTTTAGTTGGAAAGAGAAAGCTAGTGCAACCACAACAGGTGGTTAAAACTAATGTGAAATACATATGTAGGAAAGTATGATTCTCTCTTTAACTACATTTTTTAAAATTTGAATTTGAAGAAGAGAAGTTTTTTGTGTCTGTTCATACTTTCTTATAAATGCATCTGATTAGGAGTAATATTATTATTAGTCACAGGATTGTAAAAAAGACTGTTTCTTTGGTGGCTACTTTTCTTTGGAGGGTGAACCTTGTGTTAAAAGGAAATATATGTATGTGACAACAATCAATTTTGAGAAATGATCACAATATTATTTTTTTTTAAAAAAAGTGTCCATGAGAGGTAAAAAAAAAGGAGGAGGAGAAAACACTGTCTAGCTAATGTTGTCTAAATAGAAGAAGAATATTTCCTACTCTGAATGAGAGGAGGCAAAACATTTCCTCTTTTTTGAACTGGAAGTGAGCTGATTTTACAAGAGTGAGGATTGGCTTAGACTGCAAAAGTGGAGCATTAAGCACATTCATGAAGTAGCAATGCTTTCTCACCCATCACCAGGGTTACCTAGTGCACTCAGGCTTACAACAGCATCTGTACTAATTTGAAAGCCCATGATTAAAACAACTCCCTTGTGTTTTGCAGGAAACAGAGCCCTGGATTGCTAAAGTGGCAAATTTAGCAGCTCAGTTGCTGATAGATTTTAGGATGACAAATATATATATATATATATATATATATATATATCTTTTCTAGTGTCAGCTGTTGCAGATTTGGATATAGCTTGTGAATGAGTAAATGGCAAGGCAGCTTCTATTAGGAGTCCTAGAGGACCACCCAGTGGAGATGGGAAACACAGCAAGTGAAACTAATGGATGTCATTGTTGTCTAAGCTGCACAGTATGTGTTGCATAAAGTAGTTCTTCAGGTTTAAGTGCATATCTGAACTTCCTTTGCTTTTGCTGGATTTTTTAGGAGGAGGATATGGAGAAAGCATATAATCAAGCTCAACCTGTGAATTATTGGTAATAAGGGCCAGGGGCTGCACGCATATCAGATTTTGAAGAGTAAGGAAAAGGCAAAATTCACAGTCAGGTTAAATGGCCCACTCATGGATATATACTTATAACCAATTGCAAGCAAGCACAAAACACTACAGTAGAACATTCTTCTGGAGCAAGAGGGAGGGGATGTTTGACAACTCTCCCCACAGTAATTTTTCCCCTTCTCGGAGTTGCTCTGGAGAATTGGAGGACACTTATGAACAGCAAGAACAATGGGGCTGGGGACTGCATGAGATGGAGGGGGAATCTAAAGCATTGCCTCTGTCCTCAGACTGTCCTTCAGCTGCAGTCTTCTCTGGAGCTCAGTGGCTTCTACAAATGAAAGGAGCCATTACGTTTACGGATTGATACATCTGGATCCAGCGCAGTCTATTTTGAAATCACTTCCTGTAATTACTATTTTATATTTCATAAGGGACCAATCTAATGGTAGCTTTTATTTTTAATTTTTTAAAGAAAACAGATTGGTGATTTCAGTATGCATAGCTTGTTCCTGGACATGCTTTATTAAAAACAATAGCAGTCATTGTCTGTCCTTCTGTTGTCCCCTTGCAAAACCCTATCCTGGGGTCTAGGACTTTGATATAAAATTAATCTAACCCACCAGAGCGGTCACTGGAATGTGCATGTAGACAATAATGGTTGTACGATTGAAAAGAACCAGATCAGGCCAGTAAAATCGCCAGTCACGTAGCAACAGGAGACCTCATGTTGTGATAACCCATGGTGGACAAAAGGCCCTTTAACCTTTAAGGAGTCCACTTGAAGGGAGTAAAAGTATTCCCGGAAAATTGGGCACTGGAAGCAATAAAACCTTATCCGATCTATCTCCAGAAACTCACACCACAGCCTCAAAGCGGAGGAAGATCCTGTTATTTAGATGACACTTTGTTATCTTCCGAGAAATGCTAGGTGTGGGGGTGTTTTTCTTATTCTGTCTCTGTTTGTGTTCCCCGGGAAACGATTTGCTTTCAAAATAAATTTTTCCTACAAATAGTCCCTGTTTTTGGGCTAGTTAGGCAGGTGGAGGAGAGAGAGGCAAGGAGAATAAGTGTGATGCCTCCCTACCAGTCCCCCTCCCTCCTCAGTGTCTCTTTGCTGAGCTGACTACTTCCTGGACCAAGACTTCAGGAGGAGGTGCAGTATTATCCCTCAACAATCTCTCTCTATCTTATTTCCACTCTTTATTTCTATTAGCCCTTGGATGTGAGTGTGCGAGTGCGAACTATTACTATTCAGTAAATTCATTCATTGGACCTTTTTGTGTGATTTCTGATTGAGCCTGACCCCGTAAACATTGGGTTAAAGATCCTTAATTACCCTGTCCTCTTGCATTGCTAATGCAGTGGTCAGAGCTAATCTTCCCCACAAGTGACAATTTGACAGGCATTGGGAATCCCCGTAAGGGACCCCCAGCAAGCAGGGTAACACTTCTGCCCCACCACTTTCTCAGGCTTGTTTGGTGGGAACAACCCCTTGTCAGTGGCTGCTTCCAGACTTTGGAATACCCTCCCTAGGGACACTAGGATGGTTCCCTCTTTGCTCTCCTTCCACTGGCAGGTGAAGATTTTCCTATTTTGTCTGGATTTTATTGACTGTGAAGGGCTTTTCATGGTGTGCTGTTTTTCTGACTTATTATATTCTGTCTTTTAATAAATTTTAAATGGTTTTAACTCTATAGTTTAATTGTTTTAAAATTATACACCCAGACATACTGATGCTTTTGTGTGTTTTAAATGTGTATTGGTTTTAATAATCTGAATGCTGCCATGCCCACTGTGGCACTTTCTTTCTGTGGTGGTGGGATTGTGTGCTGTTCTGAGGGAAGAGGCTATGCTGACAATATTGGTGCTGCTAGTAGGGTCTCTCATGTCCGACAGACTTTAGCTCAGGAGCCACACTAAATGTGCCAAACAGCTCCTGGACAGCAGCAGTAGTGGATGGGTGGGAGACACTGGCAGAAGATCTCTCAGAAACAATGCAATAGCACTTGTTAGTACTCCACAGAAGGAGGTACTGGTAAACCACTATTTTCTTGAAAAGACAGTCCAAAATGAAGCAAGAGATGGTGCCAGAAGATGGGACTCCCAGGTCAGAAGGTACTCAGTGAGCTACTGGGGTACAACAGAGGACAACTGCAAGTAGTGCTGTGGCTAATGATGCAACTGGACTCAAGCTGATAGGATGTTCAGGTGTTGACATACTCAGAACTGAAAGTAAAGCCTAAAGCTGGACAACAATTCATAGGAACATGAAAGGTGAAAAGCATGAATCAACGAAAGCTAGACACAGTAAAACAAGAACTGAACAGATAAACATTGAGATACTTGGGATGAGTGAGCTAAAGTGGATAGTGATGAGATATTTTCATTCAGGTAAGTACACTGTGTTTTACTCAGGAAATGAAGAAATAGGGTGACATTAATAGCAAGAAGAGACATAGCAAAAGCAGTCAAAGGATATATGTTGTGTCCCAGGCAGACCAGCAGTCAATTAGGAAGCAGCAGAGCAAGGCTTACCCACAAAGGCAAGAGCAGGGGTAGTCCAAACAAAATTCAAGTTCCAAAGCAAACAAATCCACAAGGTAAATCTGAGTCATTGTCAAACAAGCATAGGTCCAATATAGTCAGGCATCCAGAGACCACAGGACAGGGTTTCAACAACCAGGAAGATCAGTTGTCAACCCTGAGAGGGATGGGCCAGCTGGCTGCCTTTTATCCGACTAATGATGTTGCCACAAATGTTCTCTCATTAAGGCTCATTTATTATTTAAACGAGCTGAGTGGCAGAGCCCCTCTTCCTGGCATCATCTCTCACACACAGTAAGAGTCTGTGTTGCCTTGTCTTCTGATACTTGTTTCTCCTGCTCAGGCCTCTGCTGTTGGTTGTTATCTTCCATTAAGCAAGCTTCTGGGGAAACTTCTGCCTCAGATTCAGAATCCTCCTTCTCACTGTCAGGGTCTCCAAGGCAGAGCATGACATCATAATGCAAAGTGTGACTGAATGATATCAATAAGTCTTCAGGGAAAACTTATCAATATAAACATATTCCAAAGTTATGTCCAATCACAGAGACAGAAGAAGAAGACGCCAAATGATTCAGTGCAAGAGTCCAGGAGGAAACTGATCTCACACACAAAATAGGACTTCTTGTTAATCATAGGCAATTGGAATGCAAAACTAGGGCCATTTCTACACTACATTGTTCTAATGCTATTATTCCACTTTCAACATCGTATGGAATCCTGAGGTCCTTCCCTAAACTGCAAACCCCAGGATTCCATAGGATGTTGAAAGTGGAATAATAGCACTATAATAGTCTAGCGTGGAAACGGCCTAGGAAACAGAGCAAAACCAAATATTGTAGGAGAATTTGGCTTAGAAATGAAGAAATGTTATGTTCCTACAATGTGTTGTGCAAGAAATGAATCAGAAGAACAACTGATTGAATTTTGTGAAGCCAACAGTTTGTTCATCACAAACACACTCTTTAGGCAACCAAGAAGATGACTTTATACATAGACAACCTTATGGCCAATAGACCAATCAGATAGACTATATACTTGGAAGCAGAAGACAGAGAAGCTCAATTCTCTCTGCAAAAACAAGAGCAGATTGTAGCACAGACCATGGATTGGTAACACCAAAAATTAGAGTAGAACTAAAGAAGACTACCAAAATACAACCTGAAAAATATCTTTTTAGAATATAAAGATAATTTTTAAAACTAGATTCACCTTTATTAAATCTAATTGACTGGGAGCTAGATGAACTCTGGACTGAAGCTGCGGATGTTATAAAGGAGGAATGCAAAATCCCATGATCTGTAGCCAAAAATAATGAGGAGCTTCAATGGATGACATATGAAACTCTTCAAATAGTTAAGGACAGATGAGAAGCAAAAGTAAAATGTAACAGAAATAGAGTCAGAACCCCAAATGCAACAGTTCAGCAACTTGTATGCAGGGACAAGGAAAACTACTATAATAATTAATGCAGAGAAAAAGAAGATAACAACAAATAAGGAAGAAAGGGAGAAAATCGAGAAATCAAAGAGAAATTTAAACCGTGAGTGGGGATGCTCTGTGACCAGCAGGGAAATATATTACAGGACAAGGTAGAACCATATGAAGATCAACCACTAATTTTAGAAAATGAAGTGAAAACTGTATGCAGAGCACTTGAGAGAAATAAATCACCAAGAACAGATGGCACACCAATATTACTGGTTCATGCTACAGAGAAGGATTCCACTCAAATGCTTACTAAAATCTGTCAGTTTGGCGTACAGATTGGAAATGATCGATATACATTCTATCACCACCACCAAAAAAGGGGGACACCAGGGATTTCAGTAAGCAAAGTGATGCTCAACATTCTACAACAACAGCTTTTACCATATACAGAACTGAGAAATGCGTACGTGCCAGCTGGGTTCAGAAGGAAGAGGTATGAGGGATCGTATTGCAAACACATGTTGGATAAAGCAGCACACCAAAGAATTTCAGTAGAAAATCAGCCTGTGCTTTATAACTGATAGCAAAGCTTTTGATTGTGCAGACTATAAAAAACTATGAACCATTCTTAAGTGGGTGTACCACAACATTTGATTTTCCTAATGCATAACCAATACTCAGGACAAGAGGCCACTGTTAGGGCAGAATACAGAGAAACAGAATGGTTTCCAGTTGGAAAGAGGGTCAGGCAAGGTTACATTATATTACTCTATTTATGTAACTTTTACACTAAACATATCATACACAAAGCTGGATTAAACTCTGAGGAAAGAGATTTGAAATTGGAAAAAGGAACATCAAAAATTCAAGATATGCAGATGCCGTCATACTACTAGAAGAAAGTAGTGAAGACTTGGAACGATTGCTGAAGAAAGTCAAAAAAGAAAGTGGAAAGGCAGGTTTACAGCTGAACATTAAGAAAGCAAAATATTGACCGCTAATGATTTACATAACTTTAAAGCAGACAATGAAGACCCTGAGACAGTGAAAGATTTCTTATATCTTGCTTCAATCTTTAATCAGAACAGAGACAACAGTCAAGAAATCAGAAGACTTGGATTTGGAAAGGCAACTATGGAGGAAATAGACAAGATCCTGAAGTGTCAAGATATATCATGAGTAATGATGTTAAAATTGTCCACGCGATTCTTGGTTGCATCAATAGGAGTAGGGTATCTAAATCGAGGGAGGTAATGGTACCACTCTATTCTGCATTGGTTAGGCCTCACTTGGAATACTGTGTCCATTTCTGGGCACCTCAAAGCAAGAAGGATGTCGACAAGCTGGAATGTGTCCAGAGGAGGGCGACCAAAATGGTGAAGGGTCTGGAAGCCGTGCCCTATGAGGAGCGGCTTAGGAAGCTGGGGATGTTTAGCCTGCAGAAAAGAAGGTAAGAGAGAACATGATATCCATGTTAAATATTTTGAAGGGATGTCATGTTGAGGAGGGAGCAGGCTTGTTTTCCGCTGCTCCAGAGATTAGGACAAGGAGCAATGGATTCAAGCTGCAGGAAAGGAGATTCCACCTGAACCTCAGAAGAACTTCCTGATGATCAGAGGTGTCTGGCACTGAAATATGCTGCCTTGGAGTGTAGTGGAGTCTCCTCCTTTGGAGGTTTTTAAGCAGAGGCTGTATGGCCATCTGTTGGAAATGCCTTGATGGGTGTTCCTGAATAGCAGAGGGTTGAACTTAATGGCCCCTGTGGTCTCTTCCAACTTTATGATTCTATGATTTCCAGTTTCTGTGCATAGTTCTGAAAGCTGGACAGTGAAGAAATATGATAGGAAGAACATTAACTCATTTGAGATGTGGTACTGGAAGAGAGTTCTGTAGATAACTTACACTGACAAAAAAGACCAATAAATGGATCAGGCAAACCAGTCCTGAGCTCTCCCTAGAAGCCAAGATGACTAAATTTAGGCTATCCTGCTTTGGACATACCATGAGAAGACATGACTCACTAGAAAAGGCAATAATACTTGGCAATGTGGAAGGTATTAGGAAAAAAAGGGAAAACTGGAGTGCAGATGCATAGACTCAGTCAAGGAAGCCACAGCCTTGAGTTTGCAAGACCTGAGCAGGACTGTTGATGATAGGGTGACTTGGACATCTCTCACTCATAGGGTCACCATCAGTTGAAATCAACTTGACACCAGTTGACAACATCAACAACAAAGCTACCACAAATCCCATTGTTGAGGAAAAGATGGGATGATGATGATGATGATGATGATGATGATGATGATGATAGCAGTAGTGGAAATAGAAACAGAAATAGATCAAAAGGGAGAAAATTGTGATTGTTCTGAGAGTGTTGGACTGCAATTCCCTCATCACTGGTGTTATGATGCCTAGGATTATGGAAGTTGTAGTTTAGCAACATCTTGCAGACTATGTATTTCCTACCCCATTCAAGAACAATTTGAAAGTATATTTTTATAAATAGTGAGTTATTTCTGACTTCTTAGTAATAAATGTATAACTGTTACTTTTGACTGTAAGTTAATGAGGGATAACTTCATTCACTTTTAATGTAACTAAATTTGCATTTATCTTTACAAGTATGAGTTGTGGCCTCACTAAATGGTGTAGAAGGAATATAATGTGGTGGCTTATGGACTGGTTTGTGCTGTACCACATGATTCTGTGTTTAGTTTTTTTTAAGTAACTAAATTATTTTGAAAAACAACATATTGTAATTACTTTTAAGAATTGCATCAATAACGGTAAGTACTTATTCTGGGTGTTCAAAACCTAACAGCAATTGATTACTTTTAAAAAGTAAATTCCAAGTTGTGGTCTAAAGCTGTTGACGAGAAATATTGTTTCAGTTCACCTTTGATAATACTTCAGGGTGACCATGAAGAGAGAAAATGGCTCCCCCTGCCCTGTGTTGCTGAAAAAGCCCAAAGATACAGGACACTGAAATGACAGATTCTTTACCTCCTAGGGATATTTCTGTGAGAAGGTAGGTGGTCTAGCATTGTGCTTTTCTTGTCTGCCTCCCCAGTTCTACCATGCCCCAACAGCAGGTCATTGCGTCATTCACTTACATTAAGCAGTATGACTGGGGTTCTGTTTCAACATTTTTATTAAAGGGTACTTTGCAATCTGAGGGTTGGACTAGGACTCCAGGAGATCAAGGTTCAAATCTCTGCTTGTCCATGGAAACCCATCAGTGGTCTTGGGCAAGTTTCACTCTGTCAGCCTAAAAGGAAGGCAATTCCAAAACTCTTCTGAAAAAGTCTTGCCTGCCCTGCCCCTAGGGTTTCCATCACTCAGGGTTGATTGCAGGCACAAAAAAGCAACATCAGAGTTGCTTTTAAACACAGATTAGGCAATTATATTTTTATGCTAGGTCAAGCCACCCTCCGATCACTCAACTGAGTAGTGATGACTTAGCCAAAATTAAAAATAATAGGACTGGATTTGGAGACCTGTTTGCCCAGTTCTTTGTAGCTAATGCAGGGTTGCATTTGTGTGTCTCGAACAAGTCCAGCCTCGTCCTTGAGTAACAACATCTTGTTCTGAAAGAGAAGGAAGTTTTGTGCAGTTTGTGATAAGTCACTGATGTGCGTCTACACATATCCTGTATTTAAAAGAAAGGTCTTTTTTCCAAATCCACAGAGATTTCTAAGTAAAGTAATTCACTGTATCCTGGCCAGAGTGGTTTGTCTTCTTTTGTATTTCACACTTCAGTGGTTGGCTTCTTTGTAAAAGTGCACTGTGCATTGTAAAAGTACATTAATTTTGATTACAGATCTTGATCAGGGATAAGATAGTTTCAGATCTTTTCAGGTGTGGGAAGGTCTTTGGGGAAAATGTTGCAAACACCAGCTGTTTCTCATAATGCCGGTCAAATTAACCACTAATAAAACCTCTGAAGACTTTTCCCCTCTGCAACAAAATACTTATTCCTGTAACTCTCAAGGGAGTTTCAGATGAATACAGGGATTCCTCAGTTAAGAAAGCCTCTGACAAAGAAGCTCCATTTTATAAAGTCCTTAATGCCCCTCAGTATTCCTATTTCCTCCTTATCTCTTTCTAATAGAATGGGCATTTGAAGGATGCTGAAGGATGACTGGAGAAATACAGCTTTTGGTGTTGGGTTGTCACAGTGTGTCTGTAGAAAACAATTCAATAAGCTTCACCTGGAGAAAAAAATAAGTAGTCTGCTCTAGGTGATCTTACTATAGCTGTGTGTGCCTGCCTAAACAGACAAAGTGAACAGCAGCTGCTTCTAGAATCTCTTACTTACTCTTAAAAAAGAGAAAACAAGTAAACCTGCCTTGCCAGATACACCCAGAATGTTAAAACACATAGATTTGAAAGTTTGGCCATCATAATTGAAATCATTAGAGTAGTGGGAGCCGGTAGAAGGAAAAAAGTCATCCCTGAACACATTTCAGAAGAAGCTTTCAAGTGGTCTCCACAAGGTTAAAAATGTTTTTGTTTACTTATGCTGCGTGTGCATATTGTCAGTTTTGAAGAAAAAGTTTTCTGAAACATCTTGAACTACTCTTCTTTTTTATGGTGTAGGAACCTATCCCTGTTCTTTCCATATTATTTCAACTTTTTGATTAGCTAAGTAATGTCCATTAACAGACCCACTTAGTTAACTGAGGTATATCTCCACAGTGACATTGTTACCCTGAAAATTGGGGGTATCTCGAGGACACCCAAACAGTCTTCAAATTAAGAGAATTAACAGAGAAACTCAAAGCTTGTGAGAGATCAGGGCAAGGGATCTATAACCCTATGTCTAAGGGGTGAGAACCACGCAAAAGTCAGAGGAACAATCTAAAGTAACTTTATTAAAACTAACAGAGAAGGTCGCAACACACGTTAACAAATAATCCTACAATCGCACAAGGGCTACAGAAATGAAGTTGGAAAGAAGAGACAGTTGGGAAAGAGGGCATACGGACCTTAGTCTAGGCATCCTGGAGAAGGAGGAGATTAGCGAAGACTTGGTGTAAAGCACTGGGCTGGATCCCGGGGCTGGAAGGCTGGAAGCAGCGGGGTTCCACGGCAGGTCAGAAAGGCAGGTCGCATTTAGCTCTCAGCAGCATCTGAGAGGCTTGAGTGGGACACCTCGGTAGCAGCGAAACGGGCCCTTGTCCGGTCTGGGAGGCTCTCCAAAGAGGCTCAAAAAGTGAGGATTTTTATAGCCAATTTCTGTCCTCAGGCCAGGTATCAGCTAGCAAAGTGGCATTAATTGCAGAATATAATGTTAGGCGAATATCATGACCTCTTCTCAGTATTGTTTCTCCCAGGAAAGTCCAGGTACATGATAGGCTTAAAATTCCAAACTGATAGATTTTGTTTGTTTGGCTACGCACAGTTCATCAACGCAGCTTGGGGTGTGACTGTGTCCAGGAGCGAGTCTATTGTCTGCCTAGAGATACGTGACTCGGAATAATAGGTCAGTCTTTTAGCCTAAAGGATGTTGTCTACATTCCCATACAGCAGCAAAGGGCGTTGATGGTCTTAAGAATCTAATTGAAAATCAATTTTTACTTGCAGCCGACCTTTGCTAGCCGATATCCAATATGGGGGAAGTCATGCCAATTTTAAGGGCCCTCGCTTAGGGTTACTCTGGGGTGTAACAACATGTTCAGAGAATGTGTTAGAGGGTTGCTAGGCCACATCATGGACTTGTCACACATTTCATTACCAGTGCAGTTGGTGTACATGAAACTATGCATGCCCCCTCCCTCTTGTGGAATTCCTTCGGAGAAGGGAGATCCTTTGTGAGCCAGGAGCTCTAAATGCACGTATCAGCACACAGGTCAGGACTCTTTACACCTGTATCAGACACATAGATGGTGGAAGTGTAGCTTCTAGGCTTGCCAGGGAGAGAATAGGAATGCCTGGAACATTATTCCCCCCCCCCGCCATCCCATGCTTTAAACATGTAATAACTTCTGTGTAAACCCCACCCCACTTACTTCTCTGCTATAAAGTGTTTGTTATGTGCACATTGTTAATTTTTGAAGAAAAAGTTTGCTGAAACATTTTAATCACATGCTTGATTTGGTGGGTTACCTAATGGGACCAGAGTGAAGATCTTACTTATGTTTTAAACCCAATCTGTCAATTACTTTGAGTACCTCCTGAGCACATAACTAGATTTCTATAGCCTTTTTTGCTGTAGAATGCACAATTAGGAACCAAATTTATAGTAGTTTGAATGTTCAACTGCAACCCTGGGGACCAGGATTCAATTCCCTGTTTGACCATGGAAACCTGTGGGTGGTTCCATTTTTCCAGCTGCTTTAATGAAGGATGAAACTTAGCTAGCTCTGCTAAGTTGCATACCCCTGAGGCATTGTGCCAGTATCAGGTTTTTGTGCCCGATACACAGGGAGTCTGAAGACCCTGCACAAGCCAGGATCAGGTCCCACAAAGTGTCTGCATGGGAACAGGCCACAGTGGTCCCAAGACTTTAGGACAACCACACACTTCGGTGGCACCAGGGTGCCAAGGGTATATCACCCTGCCATATGGACACTACATTTCAGAGTCTGTATCTCTTGTATATATGTATATAATCTTTTTACATATATTTCTATTCACAGAAGTAAGACACCTTTGTCTGTTGCAGCTGTATCTCACCTATTGTTAAAGCTCTCCTGCACTTGGATTTAAAGAAACAGTACCTCTCTTCTGGATTGCTATTGGCAGTAGAGGAGAATAATTAAATACTTAAGTTTTTCTTTTTTTCTTACTTACTTTTATCTTGGGATTATGTACTTTTTTGTTGTTTATTTGGACTTAAGAAAATTTTGGATTTAGTTGAAGGCACACAACAACAATGAGCAGAATATTAATTTTGCCAGTGGCTCTTCAAGCAGTAAAGCGAAATCCCAAGACTGGCCAAACAGTGTTGAGAGAGAGAGGGGAGGGCACAAGTCTGAGAGTGGCTCGAGATTTCCATGTCAGAAGTGTGGTGAATCTGCTCTGGGTTTTATCCCAGACTTGAGACTTGGTTTTATCCAAATGGTGAGCCTCTTAAAGGAATAGGGTTCAGCACCTTGGATAGCTCCTTTAAATAAAGTTTTAAATAAAACCTGGCATGATTACCCATCACCTGACCTGAAAGCCACCCCTGAGCAGGTCCTCTTGCCTGGTAAGGCTGGGAGGGAAGTGAGTAGAGGGAGAGCTCCATGAGCACAGAGGGTTAGAAAGAAAAAGATTTGAAGGGAGAAGGAGGGAAGAGAAAGAGAACAGGGAAAGAGTATCAGTCTTGCAAAAACAGTATTCTTGCTCACCTTCCAAAGGCAGCTATATCTGCTAATCTGCAGTGCTTAAACCAATTTGAAGATATGAGGATCAACCTAGATGTGCTGCTTAGCTGCATGCAGGTTGTCTTTATTTTGTTTTACTTCATAGATTACAGAGATGGAAAGCTGCAAACTAAGCCTTATGAATTTGTTGTGTTTTCAATAAGCTGTCCATTCCTATTTATATTACAGTCCTCCCTCCACATTCATGAGTTTGATGTTTGCAAATTCGATTATTCGTGAGCGTGCATGCCTTCCCCCCAATTCCTCTCCTTCCCTTCCCATGCATTTTGCTGCAGCATGGAGATCTCAAGCTGAGGCAAAATGGAAAAGATTTGGTGGGGGAAGCTCCCAAGAGCTTTCCTTTCTTCCTCTGGAGTTTACCCCTCCTCTTCCAATCCATTTTCTTTGTGCTAGGGCAAAATGCATGGTAAGAGGGAGGAGGGAACTTTGGAAAAGGAAAAGAAAGCTCTTGGGTACCTTCCCCCTCACCCCATTCCCTTCCATTTTGCATGGGAACAGGAAGGCGAGGAGTCCAGGTAGGAAATGGGAGAAGTAGCCTATGGGGGAGTTATTTGCGATTGTTCCACTTCTGCGAGGGTTCAATACCCCAAACCCTTGCGAATGTGGAGAGAGGATTGTATTTCTATCTATACTGATAAACATTTATCCAACTATTTCTGCCCCAGTTTTCTACATATAATTCAAGTTTCTGGAAGGGATATGTGAGCATCTGAATAAGCCACATATTTTGTTTTTGGTTTAGAGCAGTGGTTCTCAACCTTCCTAATGCCGCGACCCTTTAATACAGTTCCTCATGTTGTGGTGACCCCCAAGCAGAAAATTATTTATTTATTATTTACAATGCCTCCTCCCCCCTGGCAAAGGCCGCTTCACTGGCCAGGAATGGGAGGGGGGCGGGCAGGGAGGGAAAGAGGAGCTGCGTGTCTCCCCAGGAAAAAAACTCCGAGAACTGCCCCCCGGGCTCTACTTCTGCTTTGCTCTCGTTTTGCTCTCGTTTCCGCAGTGTGGGAAAAGTTTCCAGAGTGTCGACCCTGGCCTGGGGGGGGAGGAATCCCAGCACCTTTGTCTTTTGCGCCGGGCGTAGCTTGGCCCCCAGTCCTTCTGCAGCGCTCCCCTCCGTGGCGAGTGGGGCAGGGGCTGTGGCGAGGAAGGGGCCTGCCCCCCATGCTGCCGCCACCCCCCCAAGCTGGCCTGTCAGATGGGAGGTTCTCCCGGTAGTGGAGAAGGGGAGCGATTTCAGTCCCTTCTGAACAGGGGGCAGGAGGACGCGATCATGTGGCTCGCACTTGCGCGCCACCACTCCTGGGCCTTTTCGCACGTTACCTTATCACGGAGGTAGGGGAGTGCCATTCATGCAAGCAGGTTCTTGTGCAAGGCACTCTCTTCGCTGCTTCTTTGTCCCGCAGCTGGCTTCCTGGTCACGCGACCGCCCTGCCCCTTCCTCCCCCAGTGCAGCCTACAGCTCCCAGGCTGCTCTAGATGTATTATTCCATCAGCAACAGTTCCACAGGCAGAGTTCTGGTCTTACCACAATCATCTGGATGTATTCATTCTGGATTGTCCAAAAAGGTGACTCTCCATGTATAGTGCAACTGACATCTTTGAATGCCACTGACAGGATTCTGGTCCAACCAAGGAATATTCTTCCTTCATCATATGAAAAAGTAGATTTGGGTTTAGAATTCACAACGATCCAGGAGCTGGTTTTGGAAATATTCAGAAATGGCTCCCCAGACAGGTCGCATGACCGCCCTCCCTTCCTCCCACAGTGCAGCCTACAGCTCCCAGGCAGCACTGCGGAGGAAGGGGCGGTGCGGTCGCGCGACCAGGAAGCCAGCTGCAGGACAAAGGAGCAGTGAAGAGAGGGCTCCCCCCACCTCTGCGATAAGGTAACGTGTGGAAAAGGCCCAGGAGTGGTGGTGCGCAAGAGCGAGCCACGCGCTTGCTTCCTCCTGTCCCCATGGTGGGAGCACATTATCTGTCTGATAATGTAAATGTTACAACTGCTTGTGTGGAGGTTGCTACTGTGGAGTTCTGGTAGTGGGAATAACAGTTAGAGCTCCATTCCACTTGCTTT
This sequence comes from Iguana delicatissima, assembly GCA_948472985.1. NCBI lineage: Eukaryota > Metazoa > Chordata > Lepidosauria > Squamata > Iguanidae > Iguana > Iguana delicatissima. The sequence continues at coordinate 369,133 of CAOKZL010000072.1, read as the reverse complement.
TGTTGTTCCCTGCATTGAGCTCTTGTTCTTCAGTTATCAAGCTCCCAGAACAATTTGTGTAATATTAACACAACAAGAGTCCCTATTTCAGGTTAACAATCTGAAGGAAAAAAAAGGGATGGGGACATAAAGAGGGTTCTGCCCCTCCCAATAAGTATTCTGTATCCCACAACATTTTTCTTTAGTCCCCAGGTTATAACTGTCTACAATGTTTGCATTGTCTCATTCAGTTTGCCTGCCCCTTTTCTTTGGAGGTCTAAATGCTCTAAATGCTCAAGTAAAGTTTTTTTTTAAAGAAAATTTTTATTGGTATTTCCACACATGGAGTAGCTAGATATACACTACTGTTATGGATATATCCCCCATTCCATATTTATTTTTCCTCAGTTGAATTATACCTTATCTTTCATTTTCACACAAAAGAAATTTTCTGCTTTATCATCTCATAAATTTGTATTTTTAACCAGTCCATTACCCCTTTCCATTCCCTTTCAAAGTCCTGGGTAGCTTTGTTTTTCAGAGAATTTGCTAATTTTTCAGTCTCTACCATATCCAGGATTTTTAATTTCCATTCCTCTAAATGGATTTCTATCTTTTCTTTCCAGTGTTGGGCGTATGTCAACCTTGCTGCTGTGATCAAATACAACAATATCTTCTGATGTCTTCTGGTCTCCCTGTTCTGACCTAACGTATTCAACAAATAGAATTCTAGTATCATTTCAAACTTCACTTTACAGATTTTTTGAATTTCATCATGTATTACCTTCCAATATTTCTTTGCCTTCTGACAAGTCCGCCACATATGAAAGAAGAAACCCACCTTGTCCCCATAAATGCTCAAGTAAAGTTTTAAATTACTGTAATGATAGAAATTTGAGGATTGAAGGAAAATTGGCAGGGGGCAGAATTCTTATTTGGGTGGGGCAATGCCTGTACAGCCAGACCCTGGAGAAGGAAGATGAAAACAAGAAAACTCAGGCAGAAACCCTTGATTAGGTTCTTGAAAGGACTGATGAAGCATAGCTGAGATGTTATAAGAGAGGACGACATTGGTAGGCTTCTTAGTCATGGTGACCACCTAGAACTGAAGCAGTTCAAGGAGAGAAGGAGGAAGAGCCAAACATTGCTAATGTTTCTGTGGTGCTCAGAAACTGAAAACAGTATGTTAATATCTATGTTGTTCTCTCATCACGCATTACATTAGAATGACAAGAGCAACGTGATTACCTTTTACCATTCCAACAAGAATTGCAGATACATTCCCATTTTTGCTCAGTGAGTAACATTTAGTTGTTACTGCACAAAAATGTTACTTCGGTGGGGGAGGTGGATTTTGAGGTTAATCTAAAAATATTACACTAACAGTAACAAATAACTCTTAAGAATAAATACAAATAAAGGCTTTTTTTAAAAGTATATTTTGAGAGTTTTGTTGTTGCTGTTTGCTTCGTATGTCTCCCTGATGGAATGGCCCTTGAGTGACAATTGAGGGAAAGACAGCCCTTTTTTAGATGGCACTGTATCTCTCTCTCACTCTTTTCTTTGGCCAAGTGAGAGCATCTTTCGTATGCCAACCTATCTGTTGCCAAATCCAGTACCCTTCCCCCCCCCTTTTCATATGCTGTGTTGCTGGTGCATTACATCCTGGTGAAAATTTGCATGAGCTTTGCCCAGGAAATTCCCCTTCTACCTGTGGGTCTCCTTTGCTCAAACAAGGTGAGCATTGTCCAATGGGAAGCACTTCATTTAGTCCAGTCTTTGGCAGCCTAGATCAGATCTGTGGATTTCAACTTCCAGCAACCTCAGCCAGAATGATCAGGGATGATGGAGACTATAGTCCGCATCATATGGAGATAGTCAGGTTGTGGTAGCTATCTAAAATTATTAGCCCCATATTTTTACTGAGCTTAGCTTTTCATTTTTGTTTTTAAAAATACATTTGTATTCTAAATAGAGCTTCAGATATAATCCATATTGAGATATCACTGTTGTCACATTTCTAACTGCATAAGCAAGGGTATTAGTGCTATTTAATTTATATTCATAACAAAACAAGCTAGTTGTAAAATCAGTAGGTGATGATGATTAAAAACAATATCCAAATGTAAAGTGAAACAGAGCTGATTAATATAGCTCACAAAAGTACAATTTCCTTTGACTGGAACCAGATGTGCTCGAGGTTAAAAAAAAAGAGCTTTCATATTTAACAGAACAGTTTGGAATATCATTAGCTTTCATCTGAAAAAGTAATCATTTTAATTTAGTTATACAAATGCAGGGCATGGTGATCCATCAGCAGATTATGTTCTTCATTAAAACAAAGTGAGAACTTTGTGCACTGGGGCAGATGTACTGCAACAATCAGAAGATAATGTATTTGTGATAATATTTAGGCTTTTGGTTGTCATAATACATGATTCCAGGCTTCTGCAATCCTATACATGTATCATCAAAAGCAAATCCCATTGTGTTCAATGGAATCAATACGTGGGTATAAGACTGAAGCCATAGAGATGAGAATGACATTGAATAATCATAGGCTAACATAAACACTGAAATTAATATTTTTAGAAAACATTGTGACATATTCCTGTGTAAAATAAGACCCTCTTCTGGGTTGATTCTAATAAGCACGTAAGATTTACAAAAGAGATCTATGGCTTTAAATATCTAATACAGCCATGCATACTTACTGAAACCATTTCTTATGATTTTGATGAAAACTAGTATTGATAATCTTATCTTGGAAACTAAGCAGGGTCAGCCCTGGTTAGTGCTTGTGTGGGAGATCACCAACATATACCATGTGCTGCAGGCTAGATTTCAGAGGACGGAACTGGCAAAACCCCCTCTGAGTATTCTTTGCTTAAAGGTTGCCATAAGTCAATAGGTGTGTACATACACAGTGCTGTATTACTATGGACACAATTCAAAAGATTACATGGGCAATCTTCAGCAGAGACATTGCTCATCTGGTCCAACTCCTCTCATAATGGTTTCATAACTGGTTTCAAAGGATTTTGCCTGGGGGTTTTATGGATAGAAGCAATATGCTCAAATGTAACATAAACATCATTACTGTCAACAAGAAGGAAAAAAAACAATGAGAAGACTGCTCTATCAAACTTTCATAGGAGGCGGTGGCTCAAGAATTCCCATAATCTAATCTTGAATCTGTGTATGAGTATGTATGAAACAAAGGTGTCAACTTTGTCTGGAAAGATTAAGTGGCAGAATCTATCAACTTCAAACATAAAGCATTTTGTACTTCTGATGATACCTGTTGGCAAAAGGGATATCCATTTTCCCTCCAGTTGCCTGACACCCTGGCATTATTAAGATCTACCTGTACCTGGTTTCGTATTTTACCACGATCACACTCTTCACTGGGCAAAGTATAGCTTTTCAGAAGTTGTTGGACCTCAGCTCCCAACATTCCTCATCATTGGGTATCCCAGCTCAGGCAGATGGGATCACCTGTGAGGTAGGGCTCTTGAGAGTCGTAGTCCAGCATACCTGGAGGCTGTGAGGTTGGGCTATTGATCAGTGGCGTATCTAGCATAAACAGTGCCTATGGCAAGCATAGAAGTTGTGCCCCTACCTTCTTAGCCTTACCCCCTCTCCACCCCTACATGCACAGCTTTTTTGTGCCCCCGTCGCCACTGCTGCCTGGGGGACGTACTCTACTTGCCCCACCCTAGATACACCTTTGCTATTGATGCCTGTGTAGTTCTCATGTTACCCTTTATCTAGTGTTCTAACATACCTGGATGGAAGTAAGACCATCTCAACAACTATTCTTTTCAAAAACTTTGCCCCTTTGAAAATTATCTGTTCCAGGGCCAAATCACTCTTTTGTGCTTTGTTTTCTAAGGCCTAAATCATGATGGGGAAAAGTACAGTAGGATTCATCACTGTCAGCTATGGTGGCTAGGACAGATAAAAGACTCATTTCCTTGGTTCCCTCACCTTCCCTCCTTCAATAGCCTCTAATAGCTCCTAGACTCCTCGTGTTTGGATTTTTATAGCAAAAAGGCACACAAGTCTTTTTTGTTCAAAGGTAGCAGCAGCTAGAAGCAGACCTGGAATTTGACTCTCCTGTGATGTGGCCCCTTTAAACCAGCTGCAGTTCTGCTAGCCGAGTTCTTTGGGTGAGAGGTGACCTCATTTTACCCAGAGATGACAACTCAAACTATTCCAAAAGATAAAGAGAATTATGGGCTCTGCTGCTACATTGTTAAATTTGCCTCAACCCTTGGATGATGGGGATCCTAGGCAGCAGAACTTTGTACACTGGCATAGGCTTGCCAGCCTGCTCAGGACAAAACATTGCTAATACCAAAGCTGCTTGATGTCTGCTATCTAATAAGTGGACTGTGATACAGCTGCCAAGAAGGCTGCTTTATAACCACTATGCTTACCCCTCTTGACTTCATTTGTTATTCCCTTTTGATCTTGCCTCCCACTCATTACACTTTCTATCCAAAGAGCAACAGCAGTGAGTACAGCTGGGAACTGTACTTTAAGTGGACCATTTTGATCTTGCCTGATGGCAGTGCCTGCCTTCCTGACCTCATATTGTCTAGCTGCTTGATGGTATCATTGTCATGATATAGCACTGAAGCCCCACCCAGGCTATTTGCAGGTTAATAATTAAGTATGTACCATATGAAGGTCACACACCACTCTGTGTCCTTTCAAGACCTGCAAATGGATGATGAAGATCTTCCAAGACTGAGGAAGAGTAACACCAACAGTTTTGGTTTGCCATCTCACCTCCTGGTCTGCTAAAGTTCTTCATCATATTCTTTGACTTCAATGGCGGTCCTTCCCTTGTGATGGTGGGAGGCAGCATTCAAGTATATAGAAAAGCACCTGGACATTTCACACTTCGTATTAACACCCTATCACTACCATCCTAAGGTAAGGTGGAATGCATGAACTAAGAGCTGACAATTATATTAGCTAAATATTGTCAGAAAATAGGATGAATATGGTCTCAGATACTACCTATGGTTCTGTTCCATTTGGCTATCAGCTCCCTCAAGTGGTCTTTCTCCTTTTAAAATGTTCTGTGACAGATCTCCCAACAAAGACTGCCCATTGGTATGTGTCAATGCTTCACTATTGAGGGGATAACATTACTGTTTCTTAGTCTTTATTTTTAGAGAAGCAAGGCCCATTTCTTGGCAGCTCCATTCCTAGAAGGAAAGAAGTCCTAGATCCACCACACCCACATGAAACCAGCTGTGGCCAAGAGATACTGACACTTTAAAGATTTGTCAGAAACACACCTACCCTGCAAAGTGGAGAATGATGGATCTAGAGCTACTTACCAAAGCATCTCCCTATCCTGCAGCATAAAAATCACTTGGGAGAAGGGGTTGTTATGCTCTGGACCAATGAAGCTCCAGTAACAGCTTCAGATGAGACAGAGACTAATGAGCCTCTCTTCCCTGCCTCCCTCCGGCCAACTCTTGATCAGAATATACTTGGGACTTATTATTCTTACTCTCTTTTTTTCTCTTCTATGGCTCTAAATTACAACACGTGGTTGGAAAAAAAAATCCTCACCGGATGGTGGACGCTACCCGTGAGGTTAACCGTGAGGTTAGCCTTAGCCTCTTGGCCTATTTCGTCTTCTTCACCCAGTTGACTCCACTTACAAGGAAATCACTTTGGTTTAAATATCCTACTAAGACCCAACTCAGCCCTATTACAATGGGGTGGATGGGTGGTCCAATCAGCTATGTACAGAACTTACTGGGTGTGTGGCAACAAAAGATATTACAGACTACATTAAAGCTGGAAGAGTAGTTGTTATTTAGCTTGGCTAGCCCCTCCTATGGCCTTTCGGGTTCACTGTCCCTCTGACTTGCCCATATAGAATTACCACAAAAAGAGATCATTTTGGAATGCCCTGATTGGCAAAGATGAAGAAATAAAGAAGGCCTCTCCTGGGGCTGATAAAGAGGCCTAATTAATTTGATGGGGGGTTATAATCAGATTACAAGGTCTTCAAGAAGAATTAATGAATGGAACTGTTCAGGTTCTCCTTTACTAGGCCACAGAAATAAAAGAGCTAAGGATGGTGGTCCTGTAGAACAGGATGGCCTTCAAAGAAGGGGAAGGGTGTGTGCCTTAGTGGGAACTGAGTATTACATTTTTGTTAATGACATATATGATGAAACCTGGGACAGGATAAAACTCTTGCAGAACATAGCTTGAAACCATTCAATAGGTGCACTCCTTTCTAATTGGCTTTGTGATACGTAGTCCTGGCTTACCTTGTAGTTAACTAATGGGGCATGTTTGAAATCATTATTTTGTGCTATTGCTGTTACTTTATTGTTGCTTTCAACATGTTCCCATGATGATGTCCTGTTGTGCTCAAATATTCAAACCATCTCTAACCTAAAGCTTAATCCTCATTATGCTATGGATGCTCTACAAAGAGCAGTTTTTAGGGAACAATTGGATGCTAAATATTGTCTGGCCAGGTTTTAGAAAGGTTGTTCAGCTTCACTCCTAAACTCACTCATGCACCAAAGGGAAGATTGTTGGGTGCAAAAGCATTTTCAAGCATTTGTTCTTTTAGTTCTGAATTCTTGGGGCATTCTAAATGAAGCCACTCTGTGCGTTAAAGTCTTTGAATCCACTTTGAATCTATCTTACTGGATTTTTGCGAACTATTAACTGTAAGAACTGTATCCAGCATCAATGCCACAGAAAAGATAGTAAGAACAATTTTGAAACTGGCTGTCCTACGCTGAGAACATCCATGTTTACACAAGTGATGACGTTTATGCTAGAGATTTTTTTAAAGGTTATCTTTATACAAAAAACAAACAAATCCATACTCCTTTGATATAAAAAAAGGATATACACATTATAGCAAAATTAAAGCAAGGGCATCTCAATCAGAAAGTAGAAGGAAGGGAAAAACTACTCACCACTGACCTTTCTCACCCATGACATTCAACAAGTGACCCATTCAAATATAAAATCAGAAATATAAAAGATAAGGGCACCATGGCCTTAAAAGCTTAACTCTTAATTGCTAGAAAACTAAAATACTCAATTTGTCTCTGAGAGTCTCCTAAGTTCTAAATATATTATTCCATGTAGGATGTTAAGGTGCCTTGAGTCCTGTGCAGGGAGACAATGGTATATGCATTAAATACATAAATAAGACCAATGAGGCCTATCCCCTCTACCATGGGCATCTGTGAGCATGCGTATCTATAGACAAGGGACATTTTGCAGATATTCTGTAAAAGCTGTTGTATCCTTATTCTGCTAGAACAATACTGCTAGAAGACTAAGCAGCACTGTAGAGGAAAACTGCTGGTATAAAAATTTAATTCAAAATAATGAAGTTGTGAATATGTAAAATTGCCTGAAATTCTTGCAAGGTGTTTATTATTAAGGAATTTACCCAGCAACTCCAGGCTGCAAGAAAACATTTTGTATGGAGAATTGTGCAGTGACGTCAAGTATATAATTCTGTACTTGCAGGCAAAGAAGATTAAGGTTACATTTGTTCACCTCTGCTTCTCAGTGGATGCTCTCCCCACTCCATCATAAGGAAAACAAAACAAAAACCTAACCCCTTGGCACATAGGTGAAAGAATAGGTTCTCAGTGACCTGCAAGCCTTTCATGTGGAACATACTTGTTATCAGTAATTCTAGAAATGACACAATACTTATAAACGATGTTCTGCCAAATCTGAAACAAAATGTAGGCCTGGGTCACTTTTCTTCTCTTGTATGACTTTTAGCATCTTTGCATGATGAAGAAGCTAGAGAAGCTTTGAAAGCTTGAATGATGTATTTTGTGCAGTTTAGTTGGCCAATAAAGCTATCATTGTCTTGTGCATTTTGAATTAAATTCCTTCAAATGTCACTGAATTTTAGTACTCCATAATTTAAATGTAATATTTGCTCAATGGGAACAATTCTTTATTTGAATAGTCAGCTTGGCTATTCAGGGTTTGAGAATACTACAGAGAAGATATGTTAACAATCAAATTAAACATTTTCAAGAACGCATTCTGGGAGAGTTTAATTTCTATATTTTATATCAGCCTGAAACACCAATATTTGTAAAAGATATTGTCTGAATTAAGTTTTCTTTTGGAGGATAATAGTTAAGACTCAAATTCTGTCATCAAAACAAGCATCTTCACACACACATACAAGATGATGGAACTATTTACAAAATACATACAAAATGAAGTATTTAAACACTGTAAATATGAGCCTGGGAAGCCTTTTGAACTACTGTAAACAGTGATCTAAGTAGGTGCTGTAAACTTTTGAACGTATATGCAGGATCCATTCTCTTTCGCTTTCAGATTAAATTTTATTGAGATACTTTCCTGGTTTGCTAAATTGGTAGAAAAAGGGGGAATGCATATTTTATATTTAGGATCATAGTTGCATGCAAGCATGGAAAATGTAAGTGTAGAGTTCATGGTTTCATTTCCACTTACTTATAAAAACTTCTGAACTACAAAAGTTTTCAAAATAATAGTCTGTCAGAGGCTATAAGACTGGGGAAAATTTACATTTTGAACACGTATAATCATGAAGTTGTAGTAAAACTATAGACATTACAGGTGGATTCAAAACCGTATTCAAGAGTCCAATAAAAAAACAAACACAAGACACCTTTTTGCTGCTCCAGGTGACAATTCAAGCATTAACCTTGCATGATAGCTACCCAACAGCTGCCCTCTGGTCCCAGTTTAACAGTTCCAAGTGAAGGCTTTTAGTTTGCCCTATTTAAGTCCAATAATAAAGACAGTCTGCTCAAAACACAGAAATGAGGGCGAAGACTCCATATAATAGAGCACAGGGATATGCTACTAGAAGTTGTTGTCCTTCCATCGCTAAAGCTGAAATAAAGATCTTGGATGCCGAAAAGCTGCACCATCCAATAATTGCAGCAGCAAGAATAACTCCCATCATACCCCTAAAAGACAAAACAGATTAAGAACTCTGAATAGCAGCTTCACATAATCGTATACCAATCAAAAGAGTCCTGTGCATTGTTCAATGGTATTAATAATGTTACTGGTTGTTATGGCTTCCACAGCATGGGCAACACATCTAGTCAAACACTGGGCCCTTGGTATCTGTTAGGGTTTGGTTCCTGGATCCCCTATAGATGCTCAAGTCCCATTAAGTACAATACTGTATTAAAATGGTGCCCCTTATATAAAATGGCAAAATCAAAGTTTACTTTTTGGATTTTTTTAGTGTGTATTTTCAAGCCACGGGTGGTTGATTGTGGATACAGAATCCACAGATATGGATGGCCAACTGTACTTAGCTTTTCCAGTCCAAAGGGAAAGGTTCCCATATAAGGTCACATAAGCAGAATATTGCCAGTATAGGCTATTTGAACACATTGCCTTTGTTAATTACCAGAGTATTTCATATCTCTGTGTATATGATCAACTTGGATATGGGTATACAAGCTCATACCATGATCACAATAGGTTAGTTTAACCTACAAAGGCAAGAAGAGTAGATTAGATAGGGAAGAATTCTTTCACCCTTCTGCTCTATTCTCTTTCCCTGAATCCTCCTGGACTGCAAAGCCCTGGACTCCTGCTATTTTAAAATAAATAATCATAGCTTCTGAGCAAGTAAAAGACTGAGATGTGAAGCAAGAATGAATTACGGTAGCTTAAACCCCTTCCTGTGATAACATCTTCCATCAGATTATAAGATATGTGTTTTGGTCCAAGAAGGAAAGAGGGTGAGAACTCTGTCTTATAAAATCTACATTATAATTTAAAGTGTCTGCCATGTTATACAAATCCACAAGCTTGATCACAAAGTCAGCAAACTTAATATATTATCTGATGGGGCAGAAAGGAAGCCTGTATGAAGATTTTGGACCTATCAGCTACATCAGAAACTCCAGAACTTATTTGGTGGCCATATCCAGGACTGCTGTACATAGCTGACGCTGGTCTGCCAACTGTGTTCATTCCTGATTCTGTCAGATCAGACCCGGCCATTGTGATGTATTCCTTCAAACTGGATTTTTTAGATACATTTATATCATAATTTGAAGATTCATTCAGTTTTTAAAATAATACACAGTGGCCCTGGACTTTCGCAAGGGTTGGGAACTCAGAAGCCTCACAAAAGTCAAAAAACTGCAAATAACTCCTCCTCCCAAGTGAGCCCTCCCCTCCCCCTGTCTTCTTGGGTTTCCCCTCTCTATCAAGCCTGCTTTCCTCCCCATTCTCCTCCTCCAAATAGCCTGTCTGTTGCCCGGGTGTGTGGAAGGAAGACACATGCACACCTGGGGAAAAGGCAAGAGAATGGGAGGGGGAGAACGAGGGGAAAGCAGGTGCACACCTTCTCTGCGTATAAGGGCTGCCCCTCCCATTTGCCTGCCTTTTGCCTGGGCATGGAGAAGACAGCGGGCCTAGGCAAAAGGCAGGGATGGTAAACTTATAAATATAACTGATGAGAAAATATACAAATTAAATCTCCCCCCACATAAATGTATATAAACAGTACAACAGCCTAAAAAAGGGAAATTTGTACTCACTGTAGAGAAAATACAATTGCACAGCCAGAAAGTACAATCATAGGAAGAAGGCAGTATCCAAGGACACTGGCAACACAGCCAAATGAAACACCAGTCATACTCATTAAGTTGAGGAGACAGAACATTCCTAAGCATCCAATTGCACTAATACCATATACATAGCCAAACTGAATTTTTCCAGCCTAAAAGAAAAGAGAAATTAAAGTCAGCAACATTATTAGAAGGAGATTTGTATACTGTTATTTTATTTCCACACTCTCCTCAGCTATTAGGAGGAAAGATGACAAATTAGGAACACAAAGTACAATAGCTTCACCACATTTGCAAGGGTTTGGGACACAGAACCCTCATGAAAGTGGAAAAATCATGAATCGTGAGTCCCCTCTAGTGCTCCCCTCCTATTGTCTCCCTCTTTGCCTCTGGCCGTAGAGTTGGGTTGCTGGTGAGAAAAAAGACACAGTAAAGGGCTACCAGTACTTTCCCCTCAAAGGGAGAAGAGCATGGTTCCTCCCTTCCAATTACTTCTGGGAGCCATCTTGAAAAGGAAGGGTTGGAGCAAAGAGAGCAGCCATTACACAACAAAAAGTGCACTCATATGGGAGAGAGGACACACGGAGTGACAGGGGGCCTTCACTTATCCAATAAGAATAAATGTCCATTTTAAATACAAGCCTGGGGTGAGGAATGCAAGGGGAAGGGAGGAGGAAAATGGGCAGAAGGGAGGCAAGCATGTGCCTCACAAATGTGCAAATGTAGAGGGGAGGACTGTAAAATCAAAATGAGAAAAAGTTTATTTCTTAGCAACACCTGAAATTAAGGAAGAATTTGATTTACTCTTTTTGCCTTCGTGCTTTACAGTACTGTTTATGTTAGTTTTACAGTAGTTTTTGAACAGAAGCCTTTTGTACAGCAACGCAATACTATGGAATTCTCTTTCAACTTCAGTTCTGTCTCCCTACAGACTTTCCAAAAGCAAGCAATATACTTCACTTCACTTCATTTCATTTCATTAACTCTATGTCCTGTGTTTTTGGTTGCCATTTTCTGTAATCTTTAGGTTTTATTACTGTATTTGCTGCTGTATACAATGCACTGGCGTATAAGACACACCCCATTTTTAAATGCTATTCATTGGGGAAAAAATTCATTTAAAAAAACAGCATGGCTTCCCCTACCCTCTTTCTCTTCCGTTTTGCAGAGGAAGAGAAAGGAGGGTGCCCAGGAGGCAGAAAAAGAAAGCTCCTGGGAGCTTTCTCTCACCCTCCTTTCCCTTCTGTTTTGCAGAGGAAGAGAAAAGAAGGTGCTCCAGAGGCTGGGGGTGGGGGGAGCTCCTGGGAACTTTCCCTTCTGATTTGCAGGGGAAGGGAAAGAAGGGAGCTCAGGAGGGGGACAAAAAGAAAGCTGCGCAAGCTTTCTCCCCATCCACAAAGCTATTTCCTTTCCTATGCAAAACTGATTGGGAAGTGAGTGGAGGAAGCCTTCCACAAGGGTTCCTTGTACCCTCCAGAGCTCCTCCTCCCTTTCCAATGCATTTTGCCACAGCATGGAGAACTCGCAATGAGGCAAAACAGAAGAGAAGTAGGGGTGAGGGAAGCCTCATGGGAGCACTCCTTTAGCCCCCTAGAGTTCCCCTCCCTTTCCTATGCATTTTGCCTTGGCGCTGAGAATTTGCATGGTGGCAAAACTGCATAGGAAAGGGGTTGGTATTTGCCAGCATATAAGACGCAGTGGGGTACAAAAAGCCCCTCATTTTTAAATGTTATTTTTTTCAGAGAAAAATGTGTGTCCTATATGCTGGCAAATAAGTTTATTTTATTATTTTCTCCTTTAATACTGTAAACTATTAACTCTTTGAAGATACTGATTTTATATAGAAGGACTGCCTTTTCCTCTTAGTAACACCTAATGCACACTGGAACACCGCACAATGGGCCCTCCACTTTTGTGGGTTCACCAGACATGGATTTGATTATTACGCAGGTTATTTTACTTATTAAAAACTCTTACCCTATATGCCCCTGCCATGGAAAAAATATGTTCTCCCTAGGAACCTCTAGGTCCTTTAGCACAATTCTATGGTCCACTTCTGCTGGTCTGCTGGAAATGGACCACAGAGTCATGCTGGAGGACCTAGAGATCCTTAGAGAGAACACTTCTCTAGGCACTCTTAGGTATTCTAGCATGACTCTATGGCCCCTTTTCGCCAGAAGCTGATCATAGAATCGCACCGGAAAAAATGGCCATCTGTGATTTTTATTTTTATTAACTTTTTTTTCATTTTTACAGGGTTCCTGCATTCCTAACCCCACAAAAGTGAATGACTCACTGTATTTCACAAATACACAACATAAGAAGAGCACAGTAAATTCCCTTCAAGACTCCACATTGTGGAGAAAAAAGGAAGGGCATTTTAAAACCCTCTTTATCTTTAAAATTGTTTAGAAAAAAAAAATCCCAATGGATATTTCTCTGAACTTTAGGTTTCACTCCAGAAGGGATGAAACCAAGCTGTCAAACTTAATCAAATTCCTCCAAAAAGTAAATCAATAAATAGGCATGTGCATTTTGTTGATTTTACCAGGTAGAATACATTGAGGATATAGGAAATTAACTGATGAAAAGATCCACCTTAGATCTGAGGTAAAGCATTATGTTAATCCAAGGGTCTCTCCTGCACTAGTTTCAGGCCAAGTTGTGGAGGCAAGTTCTGAAGCACTTTTCTTCCTGTGAACAGCACTGGTAGCAAATTCTAGAACTAAATAATGGGGTCCTAGCAAAATTATTTATATTCACAAAAAATTACATTGCTTCTATTCATATTTTAAAACTACTACTTTTTGACACTAAGAGCTGCATTGTGTAGCTTGCTATGTAAGAGATTTTTTGCTCAGGATCAAACTCCAAAAATGGCTCAACCCTTCAATCTATAAAAATATAATCAGCAAGAGCTACTTACGTTAACACTTACTTTAAAATGGAAAACTTTCCTCTTTAGAATCAAACTCTGCTATATTCAACAGTTTACTTTTAGAGAGCCATGTATAGAATTTCAGCCTAACATACCAAATTATTGAAGCCTAGGTATAAAAAGGAAGTTTTACAATTTGTAACATGTTTAGTAGCCTCATTTATAAGAAAATACACTTATTAGAAAATTCTTAATTTATATTTGCATCTGAACATTTTTTAAAATGACAAGAACATGCATGAGCCACTGACACCCTACCAGCAATAAGGTGGCACCAAAGGCTAAGCAAAAGACCATGGGCCCTGCCAAGTCTGTTTCATTCATGATGCTGCCATCTGCTGCTTTCAGTGGGTGGAGAACTGTCAGGGTCTTCTGCCAGATGTGATCAAAATTGATGCCTAGTTCTGCAGATCAAACGAAGAACATCATTTCATTTATTTGTCAACACATAAATAGTATCACATAAGTGACTGTGAGAGGTCTATTAGTGGACCAATACAAACTGAAACCTAGTGATATGATTGGTTTAATTTTCTACACATGTTCTAATTTTTCCAAAGTTGGAGTCTATCCACACCTCTATTCTTACTTTTTCTATTTCAGTTCTCTTAAGTATGCTTTGTATTAAGTTAGCTAGCTAAATGGAATAAAACTGAAAGGACTACAGAGATTAATAAAGAAACTCAAACAGCAACTGTTAAAATAAAACAGAACACACATTTTTGATCATTAGCTGTCACTTCTCTTCTGCAAGCTGCCCAAAGTATTTCAACCAATGTGGAGTTTTTCAATAAATAAGAATCAAACCTTCCAGTAAAGGTGGTTCGTCTTCAAAATTGTTTCCATAGAAAGACTGTGGTGATGATGGAGTATATGCTGGTGCTGGCTGAAAAATCTGACCAGTGTAAGGTTGTTGTTGGGGCATCATCTCTGGAGGAACATAGCCACCTTGTTGAGAATACTCATAGCCAGCATATTGTCTACACAAAGAAATGATTTGTTATTTGTCTGGTGATTACAGTACCTTTGCTTACATTACAGTGTTCCTTGAATCCACTCACTTCCTCAGACACTTTCCAAAACCATGGAAGTAATCTCAGGCATAGAGACACCCCAGTAGTACTCTAAATGTGTGTGTATGCGTGTGTATGTCTGTGTGTATATACATATCCATCCTAAACAAGAGAGAAGTAAGTAGTGGGTCTTAACTCTTTGAGGTTTTGAAGCATAACTGGATGGATTTTACCTATACAGCACCTAAATGTTTTTCCAGATGTAGCAATACAGAGACTTCTTGAAAAATCCAGTCTTTTCTGTCTAAGAACGGGGCTTGTGGCTTCCCAAACAGCAGAGACATTCTGAATCCCAAGAGGAGTTGGAATGTTGCTGTCCTTTGTCTTGTTGCCCACCTGGCCACTAGGCGAGTGGCCTCTACCTGTATTGAGATCCCTCCAGAACAACTGAACAAGAACAGAAATATCTGATATAACACGTAGGCCTATAATTCCAGTACCACCACTTTTTTCCTATCTCCTGTATGATTTTTTAACATCTTTAGATTGATGAAGAAGTCAGTAGACCTTCAAAAGCTTGTATGATGTTTTGTGCGTTTTGGTTGGCCAACCGATTGTTTGGTGGATTTTCTTTTCTGCTTTATATATCTTTTGTATTATATATAGTGAGTACTGATCACTTTATATAAACACAAAAAGTATTCATGGGATTCTTACAACATTCTAAGTATCTTCTACAGAATATATCCTTACAAATAAAAAAGCAGAAGCAGAAAGAGCTCTGCTACTGTTTATTTGAAGAGCAATTGTTGAATGAATCACAAAATTTATTATAATATCAGTACTACTAAAACTGTGCTTTGCTGAAGTCATAATTTGTGAGAACACAGTGTTTTCCAAAGTCAAAACATGTGTCAATTTTTCACTTCTTTAAAAAACTATTATTACTTTCAGATTAACCCAACAGTATATTCCAAACATTTCATTACCTAGGCTGTTTTCAAGGTTCAGATACCAGATGCTTAATACAAGCCATCATATATTAAATGTTTAAAAAGAACTTAGTCCAAGTCACTTTGCTCTCCCATCCTGTCTCATATAAATAACTAAATACTATTATGTATTTCAACATTTATGACACCTACAGTGACCAGGGATCATTTATGATGCATGCAAGCATAACTGGCCTTCAGGCAAGGGAACTTGCCACATTGTTAACTGGCCTTCAGGGAAGCAAACTTTCTTAGGCAGCTTTTACTGAAAAGAAAGAATACTCAAGACTGAAGACTCCAGAATCCATTCTAAAGAACAAGATTAGCTTCTAAAGACATGTTTTAAAAATGCATTTTAGAATAATTCTATGACCCCTACAATGTTGCTTAAAACCTTTGCTTTGATTCTTATAAAGTAGCAATGACTATAATTTTTGGCAAATGTGACTTTAGACTGCACTATGCTGGATTGTAAAGGTTATGCCTTACTACTAATGTCCCATTTATGCACAGTTTAAGACATTATAAATCAACATGCATTAGAAAAAAAATTACAACAAAGTCTAATATAATGCAGTTTCATTTAATGCTTATAGGTCTCCTTTTAAAAACCTTTAATAGCTTGTACATAAAACTGGCTTATTCTTATTTTTTCAGAAAGCTGACCCTTTAAAGCCAACTACCCTATAAAAATAATAGAAACTCAAGTTACTTGCTGTATGTTCCTCCTCCATGATCTCCTCCATATGGCTGCGACTGGTCATCAATGCTGTAACTTGTTTGATAGAAATCTGTATTGAAGTTGTCAAACCCAGACATTGCAACCTATCTGTTAATGAAAAAAAATCAATGATATTTCTAAGTATTATTATATATATCTTTTGCACAACTATTTTATCTCTAGAATAAAGGCAGCTGCTGTATTTTACTACTTGCAAAGATACAGTCCCTTCAAGCATAATACACTGCATCGATGTATGACTGTATAACTGAAGGAAGAAGAATGCTCTTATGTAGGCAGCCCCTTATGTATTTCAACATATATACAAAATATATGAAGTTGAAGTTGGCTTACACTGAAAGAGATCATAACAGCACCCAGCCCCATAGTCTACTTCAGCTACTAGTGGCTATTCAGTGTCTCAGAGATCTCTCACAGTACTACTATCAGAGTACATATACAGTACAGATAAAAAGAGCTGAAAGCTACTTTCTTCTGCATGTACTGCATCCAGGCCAACACTAAGCTGTGCTCTTTTGCAAAGCAACAAGAAAAGACAGATACTTTATTGATTTGATATGAATAAGACATTATAGAGAACTTTTGGTGTTCTAATTAGGTAGGATCAATGCTGCAATATTTGCATTAAAAATAGGCATATCTATGCATCCTTCCCAGAGGGCACTATATGGTTCAGTTTTATCTATTCTGTTTCAGTTCAATGACCAATAAGAAGGAAGAGACCAGACACCCACAAACAAAGAAAGCAATAGGAACCCATCAATATCATTGCAAAGAACACATTGAGATATCACAAGGTGTATCACCTCCCAACACAACTAGCTATTTTATTAGTACTTCCCCCCTCCCTCTACTGGGTTTTTCTCATGTTGACTGAGCACATGTACAAATTGTCTATGTACAGCTGTTTGTAGGAAAAATTATCCCCAAGTTTAGTTCTGAAATGAGATGTAGCCTTCCCCAGCTGAAAGAGCTTTTTTTCACTACACAAGGAAGACTTCCCTAGTCTCACTTTCACCATCTCTAGCCCCAGATGCTCCCAAATGCAAAAACATTCTTTTATTCAGCTAGAAGTCAGTCTCATTGAACTCATTAGGATTTATTTCCTAATAAACATTTATAGGACTTTACTGTGAACTACCCTAAAAGTAAATCTTGTTTTTAGTAAGAACCACAGATGCATTGAGAATTATCTTTCAAAAACATTTTAGTATTTATAACTGAGATAACTACAGAAATTTCAGTTTCACTTCTAAGTTTTTAAGAAGCAAGGCAGCAAAGAAAATGAAAACCATATTATATTTGTTGTTGTCTGCCTTTAAGCCATTTCTGTCTCGTGGTGAACCTAAGGCAAACCTATAACTTTTTAAAAAAATATATGTTCACCTCTTTTTTATTCTAAACTCCTCCCACTCTATACCTCGGCAGAAAACTGTTCCGCTAAGTGAAGCACATCCAGAATGCCTTGCCCAGGTGCCAATAAAAGGGAATTACTTCAACAGGTAGCAGAAGAAGAAGCTGATCAGTTCCTTAAAAACGCCAGTTCAGTCTATCTTTAGCTGAACACGAGTAAGTCTTTTATACAGGTACATAAGTAGCATCCGATCCAAGCTACGGGCAGGCTGTACACGTGTTCAGTATGACGTGTGAACAACGCCACGAGTTCCGCTTTTCCCCACATTCTCCTCACAGAAATGAGGACAGAAACGCCTAAAGGCTTCCGTGGCTGGCCTTTAGTTCTGAACTCTAGCACCGCGGACCCTTACTACGCCAGAGCGGTCGGCGCCGTTGTCTTGTGCCTTCTAGCCGACACAGACCTACGGAGACCCTCTCACGGGACTTTTTTTGGGGGGGCGGGGGAGATCTACTGAGAAGAGGTTTCGCTCTTGCCTTCCTCACTACAGGGTAGAGGAGGTGGCGGAGTCTTGGTCCGCCATCTGTCACAAAACGTTAATAATGGAGCCCCCCCCCACGAAACAGCAACGGGCAAACCCTGGGAGAAACACCGAGCGCGGGAGGGGCAGAGCAGGGACTGAACAAGCCCCCACCTAAGCCTCCCACTTCCCGCCCTTCCAGCCGCTCTGAGAACGGGGAACGCCCGCGCCATGCCGGTGGAGGGCTGGGGGAGCCGGCCCCGGCCCCGGCCCCGGCCCCGGCCCCGGCCCCGGCCCCGGCCCCGGCCCCGGCCCCTTCCCCTTCAGCCTCACCCTCAGGGCCTCCTCCCCGGCGACGGAAGCGCCCTCTTCCCTCCGAGCACGGCCTTCAGCCGCGACCGCCCCCCGACTCCACTTTCTACCTTGCTTACTTTAGACGCTACGTGTCAGCCACAAGAGGAGAATCCCTTCCGGATCAAGGAAGTCGAGCCTGCGCACTTTCGCTAGGACGGTCTGATCGCCTCTATGATTAACGCGGCCAATGCGCCTCAGGACCCCGAGCATGCGCAGCAAGAGCCCGATGTCCCGGCAATGGCTGGTCAGTCTGTTGCAGACTGAGCATGCGCACAACTAAATAGGAAAGTGGTTTTGCAGCCGGGCCGCTCGAGTTAGCTGATGTCGGGGGACGGACAAATGAAGTGTATTTCTCCCTCCTCCTCAGTTCGCCAGGCATTGGCACTAAGTCTGTCTCCGTTGCGTTCAGTTACTTTTTTCTTTCCTGGAGACTGGCAGCTAATGGTTCAGGTGACCCCATCCCCATTTACCTGGTACTAAGTCCCCTTGACACTGCTAACGTTATGAGGTGACAGGTTACAGAATTGCTTCCGTTAGTCCTTCTCCCACCTTATTTGATGCTAGCGTGTATACCCGGTGTTGCCCAGGATATTATTTTCTCATGGGTGAAACTTGTTAAATTCCTCAAACTGTCTTGCCCAGTACCTGTAACTTTTCCCTGTATTCCTCAATCCAGTCTGTATTCAGAATTCTTAGCATGCTGAGGTTTGAGTCCTGAGGGAATACACTGCCCTCCTCCTTGCTGCTAGGCCTCATCTTCATAGCAACCAGCCTGGGGCCCAAGAGAATTCTGAAGGCCCCTCCCTAAACGGCTACCCCCAGGATTCCATAGAACCTTTTTAGGCAACCAATCATCTGAGGTCTTCTCACCTGACACAGCCAATCATATGAAGTCTTTTCCTGACACAGACAAACAGACGAACTTTGACTTCTGTATATTAGATTGCAAATTCAGATGTCCACCTTTGACAAAGCTATCGCTGGTCTTCTCTGTGAGAGTGTCTACTTTATGTATAGATTTTCTGCTTGTGAAAACAAAAACATTTAGAATTGGAAGTCCTAATATGTCTAGAAGGAGATTGTAAGAAAGCAAATCTGCCATTATATAGGTGTGTATTTGCATTCTTTGTTATTATGTGCCTTCAAGTCATTTCAGACTTATGGCGACCTTAAGGCAAGCCTATTGCGAGGTTTTCTGGGGCTGAGAATGTGCAACACATCCAAAGTCACCCAGTGGGTTTCTATTGCTGAGTGGGGATTCAAACCCTTATCTCCAGGATTGTAGTCCAACACTCAAACCACTACACCATACTGGCTCTCATTTGCATTCTAGACATACTGACTTAGCATTCCCATGTTATTCTTTATTTAAAAGCTCAGAATGCTAGATTGGTGCTCTCCTTTCTCATAAGTATTTTGATGTTACATGTAAATGTAGACTGTTTGTTTGTTTTTCAACTGACCATAGTTTTCTTTTATCTTCTACTGCAAATTGTTTTGTTTTGTTTGGAGAGGTCTGTTTGGCCTCTTAGATTCACCAGAGCCACTTCAAATATCTCTTTAATAGTAATATTAATAACAATAGTGAGAGTACCTAATGACAGTTAAGGAGAATACCAGATGTAGGTGATTTTTTTTTTAACCAGATTTCCTACTGGGGTAACAAAATAGTAATGATGGAACCTTGCTTGGAAGCTGTGGTTTCAGAAGGTCACACATGGCATCATTTCAAAACATGTTTTGTTGTTGTTATTGTGTGCCTTCAAGTCATTTCTGACTTATGGTGACCCAAAGAGAAACCTATTATGAGGTTTTCTTGGCAGATTTTGTTCAGGAAGTGTTTGCCCTTGCCTTCTTTTGAGGCTGAGTGAATGTGACTTGTCCAGGGTAACTCGGAGGTTTCCATGGCCGAGCGGGGGGTTGAATCCTCATCTCCCAGCATCCAGCACTCAAACCACTAGACCACTCTGGCTCACCAAACCATTTTTACTCAGAATTAAATAGCCAGCTCCATCCCCTTTGCTTTGGTCTTGTTTGTGATCCTGTTAGCACTCTGAGGGGGAACCTGAAGTGCCTGAAGACCTTCAGAAATGGCCATGCATCAGGTGTAAGGTAATGTCACTGCACTATAAGTTCCCTTCTTTTCATTTCCCCACATGATACTTACTAGTGTTGTGAAATTTGTATGTGACATCTCATCACATTTTGCTTTACTAGATGTTATGAGGGGGTTAGGAGACAAGTGATACTAGGCTGTCCCCCCACCCCCAGTGATACTGATGCATGTTTTGTAATGTTTAGTTCTGACCTTGCTTCAGCCAGATGGCAATCCAAAAGAAGACACTGAGCATAGGGAAATATTCATCCCAGGTGTCCTGTCTCCAGGGAGACATGTAGAGAAACGAACAAGATAAGTTTCCCCTTGTTACCCTGTTTACTGGGGGTCCCGGGAGGGACTCCAAAACGTGCTCGACTATAGGTGGGGAAAATTAGCTCAGAGCACTGCTTAGCAAACGAGAGGCAGAGCAACGTAGCAGGATCTTGTAACCCAGTATCTACGGGGTCAGGCCAAGGCAAGAAGCAGACTGGTTTGAAAAATGACTAATGATCTTTATTAAATACAGGCACACAATGTAAGCAACACATACACACAGATTAACTAAAGGAAAATAAAGGTGTGAGTAGGATAGCGGGATTTTCAGAGGGATAGTTGGTTTGGGTGATACAACACCTGTCCTGAAGCTTAAGTTCGATGGTCTGGAGTCTCAGTACGTGGGACTGCGGGGACAGCTCACCAGACAGAGCGGCAGCAAGGCTGGATGGAAGTCCGGAGCAATCCAAGGAAGGTCTTGGAATCAGGGGTTTTTATAGGATGAATTGGGACTGCAGGCTATGCCTTACTCGGGGACAACAATGAGTTTTGGGTGCGAGACAATGTCTCAGAAAGGTCACAATTTAGCATGATCGAGTTAAGTCCGAACTGACAAAGAGGTAGACTGTATGCAAATGCTCAGTGCTTGGCCTTTAAGCTTCTAGCTTGCCAAGTTACCTGCTCAGGGCAGGGAGTCCTTTGTAAACAGCGTGCATACATAATGAGGGTGTTTGCAGAGAGGTCTCCTAAAGGGGTGATCTGGCTATTTCTGGCCTGCCTGTATTGTCTTGGGATATTGCAGCGTTTGATGGCCGAGCCTAGTTCTGGGCTCGTCCGGGGGCCTCAAAAACACGTGGAGGAAGGGTGGTATGGTAAGGCCAAATTATGATATCAAAGTGATATCTAGTGCTATCGCCAGGTAGGCCTAAACTGCAGTAACACCCTCTGTTCACCTGATCCCTTTGCCCTGCCCATCATATTGTTACAGGGTCTTGTCTTTTTAAAAAATTGCTCTACTTTGTGCCTTCAAGTCAACTTATGGCAGCCCTCTCAAAGATTTTTCTTAGAACTGTTTTGAAGAGGTTTGCCATTGTCTTCCTCTGAGGCTGAAAGAGTGTGACTTGTTCAAGGTAACCCAGTGGCTTTCAAAGGCCAAGTGGGGATTTGAGTCCTGCTCTCCCAGGATCTTAGTCCAACACTCAAACCACTATACCACACTAAATCTCAAAAAGATAAAAAAGAAAAAAGCAACAAACATTAGAAACTAAACTGTAGCCTACTAGTTAAATAGCATTTTAATCTTACTCTGAATATTAACAAAATAACAATTCCACAACAGTACAAATCCGCAAAATGTTTCTACAAAATTCTAATAAGATGACAGTTCCCTACCAATATGCCCTTGTAAAGTGACTATTTCTCTATTCACTTATAAAGATGAAAACAAATGGTGAGCAACTAATTCTGCTCACTTCATTTCCTGCAGTCAAAATAGTCTAATTTTGCTGAAGGGTTCTTATTATAGTGAAATTAATTCTTTTTCATCTTTTTGTTGAAAGAAAAATGAAAAATGTAGAAAGGCATTTAAATCCATCAAACTTTGAGGAAAAAAATCCATTAACTTAAATGAGAAATTCTTCTTATGAAGCATTTTATTTTTTAAAATTACTAATACACTATTCTAGCACAAAGGTGAGCAGGTGTTTCTTCTGCCAAGGGATACCTTCCCTTGGACATAATTTGCTTGGGCTACAAACCAACAGCGGACAGAGCTAAAACCAGCAGTGCACAGTGTGAGAAGCAAAAGTAGCTCAATTCACCTCTTTTCTCTCTCTCCCCCCACTCCTTCCCGTTGGACTATACCTGTCTCTGCATCCACTCACGCACCCACCCACCCACATGCTTTCTCCACCCTGTCTGACAGGTTGCTGAGGAAAGGAGGGAAAGATGGCTACTCAGAGACCACAGAACTGATCTTTTGGTAGGTCTTTTGATATTAGGTGAGATCTAGCCAGTATTGACCCCATTGTTACCCTGTGAATTGGGGGTCCCAGGAGGGGCACTCAAACAACCAAACCAAACTAAACAAAGAAGATGGGGAAATTAGCTGGAGAACTCTCGGCTAGCGAGAGGCAGGGTAACTTTGCGGGGATCTTTTACCCAATGTATACAGGTTCAGGTCAGTGAGCAGTCAGACAGTTTAAAATGGCAACAATAACATTTATTAACAAGCAGACAAATTATTAAGAAAACACAACCACACAGCTAACTAGAAATAGGAAATGAGAGTTTGGGGAAAAATGGGTGATACGACACCTTTCTCGTAGTCCTGAAGAGGTCCAATTGAAGAGAAGAAGCTCGGCGTGGCGGCTGAGGGGAATTCGCTGAGCAGGGCGGCAGCAAGGCTGGATGGAAGTCTGGAGCAATCCGAGGAGATCTCGGAACCGGGGTTTCTTATGGGGGAAGTATGACCGTGGGCTAGTCTAGTCTTGGGCAAAAACAATGAGTTTTGGGCTTGAGACAATGTCTCTGAAAGGTCAGAATTTACATGATTGAGTTAAGGTCCGAATTGACAATAGCATAGCTGGTATGCAGATGCGGCTAGCTTGGCAGTTGAGCACTCAGCTCGCCAGGGTGCCCGCTCGGGGCATAGGTCTCTCTGTTCTGATGCGCATCTGTAATGAAGGTGTTTGTTTCAGGAGGTCTCCTAAAGCAGATCTGGCAGTTTCTGGATTGTCTTGGTGTAAACAAGTATGAGTCAGCATATAATAGCCATGCCTAGCTTCGTGCGTGTTCGGAAGCCTCACAAACACGTGATTGAGGGTGGCAGAAGAGGGTCGAATTGTAATGTCAAAATGATATCTAAAGTTTACCAAAGGCCAGGCCAGTTCACAGTGGTAACACCATTACTAAGAACATGACTGAGATCCAGCTGAAGGATGCAGGTTACTCAGTTGTGGCCTTAATAGGTGAATTCCTGAAGACTATGTGCATAATGCAGATTTCAGAAGACTGTCAAAACAAGCGCTGTCACTGAAAGCTTACATAAGTACAGTCTGGTGGCAAAAGTCCCTCCTTCGTCTCACAGTCAGACCAGAAGAGACAGATGGATGAACACGGAGAGCCTCAAGGCACTCCCAGTGTTTGTGTACCCAGGGGAAGCCTCTGATGCGAGTGAACAGGCAACAAGCACCAGACATCCTTAGTGTTGACACATCAATCTCCTGCCACAGCGGCATGAATTCAGTGGGCTATGCTAATGCTGAACAGCCGCTGCTTACCTTCTTTGCTGTTCTCCCTACAGCTGCCATGATGTGCAACTCACCCCTAGCCCTTGCTGTGCCATCTCCCCACTTCACCCCATTCTCCAGTCCCTAGCCGGCAGCACATCTGATGATGCAGCAAGCTGGCTACCTTCTGAGGGCAAACAGCATCTGAGACAACCCATTGTGCAACACCAGTTCTGCCATCAGCACCATGCCATCTATCCTGCCACTAGCACCAATCCCACGACTACAACAGATTGTTGTTGTGCACCTTCAAGTGATTTCTGACTTTCAACAACCCTATCAGAGAGGTTTCTTGGCAAGATTTGTTCAGAGGGGTTTTGGCTTTGCCTTCCTCCAAGGCTCAGAGGGTGTGGCCCAAGGTCCCCCAATGGGTTTCCATGGCTGAGCAGGGACTTGTACTCTGGTCTCCCAATGTCCTGGTACAACACTCAAACCACTGCACCATATTGGCTTTCAACTGGTAAGCACATCCAAGCATTCCTAACAGATGGCTGTCCAGCCTCTGTTTAAAAACCTCCAAAGAAGGAGATGCTACCACACTCCAAGGCAGTGCATACCACTTTTGAACTGCTCTTACCATCAGGAAGTTCTTCTTAATGTTTAGATGGAATTTTTTTCCCTGAAGTTTGAAGCCATTGCTCTGTGTCCTAGTCTCTGGAGAAGCAGAAACAGGCTTGTTCCATCCTCCATGTGACATCCCTTCAAATATTTAAACATAGCTTTTGTGTTGCCTCTTTGTTGTATCTTCTCCAGGCTAAACATGCCCAGCTCCCTATGCCTCTCCTCATAGGGCAGGGTTTCCAGGCCTTCTACCATTTTGGTGGTCCTCCTCTGGACATCTTGGAGCTTGTCAATATCCTTGTGCTGTGCATATCTTTACTGTGTTCTATATGTTCTTTCTTGGTGGCCCTTCTGGCTGAGGGATTTCTAGGAATTTTATATTAAAAAAGGGGTGGGGACGTTTTTAAACTCAGCAGAGAACTGGTAAGAATGTTGTGCTGAGCCTGAGGGAGAGGCATGTCCTGAATGGACTGGAAAGCAGATTGAGGGGTGGCCTGTGTTCTAGTGTTATTTTAACTGAACTCAGATTTTAGAGTTTGTTTAGACTTTTTTTTTTGAGGGGCAGAGGTTCAAAGAGATTGTGATGTTAGTCTGTTTGAATATAAAAAGAAGAGAGAAGGAAAAAAGGAATCTTGGTGCCAACTTTAAGATAATCTTTTTCAACATAACTTTTTCTGGACTAAAGCAAATTTGTTCAGATAGCATTTTTGGGTGGGGCTGGGTTTTTAAAACTTTTCTGGCCATTATTTCTTTTCCTTTTCTTTTGTGTGATGCATATTGCAGGACATTCTTTGATCAATATGTCTTGCTTGGTTTTGCTGCATCTTTAAATCATCCTTTGTCTGTCAGAGGGTGACTTCTGGATTCAGAATTTCCAGGATTTATGCACCATGTGAAATCAGAAGAGCCTCTATTTTTTACACTCTGTCAATAAATGTAGCATAGCACTTTATCTTAAACCAAAGAGTTTGCCCATTGATGAAATATTGCTTTTGCATATATTTTTATTTCCAGATTTTGTCACTTGGTTGTGAATTGCAGTAGTGCATTTTGATGCTTTCAGTGTGTTAAAATGTTATTGAAAACAGCAGCATCTGCAAAGGGATGAGGGAAGTGCAAACATTTCATTTCAAGAAATGGAGATGCATTATGTAAAGATCAGTTTTTTGAAAAAAAATGAGGACACTAAATTATCAGATCGTGCATGTTATAAATGCATAATTCATATTACCATTGATTTTTTACACCACAGAATAGCACTGCCCCCCCAATATTTGGTACATAGCAGGCAAATCTGGTATAGGATCATCATGCATTCAGTTCTGGAAACATTAACCAGCAGCTTCAGATATTCCTCCACTGCTGTTGCTGTTTGAAAACACTGTTTCTTGGACTGTTGTTGAACACAGTACTTGTTGAACTCTTTCTCAAGCGGGAGCACCAAATATCAGCAGAATAAAAGTCATGTCTTGTTGGAAACAAATGTGGCTACCAAAGGCTCTGATTCAGTATATTAGACTGCAACACCCAGCAGTCCTCTCCATTGGCAGTGCTACAGAAGGGAGCTAGGGGCAGGAGCACATTTATTTATTTTATTTCATTCATTTAGAACCCATCTGTCTCCCAATTGTCAAGGTGACTAACAGCGTATTTAAAATGATACAAATTAAAAACAACACAAAAACATTAATAAAAGTATAAAAATAAGATTTAAAAAACAATTAAACAATTTATAAATTTTAAACATGAAAGATTAAAAAATTAAAATTAATTAAAATATTATAGTTGGCCCTCCACATTTGTGGGGTTTGACTTTCACAGATTTGATTATTTGCGAGTTTCTTCAACCCTTACTCCCCTACCTCAGGTGCTTCTTTTCTGTGGGAACCTTCCGTCTTGGCAGCCCTGATTTACACTGCTCAGCTCTTTAAAAACTTGTCTCTGGTCCTCCTCCTCCACCTCCTCCACCACTAGGCACTGCCTGGCCCGCTAAGGATGGCTTGTAGCCTGATTTCTCAGCACAACAAATCTTCTCCTGATGCCCCCCACGGACCCAAGGGAGGACATGAGGAAGAGAGAGGAAGTACATGAGAAAGAGAGAGGAAATGACCCATCCTTTTTCTATCTCCATTCCCTAACCTGGTTTGGACCCTAGGTGCCCGTTCTTTCCACAGACACACACATTTTGTTATTTGCCATTTTTCCATTTTTGTGGGGGTCCTGCACCCCTAAAACTAGGAAATGTGGAGACTTGACTGTATGTACAGACCTTAAAAACAGCTCTGTATAGCATTAAAAGCCCAACTCTAGTCAGTTTTAAAAAGTCTGACAGCACAAAATTGTTTTGACCTGCTGATGGAAGGAAAGCAAGGCCTCCCTAGAGAGGGACTTCCAAAGTCTGGAAGCAGCCACTGAGAAGGCTGTCTCCTCTGTTGCCACCAAATTAGCTTGAGAAGGTGGTGGGACTGAGAGAAAGACCTCTCCAGACCATCTTAAAGCTGTCATGGGCCCATAAAGGGAACAGTGGTCCTTCAAATAACCTGCACTCCAGCTGTATGTGGATTTATAGGACAAAACAACACTTTGAAATGTGCCAGAAAATGGACTGGCAGCCAACACAGCTGTTGTGACAATGGAGTTGTGTGCTCCCTGTGGCCAGCCGCAGTTAACAAACTGTCTGATGCTCTTTGGGCCAACTGAAGTTTCTGAGCACTTTACAAAGACAGCCCCACATAGAGCAGGCTATAGTAATCCACCCAGATACCCTAGTTGATAGTATTGAAAGCTGGTGAGAATTCCAGCAGAACCAAGAGTGGTGCCCTCCTTCTGTCCGCTATACGTATACTTTGTCCATCAAGGCAACAAAAGCAATTTCCTGTATGCTGTTGTGAAACCATATTGAAACAGATGTAGATCATCTCTCTTATCCAGGAAACTCAGGAGCTCCCAGACACTGGTCCATAAATGAACTATTGGAAACTGGCTGCCAGTTATGCAATATAGCAGCATCCAGGAAGGACATTTTCAACAGTGGTGTCATCACTGCCTCCATCAGCCATGTTGTGACTGTGTCTTGTTTTGGTGAGTCGTTGACCACTCCTTCTTCCCACCTGGCCAGTTTTCCTCTGAGTTTTTAATTAAGCAAGGAAGGCCAGTGGTCTCTCACACACATGATGGCTCTCATCTCCCTAACAATCCTGTCCACATTCTTAGGCTGTACAAATTGAAAATATCTGTTTACTGACCAGGATCCAATTGTGGCTTAAGATCCTGGGAGGTAAACTGACATTAAGCCAGACTTTCCCATTTTGGAAGCAGTGGTGAGCTCAAGTTTAAACAAAGAATAATCAGAGCATCAATGCTGGCATGCAGTTGGAACAGGAGAAAAGAACTGTGAACAGTCTGATACTTAACTGTGGCTTGTTAAACTATCCTTCTTTCTATGTCTCCTTTCCTTATCTAATTTGAAATTCTGAGGTCTTCTGGGAAAATTTTTGTCTTTCTTTCTGCTGTTCTGTAATGTGCCATGGAGCAACTACGGTAATGTCTTATGGCTTATCCTAACTCTTATACTGTGACTCATTATGTTCAGGTGCACAGATGGTGCTACCAAATTAGCTTCTAAACATGCTGTCCGGTTAGAAGGTCTGTCTTTCGAAATACGATGCTTCAGCACTAGTAACATGCTTTTCAGCAGAATTCAGGACCAATACATTGATGAAAGAAACGTGCTTCCTTATCCAAGGATAGCGATTGTGTTCTTGTCATAAATTAGTTGCAAGTTCACACTTTCTTTCCAAAAAGACTATTTGGGAGGGAAAAAACCCCAACATGCTAAAGACAGAAAGAATCATTTAAAAAAAGTGTCCAGTGTCCTTCTGCAAATTAAGATGACATTTAAACCAAAATTAGCTAACAATGACCAGCACACAGGATTAGAAAGATTGTGATATTAGCATTCCTCAAAATCAAGCAGATTGTAAGCATTAAATTACTTTTGAGCTCACCAGAATCCATTTCCCTTTTCACTAAATTCAGATACAATCATTGGTATTTCACGTGATTCCCTAGGCTAAATCCAAAGTCAGACTTACCAAGAGTGTTATCGTGGAGCTCAGTCTCCTTCTTTCCTGCTGATTCATTATACATGCTTTCCAGTTCTTATTTCTGACCCTAAGGTGAACCTATCACAAGGTTTTCTGGGGCTGAGAGTATGTGACATGCTCAAGGTCATTCAGTGGGTTTCCATGGCTGAGCAGGGAATCGAACTCTGGCCTCGAGGGTCATAGATCAGTGCTCAAACCACTACACCATGCTGGCTCTCCTTATCTAGAATAGACTCATTTAAATGAATGGGACTTACTGGGCACAGCCAGGCACTGGGAATTGCAGACCTGCAATATGACTCCCATCTGTGGCTCAACTAACTTAAGCCCCATTGATTTCAGTTTTGTTGGTCTGTGCAAACTAACATTGTGTTTAACCCCTAGATTCCACAATATGAGATACAGTAAGCTGAAGGCACTCTGACTGCCTTGAGTCTCAGACTGGTAACAAAAGCAGGAAGTTTATTCATCCCTGGGTTAGACTTAATATAGACAGTGATCCTGCAGTTGGCCAGAACCAAGAGTGTCAAACATGGCGCAGGTGCGATCTACTAAGTACTTACAATTAAGTGTCTTATTTAACACAAAAGCCTTTTTTGTGACATTTCATAGTTGAGTATTGAAAATGTTTATGCGAGAAGAGAAAATTTCAACGGTTTTCTTCAGATATCACTGTCCTGTTATGTTTTGTTGGAACTCTTCACTAAGTTAAAGATCTCATGTCATGATATTCTATTTTATCGGGGCTCCACTGA
This sequence comes from Iguana delicatissima, assembly GCA_948472985.1. NCBI lineage: Eukaryota > Metazoa > Chordata > Lepidosauria > Squamata > Iguanidae > Iguana > Iguana delicatissima. The sequence continues at coordinate 339,530 of CAOKZL010000072.1, read as the reverse complement.
TATTGTCATCCATCTTTGAATTTTCACAATGCTTTGTCTTGTTGAGAATGAGATCATTTCGATTCAGTTGTAATATTAAAATGTGATCCCAAATGCATTTCTGAAATGCATGGAAGACAGTTCTCAAAGACTCAAATTCCAAAAGAGGTCTCTGGAGTCATTTAGTGCTTGGAGTCATCCACAGATGAGTATCTTAAATCTAAAAGTTATCATGCAGAGAAGAATGTTGAATGACTCCCAATAGAAAGGCCACACCTGTTTTCTAAATACGTATTCTCTTGTGTAGGAAAGCACTATTTTGTTTCATCTTTTGAAGCCCAGTGGACGGGTAGGCATGGTGGATGAGAATGGGTCCAAATGTACATGCCAAGAAAAGAAAATATTTTTGTTTTATGTTTGTACAGCTGAATCTTTTGAGAACAGAAAACATACAATATTGAAGAAAATAGAGCAGTCTTGTGTACTGGCAGTGGCTCAAGAGTTGATTTTTACCTTCTTGGTTCCTCTTTTAGTTGTTTCATTTTTATAAAGATAGGTCATTGAGGTCCTGTTTGGGTGATACAAACTTTACCCATGGCACATACATTATTGATATTTAATAAGTTTTTCAGAACTAAAGGCCCCTGTCTACTGTGCTTATAAGTGCATGCCAAATCCACTGTGTTTACTTATTTACAGTATAATGAACTATATCACCTGTTTTTGTGTGGATATTTATTTCTCTCTGTGTTGTGCAAGTACATGAAGGGTAATGGGAGTCTTCCATTTAATCTTTAATGCAGAAGTATTAAAGGTCAGTGGACAGATTTACACCAAGATAGCTTTATGCTATGGTGACCGTTCACAGAATTTTCAGGGCATTTACTGCCTTTTTCTATATAAGTGAGTGGGAAAGCAAAATTGCAAGTATTGCTGCTGGATTGGTACATGCATGTTAGAGATAAGACTCTCAAAAGCTTTCTACAGAAAAGTCCCATTGTTTTCAGGGGGATTAAACTGGATTGTAATCTAGTCTATATCCTCCTTCAGTCTTACAGAATGATGTGAAATTTTCAAAGCAGTAAGGCTCAATATGAGAGTGTGGATAGCATAGGAATATGGAATAAAATAGGCATCTAGGACTCATGTTGCAAACTCCTGCCACCTTTACATGGTCATCACTGCCAGCCTTTCAAGAGGTGGCAATTTAGTATATTACTACAATGCTGCTCGAAGTGATAGTTCATGGATTGGTGCTGGTCCCTGAGTCATTGTTTGTTCCCAGTAAATTTCCAGAAAATAAAGAATCATTTGTAGCCAGTATGCACAAATATGAGGTTAGTCTCTGGCACATCAAGGAGCAAAATGGCTGGTCCCCTGTCTTAGACAGCTTGAGATACACTGCCTTAGAACAAGGGAGAGCTTTTTACCAAATGGTGTTATTAATAAAAATGGGGCTGTATGTTTGGAATTTCCACTTGAAAAAAAAAATTCCACCACATTGTTACTAGAACTTGTAAAAGTTTCTTTTGCACTACAACTCCCAGAAACTTTTAACGAACAATGGCTAGTGGCCATGCTAATTGGGAATTGGAGCTTTAGTCCAAAACGTGTCATTTCCGTTCTCTGGTTTAGAGACAGGAAATTCTCTGTTGGTTAATTTATTTAAATTCAACAAGTTTGCTTACTTCACTCTCAGAAAGTGGGATGCAGAGCAACTCCACCAAAGCTAAATCTAGATTCCCTTTCCCTATCCTATGTCTCTTCATGGCACTTCTGTTCTGCCAGATGTAGTACATATCCTGAATGTGTGTAGCAGGGAATGAGAGGAGGGTAAGAGACCATGGGGGGGGGGGTGGAAGAGCATGACAAATGAATGCTCTCTGCTTATAGTGGTGAGCAACATTTGGTAAGCAGGATTATATCATCTGCTGAAGCTAGAGGTGGTCAAAGTCCAGCCCCCCCAATGTTGAGCTGCAAGTCCCAGAATTCTTCACTCTTGATTTTGCTGGCTGAAGCTGATGGGAGCTGCAGTTTGACAACATCTGGAGGGTTGCATTTTGGTCAACCCTGGTCCATGACAATGCCCTAGGAATATATTCCAGTTTTCTTTTATTAGCCAAAGAGCATGCAACCTGAACTAAGTATGGAAACATTTCCTGGCCACCCGCTTTACATGTTGTAAGGTTAACAGAAATATTTACAAATAAATATTTAATAATGTAAGTTACTAGCATATTTACCTGGTGTTGCCCAGGATTTTATTCTCATCGGTAACAATTCTTAGAAATACCTTAGAAATTACCTTACCTTACCTTAGGACAGCGGTTCTCAACCTGTGGGTCATGACCCCTTTGGGGGTCGAACGACCCTTTCACAAGGGTCACCTAAGACCATTGGAAAATACGTATTTCTGATGGTCGTAGGCTCCATTCCCTCCTTGGTGGTGGTGCGCAAGCGCGAGCCACGTGCTCGCATCCTCCTGCCCCCTTTGGCTTTCTGTGGGGGCTTTCCAGTGGTTGTGGTGAGGAGCACGGTCATCTCCCTCCAGAATTGGAGAAGAGTTGATCCCCTAAAAGGTTGGGAACCCACTGTTTAAGAAAGAAACAGTGGGAGGAACACCCCCTTGGAAAAGTGGGTTCAGAGGCGCCAGCAAAGGGCTCGAAGCCCCACATTTAGGCTTGAACAAAAAACAACAAAATTCAAGACTGAGAAAATGTGGGGTGGGCCTATTGAGCGGCCATTACCTTGAAAGGGCTCTGGAGGAGAAGAATCCTCACCACCACTTTTTAATTTAAGTTTGGAGGAAGAAAGAAGAAGGATGAATTTGGCTTCTTTTTTATTATTTGGCTTGTTTACTTTCCTGTATAAGCTGGTGAAGTAAAACCAACACGAGTTTGGCTCTACAAAACAGAAACTGAGAGGGCGAGATCTCTTTAAGGGGGAGGAAAAATCCCCGGAAAAGGAGCACATGTGAACGGAGCTCTCATGGTCTTTATGTTAGTTAACTGGATTGCTGAAAGGAGGAGCAACAAGTAGCTACAAAAAACGTATGTATGAACATTGAATAAATACTTACTGCATGTCTCTTAAGAATATAAGCTGAATGTAAGCTAAAATCCAACGCTGAGTGAGGGGTTGAGAACATTAAGAGATTAAGAGATATCAAGACGAATTAAGATGAAAAGAGCAAACGGAAAAGCAGAAAAGCAGTAAGTAAAGCAGTAAGTGCAGAAATACTAGGGAACACATTTAAGAAAATATATTTAAGAAAACATGTTAATTAAGAAATAAGAGGGAAAAGGAAGAAAGAAGAAGGAGGTAGCACTTCCACATAAAGTCAAAGAGGAAGCAAAAGAATAAAAGTAAAAGAATAAAAATAATGGAATAAAGAGAACTGGGAATTAGGAAGACTACGTAGAATTTGAATGCAGGTGAAGAGAGCTTCGTAAAACGACAGGAGGAAGTAAAAGGACTAAGGCTTAAAAATCAGGAGTGGGACTTTAAAAGATTTTCTAAGATAGTAGGCAAACAAGGATTAAAGCAGTGGAAGAAAAAGAGGAAAGAAAGAGTAAAGAAAGGAAAATAAAGAATACAGATAAGAAGATAGTGCGAAACAACGGACTTAGTGGGAGACGCAGCTTGCAAGTTTTTTTTCCCTTTTTTTTGGGGACAAGCTGTGGGGGAGGCATTGTCAATAATAAATAAATAATTTTATGGTTGGGGGTCACCACAACATGAGGAACTGTATTAAAGGGTCGTGGCATTAGGAAGGTTGAGAACCACTGCCTTAGGAGTTAGATGTGAAATACACAGATTTGAGATCCTGTGTCTCTAATTCCCCAAACTGTGTTGTTCAGTACTTGTAACTTTTGCCTATATCTCCCAATCCAGTCTATATTCGGAGTTGTTAACATAAAGAGGTTGGGTTCGTGAGGGGACTTGCTGCTAGGCCTCATCTCCATAGCAGCTGGCTTATTCAGAGCTCTCTGGGTGAGAATGCTAAAGGCCCTTCCTTGAACTGCCAACCCCAGGATTCCATAGAATCTTCACAGTCAGCCAGTCATATGAGGTCTTCTTGCCTCACACAGCCAATCATATGAGGTCTTTGCCCACCTAACACAGACAAACAGACAAGATCACTCACAAACTTTGACTTTTATATAGTAGAGATTTCCCCCATCCTTTCATTTTGCAATAGTTGTTGCTGCGTGCTTTCAAGTAATTTCTGACTAATGCAATCCTAAGGCAACCTATCACAGGATTTTCTGGGGGCTGAGAGTGTGTGACATACCCAGTGGGTTTCCATGGCTGAGTGGAGAATTGAACCCCAGTCTCTAAGTCATAGTCAAACCACTACACCACACTGGTTTGCAATAGTACTTCTGGTTATATAAAATAAATATCGAACTTCTCATATGAATTAATCTTCATGGGAGAAGTATGCTAGTTGCCATTATTTGCAATCAGCTTTCTTAATGATGTTCCAGACTAAATCAATGCACTCATGACTAATTCAACCATCAGAACGCCTATAACATTAAAAGAGGGTCAGACATGCTGCTGCTGCTGCTTTCTTCTTCTTCCTCCTACTCCACTATCAAGTGTCTTACTTTACTCACAAAATCTTGATTGCTGAATGCTTTCCTAACACATGAAATAAAGCTTATTTGGGCAGGTGGCCCTCCCCCTCCCCCTCTTCCGCAATTGTCACTTCTCTTTTCCTACATTCTATTTAAACAATGCCACAATGCTTTTTTTTTTAAGCATGAAAATTTTAGAATTGATGTAATGTGGAGTCATACAAAGATGATAGGTGATCCTTTGAAAATCTGATTTTCAGTTTCTTTTCTGCGCTAGACTAGTTTGATTCTGTCAACTGGGCACCCAGTCATATGACTGTACACCAGAGCTTTGTTGCTGTTCCTTTCTTGGATGCAGCTTCTATTCCCTGGGACACTTTTCTTCTAGTGATAGCAGCCTTTCTCTTCACTCACTGGTTCTGTATTACTGACATGAACATCATATTGAGAGCAGTGATTCCCCAACTCTGCTCCTCTAGATGTTTTGCATTTCAGTACCGGAAATCCTAGCTGCCTTGGCCAATGATCAGTGACCCTGGAAGCTGAAATCCGGAACATCTGGAACCCCAGAGTTTGGCAAATACTGATCTAGCATTTCGAAGCAAAGAGTTGCAAGTGACATAACTCACTTGTGCCTAGTTACTGGGGGTGGGGGCAGTGAGCATACCACAAAGTTACATTTCAAAAGCAACACAATGAATAAGAATGAATTTTGTAGTAAGGATTTCATTTAAAGTCATTTCTTAAGGACATTTCAAGAGGCATTTTGATAGGGATTTTTCAAGTTTCATGACATTCTGAATCTATCTTGTTTTCCTCTTGTGGGCCCCAAAGAAGGAAATAGCAAAGTAACAAGCTGCAACAAGTTACAGTGAGTTACTTTTCCAATACTGCAGTGAGTACCAGTCACATTATCTGCCAAAAATCCCCCCAAAAACGATGTTTTTGCGCTCAGAATTTCCCAAAATGCATTCTGGGGGCCAGGAACGCCCCAAAACATGGTGAAAATGCCCTTGTATCCCTTCAAGGGCGTTGGGGGAAAGTGTGTGTGTGTGTGTGTGTGTGTGTGTAAGTTCAGTAGGTAGTGGCCCTCCAAGGACTTCTGAGGGGTTAGTGAGCCCTTCCATGTTCACCCACCTCTGCACTAGAACATTCTGGCTGCCGATTCCAGATACCTGTGCTAAACTACAAATCCTAGGATTCCATGAGATCTTTCCATGATAGTTAAAGTGAACCACGGTGCTACAATTCGATAGGTGAATTTGTTTCTGTGTTTGTTTGTTTGTTTGTGTGTGTGTTATACAGTGCAAGGATAGTGTGTATAACCTGTTGTAAGACAGATGGCTACTCTTGAGGGCTTCCAGAAGAGGCAATTATTCGTCCCTCTTTTTTGGCCAGAAAAAGGAAAAATCAGGGAGGCTGGAGAGCTTAAGGACTGCAAATAAACACCCTTAGGGCTGCCCTTTGCCTGCTTCTGGTATTCATGATCGTCTTGAGAGAGCTTTGGCTCAAGCCACTTCCCAATAACCTCACACCTAGAAGGGATAGATTAGGACTTGTTAGGGACTGAGTGCAACAAGAAAATATATTTTTTTCATTAAAGCAAACTGGAGATTACTTTGCACTTGAGAATGAAGTGCAGAATAGATTTATTCACCTATGATATTAGAGAAAGGAAGACGGGAACAGCAGGGTAATTAAGGAACTCACTGATGGGCTTTAATTAGTCTCTGGCTGATGGTATGTTTCTGTACACAGGGTTGTGTTTCTCTCCTGCTTATAGTATGTTGTGTTGCATCTTTTGTGTCACAAACATTCCTTGGAGCATTTGTTCTTTGAATCCACTTTCAGACTGCCCAGCAGGTTTGCCAGTGAAAGATCCACCCAACCCAAACTGACATATTTTTCTGACTTACAATGAAGCGAATCCATCTCTCCTCTTTTCTATAAATCTGAGTCCTTGCACAGGATGTTTGTTTGTAAGGTGGTAACTGATGATTTGAGTGTTGGGTTGTGAACCTGGAGACTAGAGTTTGATTTCCTGCTTGTCCATGGAAGTCCACTGGATGACATTGGATGACACACTTCAGCCCCCAGAAAACCCCATGATAGGTTTGCCTTAGGGTCAGCATACATCAGAAATGACTTGAAGGCACACAACCACTACTGATAGAAGAAGAAGTGAGTGTACAATTTGCCCCGCAACGAACATGTATAGACTGTCTGATTTGCACTTTAAAAAAAACATCATAGGACTATTGTTCTGCTCTCACAAATATTTTGTACTGTGCTTGTTCTCTGTCCCCGACCCTGTGCTCTTTGATCACATGCTGAAAAACTGGGGAGAGCCTTTCTTCTTTTGCAAATTGATAGGCATTATATAGTTTTGTACAAAGGATCAGGGTTAAAAATAATAACATCACAGTATACATTTTTAAAATGAAGGATACTGTATGTCACTCAGCCTTGCTTCATGGATGACTGTCACTTAGAAGCTAAAGCTTTCCATTAGGTGGTGAAAGGCTTTTATTAGGATTTTCCATCATCCATATGAACTGCTGCACTGAAGGACACTTTTACCACTTGAAGTTCGTACCATCATATCAGTGGACACCCAGTTATTTCTCCTGATTACTTCTAGCCTTTGTTGTCACACTTGTTCTCTCTTTCTGGAGATCTGTCAGAGTTGGAGGAAATGTAGTTTTCTATGAAGTCAAAATAAAGGGAAGATTAATTTTTTAAAAAGATTTTCAAGGAACATTGCATGTAAGTATCCATTTCTAAGGAACTAGTATCTTACTTTGTTGATTACTTACCAGGTTGAGTCCAGACTGTCTGGAAGATTGTAGCTCCTTCTATGAACTTGTCTGACTTTTAAAATCTTTGAAGGTCTTCTTGGTGGCTGTTCCCAGGCTGTGAAACTTCCACAAGAAGCTACTTGGTCCCTCCCACCCATTTTCCTTCAGCTGGCAGCCAGAGACTGGTTATTTAGATAGGTTCTATCCCATAATCAGGCCTGAAGCCAGATTGAAATGGATCCAGACAACCCATTTCATCCAGGAACCTCTGGAGCTGGGAAGCCACCACACATTCTGCTACCCTGCCAAAAATGGGATAGTGAAGACTGACCAATAATTTTCTAATGCAGTCAGGTTCAGGGAGGGTTTTCTTTCCCCCTTAAGTAAAGGCCTCACCACAGCCTGTTTTAGGCAAGACAGAACTCACTTTTGTTGCAGTGAGGCATTTGCTATTTCCTTTACTCAGTTAATACCCCTGTGACTGCTGTTAGAAAGGGTCCAGTAAGCATGTGGGGGTTCTTTCCAAAGATCCTGTCCATATCCTCCAGCTGCACAAACTGAAAAATATCCAGGAACAAAGGACAAGCAGGAGTCAAAATGTTATCCACTGGACTGGTACCAGCTATACCCATTGAGTCAGTAGATCTGAATGATTTTGTCTGTAAAATGTCTTACAAAATCTTCACAGCGGGCTGTTGAGTGGTCTGAATTCTGTTCTTATGAGACAGAGCGTAACCCCACCAACACCACTCAACACAGCACTGTGGGATGATTGGGCAGATGCAATGATGGCAAAGAAGTTTGATTTCTTTGCTGCTGCCACCAACACTACACAGTCTTTCCAATAACCTCTAGCCCATAATTGGTTGGACTCCCAAGTTTTCTTCCATCAGTGCTTTAATCTTCCTCCCACTGATTTCATCACTGCCAGCTCCCCAGTAAACCAGGGGACTGGTTTGCTTCACTCTGTGGAGAGGAGAGGATGCTTAGGACAATGTTGTCAGCTGTGCTAGCCATCTCCCTATTCCAGAGGTCAGCCAGAACTTCAACAGGATAACCTGCCAAGGCAACAAGGGACTCCCCAACAGCTATAATGGAGACATCTGTAAGTCTCCCACTCCTGCAGAGGTTCTGAGTCCCTGTGAATTTAAGCCCTACCAGGAAGTGATCTGTCTACAACAGTGGAACTATGGAAAATTCTTCCACACTCAAGTCACCCGCTCAGAACAGATATCTAGCTTCAGCTTCGAAGTGTGTCCTGTAACGTGGGTGGCAACAAATATTACTTGGGACATACCCATTGTCCTGAGTTGCTCCTGACAGAAGTCTCAAAAGGAATGTTGAAGTACTACGCCAGGAGAAGTCAGAGGGACCCCAGCACCCGCATCAAGAGCACCTCAACCAGACCAGGAAGGGAGACAGCTGATCAGGAGAACACCAACAGAATCCCTATTCTGTCCCAGCCACCCACTTTCAGATAGAAGCACTCAAACCCAGAAGACTGTGGGATGGGGCACCTGGTGAGGGAGATGGACTATGCCAGCCATATACCCGTCACCCCAAGCCAACAACTTATATCCCCTTCCACGAAGGGGACTTGTGGATAGCTTGCATGTTTAGAGAGCAACTAGCTCAGTAGTTGAGGCCTGTACATTATGTACATTACATGTGTATGTTAATAATATGTGTGAACACATTTTTCTGATATGTGGAAATGCTAGCTGGGAAACCCCCCCCCCACCTCTTTTAAAGCATTGCATTCTGCATGTTCTGTGGGCCTGTCATAATTTTATCAAGCCATTAGATGGTGCTCTAAACATGCAAAACAAAGCCAGTTGCTGACAATTTTTTTTGGATGGGGGGATGAGGCAAGTTGCACGCAATTAAGAGTTTATTAATATATTACTTAGCAGACATAACATAATATTCTTTGCCATATGATGATTAAATTCATTAGGCCAGATTTCAAGACATCTTTGTCTTTGAAGACTCTGTCAAGATTTTTGAAGCCTGAATTGAAATTCTTGCATGTCTCCTCAAGCTGAAAATGATCCAAGAAGCTTGGAGTGGAATAACTAAGTAACTATTGGTTGAATATTTTCAGGAGCACATGCAAACATTTTGGGCCAGAATGTTATTTGATTGATTTTGTTGCTTTTATTCAAAACCAAGAGTATTCTGTTGAGAACAAAACTGAATAAAAAATCTACAACTGATTAATGCCCTTATTTGGCCCACCTGAAGTTCCCCAAGAATGTGCAAGCTTTTGACTTCTCCAGAACTCTTCATCAGGTTGGATTGTACAATAAAGCATGGGTCTGGAACAAAAAGGACAGAAGTCCAAAAATTTGTCCAGAGGTTACACTCATGTGGTCTTCATTTAAACACAGTACCTAAATGGAGACTGCAGAATCACTGGGAGCTTTGCAGGTATCAGATTGCATCTAGTAATTCATACTGGGATGGGGAATAAATGATGGTCTCCCATCATGGCAAGCAGGCACAAACTCAGAGACCCTAAGGCCTTTTGCCTTAGGTGAAACACACAGTTTCCAGGAAGGGGATACTATGACCCAGAAGCACAAAGGGGATCAGCTACATTTTGCTGTGTACACTGTAGAGCAGTTACATACACTCCAATATTCATAGATGAAAATTGGGATATGTGTGGCCAAGCAATATTAGAGTGTGGTCAAGATGGCAAAAAGTATTAATGAAAAAGGAGACAAAGCTAGAAGAGGCTGCAACAGTTTGCTTTTGCCTAACACTGTTGGGAAGGACACAGTTCTGCTCTCTCCTCTCCCCACACTGAGTTAACTGAGTGCAAACTATTTTTGCACTTTCAGCTCAGCTTGCAGCAACTGAAGTAAGCCAAAGACAAAGGGGGAAAGAGGGAAGAGAGAAACAGCTGAAAAAGTGGGATGACAAAGGATTAATCAGGACTGTCCTGCCAAAACAGGACAGTTGGAGAGTATGCAGCAAGCGTGTCCAAGTTGCTTTCTAAATAAAGTTTTAAAAATTGTTCATATGACTTGTCTGGAAAAATTGTGAAGCCTTTCAGCAAGCCTTAGCCAGCAAGTTACTCTGGGGACAGAGCCAGACAGACACTGTGAAAATGAGAATCTGTTGTTATGTAAATTAAGTAGCAGATTAACGTAATCCTTTCTACTTCATCAGCACTAATAAGTATTATTGACGTCACATTTAATAAATGCACAGTATAAAATTCTAGATACTTTTTTTGTTGACTACAGTTATTGTCAGATTGTCTCTCTTTGTGAAGTTAGTACAGTTTCTACTCCTTTTAGAGGTGAACTTTAAGACCCTAAACTATAATCCTGTACATACTTCCTGGGTATAAACCCCATGGAGCTCTATAGGATTTATGAGCAGAGTAGAGCTGTATGGGACCAGACTGCAAATGTCTCACAGCATGGTGTTTTATTTCACAAAATTTTGGCTTCTGTTTGAACTTCTGAAAATAATCATCATCCCAACACATCCCTTTTGATTAGCTCCCTCTCTCCCTTGTCAGGATGCTTGACAGACCATGATGAGTTAATTCAGTGTGAAAAGGCTGTCATTTTTTCTATATATGTGTGTGGGGGAAATCAAACCTTAATTTACATATTTATGTAGTTCAATTTGTTCTGTGTGTCTTTGGGGGACAGTATTGAACTGTAAGGTTTCATTTGCACACTGCTCCAGAGAGATCCAATTTATCAAGGCAGTAAAATGTGCAACAGGACCCAGAGAGACCCCTGTGTTTTGGATATAAGAAAGAACTTAAATGGATGCTCAGATACAGAGTTCTGCAAGGGACATGATGTGGAAGGGCAGCCTCTCTTTCCATTCAGCAGATTAAGCAGCATAAGCTTTTCTGGAGCATCGCTGTTGGCTTGGGAGAGACCTGTCTGTGGCAGCCTCATACTGTGCTTCTGCTTCTGCAACTCGTTAAAAAATGAAGATGGGGGGGATGAACTAGCGATGAGTCCCACCCCCTCCAGGTTTCTTAGCTTTCTCAAAGCCATATTCCTTTAAGATGATGTAATAGTCATTTCCCTGGATGGTTTCTTCCCTGCACTGCTGAAACAACAGCATCTGAAACTGCACTGGGAACTGTGGAACCACCCAGCTCAGCAGCAGCCACAGAGCAGCAGCTTGGGTAGGGAAAGCAAGAGCAAGGCAGCTTGCCTGGGCATCCTTTCAAACTGCTGCAGGCTGCTACTCTCTCAGCCTGGCAGGGAACATGGGAAGCTCTCAGTTCTTACTGACGGAGAAGGTACTACCTCTGTGGGATGCCACCCAAATGTGTCGGTGCTGGGCTCAGAACCTGGGCTTTCTGCAAGTCATCTAAAGCGAGGTCCTCCTGCTAACATTTGCTCTTCTCCTAAAGGATCCTGCTTGGTGGGATTTATGCTCTGCTCTGTTTGTTGTTGTGATTGTTTTGCCTTTTTCCCAGCTCTTTGCTACACAGCTTCGTCTCTCTCCTTCAGTGCCCGTTCTGGTTAACTTTCCTCTGTGTGGGTTTAAGTTTTGCCTGGATATTGCCAAATGGTCTCAGCTTCTCTTTTCCATCTCTTTCCTACTCTGGATATGCTTTCCCCCTTATTCCATCTTCAGATTCATTCTTCTTAATGCTGATTTGGAAGCTGCTTAGAAAATGTTGCTTTTCTTCACAGGAACTGCTTGCATCCGTATAACCAAGGTAAGCCTTGATGCTTGTCCCCCTCTTTCACACATTTTAAACTAGATGCCTGTGTAAACTAGAATGTGTGTAGTGACAAGAAAATCAACCTAAACAAAAATGAGGGAGGAAGATGAGTACTCCCTTAAATCATTAGGATGTATCCAACACTCAACTGTTTTTTTTTTCTAAATTCCTTTTATAATGCACAAGGGGAATAATTCTTTGCTATTTTCTTCTTATTCAACAGGCTTGCAAATTATAGGAAACATGGTCTGATCCTACTGTTTTGGGCTTTGATGGAAAACCTCACCCTTTCTTGACATTTTGTGAAGCGAGCCCTCTTTATCTACCATAGAAACCACTTTATCTGTTGCCCTGATTATCATATCTGGACACTTCTGAAAAATAAACCCTACAAGTGTCTTTTTATTTTCCATTTCATCCCTCTCCCACCAGATCCCAGTCTTCTTAAATGTTAGGATACTCTTGGGAGAATAGATCGAGGAGCCTAACTGAAACCTTGGATGTGAGTGAGAGTTCTGCCATATCTTGTGGTTGGTTGATTTGAAAGTACCATGGCCTTGAGTGGAAACTGCAGGACTTACCTCCCTCCTAGAGAACAAGCGGCTGCTGCTGCCCAGTCCTTCCCAGAGGTGATAGAATTGAATGTGGGTGGCCAGGTTTACTTCACCCGCCACTCCACTTTAACAGGCATTCCTCACACCCTGCTTTGGAAAATGTTCACCTCAAAAAGAGAGACAGTCAGTGACTTAGCCAAGGATTCCAAGGGAAGGATTTTCATCGACAGAGATGGTTTCCTGTTCCGCTACATTCTGGACTATCTCAGGGACAAGCAGGTGGTCCTGCCTGACCATTTTCCAGAACGAGGACGGCTCAAAAGGGAAGCTGAGTACTTTCAGCTGGCAGACTTGGTTAAACTCCTGACTCCTGATGAGATCAAGCAGAGTCCCGATGACTATTGCCATAGCGATTATGAGGAAGTTTCCCAAAGCAGCGACACTAGAATATGTGCCCCATCATCACTTGTGCCCTCAGATCGAAAGTGGGGCTTCATTACCATTGGCTACAGGGGGTCTTGCACCATGGGCAGGGAGACCCAAGCTGATGCCAAGTTCAGAAGAGTCCCAAGGATTTTAGTTTGTGGCAGGATTGCTCTAGTCAAAGAAGTTTTTGGAGAAAGTTTGAATGAGAGCAGAGACCCAGACCGGGCTCCTGATAGATACACCTCCAGGTTCTATCTGAAGTTCAGGCACCTGGAGAGGGCGTTTGATATGTTATCGGAATGTGGATTCCACATGGTAGCCTGTAATTCCTCAGTGACTGCTTCCTTTGTCAATCAGTACACTGATGACAAAGTTTGGTCCAGCTACACAGAATACGTCTTTTATCGTAAGTACAAGGGGCAGGGGCTTCCCATGGGGTGTGGGGTTTGGGGTGTAATGACGTCAGTATCTGCTTGGAGTCTGTTCCTCTTGCCCCAGGGTTTTCCTATTGGGATAAGTTCCATGGTGGAAGAAGAGGGTGCATAGGAGCTTATGTTGAGCATCGGTCTTTTCAACACACATTGAAGGTGAATTTAGTGGTGTGGTCTTGGCTAGATGGCAGCACAGTCTGCCAGAATATTTATCCCACCTTTATTCTGCCCTGACGCACATTTGCAGACGTATACAGAGAGGCTGCTCTCTTACCTTTTTCTAACTACCTGTTTGATTATCTTATGTGTCTCTTGATTACTTGTTTAGTGTTAATGTAAGCTCTGAAAAAACACTGCTGATTTAATTACAGAAAATCTTCACATGTGATTCAATTTGCAAAGGTAATAGATGTTTGGTAATAATCATGTGCCATCAGCCAAGCCATCTGTCAACAAAGCTGACATGCTTACATGCAGAGAAAGGAAAATGAAATCTACTCACTGGAGCTCTGTTCCAGCAGGGTGCTTTTATGTAAACAAGGCAGGAAGATAGGTCTTAGCTTAAAACAGGCAGTATATGCCTAAGAATCAAGCTTTCTTATCTTGCTATGGTTACTCTGATATAAATGTTCCTTCAAACTGCATACTGGCTGGAAGTGCATCAGAGTTTTGGTATCAGATGTTACATTTTGGTATGGCAGAAATTTTGGTCTGGTAACACAAGGATAAGTTTTGATCCTATTATTCTATGGGAGTATTTGATTTTCACTGCAAAGGGCTGTTGCATCTTTTCCTCTGTTTATTTCCAGTGGAATTGGGACAAGTTGTTCCAGATCATAACCAGAATTCTGCTGCCTCTTTTAAAACTGTTTGGTGAAAACATATGTGAAGTAGAAACACCTTATGTTGTTATACTGTTGACTTCTGCTTTTAAATGATAGGCTTATAGTGGTTTTGAAAAGCAGGGCAGAAACTCAGAGATGATTTAACTACATCTAGTAGTAAGTATGAAGATTCGTATTAAGGAACTGATTGAGCATTCAATTTATTAAGTGGATGTTTTAGGAATCTGTATATATATCAGTGTTTCCAATGTGAATGAAATGAAGAAAATCCAGACTGATCTGTCTATTGTAAAAAAGTAATGGGAGAAATAATTACTACCAACTAGGTATGATTGTAAATTATTCAATAATAACAATTGTTGTTGTTGTTGTTGTTGTTGTTGTTGTTGTTATTTTGCTTTGGAGAAATACGTATCCAGAAAGTTGAAATTTGGGGGTTGTTTGCCCCAAAGGTTAAGACTGAAACAAAAAATGGATCAGAAAAGAATAGATTATTGATATATTGCAATTAATGTCATCTTTACTTTACCAACGGACTACTATTTTTTTTTATCTTTATGTTTGCTGCTGAGTTTGTTTTTTTTTAAGTGAGCAGATAATGGAAAAAATTAAAGTTTGGCCTAAACCTTGTTGTTGTATGCCTTCAAGTTGCTTCCAACTTATGGCGACCTGAAGGTGAACCTATCATGGGATTTTCTTGGAAAAGATTTGTTCTGAGAGTGGTTTGCCTTTGCTTTCCTCTCAGGTTCAGAGGGTGTGACTTGCCTAAGATCAGCCAGTGGGTTTCCATGGCCAAGCAAGGTTTTGAACTCTGGTCTCTAGTCATAGTACAACGCTCAAACCACTATACCAAACTGGCTCTTTTGGTGTATCTCCTTTTTTTTAAAAATTGTTCCTTTATTTTTCTTTTGCACAAGGAAGAAAGTTTAAGTTACTCCCAAGAAATCTAAGTTAATGGCATGCATAACTACACTAGAGATATGATACATGGTTCCACAGTTGTCTTCTTCTCTCCATGTTATAAATGTGCTTGCTTTCCCTTTCTCCAAAATCAAAATATCTAGATTTTGGAGAAAGCACAGCACTTTGCCTCTAAGGCTATTATCCACAGATGGTCAATCACAATTGAGAAAGCCCTTGGCATAATCACATTTGAATGTGAGAGTTATTAAAAACAGCTGATATTTTTGAAAAAAGTCAATAATGTTAATATGATGGATGGGATCAGTTAGACCAATGTCTCACCTCAGAGTAAGGTGTCACTGATTTATGAGGCCTTATTGTTCCTATGAAAGACAATGGGAGCTTCAGTTGTAACACAAACATCAGGTGGTAGATTAGCCAGGGATGAAGGGCATGTACTAGCATTATGTTTTACAGTGTTGTGTGATGTGGACAAGTTGTAAATCAAGCATTTATTCCATTGTTCACTATGAATATATTAGTGATGGTGCTATTCCAAATCTTCTGTATTAGAGCTGAGGTAAAAAAAAATCAAGGTACATGTACATAAACATATTTTGGAACTTTGTACTTCATACACATAAGTCAAAATCATTCCTTTGCCAACTTGCATGTCTTCAACTCAACATAATTATTTTGTACAACACTTATTTTTCCAATTATATTTATAGTCCCTGCTTGAAATATTTTTTACTAAGCTATATCTTCACAATATATGCTATTTTTAGTTGATAACTAAATCAAGACAGCTGGTTTGCTATCAGCTACTTTATAAGTATTTATTGAACTATGGAACTATGCTTCTATTTAGTCTGGGTTAATAGGAGCATAGTTTCCAAGACAAAGGAAGTAATAGTCCCATTATATTCTGTGCTGCTCAGGCCTCATCTGGAAAACTGTTCAGTTCTGCACACCTTATTTTAACAAGAATATAGACAAGTTGGAGCAGGTTTAGAGAAGGGCAACATGAAACAAAGTTTGTAAGGAAAGACTGAAAGAGTTGGGCATGTTCAGCTAGGTGAAGAGAAGACTGAGGGTGACATGATTGGAATCTTGAAATACCTCAAAGGCTGTCACAGAGTAGAGGAAGGGACAGGCCTGCCACAGGGGGTGGGACCATGTCTAATGGTTTTGCAGAAGGGTAGATTTCAGTTGAACATTAGATGGAACTTCTTGACAGTAAGGGTGGTTTGGCGATGCAACCAAATGCCTAGAGGGGTGATGGGGTTTCCTTCTCTGGATATCTTCACAAAGAGGCTGGACAATTACCTGCTGGGGATGCTTTAGCTGGAGATCCTGCACTGAGCAGGGGGTTGGACTTGATGGCCCAAGAGGCCCCTTCCATCTCTGTGATTCTAGACTTGGAATTTGACAGGGATATAGTGTCCAGTCAAGAGATGCAGTTGTACTACTCTATTCTGGTTGGGTCAGAAGTCACCTGGAATGCTGTGTCTAGTTCTAGCCACTACAATTTAAGGAGGACATGGAAAAGCTGGAAGGTATCCAAAGGACAATATCCAAGATAGTGAAAAGTCTGGAAATCAAGCCCTATGGGAAGGGTTAAGGGGGATTACCGTGGAGAAGACTGCAAAATCATATAATAGCCATCTTTAAATATCCAAACGGCTATAATGTGGATCAGTTGATTCCTTCCAACATAAGAAAGAACTTCCTGGTAGTAAGAGTTGTTTCACAGTGACATGAACCGCTTCTGAAAGTGGTAGATTCTCTTGTATTGGAGGCCATCTATCAGTATGCTAGATGTGTGGATTCCTGTACTGGAAGTGGTTGGGCTCGATGGTGCATCTAACTGTGCAGATGGAACTTCGCTATGTTTAAGGAAAAAAATGCACAGTTACTTAGGGAGGTTCCAAAATTGGCTGCCCATTTTTTCTGTTTTACTGAGGAATATATTCAGTGCTCTACAATAATTGAAAGAGGACAGTCCTCTGTTTGACAGGCTTTCCAGTTCAAATCTGACTTCAGAATAAAGGAACTGCAAGAAAGGAGGACCAGTGGCCTGGAATCTGAATTGGCAGACTGAGTGGGCAAACAGGTCATCTAGTTTTAAAAATCTAAGGTCTATGTACATTAGTAGTGGGGAGCTCTGAGAGGCTAGAGGACTGCACTAGTTCCCCAGGATACCTTGGAGGGCTGCATTCCCCTACATCACTGCAAAAAGGTGCCATTTTTTTTTGTCCCCAAATACCCCCAAACACCTTCTCTGTGGTGTTGGGGATATTCTTGCCATGTTTTTGCCCTGTCAGCCATTTTAGTCCCAGGAGAGGTCTTCTTCAGCAACATGAAGTCACTTCCTGTTCCTTTCCTGTATTAGGAAAAAGAAATCACATGGGTCTAAAACAGCCCAAAACATGGCAAAATTCTCTCCGAACTCTAGAGGGTATTTAGGGGGCCCACAGGGACTATGAAAATGGCCCTGAAGGGCTGCATGCAGGCTGCAGGCCACATTCTACTCACCCTGATAAACGTATTTTGGAACCTCAGACTGTGGCCCTTTCCGCACCTTACCTTTTTCTGGTGCTGGGGTGCAGGGATCGCGCGAGCAGCCTCTGGTAAGAGGCTCTTGTGTCCCTGCTGCTTCAGCTCCGCACAAGCTGCCTGCTCGTGTGAGAGCCCTGCCTCTTCCTTCCGCAGTGCAACCTGGGAGGTTCCCAGGCTGCGCTGGGGCAGGGAAGCAAGACTGGCACGGCTCCGGAGGCTCTGCACGCCAGGTAAGTGCGTGTGGGGCCTGGGAGCAATGCGTGACCACACACCATTTTCAGCTTCCAGCCAAAAATGAAAAGGTGTGTGATCGGCGCCTGCCGGCCCCTGGAGCATCGCACAATGTGAATACGTCATGCAGATCGCTCCTCACAATTGCGCAACACTCCAGGTGCCCTTTCGCATGGCAAATGCCGTGTGGAAAGGGCCTTAGAATCATAGATTAGAATCATAGACTTAGAATTATAGACTTCCTTAACATAAGCCAAATATGGCGAGAGACACTGTGTTTCTTAATTACCGCTAAGTCTTCCTCTGTACATATCTATTAGCACGTGAAAATTTTATGCAGATCTCTGGCTGCTTTTGTCCTCTTTTTAAATCAGGCATTTCCTCTCTATTTAGCCACTTTCCTTCAAAGATACATTAATGAACCTTCAGGCTCTGGGGTTTCAGATAAATGGCTTGCAGCTCCACTGCTCATTCTTTGCTGCATTATCTTGTCTGGTAAGTTTTGGAGCATACTCTCAGAATCACAGGTACCTCTACATGCTGCCACTCTCATTCCTATGGATCCATGTCTCAAAATACTGTATTCTGTGATGTGCTTCTTTAAAATACTGATAAAATTAGCCGGGGAAAAATTCTTAAATAAATAGAGAAAAGGCTGACCAAAGACATTTTGGTGTCTGAGATGAAAGAGACGATGGTGCCCTGATCCTGTTGGTTCAAAATACAAAATCAAACTAAGCGGGGATATTCATATTACTTCAGTGCTAATGAAGGGAGAATATCTTTCACCACATCAGAGGAAACAGGCTAGGTTAGGCAGAAGTATAGAGACTCAAATAAATCTGGCCTCTTAACATCTCAGCCAGCATCCTGGCCTAAGCACCTGCTCCTTAAGGCACTCTGCTCATGCTATGTAACGTTAGAGGCATCCTGGGATGGATGATGGGGTGGTGGGGTTTTAATTGATTAATTAATTCTCCCAATACTGAAACCCAAGGTGGTTCACACATAATTAAAATCAGGTAAAACTAGCTACAAAAACAAATTGCAGTAGTAAAACAAGACTAAACAGGCAATCATGTTGAAACAATAGCAGAATTTAAAGCAATTTAAGAGTGCGCCAGAAGAAAAAAAGGACAGTTGCCCCTTGCATAGGCAATCATTTGCTAAATGTCTGTGTAAATATACAGAGTATTGCCTCCCTTTTCCCTCTACAAAAAGACCAGAAAAGTATTTTTGCTCCTTTTCCTTAGAGTGCTGGTACATTTCTCTCTCATTAGTGGATTCAGGTTGATCATCTCTTCTGTACACAATATTTAGTTAACTCAATAGAGCTAGCATCTGTCAAGTTAGTGGCTTCCTGACTCCAGCAGCGGAGATTAGGTAGCTGACAGATTAGGTAACTGAACCCCTCACTTCTCAGAGTCCAAAAATGTAATTTTTCTATGCTCTAGTCATGACCTCAACACAGCTTAGCATGTTGGGTTTGAAAATTAATTTGACAATATTCAATAATAGAAATTGGAAAAATAATTCAATACCACCAACACTGGTACAGTTTAATTAGATGAGTTGCGATTAGTTAACTCTTGAACTGAAACATTCATTTGGGGATAGAGCGTGCAATTTACAGACAATGGTGTGGAGGTAGTCTCTGTTGATTCTAGGGAAACATGTAATTAATTGTTTGGAACTTCAAAGGTACTCTTTTTGCCCTTTTAAAGTTGTCTTCTCCCAACATGGAATTTCCCCCCAGTGGAATACAAAGTTCATACTGCAATTGCTGCTTGTCTGGAACTTCAATATATCTTGAAATTGTGAGGTTGGGTAAGACTGTCCTAAATTAAGCTTTCTCATCCTACCACCTGTTCAATTAAGCTGTCTCATTGATCTGCATATCCCCTCACTTTTTACAACCCTTCACACTCATGCCAACACATTCAGATGCTTGATTATAAAAGGTGAAGAACAAGAATATTAAAGCAGAGATGGGAATGACATGCTTCTCCGCATTTTATTGTAGGGGGAAGAGATTCCTAGAAATGTCAAAAGGGAAGGAAATGGCAGTGGGGTTGAGGATAACATTTTGCTCAGTTATCCAAGAGGTACTGTGAGAGCAACAATAAACATACTCACGGATTGCAGAGTGATTAATTAAAACTCACCTCAAATAATTGGAGAATTGAAGAAGGTTAGAACACCATCCCCACCCCACAAAAGCCACACAGGTGAAAGGGAGGATGAACACCAGATTTTCATGGTGAAAGGGTCTGACACTCTGTAAGGGGGATGGTTCTGAGGGCTAAGCATCTAAATTACTCCCTTACTCATTTAGGACATGTTTTTCTTTCTTTCTTTCCCCTCTTCTTCAGTTGCTACTCTCTCTTCGAAAGCTTCTCTTCTATTGTTTTTATGGGTTTCCAGAAATATTTGTAGCTCACTATTCAAGACTACAAGCTTAGTAGCCAACCTAGCAACAGAACCATTTGATGTATTTTGCCAAGTACTAATCCTTTTCCTTAGGCCTTCCTGTCTTACAGAATTTGTCCAACCCATTCTAACATTCTAAAAACCACTCAGGTCAATAAACCATGTCTATGTTAATGAACATTCTGGTATGTTAAGCCACATCACTGGAAAATCTAACAAATCGATAACTTAATGAGTTAATTAATTGGATATTTCCAAACTCTGCTCAACCCCTGAGCAGCAGAAGCTAGGACTCTGACACAGAGGAGGAGGGGCCGGCTGGATCAAGAAGACGAGTGGTACCAGAAGACAGATGTTGACCCCCAGCCTAGGCTCAACACTAAGCATGAGATTTTCAGGAAGTGCTTTGAATTAAATGTCCACAAATTGAGACGGTGGAGACAGCCCCTCTTAAGTTCTATTCCTCTGAGCACCTAGCCTCCTTGAGTCTAAGGCCTTTGGATTCCCTGTTGCCTGCTTGCCTGCACAGGCCATAACCTAAGAAGGAATTGATGGAGACATGAAAGTTTCCTGGGCTCCAGGGTAGCTGTCTACACTTTTAAGCTGTGCATGTGAATTCAGAGAACTCAGCCATTTCTACTTTCTTCTGAAAACACACTGTCTGGGGCCTGAAACAGGCCCAGGACTCCTGACATAGCTTTTGGAAAATTATTCATAAGACCTCTGTGGATGCAATGTGTAATTTTTCAATTAAAAACTGGCTTGGGGTGGGTGGTTGTGGGTCAACATAGGCTGTGCAGGCTGTGTGCCACTTCTGGACCACACTGTGATTGTCCCTGCCTTGAAGCTTTTCTGCTCTTACGAAGTGGGCAGGTTCTTGCCTTCTAGTCATAGTTGTACTCCAAAGCAGAATTGAAAGCTCCAGTTGAACTCCAGATACTAATTTAATACATGTAGTACTCACGTATAGGACAGAAGTGTGTAGGAAAAGGAGGTAAGAATCTGATATCCCAGTGCCAGATCAGTTGTGCAGCTATACTTGAGTACAGAGTATAGAAGGGTTTTCTCTTTAGAAGAGCTGGTTCAAGGCTCTGGGGTGGGGCTAACCTAGGTGTGTCAAGTTGACAACGGAGCTGTTGGTCCCTTCTTCTTTGGGAAAATGCCATTCATACTTGTATAAGACTCTTGTTGAGGCAACTTGTCTACTTGAACTTGATTCAATATCCTCGAACTCCTTTCAGAATCTACCAAACTCCCATCCTCCTTAGGCATCTGTTTTATCCTATGATCAGGAGTAGACAGTGGGTATGGTCTAAGGAGCAAGTCTAGAAGTGGCTGATTACGGTGATGCAACCTAAAATCAATGATAGGTGAAGTAAATAAATCCTGAGACAGAGTTAAGGCATTAGAGATGGAAGAATGCTTAGTGTCCTTAGACTGGAACTGCAAATTATTATAAAGGTCACAAATTTGTCATATGATCTGCCTATCAGTGTCCAAGAGTCATTCTGAAGGAAGCTGATCATCCCACAGTTTATTCCTTTGACCAGAGTGTAAATCCTAAATTCAAACTAGACACAAGTTGGGTTGTTGATTCACGTGCATGAAATCAGATACAAGTTTTTTGACAAGACAAAGACCTTCTTTGAAAATCTTTAAAAAGGGGGTGCATGGCTGTCTCTCAGGAGTGCTTTAGTCAAATATTCCTGCATGGCAGGGGGTTGGATTAGACAGCCTTTGTGGTCCCTTCCAACTCTGTGATTCAGTGATTATATAGAACTGGTGAAATGTTCATGGAAGTCAGTGTAATGCCTGCCATGGATTTTAGTCATTCCAAAGAGTGTTCCTTGTTTTTTGATTATGAGCTTTTTCTCTACCCCTTCAGTGCATCTGTCAGTTAAAAACAACTTAATCAAAACCCAAAATGCAAATTTACCCTGTGTGATCTGAACATTTGCTCTAGTTCTTAAAAATATTTGCCACTTTTCTGGGATATGGCATAGGAATACAGCAATTACAGGGGTATATTAATTCTTCCCTTGGATGTTCTAACGTAAGAATACCAGCAATCCATATTGATTGTGAAAAAGAGTGGTCGGAGCCCTTTTCACATGAAAATTCCAAAATTCCTTTAAAAACAACAACTCTGAGGAGCAATAAAACTGACAGCTGGTTTTCCAGTGGGACATTCCAGCTTCTTTGCAGCTGCATAGCCATAATTATTTAATTAAAGCTGCCAACTGTGCCTATATAAGCATTAATTCATCAAGCTGTTGTGCTTGGGTTAATGGGCCGAAACAGTGGGAGGTCTTCTAATACAACTAGTTAGCTACATGCAGAGATGTTCTTTGCTGATCAGCTTATGTATCTCCTGTGCAAGTGCACGAGGAATGTGGAAGTCTTAAAAAGGTGAAAAAACAAGCTGCTGTAATATATCTTTTAATTCCATTGGTGAGATTATTCTTGTTTTTCAATCCAAAAACCTCGTATGCAAGAGTTAATCTATTTCAAAGTGTTCAGAGAGACTAAGGAAAATAAAATATTGGGGAAAGGTGCATGTTCCTGAGGCAAACTGAATGTGATAGTGTCAGAGTATCCAGCAACAACTCAAAGGAAGAGGTACAGACAGTACATATAGTCTCTCTTTAATGGACAATATAAATAGGCAAAGCAAATTCTAGTAGGAGATTCATATTCACTTGCAGTTGCAGAAGGCACCGAAGGCAACCAACACAGCAAAATGATTTCTGTTTGCTGGGTGTGCAGGGATTGGAGCTGCAGAGGAAAAACAGGACCAGATGACAATGCAACGTGTGTGTTCAGTGCAGCTGGGCTGTGCTCCAGCTTAAACTAGGCCAGCACTAGAGGGAATTGAGAGGTGGGCTGTGCCTGTGTGTATGTTGGGTCCATTATTTAACAGATCCAGGGATTACAGGCTCTTTGTGTGATGCTCTGCTGGAAGAAAAGATGGTACAGAAGGGATGAGTTGGCATTTAAAATAGATCACAGACTCTGGCTCTCTTCTGGTATAGTAATGGGGTCCTGTATCTGTCTTCACTGTAACCCAAGGTTTATCTGGAAGTGTGGATGGCAAGATAGTTTCTATATCATATTCTGGGTCCAGCTAGTCAGCTGTGTATTTAGGGATGACAAAATAGCTTTTTGTACGTGTAAAGCATCTCCCAATAAAAGTGGCCAGATCCTCAGGTTGCTCATGCTCCCATTTAGCAAAACTGGGCCGTTTGAGGCTATGGGGCCGTGGTGATGAGGCTGAGGCAGAGCTAGCTCCAGATTCAAGGGAACACTGACAAAGTGCTTATTGGTAGATCCCTGGTGGATTTCTGTGGCTGTGGCATCACTGGCACATAACCTCCAAGATTTGGCAGGGACAGTTCCGATTAATTGTCTGTCATCTCACATTTTTCAGCTGATTTTAAAATATCCCAGTTTGTTTTTTCCTCATCTCACCTTCCCCTTTTGTCCTCCACTTATTTCAATTGCTTGTTTCAATTATTTCAAACTGAGTTCAAAGTGAAAAAGTTGTTTGCACTAATTTAACTCAACAGAGAGCCCTTCCTAATAGAGTGAGGCAAAAGCAAACTGCTGTAGCCTCTCCTAGCTTGTCTGGTCTTCTTCATTAATAATGGTTGCCATCTTCACCACACTCTGATGTTGCTTGGCCACACTCGTCTCGGTTTTTATCTGTGACACGTTGGCGGATATAGTGTCAATAATGGTGCTTTGAGCAGCATTGGTTGTAACTGTGATTTTTAAATTCTCACAGTGCCATGGAATTATGTTATGCAGGAAGTGTTATAAGAATTAAAAATGAGACCTAGAGATAGTCTGGAGAGCATAGGACTATATAGACATCTGATGTGTGGGACCGGTATTCCCCCCCCCAATATGCCAGGGACCAGTAACATATTTGTGTCCATTACCCATAGCTGTTTCTTTCTTTGCTGGAAACAGTCCAAGGGCCAGCAGCCAATGGCTCACAGTCCACCACTGGTTCCAGGACCAGCATTTTGAGCAGCACTGATCTCATGCTTTTCAGAGCACCAAGCTGGGTAAAACTGAAGGTGGCCTAGGCCAGATGTCAGTTGTTAGCCCTTCTGAGGTCCCACAAACTGCCCAAGGACTTTTGGTTTTTTAAAAAATGCACATTAATAATGGCACTGAGGGGTTTCTTTTAATAAGAATTTTTGTTACTGTGGAAGCGCACTTTTTTTTCTGTGTTTCTTTCTAACTGTAATAGCACGTAATAGTATTTGTTGTTTTCATATCCTCATCTGGCATCCTCTTTTTGCTATTGTTTTCTAGCATATTTCCTTCACACTTTCTGCCTTGGGAGTTTTTCCAACCCTCTCTTCTCCACATCTCTCTGCCCCTCACCTCATTTACCTTCCTGAAGAACAGATGCTCTCCCCCTTAAAGGTTGGCTGAGGGGAGGGCTGACAAGTGTGTGTCTTTTGCCTTTTTCCCCTTGTTTTCTCTTTCCTTGTTTTTCCTTTTCTTTTCTCTTTTCATCCCCGTTTTAAAAGTACAGTAAAGTGGCATTGTAGTATTGTATTGCTTTGTTTTGTGGTCTCCCACAATGCTATTATAGTATAATTCTGATCAAAAAGGAAAAATATCAGAAAAGAAAAGGGGAAAGGCAGTGTCAGATAGTGGGCATGTGCTGTGGATGTGCGCCTTTCTGTTTCACTTCCCTTTTCTCCTTCTTGTCTTCTTTCCTTGCCAGAATTACTGTATAGGAGTATTGAGGGATACCACAAAATAAACAATAACCTGAAAGTGTAACACAACAGTGGCAGCTTCAGTACACACTCATCCAGCAGCCCAGGTTCTTCCCCTGCTTTTCTTCCCTCACAGATTGACCACCGACACTTTCCTTGCTTTCTTCTTTCAGCAATCTTTTGCAATCCTTCCACATGAAATATATATGGAAACATATTTATACTCACCAAAAGGAGAAGCAGCACCATCCATGCACACATCAGCCCCCACAGTGCAATGCAATGGGAAGATCTTTCTATCTCAACCAAAGAAATCACTCTGAAAGAGAAAGGGCGGGTGGGATTTGGAAGGCAGGACATGAGTCTACAAGACGTCTCTCACACCCCTTCCACCAACTTCTAGGGGAGTACAGGATTATGTTTCACTTGACAAAAACCCAGAAGTTTTAAAAGAGCATGAAAAATTGATGGAATATTTCAGACCTGAAGAAAGGTTCTGAAATGGGAAAAGGGTAGAACTTCAGCGCAATGGAGGCAATGTTCTGTGAAAACCCCCATCAGCTCCCTAACAAGCAAATGTGTCCATTTCAAAGTTAAAGTCCTGTGTTGGAAAACTGGAACAGACATTTGAATAAATGCTTGTGAAAGTGCTGCAGATCAGAAATGAATTGAGTTGCCCAACCCTCCTTTAGGCTACTTTGTGTTTCCCACTATTTGGGAAAACACAAAACAAAACAAATGCAAGCTGCTACAAATAAGAGAGAGACCCTGAAAAACAGCAAAATTGGGAGTGCGCTGCTGATTTGCAAGGCAAGCAAATGATAGGAGAGGAACTCTGCTAATATGACATATTCTTCTCCAAAATGTGGTAACGGCTCCAGCTTTGGATTTTGGACAGGGGTTTAGACAGATTTACAGGGGAAATCATTATCAATGGTTCAAGAGAATCATGATGGCTATATGCTACCTCCAGCATCAGTATTTGAAATCTGGCTGCTGGGAACAAGAGCAAAAGGGCGGTGGGGTGTGTGTGTTATTTTTATGTTCTGCCTCTGGCATTCCTAAAGGACTCTGGTTGGCTATTGTGGGAAATGGGATTCTGGACTTGAGAGGCCTTTCATTGGATCCATAAATAGCCCCATTGTTCTGTTCTTGGGCAGATCAAACAGCCATTCACATAATGAGTTCAAGTATGGCTGCAAATAAATGTGTCTGTTATCTGAGACATTTTCTGAAGGCGGAATAAGTATATATGCGTCTTGTTTTAATTGGGAACTTTTATGCACATTTCCTTGAGGCTTGCCTTGTCTTATAAGTATGTACATAACACATCTCGGGGAACTGTAACGTTCAAAGGCAATGTTGAGACATCTATGGCAAAGTGACTGTAGGCTGAAAACTAATTGACAAGCACTGCGAGCCTTAAAGTCACTGGCTGCATTCACTCATTATACAAGCCCTGTGGGTTGTGGCCCCGTTATTCACCTTATCCTTCTGACAAAGCACTGTTTGGTTTATTCATTCTGCTGTTGAAGTCTGCTATGAATATTAAGAGAAAGCTGTGGAATAATCATCAAATTATATGTGGTTAAATGACTGTATGCTATTGGGTAGGAGCTGGTATTTGAGGCAGTAATTGGAGTCTGCTTAGAATTCAACAAATGTGAAAGAAATCCTGAGGGTATTCGGATGGCATGCTTTACCTAAGATTAATTTAACCAACCAAAACATGTCACCATTTCCATTTGAACAAAGCTTGAAAGAGCATTTAATTAGTAAGTATATTTATACACACATTCATACAGCATAACTGGCATGATAAGCAGAAAATTCACAAGCTGCCAGTCCTGAATGCTTTGCTAAGGTGGATTTGGTTTGTTGTAACACTGTTGCTGCAGCGTCAGCATCACATCATGTTCTTTGAGAGAAATGACAAAGAGTTCTGTGCCACCCTAAATTTATTGTGGCAAGTGCTCTTGCGTGCTCAAACCTACTTCATCAGAGGCATGCAGTGGCCTGGAAAGTAGGTAGATATACACGTGGTATGACAATCAGATAGTGCAGTGAGGCTAAAGGGCAAAGGAAATGTAAGCGATAAAACACAGTCCACTTTCAAACTGATATGCTGTGGTAGGTACGCTTATCTTAACAGATATAGTATGGTAGCTTGGATGGCAACTTTTACAACTTAGATGAAGCACAAAAGGACACAAAAATTAAGGGAGAAAAGCATTTCCTTACATGTGTCAATAATACTGATATTTACTGCACAGTTTAGTATTGGGGTGAGCAAGAAATATCTCCCTGACTGCTCTGTTGTTGTTGCTGCTGCTGCTGCTGTGTGCTCTCAAGTCATTTCTGACTTATGACAACCCTAAAGCAAACCTATTGTGGAGTCTTCTGGAGCTGAGTGTGTGTGATGTGCCCAAAGTGGTTTTCCATGGCTGAGTAGGGAAGTGGATCCTGGTCTCCAGCTCATAGGCCAATCCTCAAACCACTATGCTGGCTCTTGACTCAGATTACCACCACCACCACCACTACTACTACTACTATTATTTTGCCAGTCACAGTCCTGCTATTGGTTAGGACCATTATGATCTATACTACCGTACTCCCAGTTTGAAGATATATACATAGTGTTCAGTACTGTGCTGTGAGGTTGACCCAATCATAGTGAACCTCAACAAAAGATAACTAAAATTGCCTTAGTTCTGTATGCCCTATGTGGGTTTGCCATAAATCTGCATCATGAATAGTATTCAGGCCAGTGCCAATCTAACGTTATCAAAAGTGAGCTTGGGATGGCTGGCTCCTGTTGACTTCAATGGTTTTAAAGATTTCTTTGTATTATTTAACAAGAATGGACATTGCCTGGGAGGGAACCACTTTGGTATCTAGGGAATCTAAAGTTTGTCTCTGTACTGAGGTTTAAAAAATTTAAAGCAAAGTCAAATGGTAGAGTCTCTTATTTTGTCAGTGAAATATCTTTGAGAAAATTCAGTTCTCCAAAGAAATTTTTAACACTTAATAATCTGTCTCAAGAATGACCGTTAAATCTATTTCTAGGTTTGCATTCTGGATGTTATTTTCCTGAATAACTTTGAGAATGTTTTTATTTTCTTACACTAATCATATTTGATTTTTTAAAAAATATCCTAATAATTTAAATTAAAACTTTAGTGTCATTAAAGAAAAGGTATCTTTAAGTACATGACAAATTTATCTTCCAAGATCTGAAGCAAGGCTATTCTCTTTTAGTAAATGGATGCTAAATCTATATCAGAGTTTGGCAAAGTTCCTTTTTGGGGAATTACCATTTTCCCCAAACATCGTGGGCAATAAATAACCATCTAGCTGAGAGGTTCTCTGAATTGTAGTCTAAAACGGGAAATTTTCTGAGTTCTCATCTATTATGCTGTGAAGTCTTGTCTCAGGAACATTTATCATATTCCTGTGTGGAGCTCTCTGTCATGTGGCAGTTGCTACTGCATTGTTGGAACCCAGTCAGTACCATCTTAAGATCTGCAATTGCCCCTTCTTTAATAGGTCATGGTATGATTTAATGGCAAAGCACATTTTTGAAAGTTCCAGCACTGCACAATGGAATATCTAAAATGAACTGCTGATTGTTCTGAAATTTAATGATCTCTCATGAGAGCCTGAGTTCTAAAGTACGCAGAGTGGGTGAGAGGAAGAGGGGGAGGGAGGAATTGCAAATGCTGTTGGATTTATGCAGTTGCCAATGTGGAAGACAGGCTATGCACAGGATGAGAACCGATGGAACCAAAACACTGTCCTCTTAAGGGGCAGATGTTCTCTGGGGAAAAAAATGACACTTTCCTGTACTCAGGTTCTCATGGTTAGCTAGTTTCAGGGGGGTAACATTGCTCCCAAATAAGAATTCTCCCCTCCATGAACATTTTCCTTCTGTCCTAAATTTTTTAGCTTCACAAAGAGTGAGTCATTGGAAATTGTTCACACTTAGAACTCTTACATTTGCTGTGTTTGCATTCCCTTGGCAACTTTACTTCCTCCATTTCTTTGAATGCCTAAACTCTAAATGCTCAGTTGAAGTTTTTGAGTAACTGCAATGTTAGAAATTTAGGGACTGAAGGAAAATTTCATGTGAGGAGAATTCTTATTTGGGAAGGCGGCACCCTCATTTTGCCCCAACCCTCCAGCTATACCTGTGACTATATTCGGTACAGGAAAAGGGAAGGTTGTTCATTAACATCAGGCAGAGGAAACATTTGCCTTCTCAGTGTTTCTCAGTTTTGTGTCATGTGAAGCTGCATCCTGACAATTTAATGCAGTAGAGTTGTTTTCTGCCTAGAAGATCAGGGGCCATTTCTCACACTTACTGGAATGGGCACTGCAGAAGCATGTGGATTCATTCTCTTGCCCCTTTGCCATATGTTCAACATAAAACATGCCTTGGATTGTGAAGAAGGTGGAAAAAAATAGAGGAGCCTGCCTACAGTTCAAATCACATGTGAGTTTGTACACATGGTGAGAGTATATGAGCAATTCTGCTCTTCTACATTGAACATGAAAATAGCTCCAGAAAGTTTGAACTGTTGAAAGGGAAGAACTACACAACTCATATACACTTAGAATGCAATGTATGCAATCAATTTCTAGAGACTATGAACCTACATGATCATATCGCATATACCGTCATATATAGTCCAAGAGCCACTCAACCCTGAACTCTCACTAAAAGCCAAGATGACTAAGCTGAGACTGTCATACTTTGGCCATATCATGAGAAGACATGACTCATTAAGAAAAACAATAATGCTTGGGGTCGCAGAAGGCAGTAAGAAAAGAGGAGGATCACATCACAGATGGGTAGACTCAATCAAGAAAGCAATGACCCTGAGTTTGCAAGACTTGTGCAGGATTGTTGATGATGGGATGACTTCAAGATCTCTCATTGATAGAGTTGCCAGAAGTCGAAGTGGACTTGATGGCAAGTAACACCATCAGCACGCATATATGTGATGGATTCCTCCTATGTTGGTATGTATGCACCTGTGTAGGCACATTTATAATTTTATGGTGTAATAGTACATAGGGTGTTAGATTGTGACCAGAGAGATGATTCTTCAACTCTCTCTTCGGGTTTAAGCTCTCTCTCCCTCTCTCCCTCTCTGTCTCTCTCTCCCTCCCCCGTCTCTCTCGTGGTCTCACAAAGTTGTGGTGAGCTTAAAGTCCTGCTTTGACTGGAAGAAGGACAAGATACAAGAGATCTGATGATGTGCACATTCCTCTTCACTAACTGTGTTTCCAAACATTCCCTTATCCCCAAGCTACTCTTTCATTCATTAGATCTGAATAGTAATGACCTCAAATGCATTTCCTTTGCATGTCTGGCATTTACGTGCCTAGCTTTAGTCTGTGCATGCACGTATCATTGTCATGCATCCATAGGTTTGTCACCTCACTAGACTTGCCAACTCTGGCTTAAAAAATTCCTGGAGATTTTTTTTCTCAAACTGAGAATGAATTTCTGGATGTTACTTTACCTGACCAAATTTACAGACTCAGTTTCAGTTCTGTAATTCACTTTTACTGTTGAAACCTAAACCCAGAAAATCAGACCTCTCGAGGCCAGAGATTATACCTTATTTTATTTATTTTATTACATTTTAAAACTATTTTCTTGTTCTTTTTTTTATTCTTTAATTTTGGTTTTTTTAAAATGTTTTGTCAGTTTCTATCTCTGAAATATAGCCTAAAGCATCTGGTAGTCGTTGGTGATCTTCTGCCCAAGAGCTGACCCTACTTAGCTTCCAAGAACAGATGGGTGCCTCGTGCCTTTAGGGTGTTTAGGCCAGGACAGTCACTAGTGGAAGCCATTTCTGTCATGCCCATGAGCTTATTCTATCTTGTCTCTGTGTAGCTTCCTGTGTGGCCAGCATTATACTCTTAGAGTAAAATCCTGGTAACATCATGTTATGTTTTTGTCTTGAACCTGGTTTGGCTTATTCTTGGCTTCCTACTTTCTTAATTTACATTTCAGTCAGCCTTCTGTTGGTTTTAGGAGATCCCAGTGTTATTAAAAGTAGTCTTGAAAGTCTGCACAGGTCATGCTAATAGTTTCATGTGCAACCTGGCCTTTGCTATGCTGTCACTCAGTCTGTTTCTTTCCTTGATACAGAGTTGTGTCATTATACTGAAAACTTCCTCGAAACAGACACAGAAATGGAAAGTACAAAAGATACCTGTTTCTTTGTTTGGCTGTCACTACCCTCTGGCATTTATCTTAAAATTTTCCCCACCTTGTCACTGATCTTTGTTCTGTTTCTTGGAAACAGTCTTCTCTTATTGACGCAGTAGTTATCATACAGCTCCTCAGTGTCATTCTCAAGGCTGAGTGCTCTAATTCTGCCCATTTCACATAATTTTAAAATGACAGTGGTGATTCTTGTTGCTTCAGCATTGTACCTTTCTCCAGGTATTAAGTGTACTACATAGGGTCTTGCCTCCTTCCTGAATTTTCTGTTACTACTAGAAGCACATTGTCTTGAATAACTTGGGCTGATCTTCTGTAGAATTTATCCTTCTCCTCTTCAGTTTTGAATGGAGGCCTTCCAAGACATCCTACGGTTCTGTGGAGCTCGCATTGCTGCATTCCAGTTTCTTCACAGCATCTTGAAAGATTGCAGTGAGTGTTTGGTAGATGGTAAATCTTTCCTGCTTTGTTATTCTCAATTTTAGCACAATTTTCACATGTTCTTTTTCCCCTTTTGAAAAAAAAAGTGCCATCAGTGGAGAGCAATGCATTCCATATTTGAGGCAATGATAGATTATACAACATTTGCATCTCACTTGTATCAGGTAGTCTTTAATTTTTGATATACCAACTTGTGCTTTTCATAATTTGCAGACACATTGTCAGCTACATGAGATAACACTGTTAATGCTGAGAGCATTCTTCTGTAGAATACTGGTGAGCTGTTTTGCAATTGCCTCAGTTGCCTCAATGCTGTCACTGTAAAAGTTAAGTAAGTTATTCTTAATTCCCTCTGTCACACAGAAGTAACATACAGTTAATGAGAAAAATATCATGTGTCTCTTCTTGGTAGTGTCAGACCCACCTGGGAAAAAACCCCCTGTGCATTGTTGAGTCCTTAAGAAAAAGTTCTAATCATTTGGGTGGTAAAATATTTTTTCTGCTATGCTGGTTGCTTTTGTTGACCTGCTACATTTAAAACACACACACACACACACAGAATTTTAGTAAGGGGCAATATCATTAGAATCATAGAGTGCATACTGCTGTAACTGTTTTGACTTTCTGAAGCCAATTTTAAAATTCATCTTCCTTGTACTGTTCATCATTGAAACAACACAAATGCACCCCTCTGTTGTTTTTTTATTACTGTGACACTCTCTGAAGGTCCTTCACTACCACTGGTGTTCTAATGATGTGAATTTTTTTATTTAAACGTAAGAAACAGAAACATTATGACTGACCGATACATTGTAGATACTGTCTTTTGGCTTAGCAGAGAGCTGCAACAAGCTTACCTACAGAGACAGAGAGAAAGAGAACAGTTCTTGAATAACCATCTCATGCTTTCCATCACTCCTGGATCTCTCTGTGCCTTCGCTGGTCTTCTGACTCTATTTGGCAACATTTACCTGGCAGTAGTTTCTTTATTTTCCCCCTTTTCTTAACTAGCAGCACTCCTCTTATTTCCTGTACCTTCCTGCTTAAGGTCTCTTAGGATGGCAGATCAGTGTGAGACCATAATGGTGGTTTGTCACATATCTGAAGATGTTCTTGGAGACTGAGGTCAATTCCTGGACTGAAACCAAACCTGGAATGTTGGCATTCCCTACACCTCCCCAGAGCAAATACCGACTCCGTGGAAATTGCACATTTAAGGGTAAACTTGACAATGAGACTCAAAAGAAAAAATTAGCAAAGTTTAAACAGGAAGTGTCTGTCATTTTTCATTCTCACTGCACTTAAAATCAAAATGATTTTATACATGGATGAGTAGCGTATACCACACTACACCATAGTCTGGTTCACTCTGATTTGATGCCTGGAACTTTCAGGAGTGCCCAGACAATACCAGCTTCTCTGTCTTTCTTATTTGCTCCGTTTTAAAGTTAGTTTTCTTAGTTCCACATAAATTTACAGATATTTTTCTTTACCTTAAACACAGCCAATCTTGTCTAATTTCAGAAGCTAAGCAGGGTTGAGCCTGGCTAGTATTTTGTTGGAAGACTAAAAGGTCATAACAGGGATCTTTAGGTAAGACTAGGAAAGCCCTGCCTGAAGCCGTGGACATCTACTGCCAGGCATAATTGACAAAGTTTGGCTCAATAGATCAGTTATCAGACTGACTACAAGGCAGCTTAGAGTTCCAGGAATAATGTTAAAAAACTGCCCTCATCATGACTATTACTAAATTTAAAATAATATATATATATATATAAATACCCATGCTATGAAATACAGTTGACCCTCCACATTCACTCAGGTTTGGGGCAGAGGACCCTCACAAATGTGGAAAAATCACAAATATCAAAATGTATATGTGTGTCTGTGGGAAGGAAGTCTAGGCATGGTGGGGAGAGTGAGCACCTAGAGTCCAAACCAGGTCATGGAAGGGTGAGGGGAAGGGGATGGGTTGGTATGGTGGCCCAGTTCTTCCTCTCTCACACCCATCTCCTTCCTTGGGGCACCTGGACAGGGTTTATAGTGCTGAGAAATTGGGTTGTGATCTGTCCTTAGCTGCCCAGGCAGTGGATGGTGGTGGTGGAGGAGGAGGACCAGATATGGGTTTTTAAAGGTTTCATGGCCTGATTGGAGCTACTGAGAGAGAAGGTTTCTCTGGAAAATAAGTACCTGAAGTGAGGAGACAGGAGTTAGACAAAATTACAAATAATGAAATCCATGAATGTCAAAGCCACAAATGTGGAGTGCTGACTGCAGAACCATTCTTTTCTTCCAGGGAAGAGCCTGCTTCATTTTCCTGAGAAGAAATATGATATCTCTTCTATTAACTGGGCACATTTGGAATTTTGCAATAAATATGGGATTCTGTGGTACCACATCTAGTGAGCCATTTTTCAGATTTGAAAAAAAAAGCATGCAAATTGCAAGTAAATAAATAACTATATAATTCCTTTATACCAACCTCAGTAAGCTCAACAGTGGGTTTTCTCTGGTTTCTTGCTATTGACAGAGAGAATCAGAGAAATCAGAGATGGAGATGGCTTGTCAGCTTACACATTTCCCTTAGGATGAACAACTGTTCACAGCCTTCTGTTCTTTGGTGCCTTTTCTGGTCTAATAGCTTTACTTTTTTTGATGGCTTGTTTGTTTTGTGTAGAATGGTTTAAAAGAATTAAAATCACAAAAATAGCAAGCAAGAAGAACATAGTTGTTCTTCTGAAATTGTTGTTTCAGTTCCAGTAGTCTTAAAACTCCAGAAATAACCTCTTATTGGACAGGACTGTGCATTTTAGAACTTTCTCTTGGGTCCCTCTTAAAAATGGCCACAGCCTCTCCAAGGTATTTGTATTCTTTAACTGACTGAAGGCATTGAGGTTTTGGGGTTAGTTCTGTCAAACGGGCCATGTTATGGCCTAGGTTATTGATGGAGTTTATTGTAGGAGAGTGATAAGGGGTGATCAGCTGAATACTGGCTGAACATTTAGCTCTTCATTGTGGCCTCATTAACAATCCTCCATTCATTTCCCTGCCTTGCTTCTGCCTTCCCCTGTGTTTTTGCTGTACTAGCTGAAAATAAGAAATAAAACCTCTAAGATACTGGCAGATCTGTGGGGATGGTGTCACCTACCAATGGTTCTGTGTGTCTCCTCACACCTCCTCAGTTGGTTAGAAATAAAACAAGGAGAGCTGTTGCTAATCAATGGTCCTTTGTATTTTTAGTTTATCTGCTTCCCACAGTTTGAGTAATTAGTTTAAAGCACTAGAATTTAGGTGGTAGCAGGAAAAGGGAAGCAGGCTTGGGAAAGCATGTGGGGTAGTGGTGGAATTTTTAGTTAAATATAATGGATTAGGGAGAATCCCTATACAGTTAGCCTCTACATTTGTGGTTGGGGTGCATGAGCCCTGTAAAAGTGGGAAAACTTTGAATATTTCTAGGTCTCCCAAACTTGCATGCCACATCATGTGTTTGTTGGAAGGGGCTGAGGCATGATAGGGAGAACAGCAGCTCAGGGTCTAAACTGGTTTAGGGAAAGGAGAAAGGAAAGCAATGAATCAGCTTGGTGGCTCTATACTCTGTCCCTCTCATCCGTCTCCTTCCTTGGGTGTGTGAGAGGGCTTTGGGAGAGGGTTCATGGTGCTAAGAAACTGAGGCGCAAACCAGTGCTGGGGAGATTTCCCTAACAAGGAAGGAAGGTGACTTGAAAAGACAGGCACTGGCTGATGGAGGAGGAGGAGGACTACAGATGAATTTTTAAAGGTGTGTGCAGGCTGATTGGAGCTGTCAAGAGGCAAGATTCCTCCAGGAAAGAAGAGCTTGAGATGGCGGCAGTGGTGACATGGGGCATTGACCTGCACTTTGGAAGGACCTGTTCTCTTCTGGCAAGGGGTCAATCCAAAGAGTTGTTATGGGACAACTTCCCATGTGATTTTCCACAATAGGCCATAAAACTCAGAATAATCAAATCCACAAAAGTTTACCTTGCAAAAGTTGAGGTTCAACTGTATAAGCAAGGTTTTAGTGAAAGGTCTGTTGTTTTCTGCTGAATTTAGCTTCTATCTAACAAAGAGAGCAATCTAGGAGAGGACAGTTAGCCGATTCCATCTCTAACTGAGTTTAAATGTTGGAAGCAAAAGGCAACGTCAATGCATGTATCAAGAAATCAGTGGGATGAGGCAATGGGCAAATTGGTAGTATGTTTCCCTTTTGTCTTATGTGCCGGCTGCTTATGTACAGATTGCTACACATAAGCTTTTTGCTTCCTCCTCCCCTTTTGAGATCATTTCCTACATTTTCAAGGAAAGTAGTCAGTGTCTTTGTTTCTTTTGTCTGAAGAAGGTCAGCTCTGGGGTCCTGTATCTGGTGATGACTACTAGCCAGCCTCCATACAGAGAAACCAGTTTTAGGGTCTCTGCAACCAAATCTGTTCTTTTTCTTTTTTTATCTCCTGTATTATTTTCTTTTTCCTTCTCCTTTCCTTTTTATCTTCTGCCTTAGCTAAGTTTTTTCCATTTTTTCATTTAATACTAGCATGCAAACTAGTTACTCCTGTTTCTATCATAAGCTCATGTTGCTGTAGGCCATTGCACTGCATTAGCATCAAATATCAGTTGAGCACGACCAGTTTCGCCCTGGTGATGTCTAAAACATTTCTTTTAAGCCTCTCCTTTGTCTAATGGTCAGTGGTGATTCACAGGATCAATCTCTGCTTGACATGTTCC
Source organism: Iguana delicatissima (assembly GCA_948472985.1). Lineage (NCBI taxonomy): Eukaryota > Metazoa > Chordata > Lepidosauria > Squamata > Iguanidae > Iguana > Iguana delicatissima. The sequence continues at coordinate 302,916 of CAOKZL010000072.1, read as the reverse complement.
AGGAACTAGAATGACCAATTTGGCCTATTGATATTCAGAAGACTTCTCTTAAGCCTCTCTTTTGCTAAGTGATCATTGGTGATATGCATTATGGATCTCTGCTCAACATGTTTTAAGATCTGGATCTATTTTAGCTTGACTCCAGAAATGTACCCTAGCAGGTACTTAATTTTATTGCTTTACAATTCCAGATATTTGGCTAGTGGCAGGTCCAGTGTCAGCACCTGGCATTTGCCAGGGGCCACACCCTTCAGCATGGTGCACTGGTGCTGATTCCTCACTGGTGTTGATGACTCCTGGGCCCTTTCCTATAGTGGGGGGCTCCATGAGACTGAGGATCTGTGGCGGCATTGCTGGTGGGGACCCAGTTAGCTTTGTTGCTGGGACGCAACTCACTGGCAGCAATATGTCAAAGCTCCACTCCAGCTTGGATAAGGAAAGGGGTAAATGACAGGAGGCCAAACTCCCTATGTTCTAGTATTATTGGCAAATGTGGCTACTTCATTATTCAGAGTCCTAACCCCAGATTGTTTATGAATAAATAAAAAAGTCCAAATACCAATTCCTGAAGCATGCTGCTACTCACGTCCCTCCATTGTGAGAATAACCATTTATTCCTACTTTCAATTCTCTACTATTTTAGCCAGTTTTAATCCATGAGGACTTCTCCTCTTTATCATATATTTTTTCTGAGGAATTTTTGATGTGAGATTTCATCAAAAGCCTTTTGTGGAAGTCCAAGTACTAGGGATGGGACAAATCCAGAATTTTCTGAATCTGGATCCAAATCCCTGGAAGGTTCTGGGAATCCACGAATCTCACAAATCTCGAACCTTTCGAATCCTTTTTTTAAGAAAGGATTTAAAGAGCAAGGGAAAGAAGGATAATCTTGAGCAAGACACACTTTCTCAGCCTTAGCAAAAGCCTAGGCAAAGGCAAACCTCTCTCTGAAGAAATCTGACCAGGACAATTGTCATAGTTTTACCTCAGGATCTCCCCAGGTTGAAAATGACATGAAGGCCCTTTCTATACAGGTAGGAAAATGTGGATTAATCCCACATTTTCCTGCCTGTGTAAACAGGGCCACGTACTACAGTATAGAGATAGTCTAGGTCAAAACTGGATTTTCTTTGCATAGCTCCTTATGGCATCCTGGGCTTTGTAGTTTGATGATGCACAGCACACTTTGGCAGAGAAGGCTGTGACACCTTGTAGAACTACAAACCCCACAATTGTGTCTTAAAGAGCTTTGCAAGGGAGCTGTGCAAAGGAATCTTTCAGCTGTTGTTGAAATCTCAGGCCTGTATCTTCCAGTCAAGTGCTGAACTTAAATGTTCAATTTAAATATCTTAGAATACAACGGCAGATGTAATTTCTGAAATTATTAGCAAAGGCCATTCTTACTCCAAGGGAAAAACTCATTCATTTGCCATCTCCCTTTGTGCGTCTGGTTTCCCAGGTTTTCAGAAGTCCTGGTCTCCCAGGTTTTCAGGCATCCTGGTCTCCAACAAACTATTTGGCTGGTGGATTCAAAAGATTCAGTTTGCCTATTTTGGTGCAGGGATTCGTATTCGCAAATCTTGAATCCTTGCCGAGGATTCGAGGATTCGGTTGGCCCATCCCTACCAAGTACCTAACGTCTACTGGATCTCTCCTGTCTGGGTGTTTATTGATACTTATAAGGAACTCTACAACGTTGATGAGATAGCACATTGACTTTGCAGAACCCATGTGGTTCTTTTTCAGCTGGGTTTGCCTTTCAGTACAGTTGCCAATTTTATCCTTAATAGCACTTTCCACCAATTTACTGAGAATAGATACTACGCTACTTGGTCTATAGTTTCCTGGATCTTGATTTGATTAAAAAACTCCCAAACCTATGGTTTGCCTTACCTGGGGAGCTTTCCTTTGCTCAGGAAGGTCCTTTGGAGACCTGATTATAGCAAGTAAGTGTTATTTTTCTGAAAGCAGAACAGTTATCATTAGCATTCCAGTGATATTTTAAAATATTATTGTACAACATGATAAGATGTTTTTGTTTCAGTTGTTGGTTGTGGCTAATAGCTGAGATATTCATGAATATAAATCATTCTTTCTGAGAGATTTATCCACCCTGGTTGTAATTGCATGTTAGTCATATAAAGTGTCTTTTCAGGTGCAAACTTTAAACTTGACATTGATGTGAAATTTGTGCAGTTGAAATAGACAAACAGCTGAAGGAGGTTAGTTCGGAAATCAGTAAGGCTTAATTTCCCCTTTCACAGTTTCTGCTGAATCTGCCCCCATATAAAGTGACTGGCCAGTTTTAGATTCTCACTGATTAGCTGTAGCATTCTCTCTCTCTTTAAGAGGGAATGTGAAAAATTATAGGACTTTTTTTTTAAAAAAAATAGAATTATTCATTGCATTCTGATCCTCCTCTCAGCATTGCTGTTGGAGTGGCTGGACTTGTTGGCTGAGTAGTAGCGAGACCATATCATCTTCACAGAAGTAGAACCTGCTGTTTATCTCCCTCTGGGCTCTTGAGATGCTTTTGTAATAGTTTGAAGCTGTGTGCTTGCTTGGTCCTTTGTTCAAAGTGGCGAGCACATGGATGACTTTGTATCCACTGCTGAGTAGATCCTGAGGAGAAAGCACTTAGCACTACAAGGTACATTTGGATTTAAAAGCAAGAAGTGCACTGAAGCCGTAACAAAGGGCATCTTGATGGGATCCAACTGACAGAAGTGGTGTACATAACTCACTTCACAAGTACAATTCCAGTTTTCATTTAAAAAGTGATTTCAGTTCAAAATTGTCCACTGTCTAATCTGGTCAACAAAAAAAAAGATATGCAAAGCCTGCCAAGTGTTTCTTTTTTTGTTGCTGCCTCATCCCAGACTAACAAACAAACAAACAAAAATGCAACTAGACGAAATAGCAGCTTGTTTTCTAAAACATGTTCCCAGAAATTTCTTACACCATGGCTGGAAATATTTTTACTGTTTTGTAATTGTTCAGAAAATTCACTGCCATTTTATTTTCTTTAAGGCAAGAAAAGTAATCACAAAGTATTTTCAGGCCAACCAATTGTATAGTAATGATCATGCAAGTACTTTAATTTGTTTTTCTAACCTTTGAACATTCTTCTACTTTTATTACCTAGCTGTCAGGGAACTCCACATCATATAAGAATTGAAGCTGGTGGTATGTTTGGAGGTTTGAATGCTATATAATTTTATTCCAAAGCTCTGCACTAGATCTTTGTTTTCTTTAGCCTTTAGCCTTTCTTTATAAGGTACTAGAAAAATCCTTAATACACCTTAAAGAAAAACAAATCTTAATCTGAAGGGTTGAGGTGGGGATAACAGACTGCCACCTCCTTTCTTTGAGGGGAAAAAAGCCCCGTCTTAAAACTTCTGTGAGCATGCACCCATGGAAGGAAAGGCAGAGGGTGTCAGGTCATCTACTCTCCTCAAAGCTCTCCATCCCATCATGCCCCATTATCCACCCTGACGCGCTCTGTGGTGTCAGGATCCAGTTTTCTCCTGACTCAAAGACTTGGGGAGGGGCAACTGGTGCTGCATGTTCCTCCCTCAGATGGATTCAGGGCAGAACTGGATGTCTCCACAAAGTGCATTTTCTCCTTATGTTGAGGGACACAAGGAAGAGGGAGAGAAGAGCACATGCATAAAAGGCTCAAGAAGCTGCCTAGTTCGGGCATGGCTGAGGATGTGGCAACACAGATAGAAGGCTACATGTACATATGCATGTGAGAAAGACTCTTTAAAGTTTGTGAGCCAATAGCGTCCAGAAGTTCAGCTTGTGTGCCACTTTTTTCTTTATCTCTATGATCCCTTTCTCCACTTCCCTTAAGGTTCCAGGACAGGAGCACCACTGCTGTAGGCAAGAACTACACTGAGTTGTGACATCTGCTGAGAATGGCTTATACTTTATATTTTTCTCTGCCATTAGCCATTATTTTTCAAATATCCCTAAATGTCTTTCGTACCCCTGGAGGTACATATAACCCAGGTTGGAAATAACTCTCCTAGAGGGAGGTTACAAAGGTCTGAGACAATAATAGAACAGGCCACACACTTTGTGGAGTTCTTAAAAAGGAATGTGGACCCTTTTTATAATATAACAACTCACTCTCCGCCTCAAAAACCTCCTTGCCAGAACTACAAATGACCAAGCACAGCAAATGTGGTACTCTATTTTAATTTTCATTAAGGAAATAGTCCTCTTTTATATTCTCTATCTATTGCAAATATTACTTATATACTTTGGGATTATTCCAGCTATAGTGGTCTTAGAAATAAATAAATAGAAATAAATAAATTTTAACCATGATTAAAATCACATTAGGGAAGATCATATTCTGGACAAGTTTTTTGTTTTTTTGTTTTTTTGCTGTCTATCATTGATAAATATGTATCTTTTAAAGCATCTAAATTTCTTGCCATTGCTTTGCAGCTGAATAATGCAATGTTTAAAGGCTGTGATGTCAATCGGAAGAGTTTTAAATGGTATAGTACTATAATGATTATTTGTTGAGTTTTAACTGTGTATAATGGCAAATCTCTAAATTATAATAAATATTTTGTTTTTATAATTAGCCATGAGATGGTTATGAATGCTGAACTCTGTAAACTCACACAAAAATCTGTGACTTGAAACATCCCAGGAATTAAATTCTAGAATTTGAGTTTCTGTGGTTATGGCTAGATTATGTGAATACCGTGGCCCAGTTAGAGTAGCCCTCACTCTTCTACCTCATTTTAAGGGGATATTTAGTGGTAAGCTAGCATACAAGCTTATTTTAATGAGTTTAATAAGGTCTAATCTTAGTGGACTGGGTTACTGGACATGGATGAGCTTTCTACCTACAGTTTTATGTCACCCCACTTCTTCTTCAGCTCAGCACATTCCTAACTCCCTAGCTATTTCCCCTGTGAGTACTGCAGTCTGCACCCCCTTTTTTTAAAAAAAATTCCTAGGCACAGTGAACGAAATATGGGAGCATCTCCATTGGAGGTTCAACTCCTGTATCCAATGCCACAACTAGTCTAATTGTGTGGAAATAGGCAAACTGCAGGCATCCAGATATTGGACTATAGCTCCCAGCATTTCTCATTTCTTACTATTATGTTGGCTAGGGCTGATAGGAGTTGTAGTCCAAAAACAACTAGAGTGGAGTAGTTTGCCCACTCCTCTGATAGTTCAGCAGGACTTTCTGCCTCTCTCCTCCCACTGTGTTGCCCACAAAGAACTAATGTGGATGCTTCCTCCACCTTCTAAAGAAGATTTGGAGGGTATTTACGTGACTGTCCAAAGAAGGGGAATTACTCTCTTTTTTCTACTGATGAGTGTAATTCAGTGGAATGATACTGCTGGAACCAGCTCAATGCAATTAATTCAAGTCATTGAACACAAAAAGGAAGAAAATGACAGAATTTTGGTAGGACCGTTTGAGTTTCTTTGTAGCCTGAGTGCCATAGTACTCTGAGGTACATGGAAAATGTGATGGGCAGTGAATGAAGCCAAAATTCTAAGCACCATAGGAAAAGGAACAGAGTTATTGTCTCATCTCTGTGGAGCAGGCAGTGTGGGCTGTGGTATTGAAAGGCCAGTAATAAGATCAAACTGAATATTTGGACAATTGGTTCTCTTTCAGAAATTGCCCTCAACCATTCAAAAGTAATTCATGATAATCAGCATGGTCTTTGGGAGGAAAGGCTGACATTTGCAATGCAGGTAGAGCACATTCCTTATCAAAGCTGGGCAGCCTTTTGTCTTGCTGTGTGAACTTCTTAGGAACAGCTTTAGAAGAACTGCTTGAACTGAGAGTGAAACAGCCCAGTTATGAAACATTTCATCTGGTGAAGAAAATTGCTTTAGTTAGAAAACAGACTGGGTTGTGCCCCAAACTATATTTTCTCTTATCTAGAGTGGGATTGCTTTATTTGCCTGAAACTCCTAGAGATGAAGAATGCATATGCTGTAGGTCCTCACTACCTTGTTGGACATAGATAACATATGATAAATTGTCAGTTCTGTATTTCATTCATGCATGTAGTGAGCACATGACTTCCTATCACATATAAATTCTACACATAGACACATAGATTCTCAATGTGCTGTGATCTGTTCATTATTTTCATATATATATGAGTTATAACTTCTCTAGCTATGGCACATTATAAAATTATTACTTTCATATTCATTGGTTCCTTGCTTTTCTACCTGTATGTAAATTCAAAGAAGGAACAACCTCATGATGTTTATTAACAACACAAAACTTTCCTGCTTTATGAAGCTGCATAACCTCATAATTGCAAAAGGCAACAGGAGTATGATTAGGCACGGTAGCACATGTTTCAGGCTCAAATCCATTTCTACCTAGAAATCTCTCTCTCTCTCTCTCTCTCTCTCTCTCTTAACATTTGTTATTTTTGGTCAAAAAGTTTCAAAGCTGGTATGTGTGTATATGGAGGGGAAAATAAATATATTTTGAGCAATCCATTAGATGCATTATGTGAATCTGGAACACATTAATAGCCAGAATCCAGTAGCTGCACTGCTGTGACTTCAAGTCAACTCCAGTTTATGGCAACCCTGTTGTAAGGTTTTCTTGGCAAAATTCATTCAGAGGAGGTTTACCATTGCTTTTGTCTTAGGATGAAAGAATGTGATTTATCCAAAGCCACCCAGTGGGTCCATGCCTGAGTGGGGATTTGAACTCTGTTTCCTAGGAGTCCTAGTCTAACACTCGAATCCCCACACTGACTTTGGCACATTTTACACCAGCAGACAAATAGTTGTACAAGTGGTGGTGCATTCTCTGAGCCTGTGTTAAGTGCCTTTCATAGTGCAGTCACCACACACAAACCTGTCTCTGATTTCGTTTTGGATGGAGAAGGAAACTGTTGTGCAATGGTTGAGGAGCCACCTGTGCAATTGGTTGATCAGCGATGGGATTCAGCATCTCAGTTCTGGAATCTATGCTATGCTAAAAGTGTATAGCAGTGGTGGGCAAGGTTTGGTTAATGGGTGATAAGTGACACCTCCCCCCAAGACTGTTTTATGAGGCCAAAACTTCCAGTATCCCCAAATAATATTTTTTTCAAAATTATTTTTTTTTTAAAAAAGTGAGTTTGCTTTTTGTCTCAAAATGGTCAAAAGCATGGGGTTTACTACAATTCCCCCCATCCTTTCTATCTGTTTAAGGGCAGAGAGAGATCCTTTTCTACTCAGAACTAAACAGGGAGTTTACTTCCAAGTTAGAAAAGCTCTTCTAGGTCTAATAGATAGACGGAATGTGATAGAATTGCCCATCAGAGATAATTGTTGGAAACAAAATGTTCTTAAAAAAATAAATGGATGGGGCAACAGAGGGTTGCTCCTCTCCAAGACCCCTTGGGGGAACCAGTGCATTTCCAACCCCTGACAATTGCCTGTCTCTGGTATATAGGACTTTGATCTTGTCTTTGTGTGTCTTTCTGGTCTTAAATTCAGCCACTATGTAAAAGGACAGAGCTTCAGCAAGCCTATAGTAGCATGCTGCTCTACAGCAGTGGGCTCTCTCCCCTGCATCAGCTTTCTGTCTACAACAGTGGTTCTCAACCTGTGGGTCCCCAGATGTTTGTGGACTTCAGCTCCCAGAAGCCCCAGCCACTATGGTCAATGCTCAGGGCTTCTGGGAGCTGAAGTCCAAACACATCTGGGGACCCACAGGTTGAGAACTACTGGTCTACAACCAATTCAGCTTTCCTTCCAAAGAACCCCAAGAGTTCACCTGTGCTTCCATGCATGGACTTGCCAGACTTGCCTCTGATTAAACAGGTACTGAATTGTACTGTAAGGCTATATTCCTGTACACTATTATGATCACATCAAACTAAAATTGCCAGTCCAAGCTAGAGAATATACATTGCATTTAGAGAAGTACTTTACTAGTTGCAAATTTAGGCCGGGGAATTTACCTTTGAGTAAATGTGATGGTGTTCACACTATTAAATGAGAGGTGGGAATCATGTGGCTCTCCAGATGTTGTTAGACTATAGTTTCCACCATCCTTCACCATTGGCTATGCTAGCTGGTAGGAGCTGTAGTCCAATAATATCTGGAAAGCTACAAGAATCCAATTGATTTTGAAATGATGCTAGTTGATATGTTTTATAGGATCAGGTAGTCAGGCTTTTTCTTGAATCTGCCACCTTTGGCTGCAGGACTGTATTCCAGAGGGTTGTATGTTTCAACACATCCCCCTCAGCCACTCATTGCAAACAACAAACCACCACTATTTGCTGCACAGCCAAAAAAAAATCTTACTAGCAACTAAAACCAGAAAAATATTTGGTTTTATTGGGTTTTTTGTACTTTTCCTAATGGAGAAAGGTAATGAATTATGAAAGTGACTGAGCTTTCCAGTTCTTTGCAAAATGACACTGGCACAGAAGTGTGCTGTCAACTGGTATTTGTGGTTAGTACAGGGGTAGTTGTTGGGACTGGTGTTACTGGAGATAGTAATCTGCTTTGGGTTTTAGTCTGAACTTTAAAAGTCCTATTCAAGGTGCTGAACCTCTTTTGGGGTAGGGTTCAGCACCTGGTATGGCCATTTTAAAGCTCATAGTAAAACCACACCACTGATATAGAGGCCACCAACAGGATTGTGATTAATCTCTATATACCAGCTACATACCAGCTGATCCAACAGAATGTGATGGGTACTTTTTAAAAAATCTGTGGAATACCATAGCTAGAAAACAAAATTGAATTTTGAAAAAAAATCTGCTGGATTATATGAATGATGATCTATTCCAAGGATTCTAAACTCATGGGGATCTTTATTTTTACTTCCAGTCCCACCGCCTGCATTTTTGTTCATGCTAGATTCAAATAGCTGGTGAGAATAACCAAGATGTGTAATTGTTTTGGGAAGAGACTGATTCTGCTCTTTTTCTTCTTTGACCATGGGCCTGCTGTCTATGGTCTAACTTGTATAAGGTTTTACTAGTTTAATTTTTAAGGCATGCCCTCTATAATCTTGGGGTTTGTTGTTGGGTGAGAATGTTGCCAGCTCTCTTTGTTGGAGATTCCTAGTTCCTTCCCAAAACTGTATATCCCAGGATCATGTCAAAATGGAGAATAACTATTAGACAACTATATAACTATTAGACAACTATATTTGGTCCCCTGTTTTCAATCCTTTTGATTTCCAAGTATAAAATCAGTAATTCTGGGTACATCTTTGTGTGTGTTTCTGTGTATGTATTGATCAGATACTTTTCTAATATTCAAGAGTGGCCGACTATTACACAGATGGATATTTTAAAATTAAGTTAAATGAAATGAGCAGTAAAATTGAAAAGAAATGAGGGGATGGAGAAAACACCTTCGGAGATAAAGCTTAAATCATTTTGACCTGAAATCTCAGATACATACATACATACATACATACTTCTGTGAATTCTTCATGGGTAGGTTTGGGGATGGGAGGAACTCAACAGGGAAAACTAAGAATCTTGGGCCAATCCATATGTCTTCCTCTCCTTATTTTGGCTTTAGATCAAGTATCTTCATTTTGGGATTGTTAGATCTCAGATCTCATCCATTATCATTAGAGATGCCAAATTTAATAGGAGTGCCAGATTTGTTATCTGGCTGATGGGATGCCATGGAGCAGTACTTCAGTGACTGAACTCCATGGCTCAGAGATATTCTGAAGTAGAAAATGTTACTTTTTTTTTCTTAAAGGCACCTGGTAGCCCCATCTGCAAGGCAAAATTAGAGAATTTAGGCTTTGAGCATCCTTTGCAGAGATTCCTCCCTATCATAAATGATAAGAGTTAAATATAATTGAATGAGTTGGTCATGTAGCCCTGCTGGAGTTTATCACTTCATTGCCTGCTATATTTCCCTTTAGAGTTATTATTTTGCTCAGGTCATGGCAACTGATGGATCCTGAAACAAGAAACTCCTAAGATCCATATTAGTGTCCATGATTGCCGTGCATTACGCACATCTCAACTTTTGTCATTTCAATGCTGTTCTCCATTTACTACAATGTGATTCTTAACCTTAAGCAATTTAACAATGGGGCAGCTGTCATCTCTTTTTCGCAGCGGTTCTTAGCCTGTGGGTTGTGACCCCTTTGGAGGTCGAATGACCCTTTCACAGGGTCGCCTAAGGCCATCGGAAAATACGTATTATAAAATAAAAAGAAGGTGAAAGGAAAGTTACCTGGGAATGCAGCGAAGTCTGTGAAGGGCAGGGAAGGGCTCCCAACCGCTCCCTTAACTGCCGGCGGCCATGTTGGAAAGAGGCGTTCAGAAAGCAAGGGAAGAGGGGGCCCTGAGAGGAAGGAGCTCTCCTGACCAATCCCAGCTCGCCAGCAACACAAAGCAAGGGAGGGGGCTGTGAGAGGAAGGAGCTCTCCTGACCAATCCCAGCTCGCCAGCAACACAGCCAATCACACTCCAGCACGCGAGCAGCCTCTGCCGGGAGGAATGGCAGCCTCTCAGCCAGCCTGTCCTGGCCCTTCTGTATTGGCGAACACAGCAGCGCAGGGCCACCTAACATTGCGCCTGGTGTCCTTATTCTCTCGGGGTCAAACTGCAGTGCCTATGGAACGTAAAGAGGTAAGATTTGAACCTCCTGTGTCCTCAGTGTCTTCCCAGGGGAATGTGTCTGAGTGTAGCAGGGAGGTGATAAGACAAAGGATGGCTGAAGAAATGGAGGTGCATGTTAACAGGCAAACCATATGAGTGAAATGATTTCACAAAATACATAACAAGTTTAAAAACGTATTGCAAGTTGGACAATTCATTGAATTTGAATGTAAGCAGTCAACAAACCACTTCCATGAATCCTCCATTTTCATGTGATTTTCCTGACAATACAAAAGTTATTCAAGCTGAATCAAATGATGCTGTTGTGTGTTTACCAAAAAAGTCTCCCTGTAGGTCCAGAGTAACCAGAGTGGAGGGATCTGCTTTGTCCTCACACTCTGAGCAAATCCACACTGAATCTGAAAGTGATGAGGAACCAGACTTGGCAGATACTCGTGGGGATAAGGACTCTGAATCAGACGGTTCTATTTCTGAGGAGGAGGAGGGTGCAGAAGATGATAATAAAGTGAGATTATTTTCCTCAGATTCTTTTAAAAATTTGCTGGAAAAGGTGTTGGTAACTCTGGGACTGGACAGTCTGGGAGTGTCACTTCAGATATTGATAAAAACAAGCATGTTGCATCAATTGTAAGGAATAAGCCTACAAAATCCAGTGTTATTCCCATGCCAGGTTTATTTTTGGATTTTATTCAGTCTGAATGCAGTGAAACCAAATCTTCAAACTTTATATCGTTTATGGTGGACTAAATATCAGATATTTACATTACGATTCATAACAGTAGCAAAATTATAGTTATGAAGTAACAACAAAAATAATTTTAAGGTTGGGGGTCACCACAACATGAGGAACTGCATTAAAGGGTTGCGGCATTAGGAAGGTTGAGAACCACTGCTTTACAGTATAGCTATATTGTATTTTAAGTACTGCAGCCCCAAACATAGTTGGGCTGCAGTCCTATGGACACTTATCTGTGAGTAATCTCCATGAGCTTTGTAAGGCTCACTTCAAGATAGGATCACACTGTTAATATCTAAAAGTCCAAACTAAACCCTAATATTGATTGCTAGATGGAGTAGGAAGTCATGGAGGGAATTCTTTGTTGACTCCAGAGGGGCTACTGTGACCAAAAATCTGTTGGAGCACTCACTAGCATAAGAATTTGATCTCTCTATCTCTCTCTCTCTCTCTCTCTCTGTCTGTCTGTCTGTCTGTCTGTCTATCTATCTATCTATCTATCTATCTATCTATCTATCTATCTATCTATCTATTTTTAAAATTTTTACCTTACTTCTCTCCTCATATGGGACCCGAGACAGTTTATTAATTTATTACATAAATTACATAATTTATTACATAAATATTACATAATTTATTACATAAATTAATAAAAAATGAATATAAATAAATTTTATACATGTATATATTTATATATATTTGTTGTAGTCGTTGTTTGCCTTCAAGTTGTTTCTGACTTATGGCAACACTAAGGTGAACTTATCGTGGGGGCTGAGAATGTGTGATGTACCCAAGGTTTTCATGGCCAAATGGGGAACCAAACCCTGATCTCCAGGGTCACAGTCCGGTACTCAAACAACTGTACCATGCTAGCTAATACACACACACACACAGCTCCCAATACCTAAAGATCTCAAGGTGGTTTAGAATAAAATCAACTTGACCAATTTCAAACAGTATAAAACAATTTTGAACAGATTACAAACATATTAAACAGTTTTACAAGTGAAAACAATACAGTTTAAACCAATTAAAACAGTTTGCAAGAACTGAAAGTTATGCACAAATGATGACAATGTTAGAGTCAGAGTCCTACATCCTCAGGTGGGTTGCTCTGTTGTCAGTTAAGATTGCACTGAGGGATTTCAGTGCAGGTGGATGTCACTCCCCTTCTTTGGCATGTGAGTCCAAGGGACAAAGACAGAGAATAAGATGGGGAATAAAATTTCAACTCCAATAGCAACAGAAAAGGATCTTCCCTCGAGATCCTGGCCGTCTCTGCCCTGTGCAAAGCTAACTACTCCTTTCTTAGGCAAAGAATATTGAATTTCTCAAGGAATCTCTGTATTGTTACATCTAGAAAAAAGTTTTAGGTACTGTATGGGTAAAAATTGCCAACTGTAATCCAACAAAAGAGATTTATTTTTGTTGGAGGTAGAAAACCTCATAAGCCCTGGTCATTTGGCTTCCTCTTGTTTTAAGGTTTCCCAGTTGTGGCTAAATTAGGTATCTTCAAGTGCAGGAAACATATTTGGTGGTAAACGTGTTGGCCAGACAGCAAAAAACAACAAAATACAAAATCCACATACAGGAACACCATTTTTGGGCTAACTCCAAAGCATAAAATACAATACGCGAGCTTTCAAAGCAACACTGGAGAAAAAAGGTGACAGTGTTAGAGTCACAGTCCTACCTTCTGTCTCAGATGTCACTCTGTTGTCAGTTAAGATGGTACTGAGGGATTTCAGTGAAGGCAAAGGCCACTCCCCTTCTTGAATGCGTAAGGACTTGAGACAAAGGACAATAAAAGACAGGAAATAAAATTTCAACTCCATTAGGAACAGAAATGTAACTTCCCTTGCGATCCGGCTATCCCCGGCTCTGTGGCAAATAATTCTTCTGTCCCCCACCGGATTGTTTTATGAAGTTTTGCTGGAAATAATTTTAAAAATGTTTATGGTGGGGATGGGAAACTGTAGTCCTTCAGATATTTTTGGCTGTATGTGCAGGCTATTTGTGCTCAAATCATACTTCTTTTTTTAAAGGATACATTGAAAATTGCTCTACAAATGAAAAACAATATAGCAATGGAACACTTTCTTTCACCTTGTGTTTTTCAATTCTTCTTTGGCACTGCGAAGGAGACAACCGTATATCAGAGCAACTTTAATGTGCATGATAGAAAAGTAATCAAGGGCAGGGATGCTGGCAATAGTAACTTTGCTGAAAAACAAACTATTGTGAGGCAGTGGGGAAGGAGGTGTTTATTTTTCACTGCTCTTTTTGAAGATACAAGCATGTTAAATTCAAAGCATACTGTATTAATAAATTCTTCCAAACCTATGTGTACATTGGCTTTCCTAGAGCTCTCTGTTAAGTCTAATTTTGTAAATTTTGCAGTAGCAATAGCTACTAATACTTTGACATGTTCTTTGCTATCTTTCACATTACATGGTTAACTACTCTCTCAGAATCTCACTATTGGTTTCATGTGTATTTTAAGTCAGAGGCTTGAATTTCATTGGATAGTCAAGATCCCTTGAATCAATTGTTGACAGATGAGACAACACATGATTAAATGCCATTAATTTGGTAGGTCTACTCTAGTTGGAGTTAACAGTAGGATTCAGGTCAGTTTAACTGTTATGGTGGTAGCTGTGTGTGCTTTTGGATAGTTGTTGTTGTTGGTGTGTGTGTCTTCAAGTCATTTCTGATTTATGGCAACCCTACGGCGTCCCTATCACAGGGTTTTCTTGGTAAGATTTGTTCAGAGGGGGTTTGCCTTTTGCCTTCCTCTGAGACTGAGACAGTGTGACTTGTGTAAAGTCACCAGGTGGATTTCCATGGCTGAGTGGAGACTCAAACTCTGGTCTCCAGAGTTGTAGTGCAATGCTCAAACCACTGCACTATGCTGGTACTTTTGTACAGAACCGTATCATGTTCAGAGCGCAGAAATGTTGATACAGAGACTGAGGCCTTTTTCGTACCTTACCTTGATAGTGCGACGAACTAGAGCCCTCACGATATTACCAATATTGCAAGAGGCCCAGTAGTGAGCCCCTTGCAGTCTGCATGTGGTAGGGCATTCATGAGAGAGCACCAGTCCCCGCCTGGTGCCTTGTCCACATGTCAGCTTCCTGGGCCACACCCAGGTCCTGCTCTGTCCCCGCCCCATTGCCCCGATTGGTCGGTGGTTTTTCTTTTCTTTTTTTTATTGTTTTGTCAACTATCGTGCTAAAGTTAGCACGATAGATCCTGCCAACAGGCTGTTTCATACTACGTTGGTAATGTGCTAATGATAGTGCTGGTTTTTTTTTTTTAAAAAAAACACAGTTGGCTGGACCCCAGGGGCTGCTGTCGTCTCGAGTGTGAGTGGCGACGCAGCCCCGGGGTGGGCTCTCGTGGCAATGTGTCATGCAGTGTTCCCTGCTGCGATGGGGGCAGCGGCCAGACTGCTGCTGGGTGGAGCATCCCCTGGGAGTTGTTGCGTGAGGGACAGACAGCAGGGACTGCCCACACCTCGCCCACTCCCGGGTCCTTTCCGGAAGCACACCGGATGATGGCTCCTCAGGCCCTCTGGTCACGCGACCGATGCGTGAAAGGGAGGTTATTTTTGCCTTTCAGGTGAAAATAAGAAAACACGCTATCAGCACTATCTGTGGCTGTGATGGCACCTGGTTTGCCAGAACTTCATGTGGTATGGCGGCTCATGAAGGGAGGAGGGAGCATGCGTAATACACTTTGAAAACGCCATGCGAAAAGAGCCTAGGCCTCAAAGAAGAAAAATACCTGTGAATGTTATCTACAAGATTGCCAGAGGGGGCTACACATCCAGAATCTCTGTGTAACCCACACCTCAGAATTAATTGTGATTCTGTCGGGGGAAATGAGAGAATCTTGTTATTTGTCATCAGGTCCAAAATCAATGTGAACATATTTTAATAGGCCAATCTATGCCATTCATCAAAATATGGATTGGAAAGAGAAAGCAGGGTAGAATGTGGGTTGTGGAGGAGGAATAGGTCTGGAGGAAGCCAACCTTATAAAATGATTTACCTTTTTTCTGCTATCTGCACTAATGAATTTGAAAATTTAGCAACAACTCATCATTTCAGGATGAAAGCTGAAAAAGTGGCTGACAGGGAATAAGTAAATAATTACTAGGAAAGTATATACATCAGTTTACTTCAGGCAGTGAATTTAAATTAGAACTTGTTTGTACACTTCCAATAATCTGAATAAATGCACTTCCAGGGTTGTTTTAGGGGTTTCTGCACCTAACGATCTGTGCTGGTCACGTAGGACAGCTGTTATTTGTATTTTCCAGCAACTCATCTGTGAGCTCATGCAGATATGGATGAGCATGCATGATCTCACTGACCTTGTGTTTTGCCTCTGAGGTTGCAGAAGCATCATCTTTTTTGAAAAAAATATAACAGTAGTTGATAGGAACAATGACCTTTTCACACATAAGATGTGGTTGCTTGCAACAGAAAAAAAGTGTTTTAGGAAAACTATCATACAGAATTAAAACTTCATACTTTGCTGTTCTGAAACACCATAGGACTTGCTATCTCACGTCTTTTTCCAGGCGTGGTTGAAGCATGGATAGAACAAACCACTTTGTCTGACAGCAGTTTGTCTCATTGGGGTTCAACATTATCAGTGAACATGGGCTCACTGGAGACAGTCACATCAAAACACCAGGCTGAAGACCAGAACTGCTGGTCATCTTGAGTGCTGAATAGTCATGGAGGTGTTCTGAGTTTTTATTACAATGAAAAATGTCATGAGTTTTTCTGTGTAAGTGAAAGCAGATGGACTGGTAGAGGTCAGCAGAGTGGTGAGATAAAATCGATCAGTAGAGAAGATAAGGTACAGGATCATGTGGACTCACACCATATTAGTCCTTAATTCTCAATTTAATATATATACCTTAGAAACCAGTAAAGCACATATTATAAAAGCCACTGGAAAGCAATCCAAGAGAGGAAAAAAAATCCCTTCGTAGAAATGGATTACCTCATTGTCTGGATTATGCCCATGTCGAATGTAATTCCTTTTTTTCCTTATTGACTTTTGCACAGTGAAAGTTTTAGCAGGTGGGGTCCTAACTGTGCAGTTCAAGCATGTTGTACAGTGGTATGGGGACTGTGTGTCTTGCAGGCCACACACAGTCCTTAGGAGACCAATGGAGGGGGCCTCACTTGGTTTTGGATCCAGTGATCCTCCAACCCAGTTTGTTATTTCTTTTTCAGCCAAAAGTGCTGTCCCCATGACTTCAGCAGGTGTGATTTCTGCATTTTAATATTGCTTGTGACCCACACCTACTCCAAAGTAGCAAAACAAATGCCCCTCCTCCCCAACAATCTCCCCCTAAAGTGACTACCAGTTCCTGAAATGTCAAATAAAACAGGAACAATGTCCTAGTATCTGGTTCATGTCCACAGTGGACTAGTTTTGATTTCTGTTGAAAAGAGTTAGATAATCTTGTTTAATGAAAAGAAAGCCTATATGAATGACTTTAGGAATTTTGGCATGGCAACTCTCCCTTCTTCTCTTTGAGGTTCTTCGAAGTTCTTTCTGCTTGATGATGTATGAATCAGCACAACAGGTTCAGTGTCCCTCCTGCTTTTCAAAACTTGATGAAAAAACTGATCTCCTCCTACGGAATGACTGGTAGCATGCTACTCTTCACAACTATGTACCCGTGGAAGGTAGATGAGACCTTTGCCAGTTGTATTTTTGTTCCTTGTTTATAACAAGCTACTCTTTTTTTTTCTTTGAGGCTTTTAGCTTGTGATCTCTTTGGCTTATGGGATAGTTCTTGCTGATCAAGCTGGGAATTCTTGAGATTTTTTCCTTTGCTTCAAGACTGGGTGACCGCAGCAGGTCTGTGGAGCAAATTTTCCTGAGGATCCTTGCAGGGGAAGTGCAGATACTACCAAAATGCCCCCCCATAGATGCAAGTCTGATTCTGTTTTTGAAAAATTTGTTACGTTAAACAGTGTTATTCATGTGTCTGTCCATGTGTGTGAGAGAGATCTATTTAAAGGGTTAAAAATCACTCCTGGCAGTTTCCAGGAGAGGCTATTAAGCCTTGTTTGCCAGCTAAAAGGAAGGCCAGAGAAAGTCTGGGAAGCCCACATGCAGCTTGCACACTAGGCTCTGCCCAAAGTTTGCTCTAGTTTGCTCTAGTTTGTGGGGTGTCATCCCTGCCCAATAGGGTACAATAACACTATAAAATGAACAGATACAAAGGCTGATGTTCCTATTTGATGTCAGGTTTAGAAAAGGTGGCACACTGGTCTTCTTTAGTGAGATCTGTCTTTTGCTTGTTGTTGCTATTAGTGATGGAGAAGAAATTCACATTAGCTATTAAAAAAACAATGTATCCAATTTACAGTCTGTAAAAGCCAGTTTGGGGTAGCAGTTTTTAACGTTGGAATATGACTGCGGAGACCAGAGTTCCAATCTCAGCTTGATCATGGAAACTCACTAAGTGACCTTGAGCAAGTCACACTGTCTTGGCCTTAGAGGCAGGCAAAGGCAAGCGCCCTCCAAATAAATCTTGCTAAGAAAACCCCGTTATAGGGTCATCATAAGTTGGAAACAACTTGAAGGCACACAACAACAACAAAGTTTATTAATGAAAATGTAGTTTGATCTTCCAGTTTCCTTTCATCAGAAAGAAACAGCAAGTGTCAGATTATTCTTCCTTTAAAAAAAAATTATGTGGGCAGAACTAAAATGTGCAATGGAGAATGTGCACAAGCCATACCGACACAGACATTAAGAAAAATGTGTACCAAAATATGCATCAATTTGTTTGTGAGGAAGTGAGAGGGGAGGAGTCTTAAAACCCAATAGGCAACTGGGACAAGGCAAGAGTGCAGGTTAGATTGCAAGAAATGAAAGGAAAACAAAACTTGCAGAGTTTCACATCTGTTGCTCCAGTGACAGTAGGTGGAGTAGGTGACTGGCATTACGCATGTCCAGGAAAGAGAGAATTTGGCAAGGGCAAGCCATCCATCTGGGAAGGAACATTTCCTTCCCACTCTGCTCTGGAGGAAAACAATGTTCCCTACACCTTTCCCACCCGTGTTGTGCCCATATCAGTCTGCATAATGAGCTGCGTTTGGGCACTGAGTCCCCTGTTTTGTTTGGTCGTCTTCATGGCTTGCTATACCAGTTGACAATTTTGCGTGCTCCTTGTGAGGATGCCAGTTACTTAGGCTCCACCAACAGTATGTACCCTGTTTATTCCATCTCACTATTAGCAGTAAGCTTGCCAAGTTGTTGTGCTCCAAGCTGGCCACCCTTGGTTCCTCATTTCTTTCAAACAGGATAGCAAGTTATTTTGTAAATGAGGAGGCTGCTGTCCTTGTAACATAATTGTGATTTGGCATATGGGGTACAGTATGAAAATTTCAGTTGAACAGATGGTGTCAGGATTTAAACTAAACACTTTTGAGATACAGCTAGCCCAACCGCTGAACTTGTGTACTTGTTATTTTTATTTCAAGCAGGTTAGGCATAAATTACTTTATGATTACAGTTATTGTTGTTGTCCTTGTCAATCTACAGCAGTGATTTTCATAATTTCTTCCCCTTCTCTGTAATTTGGTGTTAGAAGACTGGCTCCCACACATATATCTAAATGTTATATTCCCCTTCCCTAATTTTCTTTTTCTCCCATAATAATCTCCTTTCACAAAGCCTTTTCACTTTCATCACAAACTTGTTGCTGGTCTCTTTGAAACCCTTGCCATGCTCACTGCCAAAAAGAACTTGCTCGATGCAAGAACAGTGCTTTGCTTTCCAGAGGTGTCAAAAATCTATATTCACTTCATTTCCCCCTTGGGGGAAGTTGCCCTCTTTGCATCAAAGAGAATAAATCTGCCATGCATTCCCGTGTATTTCTTGGCTTCTGAAAACTTAGAGTGTCAGTCTCGAATTTTGTTGTATTTCTTCAAATTCCACCTGTAATTTTTTTTTACTGCCTGAGAATTCAACTGCATTTTTTTTTTAAAAAAAAACCCCTTTCACTAATGTGCTCACTTACTCATGCATTTGTACCCAGTGTATGTATTTCCTCCAAAGGGCTAAAGTGCGTTTGTGTGTTATTTTTCCCCCAGCTGGACATGCATAGAGCCATTCAGAGTTTATGCACATTGTTTTACATGCCTTTTCTCTCTCCAAAATGTCTTGCAACAAGTTTTGAGAGCTCCAAAATGGCTTATTTCATAAGATCATAGTTTGAAAAAATTACGTGTGTGTGTGTGTGTGTGTGCGTGTGTGTGTGTATTATAATTCCCAGAATATTTCATCCGGAATGGCCACGGAACTCTAGCAGCTGTAGTCCAAAAATGTAACTTTCCTAATATCTGGTTTGCCTGGCACACAGAACTCTTGCAATGCATAACAATCAAGCAGGAAGGTTCATAGACGTGTATATTTTGCAGTGGATCATCTTAATTTAGGCACAAGTTCCTTTTGAAAGGCTGACAGTTTTGTCTTGATGATTTCAAATTTATCCATTTATTGAAGTATATAAAGCCAAAATGACAGCAAGGCATGTGCCAGGCAAGTTTCTCTGGGGAGAACATTCTGCAGCCAAAGTGCCACCATTGAAATGTTCCTCTTCTCCAGGAGCCACCTCACTCACAGAAAGTGAAGCTGACTCACAAAAACATTCAAGTTGTTTTTGTTAATTCCTGTCAAGTTGTCTTTGACTTGTGTTGTTCTTATGAATGAGAGATCTCCAAGACACCCTGGTATTAAGGGCCTTCTTGAGATCTTTGCAGATTTAGAGCTGTGACTTCCTTAACTGATTCTATTCACTTGTAATACAATTAGTCATGTCTTGTTTGATTATATCAGCATATGCTCATTTATATGTTTTTACATAGATGCAATGTTAGAACCTGTTAACTGTAAAGTTTAAACAAAATTACAAAGCATCCTACCTGACTAGAGAAGACCTGTGAGCAGGTGATTGGTATGTCTGCTGAATCTGCTGTTCATGTGCTAACAGTGGATGGGCAAACTGAAAGTCACTTGGCATTTGGCTTTAAATGGGATTGGGTCTGGAAAGAAATAGGAGACAACCTTCAAAAAGGAGAACTGTCCTCTGCAAAAGAGAACATGTGTCCACTCTAGACAAAGTTGACCATCATGTAGAGAAAATGCAGCCTGTTTGCCTTCTTGGGTCAGTAATGCAATGTAACGGTAGTCAAGGTGACAGTATTAGTTAATATAGGGCTGGGTTTGTAGTTTACTGAGTCCCAAGAGCTCTCTGGCTGAGAATTCTAAATGCCCCTTCTTAAACTGCAAACCCCAGGATTCCATAGGATGTTGAAAGTGGATTAATAGCACTATAACAGTCTAGTGTGAAAATGGCCACAGTTGGCCTTTCCAGTGGAGAGGCATGGTGGGAGTAGTACTTAACACTGGCTGAAGATTCCCCACCTCTCATTTAATACCACAGTCAGATGACCATAGGAAAATAGACTATGGCCCTTTCCACAAGGGCATATTGCCTACGCTAGGGCGACCTCTCCAGGAGGTCTTCTTCACCGCGTGGAAAAGTTGGAAAAGGTAAGACTCTGCACCTCAAACTGCTCTAGCACAGCCGCGGGGGTGGCGCTGCGAGTTTTATAAAACCACCTTCCCATCTCATCCACACTGCTCCGTGGCAGCTGCCGGTGAAGAACTGCGGAGACATAGTAGCGCATCCCTGCAGATCTGCCCGGGGGCTGGCTTCTGGCTGGCACGCTGCCCTGATTGGCGGAGCGCTGCCGGAAGCTGCCAGCCGCCATTTTGGGCACTGCCGAACGCCGCCAAAATTCGGCGGCGTATAGAACAGCGAACCCCCGCTCCCCACAGGGACGGAGCAACCCGCTACCAGGTAAGCTCCGCCCCGGCATGCGCCGCCCTGTTTCAGCTCCCCCGTGAGGAAAGGGCCTATTAAAATTATTAACAGTTCAGCTGTTACTCTACACCTGTTATTCTTATTTTTTTAAATAAAAAATAGTTTATTCCTTTAAATTATTGCAATGAATATTTGTTAAAAGTAATATTAATGGCATGAGACCATAATGAGACACTTTTTTTTTCAGATTAAAAAGCAGCATGCAAAACTAAAATATATCCCAGTCTTGCTGTCATTTTCTCTTAGGCTATATATGTGTGTGTTTTAATGTTACCTGATCTGGAATGAATCACAAGACAGTGGCATGGAATAAAGCACAATGCACTAATTCAATGTGCCATGTTTTGCCTCTGAAGCATAAATATTTGAAAGTCTGCATTTCTCTTTCTGAATGAATGGATTAAGTAGCTATGAAATATTAATTCCTATACTTTATGGTAGGATAGAAGGAGTACCTACAGAAGCTGAATGCATTCCTCTGTGAAATGGGAAAAATATCTTTGAAGAGATATTTGGTTTAACACTTGATTGTCTGCTGTAAACATGATAACCGTTGCGTGGGTCTTTCTGAGCCCTGCAGGATCCAAAAATTCACAGAAAAGCCATCTACACATTCAAGCAAAACTAGTCTGATGTAAAATTTAAACCCTTAAGGAGTGTACTTTATAAGAATGCTGACAATTCTCTGTTGGAGATCAGTAACTCTTTGGAGAACCATTAATTCCCTGAGTTAGTGTATTATGTGTTAGAGGAGGTGCAGTGATTCTATTTGATTAGTAATGTTATTTTTTAAAAAACACTTCAATGTAAGTTTCATTTTGTGCAGTGGGACTTTTTGCTTTTTTAAAACTTACTTATTTATTTATAACACAACCTAATTTACAATCAAAGTAATATACATTAAAAGAAAGAAACAGAAAGCTTAAAAAAAAGGAAAAAAGAGAAAAAAGACATATAACTAAAACACAATAGTATTCTGACTCCCCAATCCTGATTGTAATGAAAAGTAAAAAAGAAAAAGATATTATTCTACTATTACAGATCCGACAAAATAATCCTATTAAAATGACTAATAACCATAACGACAGATTATTACGTCATCAGATTTCTTATCCCCCCCCCATCCATAAACAGTTTCCAATTTTTCAAAAAGGCTTCAATTGGTTCATCATTTAGAACCCACATTAATTTGGCTGTTTGAGCTAACTTAGCAACTTTAACAAACCATTCTTCCGTTGTTGCTGCATCAGTCCCTTTCCAAGTTTGAGCAAACAATATTCTTGCTGCTATTGTCATGTATCAAAGAAGTAATCCATAATTACTCTCCAGTTCCTTATTCATAATGCCCAACAGAAACATTTTTGGTGATGTTGCAAAATTTACCTTTATTTTTTTAGATTAAAATATAAATCATAGACCAATAAGTATTCACCTCCTTATAAGTCCACTACATGTGAAAAAAAGGAGCCCTCTTTATCTTGATGTTCTCAACGGTGGTTTGAAGCTTGCTGAGACATTTTTGACAGCTTATTTGGGGTTAAATACCCTCTGTATATCATCTTAATCAAGTTTTCTTTTAAAGTACTATACACAGTAAATTTTATATCTTTGACCACATTTTTCCCTATATATCCACATGAACATTATGCTCAAAATTTCAGACCCCTTATCATATACTCTTTTATAGGTTCATATTCTGCCACTAGTTTCAAAAGCCATTTATACATTTTTTTAATTGAATGGTCATTACCTTTAAAAAAGTCTAAATAAAATTAATTTTCTCTTCTTTCTCTTTCTCTTAACTTCTATGGCTACATTTCTGTTATTGATTAAATCTGTCCATAAGTTGTATATAAGCAAACCAATTAGGATTTCTTTCCTTCTTTAGGAATCAAGTGTCTTGGTTTAAACTTCCAGCTGTCTTGCTCAAAATAGAAAAAGATTGTCTTAAAAGAACCACCTCCAATTTTAAACTCATTTTTTTCCTTTAAAAAAGGCTTCCTGCAGTGAAGTGGCAACATTATCTTAGGAAAAAGTCTCTGTTTATGCTTATACCAAACTCATAGGAGAGTCTTTCCACTGCAATGATTTTTAAATTCAACGTGTGTCTATATTTTATCATACCAAAGAAAGTCATGCCAACTAAATCTTAAATCATGGCTTTACAGTTCCAAGAGTCTCACATCTCTGAGCAATCCATGCCTTCAACCATACAAAACAACAGGCTTCATAATACAGTTTGAAATAAGAGACGCCCAAGCCACCCCATACTTTAGCATCATACAGTGTTTTTATTCTGGGTTTCTTTGCCTGCCAGAGAAATCTGGAAAGTTCTTTCTGCCATTTCATGAAAGATATTCCATTTCGTATAATAGTGGTGTTGGAAGGAGAAATAAAAGTCTTGGCAAAACATTTGTTTTTATTACTGCATTTCTACCCAAAAGGGGTAAATTTAACTTTCCCCATTTTTCTAAATCTCTTTTAATTTCTTTCCAAACTTTTTCAAAGTTGCATTGAAAATTGTATTGCATATTTGTATTGCTGTTCTTTGTAATTTTAACTTCCAAATATTTAATTCCTTTTTTCTCACTAAAATTTGAAAGAGCAGTTAGTTTATTGTGCTTTTTTGAGGCATATTTTTTGTCAGCAATTTTGTTGTGTCCAGTTCACTTTGTACTCAGAGCATGCCCCAAATGCTTTTTCCCCGAGAAGAGCCTTCATTGAGTCCATGGCTTTTTGTGTTATTATCACAAGATCTTCCACATAGGCTCTCAGTTTGTACTGTTCTTTTTTCACTCTCACCCAATAGATTTTGTCGTTTTGTCTGATGTTTTTCAGTAAGGTATTGAACATCAAAATGCACAGTGAAGGTGAGAGGGGTCACCTTTTATATTTCCATCAATTCTGTTGCATTGAACTGAGTAAATCGTCTTAATTTCCTGAATAATATTATCACCAAAGTCCATTCTCTTCAATACTTGAAATGTGAAATAAGTCATTCCAAGAAATATTGTTAAATGCTTTCACTGCATCTTTAAACAAACAAACAAACAAACAAAACACTTTTGTCATTTTGATGTCCCAAAAATTCAATGATTTTAAGAACAGTTCTTACATTATTGCTTAATTTTCTGAAATCCACTCTAACCTCATGGATATTCTGAGAAATATGTTTTCACAATCTGATTGCCAAGATGGTGGTAAGTATCTCATAGTCATTAATCTTAATCTTATAGTCATTATTTAGTGGTCAGGTATGTTTATAATTCATATTAATGTCTCATTTGTATTTTCTTTATGAATCACTGTATCATAGGCATTTCTCCAAGAATATGGCATCTACTCTTTTTCTAATAACTCACCATACACCATTTTTAATGGTTGAAGTGGCTCATCTTCATATCTACTATATAAACGTCAAAGTTTGTGACTGAGTTTGTCTGTTTGTCTGTGTCAGGCAGGCGAAGACCTCATATGACTGGCTGGCTATGAAGTTTCTATGGAATTGTTGGCAGTTCAGGAGGGGGCCTTTAGAATTCTTAGCCAGAGAGCTCAGGCCGGTTGCTATGGAGACGAGGCCTACCAACAAGGAGAAAGTCAGTGTATTTCCTCAGGAACCCAGACTCTGTATGTTAATAACTCTGAATACGGATTGGATTGGGGAATATGGAGAAAAGTTACAGGAACCGGACAAGGCAGTTTGGGGAGTTAGAGACACGGGATCTCAAATCTGTGTATTTCAACCGCATCTAATTCCTAAGATAAGGTAGGGTAATTCCTAAGGTATTTCTAACAAGTATGAGAAAATAAAATCCCAGGCAATGCTGGGTAAATACGCTAGTTGCTTATAATATGCTGCAGATAGTTCATCTGGGTCTGACACCTTTCCAGATTTAATCTTTTTGATTGCTTCAGTATGTTCCATAGTTGTCAAAGGCCCATTTAAACTTTGCTTTGTTCCAAGTGTAATTTGTCCTAACTGGAGTTTATCTGGGTAGTCTTCCATATTTAAGATTTTCTCACTGCCCCTCACATATAAGCCTCTGTAATATTCCTCAAAGGTTTTTATCATTTTCAATTTATCAATTACAAATTGATCTCCCTTCCTGATCTTTGTAACATTTTTATTTATCATCTCCTGCCCCACCTTACAGGAAAGACACTTTGCAGGTTTGTTTGAGAATTCAATGTTCTTTTGCTTAAAGTAGGTAGTTTGGCATTCATTTATTGGACTATAAACAACAAGAACTGTTCTTGGAGTAATTTAATCTTTTGTTGAGTCCTTTTATTTTCTTTAAGTTTTTCCTCCAAATTCTGTATTTCTTCAAACAACTTACTCTTTATTTTTTTTTTAATTTTTTCAGTCTTGAACCATATTTTGTAATTTGTCCTCTGATATAAACTTTGCTTACATCTCAAACTATTGAGGGCTCTATGCTCTTATTTACACTCAGCTCAAAAAAATTCCTCAATTTGTGTTTACATTGTTGTAATATTTCCTGTTTCAGAAATAAATATTTATTAAGTCTCCATCTAAACTGTGTTTGCTCCATTATCAGGGACATTGTCATAGGATTATGATCTATCTGTCTGTTTATCTGTCTGCCTGTCTGCCTGTCTGTCTGTCTGTCTGCCTGTCTATCTATCTATCTATCTATCTATCTATCTATCTATCTATCTATCTATCTATCTAATCTTCCTTCCTTCCTTTCTCTCTTTCTTCCCTTCCTTCCTTCCTTCCTTCCTTCCTTCCTTCCTTCCTTCCTTCTTTCCCTTCCTTCCTTCCTTCTCCTTCTCTTTCTCCTTCTCCTTTGCCTTTGCCTTCTTTTTGTAAAATATCCATTCTCTTTACTCAGTTAACCATATTTTTAGAAATCCAGAACATAGTTATCCTAGAAGGAAATTTGTGATGCTTTGAAAAAAAAAATCTCTAGAGTTTGGTTGTGAATATCTCCAACCATCTATTTATCCAAAGGACTCTGTGTATTTAAAGAAGATGCTAGATAAACTCTCTTGATCTTCCTTAATACCTTTACTGAATCATTTATCCTAATAAGGATCAACAATCCCATTCCATTCACCCATACAAATCAGATTCTGTAGGTCTTAACAAATTTTCATAAAACATTGATTTCTCATTATAAGAGCCATAAATAAATTAATTGAATTATTTTGGCATTCCAGTTGATTTACACAATTATACATCTACTTTGTCCATATTCAAAAATCAATTTAGGTTATAATGTTTGATTTATGTAAAAGACTACTCAATTTCTTCCCTTGTTTCCAGATGCACACTCTAGGCCCACACTTTGCAAAAGTCTATAGCCTCTTTTTCTTACAAGAATCTCTTGAAGATAAATAATTTCATATTTGGGATTTTTTAAGAATGCAACTTTTTCCCTTTTCAAGGGCAAATTCAGTCTGTTTATATTCCATGAAATTATTTTCAGATTCATTTTAGTTGTTTTATTCAGATATCTTATTATATTATTATTATATTATATTATATTATATTATTATTATAGTATTATTATTTCTTATTAACAACTTCTCAATCATTTAAATGGCTCCTTTTGGGGCCCCTTCCTTCAACATTTTGAACAGATCTCTTGCTGTCTCTAAAGAGCTTATTATATATTTTTCACCTGCATAAGTAGTTATCAAACCCTCTGGGACTATCCAGCAAATGGTGATATCTTTTTTTTTCTGAGCAACTCCATCAAGAATTTATACTCTCTGTGTTTTCTCATCATTCTTTCATGAATTTCTATGTGCATAATTATTTTATTCTCATTTATTTTAAGCTTCTTTTATTTTTTTAAAAGGTACACTCTGAATATTTCAGTTCTGATGCTTTTATGTGCGAAACAAATTATCTCATTTCTTGGAAGTTTTTTCATCTGTACATGTGCAGTGTTTTGCCTATATATTGCATGAATCTTCTTGTCAAGGCCTTATAATATGGACCTTCGGTAAACATGCTCTTAGGAGCTTGCATTCCTTGTGATATTGGCAACCTACTGGCAGATCCAGGGAATCTTGGATGATGCACAACCTCTAGACCAGGGATGGGCAACATCTTCTATTTCTGAGGTTGCTAAACTACAGGTTCCATGATCCCTGACCACTGGGTCTGCTGCCTGGGCCTGGCAAGAGCTGGAAGTCCAGCAACAGTTGGAGGGGCCACAAGGTTCCACCTCCCCCACTGAGATTATAGACAAAGGATGGGAGAATTTGGACAAGGATGGGAGAATTTTCTGAGTGTGGGGTCCTGGTTTCAGCCTCTGAACCCTTTGAAGACCTCACATATTGGCAAATATTGCTCCCAAATAATAATGATAATGATGATAATAATAATAATAAGGGTAAATGTTTAGAAGTCCACTTCTGGTTGTATGTGTGTGTGTGTGTGTGTGTTTTAATGCCAAGGAATGGAAGGGCTTGTGCAAATTGTTTAATGAGATGACTCCTGGAGACTCCCAGGAAAGTCAATCCGCCCTTTTGGCTGTCAGGAAATGCTGATCTGCGGGAGTCTAGGAGGAGGGAATTTTGGGGACCTTCGAAGGTAGTATGTGGCCCGAGGCTGCCTTTTACCCACCCCTATTCTAGTGACTCTTCTACCTTTAGTCCTTAGCAATCAGATTTTCAGACCTGTTATGAGAAGAAATTGCTTTAACTGCATGTCTGATGATTTTCCTAGGGCTTTATCAGAAACCTTGGATGCCATTGATGGTCACATTTTTCTAGAATTACTGTTCCTTAAAAAAAAAAGTGTCCCTAAATCAAACCCGGAGGTATAATTACATTTAAATGGCAATCCCTGATGTACCTCAAAGTCATCTTATGGTATGATTTGCCACTGTGAGGGGCAACAGGGTTTTTTTACCCCCTAATGTAGGGGCAACTTCATTTTAGTTACCGTTAACCTAGTAACAGATAATTCTTTAGCACTCTAATCTGGTCAAACAAGACTCCTGTTTCTTTTTCGTTTTCATTTTTTAAAGGTAAGATGTAGACAAGAATGGTACATGCTTATTAGCCACAAAATTAAGTATTATGCAGTGGAAGAAGCAGACCTTGCCATTATCCAGGTCAGTGGAAACCCAGTTTTTGACTTTAGCCTGAGTAGAGTTCATTCTGCTGAAGGATGGCCTTATTTTTAATTAAACAACATGGGACAAAGTGTTATACACTTTTTTTTTCCAAATCCAGTGTTATATCCTTTGTTTTCTTCTGAGAGATGAAAGGGAGGGAAATCATTTGTTGGATTTTTAAAAGCTGAATTGAGATTCTCCTTGTGATAATTTCCCTTTGTGACTGTCTGTGCACACACATGTGTGTGCATACCTGTGTTTCAATGTTATCCCTTTATTCTAACCAGGACTATGACTTATTACTAAAGAGCAGGACCACAGACGTCAATAAGACTAGGTAGTGCCAGTATTTTAATAACGTGGTTCATCACTTACCTTACTGATGTTTTACTGGTGTTTCACTATAGAACTGGGCCCTGAGGAAAGAATTAAAGTACAGATAACAAGTTTGTTCCTGATGTTTAATTTGCATGAAGCTTACCTGGACAGTGCCTTGAAGTTCTGTAGGAGTTCTGGATTAGACTACAGTGTTAAAATCTACAAAATATGGGACAATCCATCATTTTTCAATCACACTACACTTTTCAGAATCCCACCAGCGTTTATGTCCCAACCAGGTTCCATACTGGCTTGTTCAACAGTTCCTTCCCTTTCTACATAGAAATTAGTGTTTCCTTTGGCCCCATACTTTTTCTAACATGTACAGTTTTAACACATTTTCCGATGGGTGGTTGTGGGCATTTACTTGCACATAGCTGAAACAAAAGGGGAAAGAATTTGTTACTCATGTTTTTCTCCTATGGACAGGAAAATGAAAGATACATGCATTTTTTTCTGTTATTTGCTGTCATGACTACAAATAAGATAAATTCTTTTCAAACCTAGTTTAATGTGAATTTCTTTTCCATCCCTAAAACTCACCTATTCTTTGTTTCCTCTGGGGAGTGTTCCAGCTGAAAATACTTGGTAGCATGTAACCAACTTGCTGACCACATTATGTCATGGCTCATCATTCTACAGAAAAGTGGGTCTCTTCTTGGCTGAACATATTGCACAGAGTACTTCATCCATACTCACTTTTCTTGCATGGAGCCTTCTGTCATTTCCACCAGACTGCAATAGTTGAAGGCTCCATTCATCTTTTCCTTCTCTTTGATCTCCATCAGCACTTCCCGCTAATAGGATATGAGAAAGAAGGGGAGCATGAACTGGAAATAAAAATCACACTTTACAATGAAAGACAGTGCACAGCAAAGTGAAAGAGCCCCTGGGGACCAGGTGAGCAAAGATGAAGCAGCATGAGGCATTGTAACATGAAAGCTGAAGGGAGATGGAGAAGAAGCAGGTGCTGCAACATCCAGAGAGGGAGGAAAGGCTTGGAAAACAGACGTCCCTGAGGGCAGAATAGTTTTAAGTACAGCATCCGAAGTGACCAAGTGGTCTGTTCTTTACATCCTTCTTTCTCTGCTTTAGAAAATGCAGTGCTGTTTACAAGGCAGATGTTTTCAGACTACAGAAACTATTTGAGCTTTGCTGTTCTGAATGCATCTACCATTCAAACAGCACTATTTAAGGCAGTTGTGTCTGCTTTGAACAAGTGCAAATTGCAGTCCAATGTATTTACTTGGAAGTTGCTTCCACTTGCTTCCACTTTAGGGCTTAATCTGAAGTGAGCATGCCCAGGATTACAGCTTTGAAAATATTACTTTACAGTACAGTCCTGGCTGGCCAAGATGGCTGGGGACCAGCTGAGCCAAAATAGGCCAATTGAAGTTGTGCTGAGTCTAAACATCTCTCAGCCAACAGACTACCCTCACCCAGGCCTAGCTTTGTACCGTCACTGCATCTGTCTCCCTGGCCTCAAGGGGGTTTGGATGTGGCCTAGCTTTCCTAACTTTCCTCTCACCTCATTCTCCTCTCCTCTCCTCTTAGCTATCAGAGGAATTCCGGTGGCAGATTGCTTGGCTGGAAGTTCTCTGAGATCAGCTGGATGCTCGAGGGTTCAGCTGGCGAGAGCGACATTTCTACCAGCAGCAAAGCATACAGCTGACAGAAGAGGTTTCTGCTTAACTTCCTACATATCTTTGGGTTAGGATTGCATAATAAATTAAATATTTAGTTTTCCCCATGCATTTCAGTCAAGAAGATTTTCCACATGGCTTATGTAAAAATCAAAGTCAATCTGGTTGCTGCGAGCTAAGAGGGCTTGAGATGATGGGCTAGATCTGTTCCTTTGTTCCTCTTCATCTCCATTTCAGATTGTACTGTTAGGAACTGTAATGACCAGCTGGAATTGACATGATTTTGAGAAAGAAGGCACGAAATGGAGTTGATGTTTCAGCCAAGCTGACAGAGTGGGCATTGCTTCCTCTCTCATTTTTTGCTGTAGCCTAATTAAATCGAAGTTAGGTGTTTCAGTTCACATTCACTCCAGAGCATAAATTAAAATAAAATCCCCTCAGCTTTTCAATGTTGTAGTCCAAAACCTCAAAGTTCATGTTGATTTCTGCCCTCTCACCATCAAGTCCTTGTTTTTCTCATTTTTTTGAAACACTAGTGTTTATTTTCTTTGAAGCTCAGCATTTGAGTGGTCTAAGTTTGTGAGAATTCCTGTGAGTAGATAAGAGAAACTAATTGCATTCTGCTCCACACACTGGACTATCTCTGCAGGTTAATTGCTCCGCTAGTCCTTACATTTAAAGCTGCCAAGCTCTGTGTTTTCCTTCTCCACAGGTTACAAGATATGTTGCTTTAAGGTACCGCATGCTTGTGGAAAAATCATAGGAATCAGCTTGTTAGCTTGTCAGACTTGTCAAAAAGCATGTTACTTTCATTACAATACAATAATAAATTTCACCCTCTAGGTCAGTTTTACTGCAGCTGCTTCTTCTTTTCTTAACAATGTGACAGTGGCATTACTTCTAAAGTGAAGCAGGGGGAAATCAGAATTTTTTACATGTGGGAGTAGCTTTTACAGAATGATTCTGGTACATAAAAAATAGCAATATTATTGAGAGAAGAAAATGCAGTGGTTATCTACAAGACAACTTCTGCCCTACCTAGTTATAAACAATAGCTGTTTCTATGTGTTGATTTGCTAATTCCCACCCTTGTGAAAATTGTATAAGAGAAATGAGGCACAAGAGAAATGAAGCAGACAATTCAAAAGGATTATTTCACCTTGCGTTTTTCTGACATACCCCAGTGATGTTTTCTGGGTAAGCTTATCCTGCACTGTAAGATTGTACAGTATCTAATGCATCTTAAGACCATATCTCCTCATACGAACGTGCCCCAGTTTTAAGAGTGGTAAGATAGGATCTTCTCTCAGTCCTACCACCTTCAGCGGTATGGTTGGTGAGGACAAGGGAGAGGGCCTTCTTGGTGGCCACTCCTAGGTTGTGGAATGCCACAGAGATTGAGCTGCGTCCCCCACTGTTCTGTCCTTCTGATGACAACAGATAAAGACTTTTTTTAAAAAAATGCAAGCAGACCTTTAATAACTGCATGTGTGTATGTGTCTTCCAGTTGCCTGTTGACTTAGGCGAGGAATACTCAGAGATGGTTTGCCGTTACCTTCCTCTGAAAAATCGCCTATAATGCCTGATATTCCTTGATGCCCCCCATCCATGTGCTAACCTGGGCTGGTCTTGCTTAACTTCCGAGATCAAACAGGTTAGATACTTAATAATTAAAGAGGTCTAAATGGACATGCTCTAGTCTTAAAGTTTTGATGTATTGATTAAGATAGTATTTTAAAGTGTTTTAACAACTGTTTTAATCTTAAAATACATTGAATTAATGTATTAATACATTAAATTAATGGATAATTTATTAGGTCCAGACTATCTGATAGATCTTATCTCCCAGTATGAAACTACCAGAGTCTTAAAATCCCCATGGGAGGACTTTCTCTTGGGTCCACCTGTGATTCAAATGATTACAGGCCTTTCTGGTGAGGATGTGGCAGAGAGCTTTCCACTGCCTGTTCCCAGTGTGTAAAATTCTCTTCCAGAGGAGGCTGGGCTGACCCCCTTGTTGATCTCCTTTGCCAGGAGGCAAAGACCTTTTTCTTCAAGCAGGCCTTTAATGAGTAATTGGTTGCAGGGTACATTTTATGGTGTGTGTGTGCATACTCTATTTATAACTTTATAGTTATCTTTTTAAAATGATTTTGTATTTTTAAAATGTCACGGTGTTTTAATGTAAAGATTGTTTAATTGTGGTTTAACTTTTTTTTTTTGAATCAGCTTATCCTGTAGCTTATCTTGTAAGTTGCCTGAGGTCTCGTACTGGGAGAAAGACAACATATCAAATAAATAAATAAATAAATAAATAATATTTCAATTTATTGTGTTTTGTTAGATATTTTAACATGGTGTAAGTGGCCATGCACCGCAACCTTGGGAGAAAGGTGTGGTATAAAATAAATAAATAATGTTTACTGTTTGCAATTAAAGAAGTAGTTCTGCAGCTGATGACTAAATGCTAGACAGCACTATTGTATCAGGGCAGCCAAAAACATTTTTATGGCTGAAGCACAGGGAAATGGCTTTCCTTCCCAGTTCTCTTCACGAAAGCAGATCAGATGGACAGTTGAATCTTACTTGCTATAGGGCTGTATGATACCCTCCAACTGTTCCGATTTGCCAGAGATAGTGCCAATTAATCTTGTGTTGTCCCACTTTTCAGCTGCTTTTAAAATGCCCTAGTTGCTCTCTCCTCATCCCACTTTCTCACTTTGTCCTCAGCATACTTTAATTGCTGCAAACTGAGTTCAAAGTGCAAAAATAGTCTTCACTCAGTTAACTCAGCTGGGTGGAGAAGGGTCTTGCCCTTCCCAGTAGGCTGAGGCAAAAGCAAACTGCTGCAGGCTGTTCTAGCTTGCATGTTCTTCCTCATCAATAACTTTTGCCATCTTGACCACACTAAGATGTTGCTTGACCACACATATCCCAGTTTTCATTTCTGAAAATGAACTACACCTGAAGGTGGCTGACTGGCTTAGGGAGTACAGAGCAGGCTGTATGTCACATATAATTCTATTCTGTACTACCTCAGGGCTGCTCCCCATCCTTCAGTGTTTGCCGGTGGAGATGGCCTCATCTCTCTGTGTAATGATAGAGCCATCTCCTGTCCTTTAACATATCCCCCTTAACTTTTGGAAAGTAACATTTTCTCATTCAGTTAAAAAAAAAGTGCTGTGAGTTTAGGAGCCTGATCCATCTTTTTTTTTCTTCTTGGAAGTGTGTTGAGCACTAAATATTGCTTCCATGTGATTGGAACACACACAAGACAAGATTATTTTAAACCTTTTCCAATAGTAATCTATCAGATTGCATGGAAATGGCAAGTGCTGATACTCAGTGAGGTACAATGCTGGTAAAACAGAGGCATGTGATACTGGGATTCAAATATCACCTGATGGCAGTAATAGAGAACATATGGCCCTCCAGATTTTAGGAGTACAGCGCTCATCAGATTTGGCCAGCATAGCCAGTGGTGAAAGATTGTAGGCATTGCACTCTAACAACATTTTAGAAGACAATTTATTTTCATTCACACCAGAAGAAGCCAGGAGAAAGGAGGCAAATTAATGTTTTTGAATGGATGAGTGTAGTGGTACACTGATACTGCTTTGCATTTTGTGAAAAGAAGTTCTGTAACTATACTTGCTTATTAACGTGAAGTAAAGAATCCTGTTCTTGGATAAGAATATCTTTCCTCAAAGTCATACTACTTGATAAACTAGCTTTTAAATTGATTTTTCCCTTGTTTTTCCTCTATGAATGGAGCACTCAGAATATTAAACTTTTTCTTATTTGTGGGGAAAACCTGTCCTATTATTTTGCTTAGTCCTTTGGCAGATCAATAAGTACTGATGAAAAACCTCCTGAAAGTACTAAACTGAAGAATGTCCAGTAGCAGTCCAACAGTAAAAGGTTAATGTAAAAGGCTTCTGGTGCAAAAGTGATTTATTTCTCAGATATACGGGAGATGCAATCAGTGAGCAATCTACATTTGGAAGCAATGGCTGTAGCTTCATTTATGCATTGGTGCGAATACAACCACCATTCAAACTTTCATATGTCATGTATCGATTGATTTTTAACCTTTCTAAATCCTAAGGTTCCTGAAGTGACTACTGGCGGTTTTATAAACATATAAAACATGCCCAAAGTAGATTGAAATAGATTTTACATGCTGCTAAAATAACCTGTTATTTATCTTCAGCTGAGAAATATCTGCTTGCCTTGTTCCCTGGCCTTCAGCAATGTCAGAGGTGACCGGCTACTGTGATGAATGTTCCTCCATAGGCATTTTCTACACCAGTGGTCTTTATCTCATGGTTTGGCACACACAAGAGGCTTATGTCCCAGTCTAAGGTGGGTCACATCCAGGCCATTACCACTACCAATCACTTTGGATTGAATGTTGTTGTTAGTACTAATAACTTTTTAAGCTGTGATTCATCAGTTCAACAACTGGAGAGCCCTGGTAGTGCAGTGATTAAATGCTGGTACTGCAGTCACAACATTGTGAGTTTGATCCTGCAGGGCTCCAGGTTGATTCAGCTTTCCATTCTTCCATAGATCAGTAAAATGAGTACCCAGCTTGTTGGGGGCAATTAGCTAAACTACATTATAAACCACTTAGGGAGTGCTTTGCATTGTTAACCAGTATAGAAATGTAACTGCTATTGCTAACAGGTTTGTCTACACTTAACTTTTTTAAGAGAGAGAAGGAGAGGGAAGCAGTGAGCAGGCAGGCACCAGGTCTTAAATCTCTTATGATAAACAGTTTAGATGGACATAGTGGAGGGAAAGGAAGAGATGAATAGATCTGGCCTAGTCTCTCAGTCGTGCTGATGAAGGGAGTTTTGCTTTTCCTGCTCCCTCTCTTTCCCTCTCTGCTACAGCCAGGTGGAACAGCAGCTAAAAGATGGCAGTTGGGGAAGATATTGTCAACATAATGTGTGACATATGACCAAAACAGAATAAAAGTTGTCTTGTTTGCTCTTATGATCACAACTCAATTTTCCAGAAATGTGCTATAAAAGCAGTTTATAGTGGCATTATTCACTGGTAGGCGTAGCCATGGATTAAGCATAGATCAGTGTAATGGGTTCCACAATCTGCACGGAATACCCTCTGCGCAAGCCCCTGATTAATTGAAGGAGAGAGCTCTTTTCTGCTCATGCGCAATTCCAATTTATTTTAACAAGGCTTGAGCTGGCAAAAATCCCAGTGGATTATACGTTTGCTCTCGATTGCATTTGTGAACTGCTCAACTCTGCCCATGAGCGTTTCGGCCTTACCCACATCAATATCAGTAACATAATACATTTTGCAGCTTAGCTCACAACAAGAGGCATTACTGCCAGTTTATGAGCTTGTGCTGGTAATAGGAGCAGCCCCTTTGCCTTTTAAACGCCATTAAGAAACATTTCTGAACTCAATGCCTTTTATCCATCAGAGCTATTTTCCCCCTGAAGACTTTGGTGATGAATTTTAGACATCATATAATAGTGGTCCTGCTAGAATTACAATGGCTTCCAATTTGCTTCTGAGCAAAATTCAGGGTGCTGGTGTTGACCTACAAAGCCCTAAATGATTTGAGGCCAAGATATCTGAAATACCTCCCATAAGAGCCTGCCAAAAATGTGAGATGTTCAAAGGAATCCCTGTTGTGTGTCCCTGTACCTCATGAAGTGAGGTTGATGGGTACACATAACAGGGCTTGCCAAACTTGTTGTACCCCTGGACCACTCAGTGTTCAAAGACCCCAGTGCAACTTTTAATATTTCTCATTACTCAGTTATGAAATTACAGGCAGCAGTGGGAATGGTTGCATTGCCTCAGTTTTTATTTTTTAAATTCTTTTTCCCTACTCAGTAAAAGGTCCCTAAACATGTTAATTTATTCTCACCCTCATCTGTTTTATTCCTCCCAGGGTCACGTTTAGGGGGAGAAGTGTTACAAGAACCAGGTCTGCAATGCGACTATTTTATAACACTGTTGTTTAGAGAATTGTGAATATCATCCCTGGGTTTCAGCCACTTTCCATTACATGGTGGCTTCCATATTAATGGGTTGGTAAGATCATGCTGAGATCTGGTTGAGACTTTTAAAGGCGCTATACAAGATGCCAAATCCTGTGCCGCTGACCCCCCCCCCCCGCCCCACCAGTTTTGGCACTTTGAACAGCTCTTATAGACTAAAACACAGAGTGGATTTGCCATACCTCCTCCATTATGGAAGCCACCAGCTGCCACTGCTGTCATCCCACTTCATCACTCCCAGAAGTGGGGAACAAAAATTGCCCCAATAAATACATGACATTTGTGTAGGTTATTTATTTATAGTTTATTTTTGCCAACAAGGAAAGATGGCAGGTACTTAAAACAAATATTCAGCTTCATGTGAATGCACACTTTCTGGCTCTCCATTTTGGGGATATTGTGGAACACTTTGAGTCTGTACCCACAAACATTCCTGTGAACATAGGCCACTTTTATCCCTTGCAATAAATTGGAATTCCCATTGGAGTAGTAAGTGCACCAGTTTAAGCCTGTTAGTGGACTTAAAAAAAAAAAAAAAGAAAGAAAAAGAAATCTGGCTGGATAAGGATTTAAAAACTTTGTATGGCTTTAAATTGGCAAGATTCAATAGTGGGAAAATATGTAGAACCTTATATCAGATAGTCTGTGGTTGCCCTCAGTGTTTTCATTGGTAAAATATACTGTTTTCCATTAAATGCAATTTCTTTTCTTTGCTGAATTGAACATATCAAACAGAAATTATCTGTTGATCTGATTTCATTTGCACAAAAGGTTAAGCCAAAGTTGCTTAGACTTATGCCCAATTACTCCCACTGGGCATCTTCTGAAATTGACAGTGGCTACAAACAGTAACCAGGAAATTATCAATCGTAGAAAGCTCAGCATCTTTGTCCATATCCAGACAGTAGTTGATTGCTGCTTTCACAAGATGGGATCAAGAAGCTGACTATAAACCCTGGTGTCAAAGTTTGGCTTGTTAGAGGAGAGGCAAACCAGGAGCCTGGGTTCAGATATGATGCTAAGCAGTCTGAGATGGGCATGTTCTTGGTTACCCCAGCCTTTCTTGCTTACAAGATGACCCAGATGGTAGCCAACTGAGCAGTATCCAAGTACAATAAAACAGGGTTTTCAGAAACTGTACTTTAATGATATGGAAGCTCTTAGCACTTTCTGTCCTCCATATAGCTTTGGGGAGGTGTGCTGAATATTTCATATTTCAGGTGATCTGGTTGGCTCCATCTCCACCTTCAGCCTTTCCTTGGATGCTGTGTCTTCTAGATCCTATTTTGTTCCTCATCTGTCTTCTGAGTCCTTTCCAATTTAGCCCAGTTCCTGAACTCAGATGCCATGAAAATAATCATCTGATCCAGAAAAGAATTTAGCAATACTGTTTCTTCTTGAGCCTTACGAACATTGCTTCTCTTAATGCAACCTAAAATGAAATTAGACATTCGAGTGGCCATGGAGAACCCCGTATTATGCTTTTGATTCAGGATCTACTTTTGCTCATTAGTTCCAAGACAACAAACAATATGAGATGGAATTTGATTGAGTGGGCTCTCAAAATGCCTTGAGTGATGACATGTTTGCATACAGTTAATGGAGATTTAGCAAAAATAGATTAAACCTTGTTTCTCAATCACAATCTAAGATTATGTTTGCAATTATTACTGCAGCTCTTGCCTAGAGATCGAAAGCATTTTAAAACTAGCTCCCAATGAGATTATACTGAGCATGTTCTTCTTTGAAAAGATTCTGATTGTTTGAAGATGTTCCTTCCCAAGAGATGAAATGTGCGTATTATAGGTAGTGTTAATAAACTGCAAAGCTTCTTTTCCTGTTCCAGTTCTTCATGACAATATTTCTACAAAGGTCTCTGATTTACTTTCCAGAAAGATTATCTAGGTGTTTGATTGACATTCTAACTCAAAATGCAATTGCTTGGATTCGGAAGAGCAAATATTGTGGGCACAAGATGGCAGCAGGCACTTGAGTCAGGGTGAGGTGACACAGCAGCTCTCAGAATTTGAACACAAGGACTCAGAAGTGCCCAACTCTATAGATGGGTGGTGGAAAAATTCAATTGAATGCCCAAGTAGATATTTGCATATGTGTCTTACTTATTTCCCACTGAGAGGTTGGGAGTAATGAATTAACAGGGATGAAATTACATGTAATGGGGTACTTTTTTGTGTGGAATGAAGTTGTAACAAAATTACATCCCAAAAGCAATGTAATATATGTGTAGGAAATTAACTTTTCTACTTTAACAGGTGGTGGTGACAGGTGGAATGTCAGTGAGGCAATGAATCTGCTTTGGGTTTCAGTACAAATACTAAAGGTGCTGAATCTGCTTTCAGGATAGGGTATAGCACCTGTGTTAGCACCTTTGAGGTTTGGACTAGAACCTGTAGGAGATTCACCACCCCACTGACAGATACCCCACCAGCTACCAAAAATAAAAGTAATATTTTCTAGTTGCTTTTAAAAGTTACTTTTGAGGGGCATATTTGGATACACATAGATGTTTTTAAACAGATATTTTACAGGATTTTTTGCCATGCTATACCCTTAGCAATCTTAAAGGCTTCTTTCTTTTTTTACAAATAGGTAACAGAAATG
Source organism: Iguana delicatissima (assembly GCA_948472985.1). Taxonomy (NCBI): domain Eukaryota; kingdom Metazoa; phylum Chordata; class Lepidosauria; order Squamata; family Iguanidae; genus Iguana; species Iguana delicatissima. The sequence goes on along the minus strand of CAOKZL010000072.1, from coordinate 263,849 downwards.
CAAGAAGCAATTTGTTGTTCAAGTTGCTTCTCATAGAATCATAGAATCATAGAAATGTAGAGTTGGAAGAGACCACACGGGCCATCCAGTCCAACCCCCTGCCATGCAGGAACACCCTCAAAGCACTCCCGACAGAAAAAATCAGAAGAAGACAGAAAAAATCAGAAGAAGATTAAGCCTTGGAAAGGCAGCCATGAAAGAACTAGATAAGATCCTCAAGTGTAAAGATGTATCAGTAAATATCAAAGAATCATTTAGGCTATAATGTTTGTGATTTCTATGCATGTGTGTGAAAGCTGTGCAGTGAAGAAAGGTGTCAGGAAGAAAACACATCTGAAATGTGGTGCTGGAGGAGAGTTCTGTGGGTACCATGGACTGCAAAAAAGACACCTGAATACATCTTAAGAGCAAATCAAGCCTGAACTCTCACTAGAAATGAAGATGATTAAATTGAGGCTGTCGTGCTTTGGACATATTATGAGATAAGGTGACTCACTGGGAAATATGACAATGTTGGGTAAAGTGGAAGGCAGTAGGAAAAAAGGAAAACTGTTACAGGTGGATTGATTCAGTCAAGGAAGTCACAGCCGTGAGTTTGCTGGACCTTAGCAGGGTTGTTAATGACCAGGGCTCTTGGATGTCACTCATTGATAGGGTGGCCATAAGTTGAAACCAACTTGATGACAATTAAGAAATTAGCATAGATTCAACAATAACAACTTGTGGTGACACAGCACATTTCCATATTAGTTTAATTTAATATGGCATTCCAGTAAAAATAAATTTGCAACTTTATTCATGGTAATAAAGATATCAGATGGATTCAAATGAAGAATGAAAATTTTACTTTATACAGTCATTAATATGCCTTCCCTTTTCTAAAGATAAACTAAATAGAAAGAAACTACTTTCTTTTTAAAGTGGTGAGCATATGGAAGACTTATTCCAGATTTTTAGTCTTTGCTATGCTACCTCTGTGTCCTTTTCTATTACACACCACTTTTGAACATGAAGACAAATATAAACAAGGTAAATCATCAGTGATGATACATATTGAACCAATGACTGCCATACTCTACTTTAGCTTGAGGTACAATGATATCTTGGGAGTGGGATTCCTCAGTTCGGGCCTAAAGAAAAGCAAAATCCTATGATTCAGTTTCCTTAGGTTTGGGAATAATAGTTGTTTAGGAGTAATGACAAAAAATGACACTTGCTTCTTTATACCTGATGTATTTGGCTCTACAGTGCAGAAAAGGATTTAGTTAATTAAGTTACTAAATAAATTATCCCAAACGTGTTTTCTTATCTACATTAAAAAATAAGCAGAAACCTAAGCAACATTTGAGACAATCCTCTGTATTATGAGCTGTCATAACAGTCTTTGTAATTGAATGTATTATCTGTAACCTCTAGTGACACAACATCATCTCAAAGTTGCATCAAGCTTGAGAAATTCAGAAAGACATGGTTTGCCAAAAGCTATTCAAGTGTTTGGTATCTGAGTTTTCACTTAGCTGCTCAGTCTATGTCCATCTGAATGCAAAATACATTTAATGTATCTTGCTGAAAACCTTAGGCATTACATATACTTCTGGGGTTCTGGGATAAGGACAGACTATAAGCTGCTACTCCTAAGAACACCTGAACATAGCAGACATTCTCTTGATAGAGAATGCTGACATATGCTTCTGAAAGTAGTGTGTTGTTCATGTATCCAATAGTGGTAATAATAGAGGCCAGGCAGGGAAGTGGGAGAGGAGAGGAGAGGAGAGGAGAGGAGAGGAGAGGAGAGGAGAGGAGAGGAGAGGAGAGGTCAGCTCAGGTCTCTGGAGAGCCTACAGACCCACTCCCAAAATATTCTGCAACAAGAATGGGATCCAGCAGCATACATTAAAAAACCCCCCACAACTTTTATTTTCAGGGCAATGCTCTCACACTAAGATTCCTCTTTTTGCCCTCAGGCTTGGGGAAGGGTGCAGTCCTTGATATCTTGGAATCCTATCGATGTCTGCAAATAGATCCGGGAATCCATTCACACTACACAATTATATTGCTATCATTTCACTTTAACTCCACAATTCTGTCATGTGGAATCCTGGGTTTTAAGTTGAAGGAAGGCATTTAAAATTCTCAGCCAGAGAGTTCCTCTGGTGCCTCTGCCAAAACTGCCAATCTCAGGAGTCCATAAGATGGAACCATGACACTTAAAGTGGAATAATAGCATTATAACTGTACAATGTGAATGGGCCCCTGGAGTATTGCCAAACTATGTATATGCTCTTTCAGGGGGAATTCAACCCTGTCCAGAGTAGGTTGTTTACCTAATGCTGGCCCTTGAAACTACCAAAGCTGCCTTGGGTCCTTTGCTGGGAGAAAGGCAGGGTATAAATTAAACAAAGAACTTCCATTCTATCAGATGTCATCCTCAGTTTATTGGTCCTTATTCAGACCATTCTAGTACCCAGACTGTCATTTGCATCATTCTTGGGCTACTGTTGAACATCAGTCAACTAGAGGAGTGGTTAAAAGTTAAAAGACATGAATCAGTCGGTGTAAATGAAGCAATGTGAAAAGAACATTGTTAGGGAGGGACTTGTTTTCTAAAAATAAGCACCTTGTTTTCCTCTCATCATTTATTTTTGATAAATGCTTCAGCTTTGTCTCACATTTATCTAGTAGCAAGAGACATCCATCCTGTTCCCTGTGTCCCACTGGCATTGTCTTTCAAGTAACTTCTTGAAGTCTATAGGAATTGATCTCACTCAGATGATAGCAGTACCTTTGATAGCCTCCCAACCTCCTTCCACTTTGCAGAACTCTCTTTTTCAAAATCTGTCTAACACAGTCAGCATAATGCGTACCTGGGGCATTGCAATTTTTTGGTCGTAGGGGAACCTTTATTATATAAGAATAACAAGTAAGTCTTCTAAGATGGCAGATCTATAAAATTTACGGTCACTTGCACTCTTATGGTAACCAGTAACTTATGCATTACCAGCAAAGAGCATATGCATCAGTAAATAAAGGACTTACAAGGCTAAATATCATTTATGCTTCTTTATATGTATTATATCATTTTGAATTCTTCTATCTCACCAGACATTATTGCCTTTTCTACTGAGTCATATCTTCTCATGATATGTCCAAAGTATGACAGTCTTAATGAGTGAGCTAAGGTATAGGAAATCTCTGACTATCTCAATATCCTCATTGTCTACTTTAAAGTTACAAAAATCATCTGTGCCCATTATTTCTGCATACTTAATGTTCATTTATGAACATGCCCTTGCACTTTCTTCCTTGACTTCCTTCAGTAATCATTCCAAGTCTTCATAATCTACTTTAAGATCATGTAAATCATTTGAAGGCATTATTTTTGTTTTCTTGGTGTTCAGCTGTAAACCTGCCTTTTCACGTTCTTTCTTGACTTTCTTCGGTAATCATTACAAGTACTTGCTATTTTCTGCTAGTAATAAGGTGTCACCTGTGTATCTTAGATTGTTGATATTCCTTCTTCCTGTTTTGATGCCTCCTTCCTCAGAATCTAATCCATCTTTACGAATGATACATTCACAGGGTTATAGAATGCTGTCCTGCCTGACCCCCTTTTCAACTGGAAATCATTCTGTTTCTCCATATTCTGTTCTGAGATCAGGTAATGCATCAGGACAACCAAATATTGTGGCATACCCATTTCTTTAAGAAAAAGCAGTAATTTTTCCATGATCTGCACAATCAAAGGCTTTGCTACCATCTATACAGTATAGGCAGATTTTCTTTTGAAATGTGTTGGTGCACTCCACTATGCAACTTATGTTTGCAATACAATCTCCAATGCCTCCTCCATTTCTGACCCCCCTCTTGGACATCTGCCGTTTCTTGCTACTTATATGGTAAAAGTCTTTGTTGTAGAATTTTGAGCATGATTTTGCTTGCATGGGAGATTAATGTAAAGATCTGTTGGTTATTGCAATCCCTGATGTCACCTTCCTTGGGGACTAGGATGTATATTGTGTGTTTTCAATCTGTACATGATTCTTGTGTTTTCCATATTTGTTGATAGATTTTTGTTAAATAGGAATGAGTGTGACTAACTAGGGATGGAAAGTAAAACATGCTTTTCTGGTTTTGAGAAACCATGACAAGAAGAATCACGCAGAAATGATAATCTTCATAGTTTGATATTTATTCTGACTAAATTTGCGTGTGGTCATTTTGGATAGCAAACAAATTTTTTATGCAGTGTAATTGGGGATTTATTCTCTGCAAAATTTGCACATGGTTGATTTGCATAGAAAACAACAACAGCACCTCCCAATGAAAAATATTATTTTCTGTGCAGAAAATGGCATTTTCCATTCAAAACAACCACATAAACATTTTGCACAGAAGAAGTCTTGAAATTTGAATAGGTCTCAAGCAATCTGTGTGGCTTTCAAAGACTATCTTATAGTGGGGAGAAAATTGTTAAAATTACTCATTGCTTCCTTTGAGCAGAAACTTAGCGAAGGATTGGTCTCTAGTGACTGCACTGTGAATGGACAATTTTCAGACTCCCTGCTGTCCCTTCTTCAGATTCCTGGCTTAAATCCAATTGCTATTCCAAACTAGAGTGAATCCATTGAATTAACTGGAAGGTGGCAAAACAAGACTTATATAAGTTCTTTTGATTCAGTGGGCCCGTGTAAGTCAGGTGTGGGAATCATGTGGTTTTCCAGATGTTGAATTGCAATGGCCAGCACCAGGTTTGATTCAGTGGATTCAGTACTCTTGCTGGGACTAGTAAGTGGATTTTAGGCCATAAACTTCAAACTTGTTCCGGATGACCCTTTTAAGACAGGATGCATTCATGTAGAAGACTGTTTTCTCTTCAAATAGAACATTATCCTCTGCAGAGTAGGACGTGTGGCCATCCTGACCTGGGCTGCTGGCTAAAGAAGTTGCAACTAAGCAGAGACAGCACCAGAAAACAAATTCAAATACACAGACACAGACACACACAAATCTAATTCTGGGTGAATAACCTGAATTCCACATGTTAAGACCTCTGAAAGAAAAGAAAGAAAGACAACACATGTACTGAAAATACTATCCTAAACATATTTTCTTTGAAATACAATACTTTCTGCTGTAGTTAATTTAGTAGTATAATTCTGAAGTTGTGTTGGGATATAGTGCATTCTCTTTTCCTTGCTTTTACACTTTGCTTGAATTTTCTTTTGCAAATATCTTTACATGAGCTATGATTTTACTGAAATGTTACTCGTGCTTCTTGAGATCTTGCCATTTATGAGTCAGAGAATTAGCAAGGAATCCAATTGGAGACACATCACAATCTCATTTTTGCAAATAGTCTGACACCACTTTAAGTTCAAGAAGCAATTCACTAAAAATATTCAGGCCGAACAGAAAGCTAAAATCTGTTTGGTTTATAATGCCATAGGCTACACTTCTTTCAAATTTGATTCATTACTGATTATATTAAGAAAGAAAATCAGGATTACAGGAAGTGTTGATTTAACAGCTTAACATGATACAGTCTGACATATACCAGCAAGTACCTGACAGTCTTTTAAATTCAATAATTCTGTTCCCTGTTTTGCTTTACAATTCAATGTCTGTAAGTACAGAATACATGTAGGTGAAGACTAAAGAAATTTGCAACAATATCTATGTTCTCCTATACATCAGCAGTAAGTAAATTCAGCCTGTGACCAACAGTTAAATAGGTGGCTTGTGGCACTACTTTCAGCAGCAATACATACATTCCCTTTTTTTCCACTTATGATATTGGGAGCATCAGAGGTTTTCACTCTGGTATTTGACAGTATGCTACAACATGCAGCAATGTTCTTTATGTAATTCATTACTGAAAAAGCAGTCAGGGAATAACATGGCTGGAAACCAACAAAACATTCAGATACAGACATACATACATATCTTTATAACAATAACTGAGAACTACTAACATCTGTTCCTCCTTGTATATGCCCTTCGTTAAATCAGCAACAATGCAAATAAACCATTTTACTTGAGTTCACGAGAAACTGACTTTTGGGATTGTTCTCTTCTTGATCCTTAAAATGATGCCCATCTCCAATTGAATGATGTGTGTACTTTGCGTGGGAAGGAAGAATATTTGAAACTGGATTCTGGTACTGTGTTTTACAATTGGATGCACGAATTAAGAACGTTCACTCTGTTATTACTTCTCTTATTTTCTTTGATCAGTTCTTTATGAAAATCACTTAACTGTGCTTAGTCACTTAGTCATCTTCCAATTTTGGTTTCTTTGTGACTCTCCGCCTGACACCACAGCTTTCTGCCCTTTCATTATGCAGTTCAGGTCCTCCTGAATTATTACCAGTAGGCTTTTTCCAGTCGTTATAGCCTTTATTGTATGAGTTAAATGCATTTTCACCAGTGTAGGCATTCATTCAGGTGAAATGGCACAAGCCAAGCAAAACATAGCATCTTCTCTTACACTATATGCCCAAACTGTGTACAGCAAACTGGGTTGATATGTCTGCATGAGTGGCCGTATTTTGTCGATGGAGAACTTTTGAGCAATAACTGAACCATGTATTCTTCTTTAGACTGCCCAACATAACTTGGACCAGGTAACTTTTTTATTTTTAACAAAGGAACCACTAAATCAGTATCTGATAGTTATTGAACAATTTCCTCTTTAGCATTTAATTCACAAAAATCAGATCACTAGTGCTAGATGATGCCTTCTCCCAGTCTGTTTTTGATACACTTAACATTTCTAAGGAACTCTTGGTGAACCTGCTTCCAGACAGCACGCTGGAAACTCTACTGTTTTGGAGTGGAAAATCATCCTTCAATTACCTAGAGGAAAAACAAACAAACAATAAAATCGGGCTGGCTGGCAAACTTGGGGGCTGCCAGAAGGCTTTCAGATTCATTTTCCCTATGTCTGTAATATTTACTTGTGTATATGAATGGTATCCTTTCCTTGAGCATTGACAAGATTCCAAAATTAGGGAGGCAAGGGGGATGCTATTGCTGTTTTGAACATCCCCCCTTGCCCTCACCTGGCACCACTTTTGCAACTAAGGAAGAACACTTTTTCCAGAACCTCTTGCCAGTGTTCTTTATGGATGAATCATATAGGTATCTTCAAAGTTCAAAAAGTTTAACCTAAGAGTTTTATGTAAATATGCATATATATTTGGAATTTAACTAGATAAACTCCCAATGTATGCAAATATTTGTTAGCAAGGCGGTGGCAGATTGGAGAGATTTAGGCCTAAGTCAAATTGCCAACTTAGAGCACACTCACTGAATTGATAAAATTTGCATAAGTGCTGATTTACAGTTCAGCAGTTGAGTCAATCACTCTCTAATTGCTGGGTTGAAGAACTGGATTTAGGCCTTGGTCCTGTTGCAATATTTGTGGGAAATGCATTTATTGAAACCTAATATACATCTCTGGCTTAATTCCATGTGGCTCCCATGCTCAAAGATAAGCTCAATGTGAACAAGAAGAAAAACTTAAAAATCAACTCTATGTATGAGCAACTTCTTGATCCTGTAACAGAGAAAATAATCTGGACTGGATACATGGAAATGATGGGATGACACAGCTGTATTTCCTCCCAATAGCTGTTCATTATCTTAGTACTTGCCACAGATGTTCTAGCTGTCGATATCTTAGACCTTTATTTTATGTGGACTAATATGAATCAACCTACTTGTTAAACTATTGCTATCTTAATATATTTGACAAACACTTTCCCATCAAAAGATATTATTGTAGTTAAGAGAATTCAAATTTCCCTCTTGAAAAGATGATATTCTATTAACTTGAGATCAGGCAGAGTACTAGCTTAACTGAAAAGGAAAATTACATAACATACATACCCAACTGTGATAGATGTAATTTGGGCAGAGGACTGTTTTCTAGGTGATAACTTATCTCCCTAACTACTCTGGCAATCAGGTCTTATAGAATCTAAGCACCCTCCAGAATTACTGTTTCATCTTATTCCAACCCCTCCCCATTGAGTTTCATTGAACAAAATTCTGAATGAGATGTAAAAGTGACCCCCTCTCACCTCTATCAGCTGGGACATTTGCAACAGCTTCACAATGGGATTTCTTACAAAGCCAACTGCGTGCAAGCTCTGATAGGGAAGTCAAGCTGATTATCAGAACAGCGGATTATTGTTTTTCTTTAGTCAGAGCAAGTGATTGTGAATAGCATAGTAATAGTGAAAGACTGAAGTATTGTACTGTTTTGAAAGGGAAGGAATGTAAATAGAGAATTTCAGACATCTGCAAAGTGCTTACATGTAGATGTTCATCTGCTGGTCAGCTGGCTGGCTCTGGAAGAACAGTTGAAGCCGTTCTCCTTTTTTGCTCAGAGTGGAAAACAAACTAGAAGGAAGATACCACAATCAGAAAGGAGCCTGTTTGTAGAAAGGTACCACACCAACTCACTTCTCCGTAATACTCCATGGCCTAAATCCTATTGACAGTCCTAACCAGAGTAAACTCACTGAATCAATTGTAATTACCAATGTGTTGATTCACCATTCAACAATTGATTCAACAGGTCTACTCTAGTTGGGATTAACCAACAGAATTCTATCCTATGCCTTTCAGTCATAGTGCTTGCCCTTAGATCATATGCTCTAGTATAGCTCAGGCACCCAAATCCACAAAAGCCCAGGAACCAGCCTCGAAAGCAGCTCAGCTGAGTAGAGGTCACAAGCTAGTGTCTGTTAGCTCCATCATCAACTAGAGGAACATATATCAGTGAAGTATGCTACCAGGGTTTGAAATTATAGAAATCACACTATCTATTGGGAAAAGCAATGGCTGTCTAACAAGGAAAAAATGATGGAAATGTGCCAGGAATCAAACAGATCTCTGAAAAAGAGAGAAGAATGGAGCCTGACATCTCTCTCTCTCTTTCCTTGTTTCCATTTTATGATCGATCTCTTGATCAATGGAATAATGATGATGATTATGAATACACTGCAGAGAATACACATTGAATGGAACCCTGAGTCCAGTTCTACAGGATATGGAATGTTCTCAGCAACAGCTGCAGATCAAGAATAACAGAGTTCTACTTAGGTGGTCACTTAAAATATGCATACCTTCCCCCTCCCCCTGAGCCTTTTGTTATTCTAATAGTATATTTTGTCGCATGCAGTTTCACTAGATGTTTCCACTGAGGAACTGCTGTATCTGTCCTGGTTCAGTGGGAATATGAGACCTCTGGTCATGATCATCATATGAAGAAGTAGGTAGGGTACCATTAATTTTTGGCAGTTTTCATTTCTTGCCTCCTTGCTCTCTGGCTGAGGTCAGGGATTTTCATGCAGGCAGTCTTACTGAAGCTGAATCAAGGCTGGTCTAAAATTATCTTTTTTCTTTTTCTTCTGCAGCCTAATTATTCCCCTGTGTATAAATCTGAATGTCAATTCATAGCACATTTGCAAGGTCCAGACAGTCTGGATGGTTTATGGGTGCCTAGCTCTCTGGTTGGGACACTTGCAATGGAGCGACAATTTGCCAAATTCCTGTTCAGTGTCTGAGGTCTTTAGCTTGAACACAATATTGTTCAATCACAATATAGGTACTGACTTTGAACTATAAAATATTTAAAAAGCTTTGGTTAATTATATCTTTACGCTTTCCTTCTTTTCTACCCATTTAAGTATGGATGGAAAAAAAATACTTGAAAACATTCCACTGAGGGCCAAAAATGCATTTCCTGTCAAGAATACTGAGGGAAGATAATAATCTTTGCAGTATGAGACTTTTGTGTGTGTGTGAAAAACATATAAGGATTTTTTTCCCAAAGAAAATGGCATTTTCTGAAATGTGATTTCTTGCACAAAAAGGACATTTCTGTGGAGAAAATGCTATTTTCTGCACAGAAAATGCCATTTCCTGTGTAACAAATATGAATTTTTTGCCTTTTTTTTTTTGCACTGAATAAATCCAAACTTCAAGTAGTCTTTGAAGCCCATGCAGCTTTCAAGAGTTTCTTGCAGCAAGGAATAAGAAATGTGAAATGATTTGTTCCTGCTTCTTGTTATGTGCCTTCAAATCGAGTCGTATGGTGACCCTAACATGAAACTGTCATGGGATATTCTTGGTGGAATTTGTTCAGAGGGGGTTTGTCCTTGCCATTCTTTGAGGCTGAGAAAGTGTAACTAGCTCAAGGTCCAGTAAGTTTCCATGGCCAAATAGGGATTCAAACCTTGGTCTCCCAGTGTCCTAGTCCACTATACCGTGCTGGCTCTCTGCTCCTGCTTACAAGGACAAAATTTACAAAAGCTGACATTTCTACTTTGAAGAATAACTAAGGCCCTCACTGCACTATGCTGTGCTCCCATGTCATCTTGTCGCGATGGGATCAGGATCTATATGCTCCCCACCGCACTGGTCGGGTGCCAGTGGACAGACAGCATTTGGGATGCGCTCCTTTCTTCCCCAGTATAGTTGACCACTTCCTGTGCTGTACTGTGGAAGGGAGGGCTTGATAGCACTTCCATCCTTTCCGCATGCCCACAGCCGATGGGATCATTGCATAAAGGGAAGCATTGCCAGATTTTTTTCTGGTAATAGTATACAGTGCAATCATGGAGATGCGACAGCTTTGGGACTGCAACAACATCACGTGATGGTGTGCGTCGCAGACTGGCAGCAACACATCCCCATGGGATGGCACTGTGGTGCGGTAAGGGCCTAAATGTAAACTCCTGATCTTGCCATGTAATTTGTACGCAAAGGTTCTTTAGGAAAGCATTCTTGATGTGTTGACTCCATGGCTGTGAAATATGTGTTTCCTGGAATCAGCCATTTTTGAAAGAGCTGAAGCAGAGGTAGCCAGTGTATCACCATCCAGGCATTTGTTACATTGTATGACTTCTCATTGATTATACCGGCTGGGAGAGATTGGAGCTGATGTCTAATGACATCCTGGGGTAGGGTTGGTTATCTTCTTCGGCTCCCTGTTAGATTTATCTTTTGAGCCAGATACTGAGCCATTTTGAACAAGGGAAGGTTTAAGTATATGTCTTGTATTTTAACCAGATTTTTAGAGAAGCATCATTATCCACTCTTACTCCTTGGGATGAGTGACATAAAAACTGATAAATTTGTGATGTATTTTTTCCCCCTCAAGACTTTCAGCTTCAGTATAATCCTTGTTTTTAAAAGCTGCAATCCAATAATATGGCAGTATTTGAGAAAGTTAATTTTGTTTGAATTGTTCTTCTCACTAATCAACAGTTCTCACTTTCCCTCAAAATGTGTGTAGGAATATTTGGTATACATATCAAGTAGAGCGCAGCATAACCAGTGCAATATGAACTTGTAGTAGAAAACAGGAGAAATAGCACAGGATGCTCTTGTAAGGTTAAAAAAAGGGAAACTTACCTTTATTGTTTAGGACATCCATCTTGGCATAGGGAAGGAGATAGAAAAGATTACCTATATTTCAGTAGAAAAGCCCCTAAAAGCTGGCTTTCATGTGTGCATGTAAGCCATCCTGAGCTGTATGGATGCTCCTTTTCCACACAAAGGCAGACGAAGAACTAACTTTTGGGAGAAGGGAGAAGTGACTTCTGGAAGCAGGAAGGAAGCAAAAAATGCTTGAGTACATAGATCAAAAGAAAGAAACAGGGAGGTGAAACAAAAGGGCAGGCATGCTCTCTAGAATTTGTTCTCACTAATTACACAAGTGTTGATAGCTCTTTGCTTCGAACAATGTGAACATTGCTCTGATAACACTGTGTTCCCATTACCAGAGTTCTTGAGAAATTTTTAAAGTGTACATTAAAATGCAAATCAGTGATTTTATTAAAGATTTCTTTAAGTTCTCTTGCAGCACATTTAAATGGAAATTGCTGAAATGTAGACTGCTTGATATTAAAAACCAAGCAGTTATATAATCTACACATTGAAAACTAAAATGGAAACAATTCAGTGAAACCAGCACAGACTTTTAAGAGTGTATGGGGAAAGAGCAAGCTTGTGTCGTGTTTGGCCTTTCCTGGCACTGATGTGTCGAGTTGAATGGGAGGTGAACTGTTAATGGAAATACACTCCTGTATGTCAGTGAGGTCAGAGTCTACAGAAGCTGGTGCTATCAGGAGACTGGCTTTCTGCAGGACCTGCATTGCTATATGGATGGACACTTTCTTATATGGCTTTCTGTTTCTGTATCCTTGATAGATCTTTCTCACATTTCTCTGTTTGTTTTTTTCTTCAGTGGTGATAAATAGCTATTTGTCATCTCATTATTCAGGAAAGGTAGGGGCAGTCCTTCCTCCTTGCTTCAGACCTCATGTCATTATTCCTCAAGAACAGCTCTGTCTTGTGCTGTGACAAACTAGTCCCAGGAAACATGACTAATAGACAATGCTATCCCACATCAGGCAGCCGCAGCATAAACTTTGTTCTGGACAGATATCTTTATGCTCTGGAAATTCCCAAATATCCCAGAGCATTTACCTTGCCTTTTGCCGGTTACCTTTTGATATGTCACCATCAGGTGTATTGGAAGATAGATACTTACACATTCCTTATGCACAGTGAATTTGACCCTGTCACTCAGTTGCTGTTGAAACAATTTCTCATGTTGTTCCTCATGGTTTGCAATACTGTCTGTATTATGAAGATATTCGTTCGCAAGTCATAGATCCTAGGTTGGAAAAGTTGCCAGGCAGATCTGCCACCTTCTTTCAGATTCCTCTAAAGAATCTGTATTGAGAGTCAAGTTTGACATATTAACATGGCCCACTAGGAGCAAGTTGATCAAATCCCATCACAGATCAGTCTAATATCTTAGTGAATGCAATTTGTTGTTGCTGAACTGCCAATTATGCATACATATAGGAATTCTTCTATCTGAGAGTTGAATTTATATCTTGATTATCTGTTATATTCTATTCTGGTCCTTTTTTATGGCTGATCTGTGATTATAATAAAGTTGATTGGGTTGAACTAATATCCACTTTCTCTTTGCAATGTTGAATGTCTAAGACAAAACCATGCAACCTTTTCATAGAATTCTTCTTAATGCATGAAAATGTTTTTTTGCCCTCTTTGCTGAAACTGCCTTTTCTGCCTCATAGGAAATCCCTAGGCTATGTGTCTTGTTCATTTATTAATGGAAAAAGAAAAAAAATTCTGGAAAAAAAAAGGTTATAATTCCAAGATTTTGTATATGGTTACGCAGCAATGATTGAGTTTGTTGATTTTAAGTGTGTATATGTGTGTGTGTGTGTGTATCCACTTTGAGATTACCACAAAAAGCAGGAGCAATTTGGACTTGTTAGCTAATTTGAAAACATAAACAGACTGTATGAATCCCAGAACGATCAGCTACTCTAGATTTCAGAGAGTGGTGCCATGTGGCTTGTTACTGGAAGAATCTATCATAAATGAGTGATGTCTTTTTATTAGGACTGGAGGGTTTTGTTTTTTTCTCAGGCACATCAAATGATAGGAGGAGGATTTGAATATTTCATTTGAATAGATACAATGAAACAATTGCTTGCACTGTGATGAAAACACATCGTGAGTTCTTTGCTACTTGTCTCTTTGCTGATGCTGCTCACAATTCATACTTGATACATTGCTGTCTAATCTGTATTCTGGAAATACAAATAACAAGTAACAAATTCGGTCTTTGGGGAGTTAAAATAACACCAGGAACAGCATGCATCTTCCCACTTGTTACTGCACAGAGGCTGTATGGCCATCTTTGTCACTGAAAGGATTAGCAACAGTTATGGTTGTAGTAGCAGCAAAGCTAATGTCAGAAGACAGAAAACAGAGAGGCAAATGCAAACGATTACCCTTCAGTGTAAAATTTAGAAAGGCAGTTTGAACATCCCTTTCTCTTCTCTAATTTTTGTTTAAGTTTAAGCTCATGCCCAAGGCCATGGATATTGCACTACAGTGCTGGGCACATTTTGACTCATACCTACACGTCCTTAAATTAGTTAGGATGAGTACTCTTCTAAGTACCAGGTGGCATCCCTTCAGACATCAGTGTATATCAGAAATGCAGCTTTCATCTGACTATTTGGAGCAAAGCATGGGAAAAGAAAATATTGGGGTGGCAGAAGGAAAAATATACTACTCACATTAGGAATGGTTAGTAATATCTGACAGAACCCCTAAAGATGATGAATGTAGTCATTTACAGGCTATTCCTGGTTCCTATGATTTCTGTCATTATTCATAGTCACTGATTAATCTGCCTGAATAACACTGAGATGGTGGGCTCACTTTTCAGAAAAACCCCCTAAACTTAGACATTTATAAACTTCAAACTTTGCTTTGAGGACTTATTTGAGTTTGTTCACACAAGAGCCTGTGAACAAACCTATACTTTTTCAATATCCCAACCTGGATCCAGCTTAGATACTTCTACATGGTCGGAATAGTCTCATCAGTATTACTGTTAATGTCACCAGCATTGCATAGATATCCTCCTCTGGATGGCCTAGCTTCTGTGGGAAACTCAAAAGAACAAAAAAATCCCCTCTCCTCTAACTCTTGACTTTCTTATTCTGGTGCCTACTGAGGAGAATAGGAGTGGCTGAGGGATCAATTGCTACAGGAACACTGAACCCATTCTTGATTTTAAGGCCTCTCCTCCTGTAACTGCCCTGGGGAAGTTCTCCCAATGCCAGATCTTTGAAGGGATAGGTCCAGTGTTGGCATTGCTCCCATGCAACTCAGAGTAGCTTTGGGGAGAAATGATATTAAAATGAAAATAGATTTGCCTTCCCCATGGCAATGTATCCACTGAGCTGCACCAAAGGAGAATAGCTATTTTAGGAGCAACAGATTGTTTCTGGGATGGCTAAAAGCAAGCAAATATCAGAGAGAATATCTATTGCTGTAGCAGTTCAGGAGTTCCCACATGATCAGGCTCTATATTTGCCATATATGTATGCCAGCTTCCTTCAGTGTATCCGTGCAGATATTCCAAAGTGGCCTGTGAAGCAGGCTGGGCTAAGAGTCTGTGTGACTTGAAGAAGGCCACACAATGATCTTCAAGTATAACATCAGTTTTCTAGATATACTACAAAAGAACCCACATTCTGAGACCTGGCTCAGGTATAGGACTCTTACTCAGATTTGCAAGATGATGCGCCTACCTTCCCTTCTTGTAGGTGTGACACCTTTGTCCCAGGATACTAGTCATGGTGTGAGTTGGGCAGAAATTTAAAGTCAGAAATCTTAACCTCCCCAAATGGTAATTTTCTAGTTTCTGTTCATTTTCTGGTCGCAGAACTGGCTGCCAGGGGTGGGGGATTGATAAACTTCTGTTCGCCACAACACTTTCATGTTTAGGCTTTTAGACAGTTTTCCTCATTGCTGTATCAATGAGGCTCCCTCTCTCAGGGCATGTTGCTTAAACAGAAGGTGGTCCCAGAAACAGATTTAAGCAGACTTAGAGCCTTTTCGCACCTTACCTTTTCATGGAGGTGGGGGGTGACGCTTGCACGAGAAGCCTCAGCAGGAACGCTGCCGCTTCCGTTCTGCAGCAGCTTCCTGGTCACGCGAGCACCCCGCCCCTTCCTACCGCAGAGCAACCTGGGAATTGCAGGCTAGCGCTGAGGCAGGAAGTGCGACCGGCCTGGCTCCTGATGCACTGCACACCAGGTAAGTGCACGCTGGCCCCGGGAGCATTGTGCGACCGCACACCATTTTCGGCTTTAAGCCGAAAATGAAAAGTTGTGTGCACGGTCTGTGTCAGGCCCTTGAGCAGACCTGGGCATTGTACGGCCCCCGGGCCACATATGGCCCTTTGATTGGCTCTGACCGGCCCGTGTAAGGCTAATTGGAAATTACAAAATAGACATACTTTCTAAGGCCCTTTCCTCATGGGGGGGGGCCGAAACGGGCCACACACACAGGGGCAGAACTTACCCACGAGCGGGTTGCTCCGTCCCTGCAGAGAGCGCGGATTCGCCGTTCCAAACGCCGCCGAATTTCGGCAGCGCTCGGTGGCGCTCGGCAGCGCCCAAAATGGCGGTCGGCGGCTTCTGGCGGTGCTCCGCCAATCAGGACATGTGGCTCCATGGAAAAAATAATTGCCCACCCCTGCCCTTGAGTGTCGTGTAAATGGGAGTGCGTCATGCAGACCACTCTTCCCATTTATGCGACGCTCAAGGGGCCCTCTCACTTTAGAAATGCTGTGCGAAAAGGGCCTTAGTGTGGAAATATGAAAAAGCAAGTTTGAGGAGGAAGAAAGAGGAAGAAAAAAAGGGTCATTATTACCTTATCTGAAACAAATGCATACAAAGGGAGATCAAGGTAGCCCTACCCCTTCTATCATCATTTCCGTTACCTTCTGTGCACTATGCAGGACTTTCTGAAGGGGGCAACCTCTTCTCTTGACAATAATCTTCATGCAGTTTGGAACTCCTGAAAACCAGTGTTTCAAACTGCATGGAGATCATCTATAGGCAGAAGATGTTGTCCCCTTTAGAAAGCTGTCCTCCATATGCTGAGGACAACAGAAAGGAAAAAAAAAGAGGCTGAGGGGAAGAACTAGGCCACTCCCATTCCTCACACATTTATCTTACTTAAAGAGTTGAAACAGAGGGGATGTAAAGACTCTTCCCCCCGAGACCTATTCCACAAGTCTTTTAGGCTCAGGGGAACAAGGATATGAACTTTTCCTGATCCATGCTTGACTCACCCACCAATGGACTTGGGAGGTGGGTCCTCTCCACGTCCATTAGATCAAAGGTGAGGCAACTGGGGTCCATTGGCTGCATATGCTCCTAGACCTCACTTTGGCAGCCCCTTGAAGCCCCCTGCTAGTCTCCCAAAGCTCCCTGCCCCCATTTTATATTTGTTGATGTGATTTAGGCTGACTTGAACCCTAATATCACACAAAAGCTCCCCTAAATGTATGAAAATGCACAATCCCCCCATCCAAATACTGTTTTCCTTGAAGTTCTGATGAAAATGATGATAGGAAGTGATGTGAGAGTACTTTTGGTCTCCATTTTATGAGAGGCTATGAAAAAAAAAGCTATTTTGGTGTTCCGGTGGGAGTGAGGCCTGTGAGGAAGGGCGAGGTAGAGAATTAGCCCTTGGCCCCTAGGAAGTTACCCACTCTGAGGTTAGATAGAAAGATCAGGAGAAGTCAGGACCATTAGGACACAATAGCTCTGGGATCCTGAGAGGTTAGACCTGGCAGAAGGTCTCATCCCTGATTGGGGTGATTGGGGTGACTTGCACAAGTGATGGGATTAACTGAGGTTAATAAACCTATCTGTTTGCATTTTCTTGTTAGTAGTAACTATACTTTATTGCCCACTGTTTAAGATAAAGTGCAACTATCTCAGCTCTTAATTCTGGGCTCTAGACACTATCTGTTGTTTCTACAGTCTGGATTACTGAATTTTGAGTAGGAAAATAACAAATCATAGCTGTCACAAAGCAAATGCAGAAAAGCAGCTTTTTAGTATGCAGCCTGTGGTAAAAGTTAGAAAAATGTGTCTTGTGCATCAGAAGCTGACTACATAGTCACAAATAATGATTGGCACAATCTCATGAATAACTGAATCAATTTTGAGTCATTTTCTTCAACATGTTTCTGCAGATCTAGATTTTCATTATCTAGCTAGCTTTTACATGGATCAGATGACTTATTGTTCTGCTCCATTCCTTTGTCATTTGCTGTATCACTTTTTATTAATGGCAGATGCATCTCAGACACTTCAAATTCTACTCCCTCAAGAAAAGCAAAATGCCATCAACATGCCGAGGAATCTTGAATTCTATACAATACTTTTACAAATATGGAGTTGCTTCACTAGGCCTAGTGGTAAATTCTTGTGTGGTGTTTGGCACTTAATTTCTAAAATGAGAGATGTCAGTAATCAAAGTGATCCATCAATTACTTTTTGACAGATTTTTTTTCATAGTCCAAGGGACCTTGTATGGAGGCTCTGAAAACTCCTTGCCAAGGGAAGGTAGGTTGCCCACTGTTTAATTCCCACTGGAAGATAAAGAGTTTAAAATAAATTGCATTTTTAATTTAATTCTGTTTTGATAGGTTTCGTGTTTTCTTGTATTCATTTATTTAATATTACTGTGAGATGCCTTGAGTCTCATTTTTAGAAGGACAGGATACAAACATAATATAAATAGAGAAGAAAATTATTGTAACCATGTAGCGGCCGGCGGCTTCCGGCGGCGCTCCGCCAATTAGGACAGAGCACCAGCCGGAAGCCTGTAAAAGTTAGTAGCAATTGATTTCATTCCTTTTCATTCTGATGGGATTTTAGTGCAAATGACACTGGGATCATGGTGGGGTGGCGGTGGCATTTATTGTGATTGGAAGAGTGGGTTCTAATCCTGAGCTACACTGAGTGCTTCTAGTTGTGAGCTGAGGCTGTTTACTTGTACTTCAGCCACAAATTGTCTTGGGACTCTCAGGAAAGTCTGTCTTCTCTCAGTCTCAGGCTTCTTCCTCCTCTCTTGATAATGAGAGGTTCAGTCTCATTGGTGCTTTGAATCTCTCTTTCTCACCTTGAATGAAAAATACTTTGTTTGAAAATTAAACCCAAGCTACGTGGATGAAAAAAAAAAAGTGACAGGGTATATCTTCCGTTAATATGGATCTCAGAAACAACTCCCTATGCAAAGAGCATGAGACCTCCAGAATGTGCAAGTACCTGATGTTTTGCCGTGTTCCTAAAACACTCATATCATCTGGACAAATCTTTAAATTGGCTTGTCTGGGAGTCCTGAGAAAGAGAATACCATGCATGAAATACTGGCAAATCTGAATTCATCATAGGTACTTAGTCTCTTAGTGCATATTAGTGTCTCTCAAGATCTATGCTCTAAACATATGCATGATTCTTTCTTTGCATTTTGCATGTATCATCCATGATGGGTCACCCAAACTTCATTACCTGCATCTATACCTTCTATTTCTTTGTTCTTAGCTCAAAAATCCTTTCCAAACCCAAGGTTTTAACAGTGCCACCACATTCTGGTTCTTGCCTCCTCCTCTCTAGTATGGTATAAAGTTAGAAATCAGTTCTTCTACTATATCTTCCGTTATTGTTATTTTTGTAACACATTGGAGCATTTGAGGGGAACTTAGATTTTTGTTGAAGGGATCATGCAGGTGTATAACCACTCCTTTGTCTCCTCGCCTTATAGTCTAGTGCCTGTTCTGTCAGGAAGGCATGAATGCTATGGTGTCTAGCACATACTTAACTGATCAGGAACTTTCCAGGCTATCTTGAGAAAAGTATATTTGGTGATGATGGTGATGCTGATGATAATGATGATGATACTGTATTCATTTATGTGGGCATTCAGATTGTTGTAATCTATCTTCAAGCTGTTTCCAACCTATGGTGGCCTTAAGGTGACCCTATCACTGAATTTTCTTGGCAAGTTTTGTTAAGAGGGAGTTTGTCAGTGCCTTTCTCTGAGGCTGAGAGAATGTGACTTGCCCAAGGTCACCCAGTGGGTTTCCATGGCCGAGTAGGGATTCCAATCCTGTTGCTCAAACTAATACACTACATTGGTTCAGGCATCCAAAGCAAAACACATTGCATTCAGGGCACCACATAGAATCATATTCCATACAATTCATTAAGCCATAAAATGAAGAGTAATTAAATGCTACTAATTTTACTCTGATATTCCATACTGGATGAGATCGTGGCTTCTACCCATATAGCATAATACCTGGTGACATTACATCTCTTGAATATACTAAAAATATCACCTTTATGTTAACTGCTGGAAATATTTTGGAGGCTGACAGCCAAGAAACAATAAGATCTCACACTGGAGATAGGGGTTGTATAGTGTAAATTTTCACATGCGGCATTAATTCTGCTATACAGCCCTTGGGTGGAGTGGCAGCATTGTGTATCTCAGCCAAAACTCTAGTTACTCAACCAAGTGCCCAACCAAGGCACCCATGCTCAATTCGCAGTCATGACAACTCTGTTTCCTCAACCATGAACAGAATGCCCCCATTACATGTCAGAAAAAAAATGTCCAGTTGCTTCCACAAAGAAACTTGTTTTGTAAGAAAACTTATGACACCAGTAGAGTTCTATCCTAAATGTTTTGGAATGCCAAACTTTCAAAATATTTACTAATAATGGGGAATATTTATGTCATGCTTAAAGGGTATAGAATCTTGGTCTGTATATTTAGAAGCATGAGTTTATATTAGTTCTTGTTCTTTTATCAATATACCAAGGCTGGCAATATCACCTTAGGAGGACATTGAGTTCTGAGAAGGAATGTTCTCTTATATGCCCTTGATTATAAGCTCTAATATAGGAAGTGTAACTTAAAGAGATAAAAGCCTGGAAACTGGAAACGAGCACAGACCCCCCTCCCGACCTCCTATAAACATGTCCAATGTATACATGAGATGCTGTATTAAAAAAAGAAAATAAGCAACTCCTTTTTCTTTTGATACAACTTATTTTCCTAGTGTCAGCGAAAACAAGGGACAGTGGGATATTTATGGTAAGACCTTTTTCTCCCTGAGATCCTTTTTAGAATACAAATGGATCTGCATATCTCTTTCATGTGCATATTGTACTTGTTTTTAGTTATACTTTTAACATTTTACATCATCTTACTGCCCTGCCTCAGTTTTTCTTCTTGATTTCTCACTAGCAAAAGCACTTCAGCTTTGCCTAGGTTCAAATCCCCATCCCAGTGTTATTTCTCTTCTCTCCCTCTTACTCTTTTTCTTTCTTGTTGTTCTTTTTCTGCCTCTGAGTGTGCATTCAGACTTCTGCTCTTCTAGGGGCCTTTCCACACTACAGTGTTATAGTGCTATTATTCCACTTCCCACATCCCGTGGAATTCTGGAGTTTGTAGTTTACTGAGGTCAAAGAGCTCTCTGGCTAAACTGCAAATGCTGGGATTCCATAGGATGTTGAAAGTGGAATAATAGTACTATTAAAAGGGTAGTGTGGAAAGGCCCTAAGTCTCATCCCCATTCTTACCAGACACCTTTCTCTTTACTTTCTCTTACGGTTTCCAGATTTTAATCCCCTAAATCCAGGCCTCTGTGTTTGCGTGTTATCAGCTCCATAAGATTTGCCCCTGAGTATGCAGATTACATAGAAGTGAGCCAGGTTGATCTCATTGGGACTTCTGAGTAAATATGCATAGGTTTAGGCTGTACCTTTTAAAACCTATCTTAATGGCCATAGGTTGTTTGGAACTAAGTGAACCAGTTGCAGTAGAGATTTTCAGTAAGGAATTGACCATTTTTATGCAATGTAAAACATAAGCCCTTTCCTCACGGGGGGGCGAAACGGGGCCGTGCACGCAGGGGCGGAGCTTACCCGCGAGTGGGTTGCTCTGTCCCTCTGAAGAGCATGGCTCCGCTGTTCCAAACGCCGCCGAATTTTGGCGGCGCTCCGCGGCTCCCAGCGGCGCCCAAAATGGCGGCCGGCGGCTTCCGGCGGCACTCCGCCAATTAGGACAGAGCACCAGCTGGAAGCCTGCCCCCGGGCAGATCTGCAGGGGCGCGCTGCCGCATCTCTGCAGTTCTTGACCGAGGGCTGCTACGGGGCAGCGCAGGTAAGTTTTATAAAAACCACTTTTGAGGGTGGTTTTTATAAAACTCACAGCGCCACCCCCGGGTCTGCGCTAGAACAGTTTGAGGTTTAGAACCTCACTTTTTTTAACTGCTCTAGCGCAGACCCCGGTGAAGAAGACCTCCTGGAGAGGTCGCTCTAGCGTGGGCAATATGCCCATGTGGAAATGGCCATAGTCAGCCACTCTGTCTAGTCAGTTCAGATGAAGAATGGAATGAGTGAACACAGAGGTAACAAAAATCAGCAAAACCCAGGGATGTATATTATGAGAATGCATACTTTTTTAAAAATCAATGTGGAAGAGCCCATTGTTTTGTTTTGTTTTGTTTTACCTGAGAAAGCTTTAAAAAATCCTTCAAGTGAGTATAAGCAGTCTTTTCCACTTGTCCTCCCAAGCAGAAACAAATACTAAAAACAAAAGGAACTTTTGGGAAGGAGATAACTGTTAATGGGGATGTCTTCTTTTGCACAGAAGAAACCTTGTCAACCAGTCCTTGCATGGAAATCATGTTCCTGTTAATTTCCTGTCAGGGAACATGGGATCTGGACTTTCCTTTGCATTCCAGACTGAACTGGAAAGTGGAGGTAACTACAGTCCTATGCTTCTCAAGAATGCCTTTCTTAATGAACCCATCACTGTTTTATTATTCTATTGTTATTTGGCAGATTCTTCAAGTGTATTCTTGAGATACAGAAGTGAGAAATATTCACCAGCTATACATATTACTGGTCTTCAATTGAGTTGATGGCACCTTCCCTTCTTTTTCACACAGCCCACCCCTCCCATTAGGCAGGAAAAGCCTATGGATATGGCGTGTGTACTGTTGTTGTTGTTGTTATTGCTGCTACTACTACTTCTATCCCACTTTTTCCCATGATGGGACTCAAAACAGCTTACAACTTAAAAACACATTGTTAAAATTCATAGGATACAAAAGTTAAAATAAGGTTAAATAATCAAAAAACTTAAAACCAGAATAGAACATATATCATTAGATATACACACATGCACACACCATCACCACCACCACCACCACAGTTAGTAGGAACCAGCACATTGTTTACCTCAAATGCTTTTCGAAACAGAAAGGTCTTTACTTGTCTGTGTAAAGAATGTAGAGAAAGTGCCAGACTAACTTCTCTGGGAAGTTCTCTGGGAGCAGCCATGGAGGAGGCCCTCTCCCGCGTTCCCACCAGACGCACCTGTGAAGGTGGTAGGACAGAGAGAAGGACCTCAACGCACAGGCAGTTTCATAAGAGAGAATATGATCCTCCAAATAACCTGCTCCTGAGCTGTATAGGGCTTTATAGGTCAAAACTAGCATTTTGAATTGTGAGTGGAAAGGGACCAACAGCCAGTGAAATTGTTGCAACAAGGCAGTCGTGTGTTCTCTGTAGTCAGTTCCAGTTTGCAATCTGGCTGCAATTCTTTGAATCAGTTGTAGTGTCCAAACATTCTTGAAAGGTAGCCCCATGTAGAGTATGTTAGAATAATCTAGCCTAGATGTAAGTAAGGCATGTGTCACTGAAGCCAGATCTGACACCGCAAAGAACAAGCACAGCTGGTGCACAAGCTTACATTTTGCAAGCGTACTCAAAACCATTGCTGAAACCTGAGCTTCCAGTCTCAGAGCTGAATCTAGAAGCACTCCCAAACTGTGGATCTGCGTCTTCAGGAGAGGTGTAATCCCATCCAGCATAGTTCTTTAATCTGCCTTTGACTGACTAGGAGCAGCTCCATTTTGTCTGAATTAAGTTTCAATATATTCATCCTTATCCAGTACATTATCAATGACAGGCATTGATTTAAGATTAGAACAGCTTCCTTGGCTAGTGATGGAAGGGAATAATAGAGTTGGGTGTCATCCATATACTGATGGCACTGAACCCCCAGACTCTAGACAACATTTCCCAGAAGTTTCATGTATCACATTTATTCAGATGACACTCAGATTTTTCAGAGTTTTGAATCAATTGATTCCACTGTGTGGAAGTAAGCGACAGACTGTCTGTCATGTATTTCTTCATGGATGACTGCTCAGTGCTCATTAAGCTGAATGTGGACAAAATGGAGATCTTGGTGTTTGAGCCTGATCATGCAGCAGCCCTTCTCTCATGTCCCCCACTGGATATACAGGGTTGCATAGTGGCTCCTGTCTCGCTTTCCAGGAACCTTGGAGTCCTGCTTGATGACCACCTATCTCTACGTCCCTTTATCGGGGCTACAGCAAAGGCATGCAACTTCCATTTTTTGAACATTCGCAGGATCCGGGTGTTCCTGACTGTAGAGATTGCCCATCTGCTTGTCCAGGCCTTGATTATCTCATGCCTGGATTTTTGTAACAGTTTACTGGGAGGTTTGCCTTCCTGCTCCCTTCTTCCCCTGGTTTTAATTCAGAAAACTGCTGTCTGGTTGTTTTAAATTTGCCAAAATATTCACCTGTTTCTTCTCCTTGTAGATCCCTTCACTGGCTACCAGTTCGAGCCAGAGCCTGTTTCAAACTTTTGGTCCTGGTATTTAAAGCTTTGCATTCTAGCCTCCCTCAGTACCTCACAGCTCTGTTTGTGTGGTATATTCCATCTAGAAATTTGAGATCTACAGACAAAAGATTATTGTCTGTTCCACCAATGTGTACAGCTCTGTCAAAGCTGTGAACTTTTCAAAATCTGGGTCCGCATTTGTGGAATGGTGTTCCTTTAGATCTCTGGCTAGTGGAGAATCTCACCCATTTTCATGAATGGTTGAAGACCTTCCTCTTTGATACACCATCTAAAGTCACTGAGTCATGTTTATGGTGCTGAGATGGGTAGCAACTGGTGGGGTGTTGGGAATTTCATTCCATATATGGTTGGTGTAAAGGGCATCATTATTGTTGTTGTTGTTGTTCTTGTTGGTATACTACTATTATTCTTATTCTTATTATTACTACTATTATTACTGGTGACAGAACCGAGCTCTGAAGCTCTCCACAGACCAATGGCCATGGGATCAAACAGGTGTCCCCCAGCATCACCTTCTAGGTTCACCCCTCCAGGAAGGAGCAAAGCAGCTGTAAAACAGTGCCCCTATACTCGCAAGGCAGCCCAGAAGGATACCATAGTTGAAACCACTGAGAGATCCAGCAGAATCAACAGGGACACTTTTCCCCATCTAGCTCTCAGTGTAGGTCATTCACCAAGATGATCAAAGCTGTCTCTATCCCATAACTAGGCCTGAAACCAGATTGAAATGGATCTAGTTAATCCATCTCATTCAGAAATTTCTGAAGCTGGGAGGCCACCATATACTTCAGGACCTTGCCTAATGATGGAATGGTAGAGACTGGCTGATAATTATCCAGAACGGTGGGATTTGGGGAGAACTCTTTTAGTAATGGTTTTACAACAGCCTCTTTCAGGCAAGCTAGAGCTCTGCTTTGTTTTAGTGAGGTATTTATCACTCCCTTTACCCACTCAGCCAGTCCTTTTCTAGCTCTTTTAATAAGCCAGGAAGGGCAAGGATCTAACACATGTGTGGTATCTCTTATCTCTCCAAGAATCCTGTCCACATCCCGAGGTTGCAGAAATTGAAAAGTATCCATTGTCACTGGACAAGTGGGAGCTAAAGTTACATCCACTGGATCTATATCAATTATAGTGTCTAAGTCAGAGTGGATCTGAGCAATTTTATCAGCAAAGTGCCAGGCAAGTTGTTCACAGCAGGCTCTTGACTGATCTGGATTTTTCTGTCTTGGACCAGTGTGTAAAAGACCCCTGACAACTTGAAACAGCTCTTCTGGCCACAGAATAGGCTGCTAGATAAGCTTTAGCTTGTGTTTGATCAGACCCACTCTGAGTTTTCTGCCAACATTGTTATAGTCATCTCCTAACTTGTTTCATTGCTACCAGGTCCCTGCAAAACCAGGGGGATGGCTTGGCTCTGTTTGATGAGAGCCAAACTCTCTGCTCTGACCATTTCTTCATTCCAGAGATTGGCCAGGACTTCAACAGGATTTCCTGTCAGGAAAGCAAGAAACTCTCTAACAGCCACCAGGAAGCAATCCAGATCCATAAACCTCCTGTGGCAGACCATTTTAATAGGTCTCCCACCCTTACAGAGGTTGAGTCTTAGTAAGTCTTTGGTCAGACCTCATGTGGAATACTGTTCTGGGCACTGCAATTCAAGAAGGATATCAACAAGTTGGAACATGTCCAGAGGAGGGCAACCAGAATGGTAAAAAGTCTGGAAACTCTGCCCTACCAGCAGCTTAGGGAGCTAGGTATGTTTAGCCTGGAGAAGAGAAGGTTGAGAGGTGACTATGTTTAAATATCTGAATGGATGCCATATGGAAGAGGGAGCAAGTTTGTCTTCTGCTGCTCCAGAGACTAGGGAATGGAGCAATGGGCTTCAAATCTGAGGAAAAGAGATTTCACTTAAACATTAGGAAGAACTTCCTGACACTAAGATCAGTCCAGCAGTCAAATATGCTGCCTTGGAGTGTAGTGGAGTCACCTTCTTCAGTGTCAGTGTTAATGTCAGTGGGCACCATAGTTGAAGAAGGACATGACAAGCTGGAACATGTCCAGAAGATGGCAACCAGGATGGTCAAAAGTCTGCAAATTAAGCACTCTGAGGAACAGCTTGGGGAGGTAGAGAAGACTGAGAGATGAAATGATAGTCATCTTTAAATATTTCAAAAGATGTCATGTAGAAGATAGAGCAAGCTAGGGAGAACTTCCTGACAGTGAGAGCATTTTGACAGCGGAACATACTACCTCAGAGTGTGGTGGAGTCTCCCTTGGAGGGTTTTAAACAGAGGATGGATGGCCATCTGTTGTGAGTGCTGTGATTGTATATTCTTGCAGGGCAGAGGTTGGATTGGATGTCTCTTGTGGTCTCTTCCAACTCCAAGATTTTATCATTCTATCCCTCTGCTCCCAGTGGTGATCTGTCCACAACGATAGAACTGCAGACGTTTCTTCCATTCCCAAATCGCATTCACTCCACGCACTAAAGAAAACAAGATCCAGATGGCAGATTTGGATGTAAGAAAAGAGAGCAAAAAATCTTAAAGTAATTTTTCTTAAAATATATATCAAATGTTTTTGAGTGTTCAAAGATCTTCATATGATAATTCTGTGATGTAGGTCAGTATCATTATGACCATTTTGCAAGTGGTGGCAAGGAGAGGTAGACCTCCTTGCTAAAGAACTCTTAGTGAATTTATGATTTATGCAATTGCCTTAATAGCTCTGCACCTACAACACACCACAGCATTTCTGTTTGGTTATATCAGTGGTTCTCAACCTGTGGGTCCCCAGATGTTCGTGGACTTCAGCTCCCAGAAGCCCCAGCCACTATGGTCAATGCTCAGGGCTTCTGGGAGCTGAAGTCCACAAACATCTGGGGACCCACAGGTTGAGAACCACTGGGTTATATCATCATCATCATCAGCAGCCTAGGTCTCAAGTTTTGGCTGAAATTTCAGGGCGTGGGAGAATCATGACTTGTTAGCCGTATAGGCACCAACATTTCCCAGGTCATCTCTTTCTTCATTTCATTTCTCCAGTAAAGGGGAAGCATGCAATGCATCTTCTCGTTTCTCCGTTTCACTGGCTTTAATGCAATTGATTTCTTTCACTTCCTTACTGAAATTCTGAGTTATTCCTTACTGAAATTCTGAGTTATTATCATCAAATTTTGTCTCAAGTGAAATGCTAGCTAAGCCAGGAGGTTCCTGCTGGGATAAAGCACCTAACAACCTTTGTGGTTGTTGTTGTGTACCTTCAAGTCATTTCCAACTTACGGCAACCCTAAGGCAAACCTATCATAGGTTCTCTTGGAAAGATTTTTTTCAGAGCAGGTTGCCGTTGCCTTTGCCTTCCTTTGAGGCTTGTCCAAGGTCTCTCAGTGGGTTTCTGTGGTTGAGCAGGGACGGAGCCCTGGTCTCCATGGTCATAGGCCCTTTCCACACGGGCATATTGCCCGCGCTAGGGCGACCTCCCCAGGAGGTCTTCTACACCGCGAGGCGTGCGAGGGCAGTTCGCAAATGGGAGGTTCTAAACCTCAAACCGCCCTCGTGCGGCCGCGGGGGTGGCGCTGCGAGTCTTATAAAAGCCACTTCTCAAGTGGTTTTTATGTGACTTGCGCGCGTTGCCCCGTCGCCGCGCTCCGTTTAGAACAGCAGGGATGCGTTAGCGCATCTCTGCAGAGCTGCCTGGGGGCGGGCTTCCGGCTGGCGTGCTGCCCTGATTGGCGGAGCGCCGCTGGAAGCCGGCAGCCGCCATTTTGGGTGCTGCCGAACGCCGCCGAAATTCGCCGCCGTTTGGAGCAGTGAACGTGCGCTCCCTGCGGGGACGGAGCAACCCGTTTAGCGGTAAGCTCCGTCCCTGTGTGCGCCCCCCATTTACCAGCCCCGCGTGTGGAAAGGGCCATAGTCCAATATTCAAATCACTACATCACACTGGTTCTCTTTTGAGAACCTTTGAGGGATGCTAATGCTGGTTACCTTCTTTTCTTCTGCTATAGTGAGGTAATTTGCCATCACAGAAGGTAAAATCTAATATTGCACTAACAGGCTTCTCTCTCTCTGCCTTCCCCCTCCCAGCCACAGCCTTCCATACTGCCCAAGAATCTGGTATGGAGGCTTCCTTAGTCCTCTGGGATAGATTTTTGAGGGTGTACAGAATGACATGGGTAGAAGGAGAATCTTGCTTTCCAATAATACTGGCAGAAGCCCTACTGGTCTCAGCCATACCACAAACTTTGTGTTCCAGTCCTGACAGTATTTTTTTAAAAAAAAAAACAGCAAAGAATGGCACCCAAGCACAAAATGCATCCACATAGTATTATTTATAAGTGGCAGCCACATGTACGAATTACTGCTTTAAAACATAAATTATAGTCACGCAGTGACCTGGAAAAGATCAGAACACTTTATGTGCACTTTGCAGGCAAAAGCCATGATTTATACACATGGGTACCCTTCATAAATGATGCTACGCCTTTAGTTCATACTCAGGAGTCTGTTCTTGACCGCAAAAGAGAGCACATGAAGCAGAACCTCGTCTGTTGCCTTAGGCAAATTATGCACGATGTCCCATCTGTAAAGTGGGAATAATAACAATTGCCAAATGTCCTTAGAGTTAACTTGAAAGAGTGTTTTGAAAGAGTTCATTGAATATTTTTTAAAATGTCTCTTCCCTCCCTCTTTAAACATTTGTGATACAATTTGTGTGAGCTAGTCAGAGCTTGGGAGTGGAATGAGATATAAATCTTCAAGTAAATAAATATGTAGATAAACCATCTATTTTACAGAATTGTTATGAGGATGAATAATACTTCTTAAAGGACCATATGCAGGGGAAATATATTAATAAACATTCATATTATGTGGAATACATTCATTACCTGATGATCTGAAGGAAGAGCTAGCCAGTGGGCCCCAAGCATCCCATAAGGCTTTTGAGACACAATTTTAGCAAAGCAGCAAATCAAGGGAGAGTGCTTATAGAGTCTTCAGAATTTCCTGAGTTCTGATGCCTAAATATACATTTTTATCTCAAGACTGTTTATTATCCTCCTCTTATCACTCTTTCTTCCTTTAAGTGATAATCACCTGTCTGCCAGGAAGACATGCATTTCAGGTCCCAAAGTGACAATTGCAAATAGTTCATGCTCTCTTGATTTCCTTTGCTTTTGATTTGCCTTAGAGAATATTGGAGGCAGACAACATTTATCTTCCATCTTGCTTACACGTTTATTGTTGAAGAGGGGAGGAACACATCTCAGCTAAGCAGAATATTTAGTGAAAAGAAACTCCTGGGTATTATTCCTCCACCCATCTCAAGCCCATCCATATTAATGTACTGAAGGCATCTGTGTAACAAAAATCACCCTGCCCACTCACCATGACCTAGATAATAGTGGACAAATGCATTTTGTAGCATCTTCCAAGAACACTGTTCAGTACTTAGCAACATTTTCTAATTCCACTCTCTGTGCTCTAGGGAGAATAATAATAAAGCTGGTATGAGGAAATGTGTCGGAAAAAGCAACTTGTAGCGGTGCAACTAAGGTAGGAGTGATAAGAGCCTCTGCCTCAGGAGGAAGCTGGAAACAGGATGCAAATTAACCCTCACAGTTCCTGTCAATATTTACAGTTATTCAAGGAATATTCACTTACAGAGTATGTTTTTTTCTCCAGTGTGGAAGAACTGGTTTTGAAATGTTAGATGACAAGCCAAACATCAGATATAACAGAATATGCCATTTTCGTTGGACCTTGCCCTTCATATTTGATAGATGGATGAATTTTTTTATGTTAACATGAAGGGAAACATTGGAACCATACTGAAAAAAAAATGTTTGTCAAAACATAGGCCAGAAGTGCACTGAGCTGGACTTCGGTGACTCCTGCAAGTTTTGCTGTAAGTCTAGCAAGTGCTCCTGATGTTTGAAGGGAATCTTTCCCAACTAGGTGCCCTGCAAATGTCCTGGAATACAGCTGCAACAATCCTGGCAAGTATGGGCACTGAGGACAACTGTTTTAAGTGATGTCCAAAAAGCGCAGGAGCCTTCCAAACTGGCATGTCATGATGTAACCATTATGTTAACCTGAAGAGTCACTCTTCCATAGGATGCCAGGGCTGAGCTCAGATTTAGTCTCTCTAGCTTTCTTTCTGTCTATTTTTTTAAAAAATATCTTTTAAGGAAAAGCAACAACAATTATCTATTGAACCCAATAATTTCTGTGAAGCTACTCCAGAACACATAGCATGTGAGTTCTCTGACAAAAATTAGATCTGAAAGAATAAACTACTCCATTCTTTTAGCTCATTAAATATGGGGATAACCTCAATAGAAATACTTATTAACAAAGCAAAGGAAAAGTAACATTTTGTTTGACTGTAAAATCATGTGTGCTTAATTATGAACTGAACTTTGTTTCAATCATGCTTTACAGTAACAATTATCACTGGAAAATATAAAGAGTATTATATTAATCTAAAATGGCAGTAATATTCGGACATTTTCATTATTATAATTGTGGATGAAATATAAATATGTGTGTGTGTGTGTGTGTGTATTTCTTTGGCTTACTTTGATGCTAAAGTGAAAGTAATGAACAAGTAACAAAAAAGATTTTTATCATCTATTTTCTCCCTCCCTCCTTTTTTCCTCTCTGTCTCCCTTTTCTCTCCTCATATCAGTAAATATGTTGGGAGTCAATCACTTAATTTTATGTTAATTAAAATAATTGCATGCTGAACATCTTGTACTGTGAAAAGTGCTGTCAACATAGTTAAGCACCGAATGTCAGATATGGAAAGCTTACTTGGGAATCACATAAGAGGCAAGGGGGCTTCACCATTATTTCATAAGTATATTACTTTAAATATCATCAGGGTTTTTTTAAGTACAGGAAAAAGACCCTTTTAAATTTTACTTCCTGGTTTTCAGGCAGCTTTTCCAGAAACAAAGCTCAATGTTTAACTTGGTAACACTTTTCAGAATACAAGATGCTTCGCTGTTCTTTTCCTATAACCTAGGGGTTGTGAAGTAAGGAGGCTGGGAGATTAAGATGACTTGTTCAAGTTCACTGTAAACCTATATTCCTGTACACCCTTAAATTTGAACGATTTCCATTTCACTTCACAGGACTTACATTTAAAAGCAGATAGAACAGAATTTCAAGTCTGAATTGGAATTGAAACCTGGATCTCCTACTTCCATACCAACATAATTAAACTGTACTTCAGCAGTCATCAGTGTGTGTTCTATGGTCGTAGTACTTTGGATAAGAAAAAATAAAATAAGAAAATACAGGTATATCTCAGTTACTGAAGTAGATGTGTTACTGGATATTACTTTTCTAATAGAAAGTTTAGTACCAGAAGCAGAAGTAACAGGAACAACATGGATAGCTTCCCAAACCACAAAAAACAAGAGCAATTCAACATGTTTCAGGAGTCTCTTTGCTTATAACTAACAATATGCATTTTGTTTCAATATGTTTGAAATGAATCAACCAGGTCAAGTGAGCCTTACATAAGTAAAACATTTGGAACAGACAAGAAAATGCAAGGCTGTTTGCCTTGCTTTTTCTTCTTTTATCATGTAGCAGCTCATTGTAGCAATCTAAAGGAGCATAGTTCTCCAAAGCTTCTGTTGAAGGAATCAGGCTGTCATCGAAAACCTGAACACAAGGGGTTAATCTATAGTGATTGAGGAGATACTCAGGGGGGGCTTTAAGAACCCCCACAGCTACTTCCTGTCTCTGTGTGTCCCTCTTTCTCTTCAGGGGGTAGAGTTCATCTCTTTATGCTGTAAGTATGTTTGTTAAGAGTTTAGTCCGGGTCCTATCTGTGGCCACACAGAGGGAGCAGATTCTCAACTGCAGCTTCACCTCTGATGGATAGGATCCCCTGGGCAGGCACCACTAGAGGCTTTTCTCTTCCACTAAGGGGGAAGGAATCCATGATTAAGCCATGTGTGTCCAAAAGCCTTTGTAAAATTATTAAAAAGAAATGTAAACAGAACTGTCACTAACAGAGGCTTCTTTAAAGGAGGTATTCCTGTAATACACTGGATATTGAAAGTGGTAGTTTTGTGCTCAGGAGATCTAAGAAGTTTTTTTTAATTTATTTTTTTAATTTAGAGATCAACTTAGCAGGGTCCTGAAGCAAAAGAAGCTTTTAAAATGCACACACGCACACATTTCCTTGGTGCTGTGTTCCTGATTAAAATTAATCTCCTGAACAGAGCCGTTGGCTATGGAACTGCACCCTTAAAAAAAAAAAAGCTCTGATTACAAAGTCCTGTCCTCTCAACAGAGCATCTGATTTTATCTGCAGCAACAAGGGGGGGCAGGGTAGGTGCATACCCTTCACTGGATCGGATTAATCCTGTATTTTCTCACTTTTTCAGCAGCTTTTAAAATGTCCCAATTTCTCTTTCTTCCTCTTAACTTTCTCCTTTGTCCCCAGCTCGCCACAATTCCTGCAAACTGAGTTTCAAGAGCAAAAGTAGTTTGGACTCAGTTAACACAGCTGGTGGGGGAAGAGGAGTATTGCCCTTTCCAGGAGGTCCAGCCAAAAACAAATAGCTGCCGT
The DNA here is from genome assembly GCA_948472985.1 of Iguana delicatissima. NCBI lineage: Eukaryota > Metazoa > Chordata > Lepidosauria > Squamata > Iguanidae > Iguana > Iguana delicatissima. The sequence continues at coordinate 231,126 of CAOKZL010000072.1, read as the reverse complement.
TTCCTCATTAATACATTTTGAGCACACACTAATGTTGGCTGGCCACACATGACCTGGTTTTCACCTGTGAAATGATGGAGAGTATGGTGGATGATTGGGAATGGTTTTCATTGTTAGGAGTGATACTGCGGAAAAGAATTAACATGTGCTTCACCGCATCATAGTTATTATGCAACTCCTCTCATGTGCCACAGGTGCTATTTTTTAAAAGTGAAATATGATTGGACTTTTATCGCCAGAAGTGGTATATACAGCCTGAATTAGAACAATACAGTATAAATTTGATGCAACAAGACAACTTATGTGAGAGCTCATGACCCCTCACCTAGCCCAATGTTTCTAAAAAGGGTTTTAAGATAAAGCCTTAAAATAAAGACATAGAGTCACTTATATACATCTGTCTTCATTAAAAACCTTCTGGGAAAGGAAGCTCTCCATTAGCAGATAAAAACTGATGCTAGAGGAAGCAGGTGGGCCTTCCTTGTTAAGGAATGCCATACTATGTGTCTCCTGATACAGAAAGTCCTGTTCCTCACTCTCATAGACTTTTTGAGGTTAAATATGGCATAGCTAGCATTCACATATTAATCTTTCTTGTCATCCTCAGTGCCAAGCTCCTTATTTGGAACTCATTTTGGAATATGATGGGCAGAGCCTTGAACAGCTTTGTTGCCAGGAAATCATTAGCTAATAACAATGAATGCTTGTTCAACTTCCTTTTCTGTCTTCTTTTCAAGCTCCTTTTTATACGTTCTTCACTCAAGATCCTCAAGCTAACATTCATTCTCAAAACAACAGGAATAGAATTTGTTGGCATTTGCATCATATTTCCCTCGAGCTGAACCCTGTCACGAATACCATAACATTCTTACAGAGTTCATTGCCTTGGCTTCTTCCCATTTGGAGTCTGCACAATCTCTTCAGAGGGACAGATTGTACCAGAAGGCACTTGGTAATTCAGACAGAACCACCGCAACTGACATTTCTGTACTCAGCTAGTGTGTTCTGATACATGAAATGGTAATCCTCCCCAGGTATGGGGTCTTTGTACATAAAAGACCAGCTGACAGGAGCCACACCACCATATGCTACTGAAATCCATGATAAAGAACCACACAGGAATACTAAACAATAAGAGAACAACTTTCCTAACGATTTACTTCCTTCAAAGAGAGTTTTGAGGCCTTTTGCATGTTGCTAATAACCTGTTTTACTTATTATCTGTGTGTGGAGTCCATTTGTTCTTAAGGTGTGTCTCAGTCTCCTAACTGAGCATTGCCTATTTCAGAAATCATAATGATTTAGTAAATCTGATTGCAGAGATAGATCTTGCCAAAATCTGTACTGAAGAATATTCAGTTTACTGAATCCTGAAATTTGGGATTTCAATTTCTTCAGTATTTAATTCTTAAGATTTTAACTGTAATCCTTATCCTTATGGTAGAAATTTTACTTACTTATTCAGTTTCTACCCAGCCTTTCTCCTGCCATTTGACCCAAGGCTGATACCATAATTTAAAATAGAAGTTAGCTAAAATGATATATAAGAAAACATCAATGCTGCAAAAAGCAGATAATTAAAAAGTCTACAAAACCAAAAAAGGCAATGGAAAACATCCAAGATAAAAAGACAGCACCCCATTTTCAACACTGTTCTGCCTAAGTAAAAATTCTTAGCCTGCTAGAAGAAAGAAAATAAGTGGTGGTGGGGGGCAAGCAATCCACCCGTGCAAGGGAGTTCCACAGCCTGGGAGCAGCCACTGAGAAGTTTCTGTCCTTGTCCTCACCAAACATACCTGTGATGGTGCTGAGACCAAGAGAAAGCCTTCCCCCAAAGAACTCAGAACTTGGCCCAGCTCATATAGGGAGATGCTGTCTTTAGACAGTACTGAACATATGTTATCTATGATTGCCGTTTCTGTCACACTGATTTTTAATCAATGGAATCTATGCAAACATTGACTAACCAAGCTCTCATTGATTCCATGAGTCCCCTTTAGGAGGAATTGACAATTGGGTCTAGGCTTCTGTGTGCATGTTGCTGAATGTGGGAATAAGCTGATGTTATCATGACAGAAATACTGCAGGTGGAATTATGGTATCTTTGCCATCTCTAATATAAAATCCGGTTCCTGGTAACAAGAATGTGGAGCAGTTTCAGATTAATGGAAACACATTATGGTGTCTTCTGAGCTTCCCTCTCCCCTCTTTGTGTGAGGTGTGAAACTGCCCACAGGAAAGTTGTTGGTATTGTTATTTTTGTGGAGAGATGATATTTAAAAAGACATATCATGTGGTGTTATTCAGTCTTTGTGAGTTGTATATCAGTTCAGATGAACCATTCATGATGTGAAACGTCTCTGTACTCTGTGAACTGAATGGAGGGTGGATGGGATAATAGTCTAAGCAGACCTGTATCTGCATACTTGAGATGCCAGAATTCTTATACTTATCACAGTCCTTTGAAGATTTATGACAAGTGTTACAAATGCTGGTTTGTTTGTGTTTTTTTGGGTATGCCACTTTGATGCTGTTCCCAAAACTTTGCAACTGTGCATATATACTTAAGGTTTAAATATTATATTTCATTAATGCATCTGAGGAAGTGGATTGCAATTCATAAAAGCGCATGTTAAAACAAATTGGTCATAAAAGTGCTACAAGGACACCTGTCCCCCACATCCTCTCTTGCATTTTATTTAAAATGTCACGTTTCATGTCAAATGCCTCTGCTTCCCATATTCACAAGTCATCCATTATACTTGAATAGTGAAGATCGTGGTTTGTATGTGGGAAATGACACTACACAGAGATACTCTCCATTGATATTATTTAGTAGAACTTCCTGGAACACATAACACACACCTGACTTTGAAGAAAGATAAGACATGACTGAATAGGCCCAGGATCTTCCTGACTTCTGAGGAGATGATGCAGGCCACAGTTGCTTTATCAAGCTTCTGTTCACAGTTGAAATTCTTCCTTACTATGTTCCTTCTACAAGGCTTGCTAATGCTGAGGCCTTTTCATCCTGCCATCTATGGAGGCAGTACACAACAAAGGCCATCAATAAATGACGGCAGGAAATCTTGCTCATTTAGCAGACTGTAGTTTTGAGATAGCTAGGTCTCTGCCAGGTTAGAGAGATCCTTAGGCTTGAGATGTGCAGGCCACAACTTAAGGCCAGGGGGTAGGTCCTTCTAATGCCACAGGGTTGGGCCTTTGTGATAGGAGAGGAAATAAGTTCTGATGGTGTCACAGAGCAAAGGAAGAGTTGGGAGGGGGGCAGAACTGCTTGGGTTAAAATATAGCTAAATGGTAATGTGGTAATCCAAAGGTGGTGTGTGGAAAGCAGGTGGCAAAATATACTTAACAACTCCAGCAGTTACTCCTACATGGCCTTACCTGTAGAGCACAAAAGATACGAGTGGACATCTTTGAGTGTCTTTGTTGTTCCTGTACTTTGTAGAAGTTTCAGTGTCAGCCCTTGGAGAGTTTATTTTTCCAAGTCTTGCACCATAGCTAACAGGGCTTGTACAACAAGAAAACTCATGAAATGTGACACTAGCATTTTACTTTCTGCCATGTTCAGATGGCACAGTGGGCCCAAGAGCAAGTTCCCTTATCTCTTTTTCTTGTTCCCCTTCCTTTTCTCTTGGTGTGTAGGTGCTCTGAAGATGTATATGCACAACACACATCACTTTACATGGAGCCAGAAAGCCTGGGAGGCAGCTGAGAATGAGTGGGATGAGTGCCCAAACTTCAAAGCTACTTCGCATACAAAAATCAAGAATCTTTTTCCTCCAATATGACAAGCCCTGAATTTGTTTCCCCAGGTGCAGACTCAGAAAGTCACTGCAGTTCCCTGAGACTTTAGCCAAAGTCCTGAGACCTGGCAATTTTAAAGCATACTAAACAGCCCTGCAAATACATGCCAAATTTTTGTACTGTGATATAATCTAGCATAACATTAACATAGCTATGATGGTCAACTGTCATGTTACTCAGCTGGTGAAGAGGATCCCAGCCTAGAAATATATTAAGGAAGTTGAGGCAAAATAGGTCGTTTGCAAGAAATTATGCTTCTAAATTCCAAGATCTAGGCTAAGACCCATATATACAACCCACAGCATCATAACAATTGGATGTTGCTTTTCCCAGTAGAACTGAGGAGGAACTCATTGTGGTAACAGTATGCTTATATTTCTGTGTGGGACGGCTTTTCTGAGTACATAGCAGTGAAATGGGGGGTTGCGTGAACAAACAAATTAGAACTGTAATAGATTGTTATGCTGATATATTGGTCTGGCATCTTTATTTGCTTTGCTTTTGTGTCTCCAGCACTAGTTCTGCTTGTTCATTATGCTAGAAATACTGTACCCGTACTAACAATAATTCATAACAAAGAGTGAAAAAATTGCCCAAATGTCTTTGATGTCCAGGTTAGAATTCACAAAGTGAATTTTCTTCATAGGATGTTACTTTTGTCCACATCTGTATACAGTTGTGGAAGATAAATACATGCCTGAAATAAGTAATCTAATAAAAATAATTAGATGTAAATGCAGAAGGCTAAGATATACTTGCACCCAACACAATTTTCAGGATGTGTTGATACTGTTTGGGAACTATGGAAGATACATCATGGGCAGCTTGTGCACCAATTGGGAGAAGCATCTTCCTCCATCATGTCAGGATGAGTCCTGCTCAGTCCTTAAGCTCCCATTGGGATGCACTTTGGCTATGAAAAACACTGCAAATTAAAGTAGTTATGGGATGGACATTTTGGAGATAGAGATGCTGAAAAAATAGAAGATGCGTACATTTTTGGTACAAATTTTTGTTTATTTTATGATGTGAAAGTGTGCACTGGGATTCTTTGGAGTCTCCTTTGTTACAGAATGGTAATCACCTTATTTTCCTTCAATTCCCAGACTCATTAAGTCTGTTCTTTGTGTTGCCTTTGCTTGCCTCATCTCCATTAAAGTGATTCCCACTGGTTCATATTTTATCCAGATGACTCCTCTAAATCATACACACCTTGAGTGTGGCATTTTTGCTTTCAAAGATATTTCAGTTTTTCCTCCCCCTGATCATTTCTATTAATGCCTGTTTATGTTTTGACTTTTATTACTACTTGAAATGGCAAATCTAATCCTCCAGTAATTAGTATGGAAATAAAACAGGTAGAATAACTGATGCTGTCAATTATTTAATTAGTCCAGTTCTAGAAATGTAACATGTGGCCTAAGTTGTCTTTCCTAGAAATGAATGGATCATTTTGCAGCAGTGTAAATTGTAGCCATGGACTCCAATCTAGATCAGGGTCAGAGTGGAGGAAAGGGCTAAAGCAGTGGTTCTCAACCTGTGGATCCCCAGATGTTCGTGGACTTCAGCTCCCAGAAGCCCCAGCCACTATAGTCAATGCTCAGGGCTTCTGGGAGCTGAAGTCCACAAACATCTGGGGACCCACAGGTTGAGAACCACTGGGCTGAAGCCTCTTTGATGCTTACACTAGAGACCCCCATCTGGATCAGGCTCCCATGCTTGACTCTGGGTAAGGCAAAAAAGAGGTCGCTGTTAGCTAAGCCCTTAACTTGCAATCTTATGTATGCCTAGGGGCCATTCAAGCCTGATCCAGTTCATCTGAACAGCTATAGTCGCATAACTTTGGTTTTGTTGGTACATAGAAGTATTTCTAGTCGGCCCTCCACATTTGTGGGTTTAACTTTCACATATTTGATTATTTGCAAATTTCTCGAAATCCTGCCCCCCATCTCAAGCACTTCTTTTCTGGGGGAATCCTTCCTCTTGGCAGCTCTGACTGAGCCACGCTGCCCTGGTCATCCTCCTCTGTCAGCCACTGCCTGGCCAGCTGTAGATGGATCATATCCTAATTTCTTAGCACCATGAATGCTTTCCCGATGCCTCCCACACCCAAGGAAGGAGATGGGTGAGAGAGATGAAGTATAGGGCCACTATGTAGACTCACCCCCTTTCCCTCCTTTCCTTGACCTGGTTTGGACCCTGGGTGCCCATTCTTCCCACCGTGCCTCCACTCCCTTCCCATAGATACACACACAAACATTTTGATATTGGTAATTTTTCCACTTTTGTGGGGGCTCTGCATCCCTAACCCTAGCAAATGTGGAGGTCTGACTATATTTTCTGACAAGGAAGTCAGGAATACTAGACTCAAATTGCCATCTGTCTTTCTCAAGTTAGGATGCCCTGTAGAGGATTTTGTGATGGTTCTGCATCTTTCTGAACTAATATAAGTGTCCTTATCAGTATATAAGTGCTAATATAAGCAGTAGTGTGGAGGCCAGGAGGCAAGTAGTTAAGTAGCATTGATGGAGGCTCCTATACTAGTGCTGGTACAATGCCATGTTGTGGTATTGCATTGGTGACCAGTCCCAGTCCCATCACTGCTGGGAATTTACATGAAAATAAGATCCGGCTGCTGCTATTGGCATATGAATTACTCCTTCTCTGTTTAATTCAGCACATGGGTAGTTCAAATCCTGATTACATTGCAAACACTTAATTGATCATCAAATAAAGTCCGCCAGCTGCTTCTTCCTCTACTTAATCTGCAGTTGCTCAGATATGTTATGGGATGAAATAACTCTGTGTCCAGGGAACTTTCTTAAAAGCTCATCACTGCTGATATTCTCATTGATGGCTTCTGGGAAGAAATTGGCCTTGGGAGTAGATAATGGATCTCAAAGGCTATGATATTTGCTTCTATCAGCAATGGGGGTGGGGGAGTCAATTGACTTTGTTTGTTTGGTATAGTTCCAACTCATCCAATTATTTTCTTAGATCATTTTTGCATCCTTTTTCCTTTTGCAGCATCAGTTATACATTGATGTAGTCTGAACATCTTAGTTTCTCAGATTGCCCACAATTCCATGTTAAATATGTTTGTTCCATACTATGAACTTAGGCTCTGTCTTATCCATAACAACTTAAATTATAACTTGTTCCCTTTACTGCCATTTTTAGATACCATTAAGCATAGAATTATAAACTTTCTTCCCTGTGCTGCATGATTGGAGCCGATTGATATTCAGGTTGATACAGCACATTGCCTCGAGCCTTGGGGAGGGGTGGGTAAACAACAACAATAATAACAATAACAACAACAATAATAATTTTATTGTCTCCACCACATTATTGTTGGCTTATCACCCTAATCCTAAATGCCCTGTTCCAAGGAAACTTGCACTGCAGATGTAAATTCTTGACTGTTTCATTCTTATATATGAAGAGAAATGATTACAATAGTTTTCTCCCCATTGTGGGAGAAAAGGAATATTTCTCTGCTCAGTCTCCCAAATTGTTACAGAGGAATTATTCTGTAGTATGGATCACTACAGACATACCAATAATTACTGGATGTGCTTTCCTTTCCTTTCCTTTTTTAAAAAATCCATAGGTCATAAAGACTTGACAGATACTGTAGCAGGTGATTTATTCATCAATAGCCCCAGTGTGGTGTAGTGATTCAAATGTTGGCCTAGGACATTGGGAGACCAGAAATCAGCCATGGAAACCCACTGGGTGACCTTGGGGAAGCCACACTCTCTCAGCCTCTGAGGAAGGCAAAGGCAAACCCCTTCTGAACAAATTATGGCAAGAAAATCCCATGATAGGGTTGCCTTAGGGCTTCCGTAAGTTATGACTTGAAGGGATGCCATCACAACAAAGCAGCCCCAGCTATGTCAGGTCTTTGTGCATCTTTTCTTAGTGGTATGTTTTACTGCAGACTCTGTTGCTCACAGTGTTATGGAGATAACACAGCTTACTTAATATGGGGATAGACAAGGAGGGGTAAGTGGAAGATTTTGTTTTTCATCTACTTATGGATGGAGGGCCATAGAATCACTGAATCACAGAGCTGGAATCCCTATGAAGATCAACTTGTCCAACCACCTTCCACAAAGGAGCTAAAACTCCTGAATTTGAAACACAATTCTGAAAATAGTGGGGAATTTTAAAAATAGAGGAGAATTCATTGGATGAAAAAAATGGTTTTACAATAGAACAATGTGGTTTTATCCCTATCCTAATTAATGTAAAAGAACTGGCAATTTCTCTGAAAACCATTCCAGCATTTAAAAAAAAGATGCCCTGAATGTTTAAAAGGATAACCAGAGAAGGACTGTCCAAGTTGAATGATAGGAATTTTGTATTCTTTTTTAAACATGCGCCACCATCTGCCTTAAAAATGGTTGGAAATTTAGAAACACTTTTCAAGTTTGCCCTGAAGATATTTTGTAAAACTAAACTAAAAGGGAGAGAGGATTTAGAATAAAATAACTGTCAGAGAATAAAGCACAGAGAGCATTTTCTGTGCAACCTCTGAGCTCAAAAAGAAATAAGAGAGACATTTTAATAATTGTTTGAGTAGGAGTTAATTAACATCACGGATTTAGTTGAAAAGGCATTCAGCATTTTACCTGGAGTATATGCATTGTCTTTGCATTTCATTTATATGCAAAATTGTTCCTTGTTGCATCTGCGTGTACTCGTTCTGGATTTTTATTAACTTGAAAGGGTTTCATTAGCAGATTATAATTAAATCTTTATGCAGTGCTGGGTATATGGTGCCTCTACAACATATGAAAAATGGAAATTATTGAAGTTTTATGACACCAGAAAGTGGGTTAATGTGTCATCTGGTGTTCAGTGTGCTGATGTATGCTGCCATGTTTTCTTACGGGGGAAAAACTGGCAATATTCTCTGCTGAATTCAGCCATTTTATCCATGGACCTGTTAGTATTTTGGTGTTACTAACAGTTTGGAAACATGTAAATTAATCTTTTCCCGCAGTGAAAAACTATGGGGAAGACTGCTCTTTGTTCCTGTGTAATACTTGAGTATGCATAAGTTGTCCACTGATAATTTCTGGCAATCAATGCATTCAGTATATGCAGTTTGGTGCTGTACCTAGCATTTACACCAAAAGCTTACACTTACTTTAATAGTCATTCTCTCTGCCATGGGAACTCTGGAAATGATAACTTTATAAGGATAGATAGAAATTTGTATCACAGAATTCTTGGTATCATCCTGACCACAGAGAGGAAGCAACAGCAGCTATGCTAATATACTAACTAGCAAGTGGAAAGCCTAGATATATCCTATTTCAGCAAGGTTTGCAGGTGCCTACAGGGATCAGAATGCAAATACATAAATAAATGGTTGATGCTTTGGGGGCAAACATGCAAAAAAGATGAACTGAGAAATGAAAACCATCATTTCAAAAGAAATCGAGCTATACTTGTCTCATGAGATTCTCAAGATATGTCAGTAGCACAACTGATAATGTAGCATAACAGATACTGTAATTTACTTGATTTTCCTAAACAGATTGTGGTATTTTACTTAGGAAAACAATTGAGAGAGATAAGAAGAATAGCATGGTTACCTTGCCCTCCCTCTCCGCCTCCTTTTGCAAAGGCACATTATGACTCAGGTCCAATAGAACACTGATTACAGTGAAAAGCCCCACAAGGGTACTTATATTGGATGCCAGAAGAATGGAGGTACTTTGTAGCATCCAGAACACCAGTGGGCTGTTCCCATATCCAGAGTCTTTCAGTGCTCTGGGCTAATCAGTGGCCATCTTAGCTCATGGCATAACAGAGCTGCATCTGACTGCCATAGAGAATGGAGCAGCTGTGTATCTACAGTTGCACAAGGAAGTATCAGATGCTTCCTAGTGCAAGATTTGTAAGGTACAGCTGCTCATGCAACTGGGGGTTCCAGGAGTGCGGTGACTGTCATGTATTAGTATAGGCAGAAAGGAAATATGCTTTCTGAAGACAAGGCTGAACTCAAGAAAGTTAGACAGTGTCTGCCAGGAAGTGGATGTGAAGTATCTGTCTAAGAACATTAGGCCATTTAAGAATGTATCAAACTAGCAGAAAATGGGAGCTCCAGGACAGAAAAAAAGGAAGTGCTCCTTCACACAGGACACGTTTAAAGTATAGAATTCACTACCACAAGTGATAGTATTGACTGGCAACTTGGACAGCTTTAAAAGAGGATTAGATAAATTCATGGAGTGGCTACTAGACAGAATGACTATATATTCTTGGATGATGGGGCTATCAGTTGTCATGATGCACATATATTCAGTCTAGTCCTAAAGGCAGTTCAGCTCTGTATATCAGTTACAGTGAACATGAACAGGAGGAGGCTGTTGCTCGTGTCCTGTTGGCAGCCTTGACATGAGCAACTGCTTGGCTACTGTGGGAATAGAATGAAAGACTAGACACAGCTCTTACCTGATCCAACATAGATCTTGCTTTCTTTTGATATTACGAGGGAGGTCTCATGGAGGGATTTTCCTGCTGTAATGATTTAAGACACCATCATGATGGGATGGTGGTATGGTAAACCTGCTGCTTTGTCTGAACTGGCGCTGACAGATATCATGGACATGTGGAATGCAAAGTATCTGACGATCTAATTCAGAATGCTGACCATGCTCCAAACAGACAAAGAGATGAAAGCATGAATTCAAGCTTCCACATGGATATCTCTTCCTGGTTTCAGAATTATGAGCATAAAGTCTGGTACACATCCAAATGTATGCAGGCATGTGCAACTAAACATAGATTATGTTGCTTCACTGTATTGTTTTTAATAAGTGATGCAAACATGCATCTTCATCCATTTTCTTGTCTAAATAGTTACATGTAAAATATCTGTTTTAGTATGTCCTTAGAGAAGAATCAAGGTACACTTCTAGAAATTTCCAGAGGAATAATATGGACAATATAATGTTAATTGGTGATTAGCATCCTGCTCAGTAGTTATAAGACTGTCAAGCAGACTTACAATTTTGTAACTGCTGGGGATTCATGTTTATGGTCATGATGTCAAAATCCACCATTTCAGCCAAGCAGTACCCCAGCTGAAGAGTTTCTAAGGCACTCCAGATCAGGATGCTGGGAAATGATATCTGCAGTGCCCTCCTGGTCATGGGAAGCACTGAGACAAGCAGTTGCACAGGATCCCAAGGAGTGTCTCCCGCTGCCTGTTCTCAAGCATCCTGTGGCTGGAAGAGCATTGCAGATGTCATTTCCAAAAGCTCTGCTTTCCACTGCACTTCAGCTGGGGCCAAACTGAAAAGATATTTTTTTGCGGGGTGTGTGTGTGTGTGAAGGGCATTGTCAGACATAACTACATCAATGGAGCTACACCATCATAGTTATATCTGATGACGCAGGATGTTGGCCAGTGTTTTTATATGACAGAAAACCATGTTACAATTATGGAGAAAGAGACCCAATGCACCTACATCCATTGATATACAAATACCGTGGTGTAATTATCAGTGGATCTGAAGCAAACTTTTATTCATGCCTAGCTTCATACATGTAGTCTCAGCTTGTTGCTGACCATTTTGTGGGTGCCCTGTTAGATGTTAGTGTCTTTCTTTGCTGCTTAAGGTAGAGAAATAAACTGGGAACCCTGTGTCATGGACAGCATCCAGCCATAAAACATAGCTGTTTTAATCAGATCTGAGAAGCTGCACAAAATGGTCCCTGGCTGTTTCTTACAAGTGGAGGTGTTAATATTCATTTTTGTTCACTTTCTAAGACAGCATTGTCCCTGGTGAGGTAATTCTCATTGCCACAAGTCTCTCATCAGTGTGTGAATAATTTACAGTTTCGTTATATAAAATTGAAATAGTGGATATGCTGCAGGGATTCTTATTCTGTGGCAATATTTTTCAGCATTAAGGCAGGTTGAAGGCAGTGGCAGCTTGGCAGCTCATATCCATTCTGAGTTTTAGCCTGAATTTTAAAAGAGCAATCCAAGATACTGAACCTATCTTGAGAGCAGGGCCTTTACAGTCCAGATTAGAACTCGGAGAAGATTCACTACCACCAGTCACTACTGTTTGAAGGTGAAAACACAGGAGACAAAGGCTGACACAAGATATTTTCCTGCATGAGGCAAGAGTAAGATGTCGCTCCACTGCAATTCAGTGTACAGAACCTGAATTGTGAATAAATCTTTCTTCAGCAGTGATGGTAGGACAGCACACCTACAGAAGCTGAAGGCAGCAAGCTATCTTTGTGAACACATGATAGACTGCATAATGTACAGTCCTCTCTCCACATTTGCAGGTTTGACTATTGTGAATTTGATTATTCACCAGCCACATGCTTGCCTCCCCTCCCCATTCTCCTTCTCCCATTCCCTTGCATTCTTCACCCGAGGCTTGTGAGACTTGTGTTTAAAATGGATTTTTCCCCCTTTTAGGTGAGCAAAGCTCCTCCCCCACAGCTGGAGGTGTGTGCTCTCTGGCACTGCCTGCACATTCTGCTGTGCAATGGCTGCTGATTGGTCAGGTGCTATCTTTGCTCCCACCTTTCTCTCTGGGAGGAATCTCCTTTCTCAAGATGGTGACCAGAAGTAGCTAGAACACCAGGACTCAGCGCTCTGTTCTTCTTTGTCTGAGGGGAAAGTATCAGTAAGCCCTGTACCTGGGAGTGCTGGGGTCAGAAGCAAGAGAATGGGAGGGAGATCATGGAGGAGGAGTTATTCACGATTTTTCCCTTGTGAATGTGGACACGCCACTGTACAGCCTTTTTCCCTCTAACATGATGCTGCTACCTTGCAGCATCTGCTGCATGAGACAACTGTTTCACTTTCTATAATGGCACAGGATGCCATTTCTATAATGGCACAGGATGCCATTTCTTGGAAAACTCAGAATGTGGGTTGCAACCCTACAAAACTATTAGCAATTTTGGATGAGAACCATGGCCAAAGATGTGATATCTTTGAAGTTTTCATTTAAAATCAAGCACCTTGTTCAGTTGTCAACTGCAGCAGTAGAAACTTCAAAGACACCTTTGACTGTGAATACAGTTCTCCCCCATGCATACACACAGATGTGTATTATTGCAAGCAGCCTTCTCATTTACATGCAGAAATATCATCCTGCTTGGATCTGTATTTCTGGCATTAAAAGCTTCACTACAGGATACCAAACTTTTGCTATCAAATATTTCACAACTCCAGATGAAGATTGCATTCACCTTCCCTTACTAATCTGAGTTGTGGGACACATAGGACAAGAGTTTGTGTTCATTTATTTAGTATTCTTTTTGCAACTTCTGTGCTCATTTTTGGAATGAATATTAATCAATATTGTGTTTCCTGGATGGATGTGGGAAGGATGGCAACCTGATATCCAAGCCTTTGCAAACATCTTTAGTATTGCCTACAGTCTCTTGTGGACTTTTCATACCAAGAATTGAATGCATTTTCTCACAAGCACACATTACAAGTAGTAGCAATGTTGCAATTTATACTCAGGGCAGAGGTGAACAAGAAGCAACTCTTGAACCTCTTTTGGGGATCTTCATGCCCATCCACTTCCATCACCAAATCAGCCACCGCTACCATCTGTGCTCCCAAAATCACCAGAAGCAAAAAAAAAAAACACAACCTTAAAAATTGCCTATTTCTCCCCTCCTGTCACCTTCTTAAGCAATGGAAGAGAAAGAGATGCTCTATCCCATAGTCCTCCAAGGTTCTATGCTATAGGAAGACAGTCTGGCACTTTGCTGTGTCATAGAGCAACCACAGTTGCTACTGAGTTCCAGTGGCCTCCTCACATCATGAAGCAGCCCACCTCAGATCTCAGATCTGGGTCCCATCAGTCCACAAGTCACTCTGTTACATTGAACTAGAATGTTTTGTTCTGTTTCTACTGCGATTAATTAGGAATGAACTTTAGCTCACTGAAAAAGTCACTTTAGTTTGATGGAAATGACTGCGTACCCCTGTCATACTATCTATTTTCAGTTTGTTTTAGTTCAAGGAAATGGAAAAGCTTTACTGATAATGGAAGCTTGTTTTATTATTTATTCTTTCCAGATGAAGTTGTATCTCATGCCCATCAAATTGCTATTGTGCTATGCTAACACAAACAGTGCCTTCCCGGCACTGGAACTATAGCGGGATCCTTTCCTTGGCAAAGCCATGAAGATCATGAAGGAAAAGCTGTCAGGATCAGACCAGAGTTGTGGGTATCCAATCACAAATCCAGACATATTCTAGTATGTTCCATAGGGTACCTGTTGAAGGAGGAAGATGCAGCAATGCTTAGTGTTTGAATGTGAGATGGAATCCGAGTGAGACTTCTTATGTTTCTTAGGGGTGCCCTTGGAAGACAAAATTTAGTTTGGACTGAGCCCTGATCAGATGTGTAACACCATCTTCTGCGACTGGAAGGCAGTTTGATATGGAAAGACAACCTGGTGCACTCCACTGATTTTAGGACAGAATCTATTGTAGCACAACACTTGCACAACATCCACCAGCTCCAGGTGTTCTGATATTCCCCTTGCTTGTGGAGGAGGTATCCTAGACCTCTTAGTGCAAGTTGCTTTTGGCTTCTGAACCAGTCAGACACTGATCAGGCACCCTACCATATCTCCAAAACCCTAAAAGCTGTTTTGCCAGGTGCTTCCTTCCTCCCTCTTTGCCAGGCAGGCCCCATGCAGCTGTACCTTTTCACTACAATAGCTTTGAGTAACATCTTGATCCAAGGCTACCATTCCCATAACCCCATGATCAGTGGTTCAGGATTATGGGAGATATAGTTTATAATGTTTCCAAAATGGATAAGTCTTTGGGAGCACATAATCTCATTTATTTTGCTACTAGCTCTGTTGACATTAGACCAGGTTCTTGGTTCAAGCTGACCAGCACCTCTGCTCAAATTGCAACTTTTTTTTTTTTTTTTTTAAGCCCAAAGACTCTTAGAAGTGTCCCTTTTGAATCTGAGGGAGATAAAAAGCTCTACCTTGCATGATGTGTGATTGGAATGCCATTTGGAATATCTTTCTTAAGAACCATAAAATCATAGAATTGGAAGAGGACAAAAGGCCCATACAGTCCAACCCCCTGCCATGCAGGAATATACAATCAAAGCACTCCCACCAGATGGCCATCCAGCCTCTATTTAAAGACTCCCAAACAAGGATATTCAACCACACCCTGAGGCAGCATGTTCGACTGTCATATAGCTCTTGCCATCAGGAAGTTCTTCCAAATGTTCTGGTGGAATCTCTTTTCCTATAGTTTGAATCTATTGCTCCTTGTCCTAGACTCTGGAGCATTAGAAAACAAACTTGTTCCATCTTCAATATGACATCTGTCAAATATTTACACATGACTATCATATCACCTCTTAAACTTCAATTCTCAAGGCTAAGCATACCAAGTTCTAAGCCATTACTAAGCCATACTAAGCCATTTCTCATAGGGCATGGTTTCCAGGCCTTTTGCTATTTTAGTCGCCTTTCTCTGCATATATACCAATTTGTCAATATCCATCTTGAATTATGGTGGCCGAAACTAGACAGAAGGATTCTAGGCGAAGTCTGACCAAAGCAGAATAGACTGGTACTGTTACTTCCTTCAATCTAAACACTGTATTCCTATTGATGCGGCCTAGAATCACATTGCCTTTTTGAGCTCCTGCATCACATGGTTGACTCTTGTTCAGCTTATGGTCTACTAAGACTCCTAGATCAGTGGTTCTTAGCCTTTTCTTTACCATGGACCTACTTTACATACGTTTGTTGCCATGGACCACCAAGACTTAAGATTTCAAACCCTAAAGCACATCAAATATTTATTTAAAGTTGCTCATCAAGGGTCTTAAAATTTGGAGAAGAGGAAGAAAGAAGTAAATGCACACACTTCTATTATAATATTTTTATACTGGGCGTTGAGGCCCAATGTTGGCAAAAAGTGGGATAACAACAACAACAAAAACAACAATGGTGATTCTATACAAACCTTCACAGAACCTCTGTGAGAACTTCACAGCTCCCACAGGAGTCTGCAGATCACAGGTTGAGAATAATTCTCCTAGATCACTTTCACATTTATTGTTATCAAGTCAGGGGTCACCCATCCTACATCTGTGCATTTCAATTTTTTTCCTGCCTTCATGTAGTACTTTACATTTTTCTCTTCTGAAATTCATTTTGTTGGTCGATGGCAATGGGAGCATCTTTTTTATCTTGTTACCCTCTCTCTATTTTTAAAAAAACAAATAGAATTGATGTATTCACCCTCCCGTACTTAAAAACAAACAAACCTAGAGCTGTTGCTTGCTGTGCTTGTATATTTGTACATAAGCATTCTTCCAAACTGTTACTTGGTGTTAGTTGGTTTTGAGGACTTTCAGTTATACTTCTCTCTCTTCCTGCCAGTGTATACTAGTGCATAAGAAAGACTTTATGTAGAAACACAGGCTTGTTATGTTGACAATGATGAGGTAGCATAAATTAAGGAGTAGACGATCTAATGTGGAGAAATTACTGAAAATACTTAGCAAAGATCTTACAGAAGTCCCACATTTATGAACGTTCTTGGCACAGATTAAAATATGAACTAATATGACTACACCAATTGCCAACATCGACTGTTTAAATCTCTTAGAGAAAACCTTGATTTAAATTAAGTTTGTCATCTACAGTTCACTTGAAAAGAAAAAAAAGTGCAAAGCAGGTTGCCAAACCATGTTAATTTACATCTTGGCAAAGCATTTTACAGTCACTGTGTGTAATTCTTTAAATAACTTATTTTTATTAATTTAGGAAGTAGACAATAACATTGCCTTTGTCAATGTACAGATGCAGCAGTAGCACATTAAGAAGGTTAAGAAGTAAATGACAAATGAAGTATTACTTATCTTATTCAGGCTAATGTGATATGTTACATAAAAATTATATAAATGTTTTAACACTACAGTTGCAAGTGTCTTCAGGGTGGCTGCCTGATGGCTGTCCTTAAAACCTTCTTGTAACTTCAACATTTTATTAACTCTTAACTGACAAAACACTGAACATGCTTTGCCCTTAAAATGTCTACAATTAGATGGCATCTTCCTCACTCTCACTGTTATTTTTATTCACAGATTGAAACAGAAGCACAGGCAGTCCTTCTTTTTCAACTCTTAGCTTTGAACTAATGATACCAATGGGAGAAAATATTCTCTGTGTACCTGCAGAAGATGCCACTGCTGTAAAATTTGGCCTACCGACTGAAGGAACTGGTTCAAAGTGCCTGTTTAATGATTTCCACCAATTCAGGGGAGTGACCTTGTCCAAACCATCATCTGTACACTTGTGCTGTGTAAATGGTTTCCCTTCAGCTTTGAAATTTATTATGACCATTTCCACACTAGCCTGTTATAGCGCTGTGATTCCACTTGCAACATCCTATGGAATCCTGGGGTTTGCAGTTTCGGGAGGGACCAGCCAGCCTCTCCCAAAACTGCAAACCCCAGGATTCCATAGGATGTTGCAAGTGGAATCATAGCACTGTAACAGGCTAGTGCGGAAATGGCCTATGACTGGCATAACTGAAGAGTAATTTTTGGATGCCCATACCACAGGAGCAGCATCTTTCTCAGAAGTTAAGCATCTGCCTCTATATTTGAGATAGACAATTCTTGTAAGACATTGATAACAGGCATCTAGAGTCCAAACCAAAGAAAAGAGGGTGAAAAGAAGTGGGTGAGCATGGTGACCATATATTTTATCTGTCATACTTACCTCCTCCTTTGGATGTGGGAGGTGTTGGAAGGGGGTTCATGGTGTTGAGAAATCAGGGTGCAAACCATCTTTAGCTGGCTAGGCAACAGCTGATGGTGGAAGAAGAAGATGAGAGACTGATTTTTTTAAAGGGGTACGTGGCCTGTTCAGAGTGGCCCAGAAGGAAGGTTTCCCTAGGAAAAGAAGCTCTTGAGGTGGAGAGGGGGCAGGGGTTGGAGAAATTCACAGATAATCAAATCCATGAAAGTTAAACCTGAAAATGTGAAGGGCTGACTGTATTAATCTGTCCTCATATTATAACCAAAACATTATATGGTAACTATATATCTTTTTATAAAAATTCATTTTCTAAAAATTCATTTTATAAACATTCTCTTCAAAAACTTAACATATCTGCATTTTTATCTCTTTAGTTATCTTTTCATTCATCCATCAACTTGTTATCACTAAAGTTGATAACCCATTTACCACACCTTCTCAAATACTTTCCATTTTATATTTATCTTTTGGCTTCTTTGTCTGATTTGCAAACTTAAACATTCCCCTTTGTGCTTGCCCAAGTGGTACATCAATTACCATCACAGACATTATTTGCAATAAAAACATCACTTTGAACAAAATGATTTCTCTACCTCTGATGTTTCTCCCCACCAACAATAAATTCTATCCCTCCACCTCCCAAGAAAGACTTCTCCATTTCTTCCATATACCAGCGTATTTCTCCTGAAACAACAGGACTTCAATGATCGTGTTAACTTCATCAAAATATGCATTTCTTTTCTCAGCTTTAAAATTTAATTCATACATGAATTCAGGTTTCACTTCCATATTCCTATACATTTCTTCAGTTTGATTTTCTAGTGTTTCCATTTTTTCTTCACTTTGTGTTGTAATCCCAACTGTTTGCTTCACAGCTTGTTTAAATTCCTTAAATTCATTTCTCAGATCTTCCAAAAATCCTGTTTTTGATTCCATGAAATCACTTCTCAAACCACTGATCTTTTCTCATAGCTTCTGTAAAGTCCTTTGAGAGTGACTCCATTTTTCCTGGATCCATCAATTACAGGGTTAAAAACCAGAGAGCAATCCAATTCAATCTCAGTAGCTCAATAGCTCCCACGTCACTGGTTATTCTCAATGTCCCAGCATTATCATACAGCAATATAAATTTCTTTCTGTTCTGTAAATTTGGGTTATAGATTCTGAACCTAAGTTAACCAACTAAATAAGCTGTAAGGAGCTAAGCCTTGTTTCATCCTATTAATATCCAGAGCAGCAAACAGATTGGGAATTTACGTGTTGAATAATACTAACACTAAAAGCCTTAGTGAGTCCTGAAATATGAGGCACTTGGATAATGTCTTGCAAAATCAGTGGTTCAACATATTATCTTCACTGCTCTCCAAATATATCTTTATCCCCATATACTTCATTTTCTCAGAATAAGTAGTCTTCAGAGTGATGTTCCTTCATTCTTGTAATTGGGCTGTGCTTGCACAATTTGCACTTTCATGGTTTCCTTTTTAGCCTGGGAGGGAATGTCTTCAAAATATTCCCAGAGAGCATCTCTCTGATGCCCAGAAGCCATGACATTTCTTCTGTGGCATAAAAGTGTGGTGGAATATAGGAACTGGAAGCTTGTAACTGTACTATGTTGTCTTTTCCTCTGTTTAGTCTTCTCCACTGTTCATTTCTGCAGTGCTACCATCTATCCCTTTCTATATTGTCTTAGTCCTATATTTTTTTCCAAGCTTCAGCACCACATAAATTCAGGACAACAACAATCCCATTCCCATGCAGTCTGTCTCTTTGCAGATATTATTTTAGCTGGAGAAAGTTCAAACTTCCAAGAAGCAAGAGGTTGTAGTTAGTTTGGGCAGAAGCATCTTCATGACAGGAGAAGATTACATGAATGCCCATGTTTGACAGATAGGCAATTAATCAAGCTATTCATTCTTTTTTATGAAACTGTAAGCACTGGTTTAGTAGTTTTGTAATAAAACTAAACTGAATGAGAGATACATTTACTATTTTTTTCAAAGAAATATGATTTAAATTTTCAACATCCATATTTAAGCTGCTGATCTTTATCCACATCCTACCCTTTGAAACAATACTGATTACAGCTCAGATATATTAAATGACTATTTCATATTGTTCTTCCTTTATATTATTGTTGATTGCTAAAAATTTATGAGAGATCCATATACATTTCCAGAGACTCACCATGCCCACGACACAGGATAACTTGTCTTCTAATAATGACATTTGGATGATATTGTCAATAAGTGACATCTGGCCTTTAGTTAAAGCACCAGCATTCTCTATAAAGGATTCATAGCAATGAGCGATGCCTTAGCTTCCTGCTAAGAAACTGAGGGTAGTCATACCCTCTCCTAAAGAGCCAGTGTGGTTGGTTCAGTTGTTTTCAAGACATCCGTTTCGCTTTATCTAATGCAACAATGATGTAGAACTGTCAGCCCCAAAGGTCTTAAGAGGCAGATGAAATGAACTCTGATCTCCCAAGTCCATAAATAAGAAGTTAAAAGAAACACAGTTACTTGTCAGAAGGTACTTTTTTAAATATAGCAGGGGTCAATGAACTTTCCACTGTAAGGTTAAGGGTTGGAATAAGGTTTGTTTATTCATGTAGCATACTGTTTCTAGTTGCCTTTTTTTTAAGCCACTATTGAAAAGGGATTTTTAAGCATCTTAGGCCCTTTCCACACGGGGAAAAACACGGGGTAACACGGAGTAGGACGACCTCACCCGGAGGTTGTCTACACCGTGGAGTGAGCTAGGGTGGTTAGAAATGTGGAGTTTCCCCACCTCAAACCACCCTCGCACGGCCGTGGGGGTGGTGCCGCATGTTTTATAAAGACCACATTTCATGTGGTCTTTATGAAACACGTGCGTGCTAGCCCATCGCAGAGCTTCCTGAGGGTGGGCTTCTGGCTGACGCGCTTCTCCGATTGGCGGAGAGCCGCTGGAAGCCACCAGCTGCCATTTTGGGTGCTGCCGGGCGCTGCCGGACGCCGCCGCCGTGTAGAGCAGCGAACACGTGCTGCTCCCCGTGGCAACGGAGCTACCCAGATTAAGGTAAGCTCCGTTTCCACGAGCTCTGCCCTCTTTCCTCGCGTTTCACGCCCCCCTCATGTGGAAAGGGCCTTAGAGACATCTTGAAAAAAGAAGCTTTTGAAGTTTTCTGCCATTCTCTTGTCATTTCTTAATGGAATTAGTTTAAACAATTAATGAAAAACAACAAAAAGTAACAAATAACACAATGATCAATATCGGAGACACCCAAACACAGTGGTTCTCAACCTGTGAGTCCCCAGATGTTTTTGGACTTCAGCTCCCAGAAGCCCTGAGCATTGACCATAGTGGCTGGGGCTTCTGGGAGCTGAAGTCCACAAACATCTGGGGACCCACAGGTTGAGAACCACTACCCTAACAGATAATGACAACAAGCTTATTTAGATATTAGTCCAAAAAGGAACTGGAATGAATAAATTTTTGAAAGGAATTTTGCAGGCTCTGCTGGAAGCCACCAATTTCTTTCTTATTTCATCCATTCACCCTTTCTCTGTTACTGGTAGCAGCAAGAAAGAGTGAGCTATATCAGGATCATTGGCAAGGGGCTAGAAGGGACTCTCTGCACTCTCAACAATGATAGACGTTTGTGTGGATGTGTGCATGTGCATATGCACTGCACACACATGTATGCATATTATGTGTGTGTGTTTGTGAATAGTCAACCATCCATATGGCACAACATGCAGACAGCCTTTGGAGCTGAAAAGATTGTGTGCCTTGTAATATGTCAATCTAGACCAGTGGTTCTCAACCTGTGGGTCCCCAGATGTTTGTAGACTTCAGCTCCCAGAAGCCTCAGCCACTATGGTCAATGCTCAGGGCTTCTGGGAGCTGAAGTCCACAAACATCCGGGGACCCACAGGTTGAGAACCACTGATCTAGACAGTTTTGCTGTTACCCAAGTACAAAAGCCCAAGAGTTTGTTGTTTTCTTCAAAGTGTAGTACTGGAGACAGACCACAATGAGAAAGTATGTTGTCTTAAATATAATAATGACACTAAAGTCTGTTTATTTCTTGTTTGGAAGCCATTCCTCTCTCTCTCTCAGATCTTGAATCTGTCAGTGTCATTCTAATTTGCTTCAAAACACATCCAAATTTGAACTGCACCCCTCCTTGATAGTTATTCTCTCCTCACTGGCACTTCATTCATATTTGTTGGAACCTAATATTTATTGGAAGCCAATTGATCTGAACCCAGTGAACCCAAATGGATGTTTGGAAAAAGTTGTGTTAGTGATTAAATGTGAAATATTTCGCACAATGAGATATAGTACTTTTTGTCTGTTTTTTTTTGTTTGTTTTTGAGACTGGATGGTGGATCATAGAGTTATTTGGTGTTTCTCTTCTGAGCCAATCTTATGAGTGCCAATAAAATGTCTGACTGATTTAAATCTCACTTGTTTTAGTCTGTGGCTTACAAAGCTTACAAAAGTACTAAACATTTTGTGCTTTATACCATTGATTTACTTATTTATATTCCTTGGGTACAGTGTGTAAATAAGGCTAGTGAATAAAAGCTAACCCAGAGAGGTGAAACTCTAAAGGACTACCTTTTGATTTGTATCTTGTCTCTCCGTCCTGTCATGGCAATCAATTCCAAGTGCCCACACAAGAGGAGCAGGACTTAAACTGGCATGCCAAAGTTGAGTTTTCTGAGGGATCAAGTCCCTAGAGCAGTGGTTCTCAACCTGTGGGTCCCCAGATATTTTTGGACTTCAGCTCCCAGAAGCCCTGAGCATTGACCATAGTGGCTGGGGCTTCTGGGAGCTGAAGTTTACAAACATCTGGGGACCCACAGGTTGAGAACCACTGCCCTAGAGTGTAAAAAATAAATGTCTGGTGAGGGGGGAACTCTGTGGTTTGTAACACTGAGCATCCACCGCACTGAAGAGACTTAGCTTGAGAGATGAGAAGAGTGAATTCTCCCTTCTCCCCGCCCCAGCTGAAGTCTAGATTTGTTGCTTGGAAGAGGTATAAAAACCTCAAGGATGAAGTTGAGGGCAAATGGCCTTGCTTGTGGAAAACAATGGCCAAGTCGATGAGCTGAACAGGACCTTGTCCAACTGTTTTAAGAGATTAAGGTAAAATTCATGGCTGTGCTGTTTAGTGAAAAGAAGGACTGGGATATTCCTTTCCCTCAGTTTTAATGGTCTGTCAATTAATGGCATAGTTCTCCTAGAAGTGGCCTGCCCTGTATTGTTTGTGGGCTGTGATCTGGATGTGATATTGTTCATGGAATATGGTATGGGATATGATATGATTCCTCCATAAAATAAATTATAAACCCTCCAATTGTTAGTCCCAATTAGAGTAGACCCATTGGATGAAAAGTATTTATCTATGTGTCAGCTTACTATTGACAATTGCTTCAGTCAGCCTAATCTACTTAGGACTCATGAAGCGAATTCAAGCCATAATCTTGGAATGTAGGAACATAGGACCAAGGCATTTTTTTGTTTTGTTCAGAGGAGGGTGACTAGGAGGGCAAGGGTCTGGCATCTAAGACATCCTGCAAGCAATGGTTGAAAAATCTTGGCTTGTTTAGCCTGATGAAGAGAAAGCTACGGGCCTTTTCACATTACTGAATTAGAGCACTATTATTCCATTTTAACTGCCACGGTTCTATCCTGTGGAATCCTGGGTCTTGCAGTTCAGGGAAGGGCATTTAGAATTTTCAGCCAGAGAACTCTGGTGCCTCACCAAAATACAATTTCTGAGATTTCCTGGTATGGAATTACGGTAGTTAAAGTGAAATAATAGTGTGAATGGCCCCTAAGATAGAACATGGTAGCCATCTTCAAATATATGAAAGGCTGTTGTGCAGAAGATGGAGCAGTCATGTTCTCTGTTGATTCAGAGAGCAGGACTAGAACAAACCAAGGGATGGAAATTGCAAAGAGGAATACTTTGGCTGAATATTAGGAGGAATGTCCTAAAGATAAGAGGTATTCTTCAACAGACAGCATAGAGGGTGGGCCTGCATTGCAGATCCTGCATTGAGCATGTAGATTAGACTAGATATCCTCTATTTTCCTCTCCAACTCTGCATTTCTGTGACAATTTATATATCTTGGAAAAAGTATGGCTATCCTTCCTGTGGTGTCCCAAAATATTTGAATGTGTAGCCTATCATAAACCTGGAGAGCTGTGAACTGGAAAAGTATGTGCTTATGCAGCATGGATCTGTGCAGCATGGAAACCTATCAAAAATTCAGTACTACTAGAACTTCCATGGAACCAACATGGAAGCAACCTAATCTTTAACCTTG
This sequence comes from Iguana delicatissima, assembly GCA_948472985.1. NCBI lineage: Eukaryota > Metazoa > Chordata > Lepidosauria > Squamata > Iguanidae > Iguana > Iguana delicatissima. The sequence goes on along the minus strand of CAOKZL010000072.1, from coordinate 207,147 downwards.
TAAAATCCCCTAGCATCTAGAATCAGTGCATTGATGTCTGAATAGTTCTCTTAGTACTCTTTTGATAGGATTTAATTTCCATGCAGTGAAAGCAAGCCAGGAGTCCCTGGTGTTTCATATTATTTTTCAAAGAAAGCTCAGTGAGGGATAGAAACAGCTGAGTGAATGCATGGAGATGAATCTCTCTCTCTCTCTCTCTCTCTCTCTTCTCTCTCTCTCTAGGCGTGTGCATGGATATGTGTAAAATCTATTCCATGCTTATAAACTAGATACATCTATCTAAATATGATAGATAAGCAGACAGACAATGGAAATATATCCTTTTTCAGCCTAATTAACAGCACAGCAGCTCTTATAGCAAAAGGCTGGTACTACTTGACTAGTTTGAGTCTCACTTGAGTGGGCAAAGAGGAATGTTTGGAAGAGGAGATCAATCCCAGCCCTGTTACTTCTCCTGTGGCTTTTGTACCTCTGGGCCAGAAATTTCAAAATCTAGCTGTCTGGGGTGCCTAAGCATCAAAACTGATGGAATTGCAGAGGCGATATTTTCCAGCTGATTAGAGAGAACCCAGTGGGCCAGAAGTAACACATGATTGAGTTAGACTGAAGCACTTACAATGTAAAAACACATTATGAGAATTTAACTCTTTTATTTATTTGCTTACCCTGGCAGGGCTCATGATGCAGTAGCATTTTTCTGTCTTTCTATAATTTATCTTTAGAATGTCAGTAAGTTACTTTTGTACACTACTCGTCTCAGAATCTCCCAGCTAGCACAGCCAGTGGACAGAATCAAAAAGTGAGTTTTCCAAGCCATGATCTGTCCATCCTGCTGTGGCTGTTCAGTACAAGTATTCAGAAACATATATATTATGCAAATACATACAAATAAATAAATATTAGTCACATCAGTTTAATTTGTCTCAGTAGTTTAAGTCTGATGTTAACATGATATGTGCAGTGCCTCTGAAAGGAAGGCTCCTAGAGCTACTAGTAAAATAGCTATTTGGTGAGAAAACACAACATGAGGCCCTTTCACACAACACAATTATGGCGCTATGATTCCACTTTAACTGCCATGGTTGCATCCTGTGGAATCCTGGGTTTTGTGGTTTGGGAAGGGGTCATTTAGAATTCTCAGCCAGAAAGCTCCTCCAGTGCTCTCCCAAACTACAGATCACAAGATTCCTTACAATATAGACATGGTAGTTAAACTGGAATCATAATGCTTCATCTGTGTAATGTGAAGGAGTTCTTGAGGAAGATAGCATTGGTTTTATGGCTCCTCTGCCTCTCCCTTCCTAAACGTCCAAGAGGAGTCAGGACTATTGTATGAGAAAAGCCTCCTCTGGAAACACTTCCATGTAAAAAGTGCAGGAAAAATAGTAACTGCCTGGAATCTCTGCCAGCTAATCACTTCCAAAAATGAGGAAAAATGAAAAAAAAAAATGAGAAAAACTAGGAGTTCTTTAGTCATTACTTCACAACGTTTGGTTTAGGAAGGTTGCTTTTTGAGACTACCAGCTTCTGGAAAGTTGCAGTAGAAACAAGTAACTTTTCTGAGTTCACATGTGAATCTGGAGAAGAAAATGAGATTTCTCAGTATGTCATGCAGAGGCTGACTGAAAAGTGATGATAAATGGAAGGACAAAGTCCTGAAGCCCTTTGTCCAGGTTTGGTATAGATGGGATTGGATAATCTTCTGCTCTTCTACTTTCTCAAAGGCTTTTAATATGTCTCTGCTCTGCCCACTTCCCTGCTTCATTCTCAGCTGATGCCCACTCCTCTATGCGGAGTTTAAAGCACAGAAGGAATTTGCACTCACTTAATTCAGCAGGACAGAGAAGCAGGAGGGGGCATTTTGTCCTTCCTGGTGAGGTCAGGCAAAAGCAAATTGCTGCAGCCTCTGATAACTTTGTTTAACACACTCTCAGTGTTGTGTGACTCCAAATAGCTTCTTGAGGTAGGCAAAAGAATAAACACACCTTGTAAACAGCAAGGCAAGGGAAGATTCCTACCATTTCAGGAGTTGTTATTGTGTGACTTCAAGTTCTTTCCTAAGGCAAACCTATCTCAGAGTTTTCTTGGGCTGAGAGCGTGTGACAAGTCCAAGGTCACCCAATGGGTTTCCGTGGCCAAGTGGGGAGTCAAACCCTGGTTTCCACAGTCATAGTACAATGCTCCAACCACTTTCTCTTTGAGGAGAACCCCTTTCAATTACAGCACCCCTGGAACTCGGCACCAAGTACTTTCTCAGCCTCTCTTTCTCATGGATACACAGATCTCCTCTCATTTCCATAAAATATGGTGATTTGATTTTTTTCAAAAAGCATTCCTGCTTTGAATTTCTTTTTCTCCTTCCTTCAGTTGATGTTGTTTTTTTTAATTTGCACAAACCTTATCTTTGAAGGCTTAATTGTACTGGGTTTCTTCTCTGTACTCACCTTACCTTTGATTTACTAATTTTTTGTATGTGCCAGGGCCGCGCAGTGCCATCAGAAAGAACTTGGAATTTGTAGAGGTTGAACACTGAGAGAAATGTTTGTGTGCATGTGTGTCTTCAAGTTGCCTGTCAACTCATGGAGACCCCATGAATTTCTTAGGGTTTCCTCAAGCAAAGAATACTCATAGATGGTTTTGCCATTTCCTTCCTTTGCATTATATAGCCTGCAGTACCTGATATTTGTTGGTAGTCTCCCATCCAAATACTAACCAGAGCTGACCCTGCATAGCTTCCCAGATAAGGCAGAATCCAATGCCTTTAGAGTATTTAGGCTCTTGGGTGAGGTTTGACTATCTACTTAATTTAAGAGCTTTCTTTTCTCCAGAGCAAAGTTCTATTTACATTAACAATCAAACCATGTACATATCTATTTAGTAGTAAGTCCCATTGAGTTCAGCAGGACTAATTGTTAAGTAAATGTGTTCAGAATGGTAGCCTGACATTCTACAAGGCCATTGAAATGCACACATTTCTTTTATCACAATCCTTTTCTTGGAACTATGTCTTTCTTAACTAATTACGTTTCCATTTATATCTTGGAGCTAAAAGTATCACACTATTTTTCTGTAGCCCCATCCCATTTTATTCTATGAACAAGCCTGTGAAGTAGGTTAGGCTGAGAAGATACAATTAGTTCAAGGTGTCCAGGTAAGTGTTATGTTATGGGGAAGCTGCAATTTGACCTAATCTTTAGTATGCACTGGGCAGAGAGGATGTGCATACCCACCTGTTTTTGTTTTTTTTTCTTTTTCACAAGTTCACAAATATAAATTCTAGAGTTTTTATGCTTAAAATGGTAGTTTTAGGTTTCTTATGATTACCTTTTGCCTTTTTCTTGCTCAGTTATAGCACTATGCTTCCACTTTAACTGCCCTGATTCATGTGAAATCCTGAGATCCATAGTGTAGGAAGGAATATCTGGAATCCTCAGAGAACTCAAGTGACACTGACCAAACTACAAAACCCAGCATTCCACAGCATGCAGCCATGCCACTTCAAGTGAATTCATATTGCTATAATTGTGTGGTTTGAAAGAGCCTCCGGTTTTTATCTGTGAAATCCTGGAAAGTATACTGAGGATCATATTTAGGCCTGTTTAAACATGTAGACACCTGGTACTGGGGAGTGGGGAGTATTATTTATTAAGTTAAAATTGAGTGGAAAATCTTGGTCTTAAGGCTTGGGGTAACTTTTGATTTGGGTTTTATTAAGGCAAGATCATACCCGTCAAAGCAAGGTCATACTCACTTGAATTTAGTTTTGCTGTGAGTTTTTGGTTTTGTAAGATGTTACAGCTAGCTGGACAATTTCCAGTTTTTTGTTTTCTTTTGGAAAGTGTGCATCTCCAACAATCACAATTACACATTTTGTAAACAGCTTTTGGAGTTGTTCTTTCTCTGTGATAGCCTGTCACAGCAAAAGCATCTCTCACACTTTTTTTAAAAAAAATGCATAAGCTTGATTTACATTTTGTTAAATGTTAAATGTAAAATACATTTTATTAAATGTCAAGGTACCTAAAAGAGCTGGAGGGGAGAGGTTGGTCAGTTTTAGAAGATAAAGGAAGAGGGGGAAATCTGGAGCACTGTTTTTCTTTCAATGTCAGTTGTGTTAAATCCCAGCCCTTTCCAACAGAACATGGAGTACAAGAATTTGGTGGCAAGCCAAGAGGAGCATCTGCACTTGCATTCTGTGAATTAACAAACAATCTGTTGGTAGATGAAATAGATGCATTTTCCACAGCAAGCTTACCCAATGGCCCTGCAGTAGTTTTAAAACCATTTTATTCTCATTTCTTAATACAACAGTTGATTATTGATTTAGCTGTGAAATGTCTTTGGCCCATCTTTCTATTAGTATGCTCAAGATGGCTAACCAAAGCAAAACAGAATGAAGATGTCAGTTTGTCTAAATTCATCTGTCTATCTAGGATCTCAGATGGGGTTTTCCCATTTCCTCACTAGTTTTGGTTGGGAGGTTTGGTTCAGTTCATTTTTAGAAAGAACATACCAAAGTTTGCACCTTTCATCATATTTGGGATTGAAAGAACTTGAAGCTAGAGATATTCAAATATGCGAGAAACTGAAATGGACAAATTGTCCATCCAGACCCAGAACTTTCCATATTTAACTTGTAAAATATAGATTTGTATCCTTATATATTCAGCCTCATGTATTCAACCACACTTTCCTCTGAGAAGCTCCTCATTTTTAAGACCTACTCTACATCGTTGTCTCCGTGCTGCAGATATCTGCACCTATTGAATTTGGCTCATGAAAAACAGGTTTAATTTTAGTATGCTTTTGAAGAAATTACTCAAATTTCTTCACACTTGGGTGATATATACATATGCATCCATCTATCTATCTATCTATCTATCTATCTATCTATCTATCTATCTATCTGTTAAAATGAATGCAGAAGAAAGCAAAACTGGCAGGATTGCCCTATCCTCACAGCTGTCTTAACTGGAGACACAACTGTCTTAACTGGAGACATGCTGAAAACATGGGTTCTGCTACTAGACCAAAGTCAATTGCCAGCATGGCTGAACTAAATTTTAATTTAGTTGCTAGAGAGGATAAGGAAATGGGTGTTATAGCATTCATGTCCTGCACGTGTGCTTCCCGTTGGGAACTGGCTGGCCAATGTGTGAACAGAATCCTGTCCTAAATTGAACTTTGATTGAACCTTGGTCTTTCTATGATCCTGTTGCTGACAACATGAATGGCTGCATCTGGAATGCCAAATTTAGATTTATATGGTACTAGCAGCTAATTTCTTCAGACAATAGTAGCTGCTCAAAGTTCACCAGCAACATCAAGATGTTGTTCTTAAGCCTACCTCCTAGTCCAGCATTTCACAGATGAAAAACATGACAGCAGTCAAGATGGCAATTATTAATAAGGAAGAACACACAAGCTAGGAGAAGCTGAAGCAGTTTGCTTTTTCCTGAATCCAAAGGAAAGGGCAAGGTTCTACCCCTGCTGTCCTGTGCCCTCCACCCCAGCAAATTAATTTTGCACATTAAATTCAGTTTGCAACAATTAAGCTAAGGACAAAGAGAAAAGTGGGAGGAGGAAGGAGAAACTGGGACGTTTTAGAAGCAGTAGAAAAGGTGGGAATCACAAATCAGAACTGTACCTGCCAAATCAGTACCGTAAAAGGATATGCTACCTTCTGCTCGTTTCTGTTTGCTAAATGGGCAATGAACTGGATGGCGCAGTGCTTGTAAAAGTGTAGCTGTCAAATTGGGAGTGAGGGGAAAGCCACTTGGTCATAACAAGGGACCAAGGAGAGCATATTTAAGAGCAAGAGTTTCCCAGCCCAGGGATCCACAGGACCAAAGGGATCCATGGATGAACCAGACCCAATGTCTCCCATTTAAATTCCATCCTGTTTGAATGTTTCCTGTCACAGCTCTTTTTCAGGTGTTCCTTCTATTTTTTTTTGTTTCCAGCCTAGTTTATGTAGAGGATATCAATTTCTCATGTAATGAGATACAATAGAACAACATAATATTATATAAATACAATGTATATAATATAAAAATATACCATATAAAATTTTGAGTGAAGGTGTTTCTGTTTGTGTATTTGAGAAAGTAGCCCACAGCTTTCCCCAGATTCTCAAAAGGGACTCACCAGCAAAAGGTTAAAAACCACTGTTTCAGACAAAAGTTAAACATGTCCACATTTAGGTTGTTTGTAATTTTGATAATATTCATGTTAAAAAAAAACTAATGGTTTAAGGGCTGGAGGAGATCAACCAGCTGCCGCGTACAAGTCACATCAAACTTCACATTACATTATCATGCAGCATGCTTTTCTTCCCACTTTCCCAAATAAAATAAGTGACCCATTAGAAGTGACCCAGTTCACTGAGCCAAAATGGATCTGGATAAAGTCGAACTAGGCCAGTTGGAGGGAGGGGGCTACAGGCTGTTTCCCCCAAAAACGTTGCATTGTCACTCTTTCATATATATTTTGCCAGATCACTAGCTGGCGGGGAAATCTGTTTAAATTTCATCTGTCTCAATCAGTTCCAACCTCTAAAAAGATAGTTATTTTTCTCCTACTGTGGAGTATTAGCTCAGCAAGGAGCATTCAAATCACATTGTGAATTCTTTTGAGCATATAATATCCATGTTTGGAATTACCTTTTTGTTCTCCTTTCAGCATGATAAACCAGCAAAGCTATCAATGTAAAGAGAATTGTAATACTCCTTTGAATATTACATGACAATAGATTCATTGTTTGATTGATACAGATTAATTTAATCAGATATTCACATTTTGATATTTATTGATTTGTTATTTACAAGTTAATTGTTCAGAGACACAAATGTATTTTCCCCCGCTACAATGTTATTAAAGTGTGGCTAGTCTGAGTGTTTAACTTAGTGAGGCTGTTGCAAGTGAACTGGGGAACTTTAAAACAGTCCAAGGAGTAGTAAAGAAATGGCATCTCACATATAAATCTACCACAGTCCTGTTTAGAGTCAGCGCACTGAACAAACTCAGTTGGGCTTTCTTCTGAGTAGACGTGACTAAGATCGCACTGTTCATTATTAACTGTATTCATAAAATGAAACTGTGTATGAATAATACATATCCTTGTCCTATGACAATCCATCCCCCCACCCCCAGTATTTAGGTAGCATTAAGATGGGCTGCTGGAAGATTCCTGGAACCCAAAGCAGTTGCTAACCCCTGATGTAAAGGATATGAGCTGATGACACCTACAAAATATAAATTATTTTTTTCCCTAACAAAAACTATTCATTTTCCACCAAATGTTGCATTTGCGTATTCAATCGCATGTAACCTTTGTTTATGATTATAATTCCATTTTCCAAAACCTTCCTTCCCTTCTGAAAAAACTTTAAAACATTTGATGAAAGTCACTGTAAAAGTGCTCTTCTTCCCCCCTCTCTCACACTCCAACCTCAATCTTACTTTAAACCAGATAGGACCATCTTGTAGCCTGCGCACCAGATTCAGGCACTTAATAAGGTACTGTTCATACCTACCCAAAAGTGAGTCCTACAGTGCCCAGTGGGGCTTACTCCTAGGTAAGGGTGCATGAGGTTGAAGCAATTTATACCGATACCCAGCCAAACATGTAATAAAATACTTTGCTCACTTTCACTTGTATACTAAGGGAGTAAAGAGTCCTTGCATGTCCTTCATAGCTCTTGCATGTGCTTGATTGCTTTCCTACTACATTGCTGTCTCTTGTGCACATTTTAGAACAGTCACAGAGCTCTGGCTATCTGTTCCAAGAGGAAGCTTTCAGGCCAGGGGAAGGCTTTCACATAGAGGAACATTCTTCCAGTGAACAGTTTCTTTCTAAGCACTTTATCTTATTGTGATGGCCTCAGTGCCAGAACTTGGAAGTAACATACCATTAATGGCATTACCTGCAACACAGTACTTTTGGGATAATCATCTTTTTGTATTACAACATTCCTGTTAACTTTTTATGGATTCTGAGAAAGCAAATAATATATTCTGGCTAACATTAGTACTGTGCATTGTAAGTTTTCAAAATGACAGGGAACACCAACACATTCAGTATTTTCACTAATAGCTATGCTTAGCATTGTCAGGATGCAAATCCACAACTATTTCATTTTTGCATTGGAGAATAAGTAATTGCAAGAGTTCCTTCCTCACTGTGTGAGGGGAAAAAAATGTTCTTCCATGTATATGAACATCCCAAAGTTTTGCAGATAAATTATTCTGTGGAGAAAAACACATTATTTTTTTTAAGTGCAAAAAAGCTTTTTGTCTATAAAGAGAAGAGACTTGTTTCTGTCCTCAGAATAATTTTTCCTGACCACACTCAAAAAGTAGAAGAAAACTGCACAAATTCTTGCTGATCTTTTTTTTAAAGAAGTTTCCTGACTATTAGGAAAGCCACTTTTAAAAAATCTAGCAATGAATAATAATTGCTGTTTCTATCAACCAGTGCTTATTGTACAGCCTAACCATTTCTGATTTCAGTTGGTTGTTCATATATTGTGGTTAACAACTAAAGAATACATGCTGGAATGCAGTATGGGACTCATATCTGCATAAGTGGACTTCTATCTGCAGTTCATAGAACTGAGCAGTTTCACAACATCCGTATCCAGGGAGGGGCGGCCGTGATGTCATTGTGTAGGGGATCCAGGGAAGTGACCATCGTGTCTTGGAATCAATGTGCATGACGTGTCACTGTGCTTTGGGACACTGGCTAGAGAGTCCTGACGGTAGAGCCCAATGTGCATTGACACACTCTTGCTGGTACCCTGATACACATCTTTACATTTCTCTAGGAGGGTTCCATAGCACTGTGCCATGGCCAAAGTGGGGATTTGAACCCTGGTCTCAAGAGTCATATTCCAACACTCAAACCACTACATATTTCTGGCTCTCCCAGCTAAACGTAACATATTTCATTTTTTCTTCTTCTAAAGATTAGCCATTTTCACCCTCGTTCCTCTTCTTTGTTCAGTTGTTTGGTTGCAAAGAAGAAAGCAGAAACAAACAAGCAAAGCAAAAATACACGGTCTGCTCTTGTGAAGGCCTGGTACCAGCACTTGGCATGGTGTGTCAAATGCAGAGGACCACCATCCCTTGAGGGCCTGCCCGTGTTGAGGCCCTTCATTTAAATAAAAAAAGAAAATAAAAAAGAAAATAATGACAAACAGACTGAACTTTCCTGTGGTAATGGAGCATTCACAATATACAATTTGCCTGATTAACATTCAGATTGTCAAATACCCTTATTTTGCCAAACATGTAACTTAATAGATTTAGGTGCTGCTTCCCCCATATTCTTCATTGCATCCAGTACATTTCTCTTGTATCTAAGGCCCTTTCCACACGGGGGACGGGGGGACGGGGCAGCGCACGCAGGGACGGATCTTACCTGAAAACGGGTTGCTCCGTCCCTGCGGGGAGCGCGCGTTCGCCGCTCCACACGCTGGCGAGTTTCGGCGGTGTTCGGAGGCGCCCAAAATGGCGGCCGGCGACTTCCGGCGGCGCTCCGCCAATCAGGGCAGCGCGCCAGCCGGAAGCCCGCCCCCGGGCAGTTCTGCAGGGACGCGCTAGCGCGTCCCTGCAGCTTCACACGGGGCGCTGCAACAGGTTAGCGCACTCGCGTTTCGTAAAAACCACATAAAATGTGGTTTTTAAAAAAAGCGCTGCGCCACCCCTTGCGGCCGCGCTAGCGCGGTTTGAGGTGTGGAACCTCCACTATTCAAACCGCTCTAGTGCGCTCCACGGTGTGGACAACCTCCAGATGAGGTCGCCCTAAGCCGTTTTTTTTACCCCGTGTGGAAAGGGCCTAAGTTTGCCAGTGAGCAGTTATTGGCCGTATATGTAGCCGTTCTGAGTTCAAAAACAGGAATCCTGGTAACAAAGCATACAATGATACTTGGCCTTTTTTTTCCTTATCAGCGATATGCCTTGATTATTTTTGAGATATGCTTTTGTCACTGGTCAGTTATCTTGCCTTATATTATGGTGCCCTGTCTTTTCTCTTGTATGCAAACTGTCTTCCATTTGTCTTTGATGAATTTTATTTTGCTATGATCAGCCCAGCATTTCAGTTTGGAAATCTGATGGCATCATCTTTCAGTTTAATACATATTATTCTCCATTCATCAGACTCTATACTGGACATGATTAACAGCTTCACTCAAAACACTGCCGCTATGCACAGATGCCAGATGCTTCTTTACAATGTGAACTTGACCCATGTTTTCTGTCATATCAGCTATTAGCCATATTCATGCTTTTGCTTTCTGCTAAGCGTCAGTGAACTGATGCAGATGGCATTTGGAGAAGAGGAAGTAAATGAACTGGAATTATGGTAGGGTTCAAATGTTTTAGTCTTCTTAAGCATATGTCCACTTGACTACCATGCCAAAATGATGATGCAGTCTAAAGTCAGAGACAGTTAATGGTACCTTGTATCTACCTTTCGTCCACCCAGTAGAAGGCCATCAGATGCTTGAAAATGAGAAAGAGCAATGAAGTGTTGGAGAACAGAGCTGCTTGTGCCAGGTAACCTGCCAGGCATCCCCTAAATGCTATCCTTCAGTGCAGAAGTGAACACTGTCCTATAGCTGGTGTTGAAGTGAAATTCTTCTCTACATGGAATGGGGTCATCATCTTGTCCCCACTGTAATATGATATATGATATTAATTTTGATTACGCCTTCACAGCTTGGTTGCAATGGTGGCTTTAACCTTCATTTGCAAGAGTGGCTGCTGGCTTCAATATCAATAGGAAGTGAATGTTTTTTATGGATCCAAATTTTAAAGCTGCTATCCAAGGTGCTGGACTCTGTGCCCTAAATAGGTTCAGTACCTTGGGTAGCTCTAGTCTCATGAAAGAGACTAAAGCCTGAAGTAGATTCAGCACCCATTGACACAGAAACCACCAGCTTCCACTCTTCATTGGTTAGGCCTCCCTCTATGGACACACATCAGCTCAGCAGCCAACTTCATCTACATTATGCATAAATGCTAGTTATTGGGCACAGCGCCACAAATTCATAGCAATTATGTAGTAAGGAGAAAGAGGACTGTTAGGACTTCTACCTGAGCTCCATGGACTCTAGTGTGTTTTAGGTCAGACTGTCACCTGTACTGAGTGACCATGAGATTGACACCAGTACTGAGTGGTAGATTTTAGTTGTGACAAGCGTTTCAGCTTCCTTAAGATTTTATATCTACTTTCTGCTGTTTCCTTTGCCAACCATGGTGATTGTTTTCCCTCTCTCTGGGTTCTTGTCATCTTGCCTGAGTGCGAATTGAGATGCAAATGCACTGCAATGGCTCTGCTCACATGCCCACATGCCCATTTTTAAATAATGGGCTCATGGAGGGAGGCTATATTAATACAGTTCTCCTTAAGTATAACATTGCTAAGAAGCAAATACAATATCAAAACAAAGCCATTTCCTCCTTGGTTCTGTTTAAAGCAAGATCAAAGGGATTAAATAATTGCCCTTGGCACTTTTGACTGCGGGTTTTGAGTGGCTGTGTTCTTCAAATGGCATGTAGTATTTATAGTGATATCACTGTGAAGTAGATGTCATCTCCCGTCCTACTTCCTGGAAGTATTCCGAGCAGCACTAGCTTGCTGGCAGTGCACCAGCAGACGTAGGATGTCACTGCCACATCTAACACTGGAGAATAGAAATAGAATTTGCCGTATGGGCTCCCAACAGGAGGGATGAGGCAAAGGTCCCTACCAATGCATTTTTATTTTGCATTTTAAGAAACAACTGCAAGTGGCAAGACTTCAGTTTTCATAGCCATGCAGATAGCTATGGGGAAACTTCACCTGTTACCTTCCAAATAGTAGAAATGGTAGACCCGCATAGGAATGGCTGCCGTATAGCATACACCATGCATCCGTAAGGTTCTAGGTCTGTTTGCAATCCTTGGCAACTCCAGATAAGTCTGGGAAATATGTCTGTCTGAAATCATCAAGTGTCACTGCCAGTCAGCACAGAGAACCATTACTGTAGATATATTCTGTACCGATAAAAGACATTTCCTGTGTTTCTGTGGGAATATATTTGTAGAATGCAAGATTTTTTTTCAGTTTAAGTTGCCTCTTTGCTCTTTCCAGTAATAAGGAAGTAGGGTTTACCCATAGTCTTGGCTTATCAAATGTAATAGTCCAAATGTTTTCTGGCCAAAAGCATTAGGCAAGGCTGTGGTTCTGAGTGCCCAATACCTTGTTCTCATCACAGCTAGAATCTGTGTCATGTAAACATGCATTCCATGGGACAGAAGATAATGGCTGTGAGCCTGTGTCTGATGTTATGATGTGGAGCTACGTCACTCACACAATGCACAACCATGCTAGTAAATTGTAAGAATGTACCACAGGGTACAATCCCAGATGTCCCAGGGCTCAGTGGAGGCTGCCGTTGTGAAATGAATCCCATTGTGCATAAGGACTAATCGCACATCAGGACACGACATGCATCGAGACCATTATGACATCAAGGATGTTGTGCAGTGAGCACACTTCTGGATGCTGTGACATGGTGCAATTCAACTTTGTGCAATTGTAAGATAGTTTAGGATGATGCAACTTCCCAAAAGGATGTCAGCTTATGTGTTAAAGATCTTTAGCTAAAATGAGGATGGAATGAAAACTCATTTTCATGCTTCTGTAATCTCTGGAGATTAAAAACAAGTCACAAATTCACTTTTTAAGAAGAGACCTCTGCTAACTCAGAGGAAAGCTAGCTGTAGTCCAGCATCCTGTACCCTCCTTGTTGACTTCTTTGTGGAATCTGACTCAGCTGGATGCTTTATGGGGAATGGCATGTGAGGATGCACATATTTGACTATTTCATCTTTGGATGTGAGGCAAATCATTTCCATACATGGAAAAAAAATGAATATTTCATTGCAGTTTTTGCCCAGCGTTCGCACATTTTGAAGAGCTTCAAAAATTATTCTGCCTTATAATATAAGTGGGATTTTTGCATGAAAATTGCTGGATTTTGAGCAAAAATGGTCCTTTCCCAAACATCCTTTTTCAGATGAAAAAATTGTGAGTTTTTAACTTAGAATGGCAGTATTGCACACAAAATATGTGTTTCTGGAAACCGTGGAGTTTGTTTTTTGGCATGAAAGATTTATTTTAGTGCAACAACTATTGTTTGACATGAAAAATTCCATTTCAAGAAAAAAAAAACATGAGTTTTTGAGAGAAAACTAAATTGCTTTTAAAATAAATAAATAAACCAGCAGTATTGCACAGTCTCTGGCAAGGGGTAATTCACAAAAAAGTGTTTTTCACACAAAATATGATTTTGTGTACCTCGCACATTTTTGTGCAACCACTTCTGCCATTTTCAGAAATTTTTGCAAAATTTCTGGATTTTGGGTAAAAAACACCAATTTTACACAAAGCCACATTTCTAGACAAAGGTTTTATGTATGAAAAATATCGTTCTTGTGCAAAGCCACATTTTTAGACTTTTTTTGCATGAAAAACATGGCTGTTGTGCAAGAACTTACACTTTTCATTCAACCTCTGTTTCTTCTTCGTGGTCTCTGTGACTTACACAATTGGGCAATGTGCATCTGAGCAGTACAGCTTTCAGTACCTTCTCGAACCCTAGAAGTAGGAGTTTTGGCAGTTAACCCTCCCCCATCCTCCAAGGGTATATAAACCCCCACCTGCTTTAATGGTCAGTTCCTTTCTTTCTGCCACGGCTGCAGCATGTAGGAGCCTGTTTCTCTTCATCTTATCGAATTTAATGGTTTTTCTGACTAAGGACTGTCGACTTACGATTTCTCTTGGCATTTTGGACTGGTCTGTGATCATTTACATTTCATATCTGGATTATTGGAGGTCTGGATTACTAGACGTTAGACCAGTGATTCTCAACCTGTGGGTCCCCAGATGTTTGTAGACTTCAGCTCCCAGAAGCCCCAGCCACTATGGTCAATGCTCAGGGCTTCTGCGAGCTGAAGTCCAAAAACTTCTGGGGACCCACAGGTTGAGAACTACTGCGTTAGACTTTGTGTAACTCAGTCTTTCAAATGTTGTGTTTCATGTCGGGGTAAAATTCCTGATAAGGACAAGCATTCAAAGTGCCTTCTCTGTCTTAGAGAGGCTCACAACGTTGGCACTTGTGAGCATTGCCAACTGTTTACCCCTTAGATGAGGCAAAATAGGGCGTCCCATCTAAAGGCACTTTTGTGGGAGCAAGTTCTGAGTGCCTCTGATACTAGGCCACATTCAGGTACTTCTCATCATTCTCCAAAGATGTCTTAATCTTCAGTTGCTCCCACCTCAGCACAACGTACTTCAGTACCTTAGCCTGAGAAAAAATTTTGATTGCTTTCTCGGTCTCAAGAAACAGTACCGACTGCCTCATCGAGTCATAAATGCCAGCACTCTGAGCCCTGGGGCCATACAACTTCTCCTTCTCACTCTAAAACAATGAGAGGAGACAAGGATAGAAAGAGAAAAGTAAAGGATGTGTCAAAAATTAAGCCTTCGAAAAGGCACAGTAAAAAAGTAACTAAGGCTCAATCTTTGACATGACCTCATGGGAAAACTTCACTGACCTCAACACTGCCAGCTGTTCCATCTCGACAACAGAAGTTCCCATTAGACCATATTGGTAGAGGCCAAAGCTCTTTGACCTGGCTTGGCAGGCCATGTTGGAACAGCACAAGAAACAGATAAAGTGCCATCATCTGAAATTCAGGAAGTGACTGTGGTGTTCAAAGGAGAGAATATGGAGTCCTCTTCATTGATTTCGGTTGGTTCACCTGTTCTGCAACCACAGAAATCATCAGAACTAAGAAGTCGTAGAAGGACCTCACCCTCACCACAAAAAACAGTGAGCAGGCATTCAAGATCATGTTCCCGAGCTTCCCCTCGGTACCGTCACTATAGAGACAGGTCTGTGACTCCACACCATCTTCATTATTGTTATGACTACTTGGATGATTCCAGGAATGTTTCACCTTACTTGCATGATTGTTATTGTTATTATAGAGAGTACTATAGACATCGTGATCAGTTTCGAGATAGAGATCGTCGTTACTCACAACCCCATTCGTTCACAAACTCTACATCCTCACAATGTCATCGGATGGTACCAACCACTTACCAGAAATCCGTAAGACATTCAGAAGCCAGGAGCATGGACAGACTTAAGACAAGGGTATCAGCATCAGAGATTTACCTGCTTCTTCACGAAGACAAATTCATAGGTCTCCTTCTATGACACAGTCAAGATTGTCAGATGATTCTTTAGTGATTGACAGGCCACCTACTAATCTCATTTCCTCTGCAGAGATGATATCTCCAACAGATGATGTTAGAGCGTTTGCAGATTTAGTTTTAAGAATGTCACGATCATTGAACTTACAAACTGAGATAAATAACGAGGATCTCCACGATCCAATTTTTCAAGACATGCAAGTCCCTGCTATGATTGCACCATTACCTTACCTTTTGCAAACTGTGAAAATGTCTTGGAACACTCTGTCATTGATTCCATCAACATCTAAAAAGGTGGATTCCCTGTATCGATTGGCCAAGACTGACCAGGAATGGCTGGGTCAACATCCCAAGCCTAATTCTGTTGTGGTCCATGTGGCCCAGTCTAGAGCCTCACAAAAACTTCATGCTGCCCCAGCAGACAGAGAGGGGAAAAAACTGGATAATTTAGGAAGAAAATCCTATTCCAATGCAGCTCTCCTGTTCAGAGTATCGAATTATGCGGCATGCATGGGAGCATACCAACAGTTTTTATGGAGTAGGATTAAAAATTACATAGACATGTTCCCTGAAGATGAGTGGAAGACAGCATCGGCATTATATGGAGAGGCATATAGTCTTTCAGCACAACAAATCACAACAGCCAAACATATTACAGATTGTAGTGGGAAGGCAATAGCAGGTGCAATTGTGCTACAAAGGCATGCCTGGTTAAGATCTTCTGGTCTGTCTCAACAGGCAAGGTAAATGATCAAGGATCTTCCTTTTGACTCTGCTGGATTGTTTAATGCATCTACAGATGATAAGTTAGAGCACGTGCAGAAAATGCAAACTACGGCGAGAAAATATGAATTCCAGTCATCGATGTCTAATCCTAGATGTTAGTACTGACAATATCAGCCATATTTTCGAAGACCTCAAAGTCCCACTACTTCTCAATAACAACGCCAACCAACTCCTCAATAACAAACTTCAAGCAAGTTTCCAACTACTAAATACAAGCAGACATCATACAAAAAACAGCAACCAGATCAACCTAAACATCAGGTTTGGCTACAAACAGAACGATACCAATGTGCAAGATACATGTCATCAATACTCTTTCACCACCTTAGAAAATACCACCACTTTAAAAGATACACCTCTTGTGGAAGGTGTCGATACAGATGTGAACACCGAGGAAACATCTTTCAATGTGATGTCAGTAGGCATGATTTCAAAGATTCAAACCATAAAGAATTCAAGTTCTCATCCCCGGTTTGGAAACAGATTGAGAAAGTTCCATCATGTTTAGGCTGCAATCACAAAAGACTCATGGGTACTAGATGTAGTATTGAAGGCCTATGCCATCGAGTTTCAACACCTGCCACCAGTAGAAAGAATTTGCCACACAAGGCCGTCTCCTAAGTTAGAGGAAGAGATTTCAACACTACTCAGGAAAAGTACCATAGAATGAATTTCTTTTGTGAGTCTCAGAAGAAGTTTCTCATCAAGATACTTTCTAGTACCCAAGAAGGATGGTGGACTCTGCCCTATACTAGATCTCAGAGGGGTTAATCATTACATAAACACAAGGACATTTCAAATGGTCATTCTAGCATCCATCATGCCTTTACTGAAGAAGAACAATTGGTTTGCAACATTAGATCTGAAGGACGCTTATTTCCACATAGCGATAAGAGCTGACCACAGAAAATACCTGGCATTTGTTGTTGGTGAACAAGTTACCTCTTTCATGTTCTACCCTTCAGTATCAGTACGGCACCGAGGGTGTTTTTGAAATGCATGCCAGCGGTGGCAGTGCATCTATGCCAGAAAGGTATCGTTCTTTTTCTGTATATAGATGACTGGCTGATAGTGGCATCCTCAAGCAACCATCTGTTGCAAAGCCTGAACACAACCATCAAACTTCTTCAAAGGTTAGGTGTGATGATCAATTACAAAAAATCACATTTGTTATCAGCAAAGAGGATCAGGTTCATAGGGGCAGTATTAGACTCTACTGTCCAGTGGGCCTTCCTGCCAGATAACAGATGGGAAAGAATGGTCACACTGTTTGCCAGACTGTGTCAGTACTGACGTACAAAAGCAAAGTCAATATAAGTAATTCTTACTCTCATGGGCTTGACAACATTGGTGATACACCTTGCAAAGCTAAGGATGTGGCCACTACAAAGATAGTTCTTAGACCACTTCAATCCCATACGGGATCATCAGTCAAAATATCAAACAGTACCAAGACCGGTCCTAAAACAACTAATATGATGGCAAGATCCAAAAAATTTGTTGAAAGGAATGCCATTCTTTCCACGTCAACCGATATTGATGGTAATAATAGATGCATCACTAGAACGCTGGGGTACGCACCTAAACATCTGCGAGTGATGGGACATTGGACAAGCACAGAAAAAGCCCTCCATATCAAAGCGTT
Organism: Iguana delicatissima; assembly: GCA_948472985.1. Lineage (NCBI taxonomy): Eukaryota > Metazoa > Chordata > Lepidosauria > Squamata > Iguanidae > Iguana > Iguana delicatissima. The sequence continues at coordinate 189,445 of CAOKZL010000072.1, read as the reverse complement.
AGAGTTCTTGGCAGTAATCAAGGCATTTCAGGCGTTTCACCATCACCTCCTAGGGAAATCTGTTATCACCGTGAACTGGCCTGGCTTTGGAAGATATTATATATCGTTTAATATCACAATTCGGTCTCATTTTGCCATCCTTGGCCAAGTGTTTGTGAGGCCCTCAAACAAGCACAGAGCTAGGCATGGCCCTTAATTGCTGAACATTCCTTTCTCCACCTAGGCAAGCCAGACTCAGCCAGATCTTGCTTTAGGAGACCTCCTTAGACTTCATCAACGATGCACGCCCCCTGCCCTGAGCAGGTAACTTGACGAGCTAAATGCGTAACCACCCAGGTGAGCTGCATCTGCATACTGACCATTCCATTGTCGATTGGGACTTAATTCCATCATGTTAAATTCTGACCTTTTGGAGACATTGTCTCACGCCCAAACCTCATTGTTCTCTCCCAAGTCCAGACTAGCCCACGGTCATATTTTCCCCATAAAACCCCCCAGTTCCGAGAGCTTCCTCGGATCACTCCCAAGTTCCAGATCGCCTTGCTGCCGTTTTGCCCAGCGAGCTCCCCTCAGCAAATGACGCTGAGCTTCTTCTCTCCATCTGCAACTTCTTCAGGAATACGAGAAGGTGTTGTATCACCCATTTCCCCCGAAAAACTCTTATTTCTTATTTTCTAGTTAGCTGTGTGGTTGTGTTGTCTTAAGTGTGTGTCCTTAATAAAACATTATTTTCACTAGTTTTAAAACTGTCTGACCGCTTAATTGACCTGACGTCGTAGACATTGGGTTGCAAGATCCCCGCTAAGTTACTCTGCCTCTCGTTAGTTTAAGCGAGTGCTCCAGTTAATTTCCCCATCTTTACGTTATTGTGTTTTGGTTGTTTGGGCGCCCCTCCCGGGACCCCCAGTTAACAGGGTAACAAATCTGTGCAGATAGTAATGGACAATACAACTGTAATGTATTACATCAACAAACAGGGAGGAACTCGATCCCATACCCCTCTAAGATTGGCAATAGAGTTTTGGAGTTGGTGCCTAAAGAGAAACATTACTCCTTCAGCAGTTCATCTACTGGGGAAAGAAAATCAGCTAGCAGACTCTCTCAGCAGAATGCCACTGTCTTGTCACGAGTGGCAAATCCACCCCAAGGTTCTCGAAGCTGTATTTGCAAAATGGACGGTACCGACGATAGATCTGTTTGCTTCCAGCGACAACAAACAGTGCAGCCTATGCTGCTCCTGGCAGACCAGAGACAGAGACTTTCTATGAGATGCCTTCCTATACAGCTGGGATGGACCAGTACTGTATGCCTTTCCTCCTTTTCCTTTAATAACAAAGGTGATTGCAAAGATGAGACAGGACAGAGCAAAAGCCATTCTGATAACACCATGGTGGCCGAGACATGTGTCGAGAGGATGGTATCTGATGCTGCAGTACAGATCAGATCTTCTAAGCATCGACAACAGTACGTGCTTCATCCCAACGTTTGAACTCTCAAACTGACTGCCTAGAATCTACTTCAATAGATTGAAGCAGTTAGAAGGGTTTCATTCAGCAGCACATAAACCGTCTATGGTTAAAGCTTATGATTACAAGTGGAGGAGATTTTGCAAGTATCTTAAAAGACAATGCAGTAGATCTTGCTGCATGTGGTAATGTTCAGGTACTCTCATTTCTAGCATTGCTATTGATACAGGGACTGTCGTTGTCATCAATGAGATGCTACTTGTCAGCAGTGTCGTGGCATTTGCAACAGATGGGTCAACCATCATGTTTTTCAGACCCTGTGGCTAAAAGGTTTTTGCAAGGGTATAAGCATTTGCACTCACCAGTCTGCTTTCCAGTACCGGGCTGGGATTTGCAACTAGTGTTGACTCAGTTAACTCATAAACCCTCTGAGCCTATGGCAACATGCGAGTTACATTTGCTGATGTGGAAAACTGTATTCCTGGTGGCAATAGCATCAGCCAGAAGGGCAAATGAACTCTATGCTTTGAGAGTGGACCCTCTTTATTTGAGGCTTCACAAGGAGAGAATAGTGTTAAGGCCAGACATTACTTTCCTACCTAAAGTGGTCTCATCTTTCCACTTAAACCAAAATATTGTTCTTCCAGCTTTTATGCAAAATCCAACATCAGAGTTTGAATGGAAATTACCCTGTTTAGATGTTAGACATGTGTTAGCTTTTTATGTACAAAGAACATCAAATGTTAGGAAAACAACTAGATTGTTTATTTGTTACTCAGTTACTAAGCAAGGTATGCCTGTTTCTGTACAGAGATTGTCAAAATGGGTGATTATGGCCATTAAGTTAGCTTATCAGGTAGCAAAGAAAGAGCTCCCTGCTCAAGTAAGAAGATATTCAACAAGAGCACTTGCTACATCCACTGCATTCTTACAGGGAATACCTTTGCATGAGATATGCAAGGCTGCAACTTGGTCACAGCCTTTAACATTTATTTCACATTACACAATTGATACCGGAAATAGAAATGAAGCAGTTTTTGGTAGGGCTGTGTTAAAATCTTTTATTGTTTGATTGTTGTTCACACACTTAAGAGTTTAAGTAAAATAAATTAGGTAGACTGGAGATAATTAATGTTATTTGTAAATTTCAACTGTCAATTATAGGATGATTCAACTGATAGCATGACAACACTCCGCTAGTCTCCCAGTTGTGTGAGTCACAGAGACCACAAAGAAGAGCAAGTTGCTTACCTGTAACTGTGGTTCTTCAAGTGGTCATCTGTGAACTCACACAAACCTGCCCATCCTCCCCACTTTGTGTCCTGCTCTCTTGGACTGTTCTGTACACTGCTGCATAGGGTGGCAAAGGAACTGGCTTTTAAAGCAGGTGGGGGTTTATATACCCTTGGAGAATGGGGGAGGGTTAAACACCAAAACGCCTATTTCTAGGGTTCAAGAAGTTTCTGAAAGCTGTATTGCACAGGTGCACATTACCCAAGTGTGTGAGTTCACAGATGACCACTCAAAGAACCACAGTTACAGGTAAGCAACCTGTTCATACTTCTGCACAAAATAATGTCCTGAAACACTTCAGGTACATGGTGAGCCCTTCTGAAATTCTGACCTTCATGTTAATATTTCTGACTTGGTTTCCCAAGTGCTAGGAAATCCACTTTTCAGCTGTGAAATGAGTAACAATTAATAGGCTGTCCAACTTTAATGACAAGGCATCTAATTTCTTAAGCATAGCTAGAAAAGTTGGACTACAACTTTTTGAATCTCTCAGAGCTTCTGACAGCTATAGTCCAAAACAGTAACTTTCCTTAGCTGTACTCATTAATAGGTAAGATAAAATGTTGATGCATTGTGCATAAGAAAGGTTGAGACATAAGGGATAAGAATAAAGCAAAAAGAGGAAGCAAAGTGCTTTCATTGAAGGGGCAATTATTGGACATATCTTCCATTTACTATTGATACGAGGTTGGTTGTGTTCCATTCTGCGTGTCTTCCACTTTAATTTGGAGAATTTCAAAACTTAATTTCAAATCTTAATTTTGTCACTGAGTGCAAACAGTATGTATCACCAGGACAAGGCAGGGCATCTTTGTCACCGCATTTCATCCTCTAGAAAGACCAACACAAGGTGCTGGGTACACAGAGGGTAAGTTGTAAGCAGGCACCATTTGTGGCATTGAACAGGGTAATTATTGATAATGGGAAATGTCTAGGGCCTTAGGTCTTAGCGCCTTAGTTTCCAATGACTTGCTTTAACATGAAGTCTTGCTTTAAGTTAGCAGGAACTATGTGTGTGGTGGTGATAGGGGCTAATTGAATTTCGCTAGTTTAAAAAGCAAAAACATGAACAATAATTAACCAATTTAATTCGCACAGATGAACAGAGTATCAGCTAATTTAAAACTGTGCATTCACTCATTCACAAATTCATTTGTCTTGGTTTTCAGATAGACCTTTTCCTCTAGAACAAAGAAGATTAAGTTGGGTTTGTGTTATTGAACTCTTTTATTCTAGGTTTTGCGAATGCAAACCAGAACAGAGTCTGGACTAGGAATGAGCAAAGTACAATCTGTGAGTATTCGCTATGACGCCCTTGCATCCTAACATCCCCAGTTTTTTTTACTTAAAAAAGATACTCTGCATTTACAACAGATACCACATGGGGAAACATGGAAAAAATTGTCTACTATACTCTCTAGAGTTAATGGGGTGTTGAGAGATGAAGGCTGTGCTGGAGTGGCCCTCTGAGGTTCAAACCATGAAGCTCTTGAAGTTGCCCACCCCAATCTAGACTGAGCTGGTTCCAGTCCTTTGGGTTCAACCTGAGTTCCTCTATGTGGAACTCACAGTGGATGCTTTCCCTTTTATTGTTTTTAAACACTTTTGATTGCTTTACGACTGGGAACAGTGATTTCTGGAACAGTGGTTTTATTCTCCAGAAATCTGTTTCTAAAGAATGTTTTTCTCTGTTATGAATCTACTTTGAAACCTTGGCAGGCTGAGAGATGATGAAAAAAAAAAACTTTTACTAAATGAATACATTTACCAAAGATATTTGGCTATATCTGGAGGCTTCACACTTATCGATGATGCTCCATCTGCTGTTGATACCAAGGGAAGACTGTCCATGAATTTTAGGCCTTGTGCATCCACATTTCTGTCTGACAGATCTTGTGCAGATTTTTCAAAGTTAACAACTGGTATCTTATTAGTGTCTTATGATGGTTTAAGTCCAACTGATACCATTTTAAGTCACTTTTTTGGTCATTGTACTGGTCATTATTCTCTACCATAGTGATCAAAATCTCCCTCCTCAAGCCCATCTGGAGGTCTCAGCAAACTCTGTTGTTGTTTTGCAGCTGGCTGTAGGGATATAACTAGATGCTTCTCCAGCACCTTCTCCTCTCTACCAGTTCTGAAACGGCCATGGAAGGGGGTTTCTGAAGCTGGAAGGTGGGTTGGGGAGGGTGAGAGTGGAGCTGTAGTGTATTTCTGCATGTGAAACTGTTACTCTGCTTATCTATGATGTAGGATCTTGTCCAAAGTGTTAGGAGTATACTTTAAGCAGCAGTGAGGCAGCATTCCTTGGTAGGAGACCCACTGAGTTCATTAGGACTTATTAAGAGGTTATAGGATTGCAGTTCAAAGCCTGCCCTATCAAATATATTGATACTGTCAAAAATATTTGATCTGCAATGTCACACCTTTAAACATTCAGACAAAAAACCCCGGCAGTTCTGACAGGAAAGGGGATTTTCTTTCCCCAAAAAGTGGTGGGTAAACAGAAATAAGACCAACCAGAGACTTTTTAGACAATTTCGTGTGTTACTTGGAGTGGATGGGAATCCTCTTAAATCTTCATGTCAGATTTGGAATCCATTCTGAGCTTTTCATTTGTGGCCCAGTTTTTTTATTTTTTATAGAGAAATAGAATGAAGCTTGGATAATAGAGAGATCTGACCTGCTCTATCCACACCTGCAAGACTTGAATGAAAGTCATGGCTGCTGGTTTTGCTAAAATGAAAAATGCCTGCTAGGCAGGATGGCTGAAAAGCAATTTAATCTGAACAAATTTAGAACATTTAATTTTCCCCCTGGCCTATCAAAAGTTCTTTGAGTGGTCTGAAAACTTTCCCTGTCCATGGGGGTACAAAGTGATCATTTAAGGCCCGTTTGCTTCTTCAGAAGATATCTGTATGATAACCTAATGGAAAGGATGCTATCACAGTGCCAGGAAATCTGTTTCTCCCCCTTCTTCTAATTCTTCTTTCCTAAGCTTAAGCAACTAGCATGGCATTTATTAATATGTAATTACATTTGCAGTGCATATTTCTGCATGGCTGATTACGTAATTGGGGTAACAGCAGCTCTATAATTTATTGCTTGTTGGAACAGTTTGGAGTGCTCACAAAACCATGCCCTATAATTAGATAGTAATTGGCATGCTTTGAGTAAAAGTACAAACCAATAAAATGAAAACCATCAAGGAATTGCTTTATAATTATTTGGAGAAAGGAGTTCTTTCAGTGAAAGCAACTAGATATAGGCCGATGGATTTTAGGTACTAGTCACTAGCTAAAATCCTTTGTCAGTTTTTCCCCGTACTGTTTAAATCCATCAACAATCTCTGGACTGGAAATCTGCATATTCACTTGGTTACCTAGAGGAGTAATGTAAGTAAGGTTAAGCTCAGTAGCACGTGCATCATTTGCAAATATTGTTCATGAAGGACAAAATGCAGACGGGTACTTTTCAAAAAGCTATGTTCCAGCCAATGTGGGTTTTATATGAAAAATAAAAGTGAAGAAAATGAAACAAGAAAAGAAAGAAACAAAGAAAGAAAAAGTATTTAAGAACAGTTAAGACCTTCTGACATATCATTGTGTGACCTCTTATACACCAGAAAATAATTCAAAATTTCAGAATTTAAAACCCTGATTTCAAAAGCATGAAATGGATAGCAGGGATAGTGTGTTATGTAGCACGTGCATAGAGTCCTCAGATATTGAACTGAAAAGATGGATCACAGCCATCTCAGTGGGCTATTGTGCGAGAAGTGAGGGTCCCTGGAATACTGACACCTCAGAATCATTTGAGGTTCTAAACCTGAGTATTTCCAGGAAGAAAACACTGTTAATGCTGTATGATAATGAATGAAGCAGAGGCATTAGTCATAACAATGAAACTGAGCCATACTTTATTTTACAGCCTGGAAAAGTTACTTTTTGGACTCCAACCATCAGCATGTAAAGAGTTAAGCTGTGAGATGCAAGATAACCTTGAGAACTGCAAATGCATTGAATTAACTGAGAATTTGTACCATATGCAGAATGTTCAGGGCTCTACTGTTAACACACAGAACATTTGCCAAGAATATGTTTTAACCATATCCATTCCCTCTGTTCTTCCTGGATAGCAAGCGGTCTGTAATTAGATGGCAACGTTTTTCCTTATTCACATGACATTCACAGGATGTGTAATCAAAAGGGAAACTTGCAAAGGATTAAGAATTTGTTCTGGGTTCAGATAGGGCTGATTCATCTCCTGGGAGTGTTCTCATTTGCACACACAGCACTCAGTAACAAGCGTTTAGCGGTGATATAAAATATCCGCAATATATGCATGCAAAGGGATTCCTTCTGGGATGATTGCCCAAATGGTGATCTATTGCATTACCATAATCAGAGAACAACACTGTTTGCTGTTTCAATAACTTTCAGTGTCAAATATTTTACTGTTAATATGAACACATGGGGGTTGCTTTAATTCTGTTTGGAGCTGCAGTGTTAAATTACATTTTCATCAGATGCATGATAAATCACTTAATGTGTTTTCCCAAATGTTTTAAAACTCAGCTTCTATTTTTCCTTAAAAGAAAAAAAAATGTTGGTTTCATAGCCTTAACGGAGATGATGTGGGGTAGCTAAGGGAGCTTTCCTAGCCTGCTGTAAAATGTAAATTTGTTTCTTTGCATTATTTCCTGAAACCTATTTGCATGGAGTTGCATCTGCTCTGCTGAATGCCTATGTGAGCCCATTTAGTAGGAAGAAAGTTGACTTAGGAGTAGCCATAGAAAGAACTTTTCTTGGATGTGACAATTTTGATAAAAGTAATAGCCAGAATTCACTAAGGAAGCTACAAATGCATAAGCTAGAGTTACATAGGGACTGTGACAGTCTCCTGACCCACATTTACTGGGGAGCAGCCACTAGGATCTATATGGAAGCAGCTGTTGATCCCTAGTTTAGGGTTTCCATAGGAACTATGAAAGTCCCTCACTCCCTCGTCACCAGGCAGCAGTTGCTATGATCAATGGGCGTCTGTTTTCCTGTTCATTGGGAAGCATCTGACTAACATTCTCACTGTCTTTCCTGCGAGCAGTCTCTGGTATGTGGGGAAGTTGTGATAGGGACCCAGCTTCTGGCTGTCACACTGGAGTTTGCTCATGAGAAAGGATGGGAACATTAGTCAGTAGTTTCCCAATTGGCAGGAGAAGCAATCCTTGTTCATCACATTGGCTGCCGCCCAATAAATGGGAACTGGAGGATTGGGCCAGGAGACACTATGTAGCTACATAACTAAGGTAGTTATGTGTTCAAAAATGGCCAGCATTTTTATAGCTCCTGAGACTTATTGCAAGAAAATGTGCATCTTGCCTTAAAACATTCTCACACTTGTAAGGTGTTTTCCAGAAATGAAACTGCACATAATGGTATATTATGTATATAACCTATGCATTTTTAAAATAACAAGCCCAGAAGAACCTTTAGCCAATGGGGAGAATTGAATAAACTGAATAAATTACTCAAATAAATGTGAATATTTGGAAAAACGCTTAAGAAGTGCATGCAGTTTATAGTATTTGAAAAAAACAAAGTCTTGCAACCTGATACTAAGCATGGGCAAGGAGAAAATGCAGGTGAGATTGAGAGAAAATCAACAAAATTGAAGCAGAGTGATTTTCCTATGGGAGGGAACACATGACTAGTCAGTTCTTGTTTGTTGTGAATAGAATCAGATTAAACAGCAAGCTGGACCTTTAAGTTAAATACATGGAAACCTGTTTCAGATTTCTAAAATATAATGAATGTGATCTGAAAATCATAATCATAAGTTACAAATAAAAACCTGTTGATTGACAGTGCATTTGAAGCATACATGTTAGGCTTACTGCCTAACTCAGTGGTTCTCAACCTGTGGGTCCCCAGATGTTCTTGGACTTCAGCTCCCAGAAGCCCTGAGCATTGACCATAGTGGCTGGGGCTTCTGGGAGCTGAAGTCCAAGAACATCTGGGGACCCACAGGTTGAGAACCACTGGCCTAACTTATCTGCATAGATGCAGATAGGTATGGCGAAGATGAGGTCTCCTTGCAAACTGCCAGCGTATGGCAATAAGACACTGTTCCAGCACATGGCACATATGAACAGTTGGTAAGCAGCCTTTAACTACGCTCCATGTAGAACTCTCTACAGACATAAAAGACACACCCTGGCACATTAACTCCTCCTTTGTGGCATACTAATCCAACTTCTGTAGAACAGATCTGTTTTTTGAAACTACTCTCATGAAATGACAGGATGAGGCTGAAATTTTAACATTCTTAAGCATTCTCAAGCAGTACTTATCCATTGGGTTATAGAAACTTGGGAAATAGTATCAATGCCAGAAAATTCCCTCCTATCTATATATTCTTAGCATTGATGCAGCAGTTTAGAATGTCCAAAACATTTTGACAAACATTATCCCATTTATGTTTGTTATAAGTTTGTTAACTACATAAGTTTGTTAACTTATAACAACCATAAATTAGGTCATTATTATTATTTCCATATTGTATGTTGCAGTTTGCATGTAGGAGATATTGGTTGGTGCAAGAAGAGCTAGTGAGAAAGAGGAGATAGGCAAGACTGTATTTTCTGAGGCTGTGGTCTATTCACACTTATGAGGAATACATCCAAATATTCTGAGTTTGGAAAAAGTTTGATCACTTTTTAAAAAGGATGTCTCTGAGCTCTGCTGTGACAAAGGGAGAAAAGCTGCTTGCTTGCTTGCTTGCCTCCTTCCTTCCTTCCTTCCTTCCTTCCTTCCTTCCTTCCTTCCTTCCTTCCTTCCTTCCTTCCTTTTATAAGATATATCCTGCCCTATATCTGACAGTCTCAGGGTGGCATACAATAAAGCCAGTCATAGAATCATAGAATCTTAGAATTGGAAGAGATCACAAAGGCCAGTGTACACCAACCCCATTCTCTGTTAGCATTCCATCATGTTCTTTATGCAGTGGACCTATCATTTACTTGTTCTTTCTCTTGATCTGAACATAGCTTAAAAAAAATATTAAAAGACTGATTAAAAAGATTAAGATAGTTTATAAGAGTTTAAAATGTATTAACACCATATCCATGGGAGGGTTTTTGTAAAACCAATCAAATCCTCAAAGCTTTCATGAATAGCCAATCACCAATGTAACACCCCAGAGGAGTGAATCAAAATTCAAAATTACCTTAACAGACTAGAGAGCTGAGTCAAAACTAACAAAATGATTTTCAACAGGGAGAAGTGTAAGGTACTACACTTGGGCATTGAAAAATGAAATGCACAGATATAAGATGGGTGACACCTGGCCTGACCATGGTACATATGATAGGCCAAGTCTTAGTAGACCACAAGCTGAACATGAGTCAGCAGTGTGATGCAACAGCTAAAAAAGCCAGTGTGATTCTGGGCTGCATCAATAGGAGTATAGTGCCTAGGTCAAGGGAAGTGATAGTACCACTCTATTCTATTTTGGTCAGACCCCACCTAAAATACTGTTTCCAGTTCTAGACACCACAGTTCAGGAAGGATATTGACAAGTTGGAGTAACCAAAATGGTCAAGTTGGGTGACCAAAATGGTAGAAGGTCTGGAAACCATGCCCTATGAGGAGTGACTTAGGGAGCTAGGTATGTTTAGGCTGATGAAAAGAAGGTTAAGAGGTGACATGATAGCCATGTTTAAGTATTTAAAGGAATGTTGTTTTGAAGATGAAGCAAGTTTGTTTTCTGCTGCTTCAGAGACCAAGACACAGAGCAACTGATTCAAATTGCAGGAAAAGAGATTTCACCTAAGTATTAGAAAGAATTTCCTGATGGTAAATGCAGTTTGATAGTGGAATACACTGCTTCAGATGTTTTTAAAGAGAGGTTGGATGGCCATTGGTTGAAAATGCTTTGATGTTGTATTCCTGTATGGCAGAGGTTGAACTCGATGGCCCTTGTTGTCTCTTCCAGTTCTATGTTTCTATGATTCTAAAATAGAAAAGCAGTCTTTGGATAACCACAGCTCCATTTGCATAGGTTGCCTTTGCCTGATAACATCTGAGAAAAGAAACAAGGCATGCTGAAGAATGAATCTAGCCCAGAGAAGACAGAGAGAAGATACCTTCTATTCAACATCTCCCAAAGATGAGAACCAGTCTTTATAGTAAGCATGAAGCAGATAAGTGAATGTCATTTCCCTGCCAAATTTCTCCTTGCGTCCCTCTGGAGGAAAAGGATTGAAATGAGAAAGCTAGATCAGCTTATCATAAGAATGTCAGAAGAACTCTGCTGGAGAGATCATACTGAAAACTCAGCCCAGCATTTGCTTTCCACAATGAACAACCTAAGGTCTCTTGGAATGCCAATGAGAAGCCTACAAATAGGACACATCGTCCCAATTTTGTCCCCCGGCTACTGGTATTGAGAAATATATTACCACTGATAATGGGCATAACATAACTGGAGGTACCACCATGTATAGACATCATAATTAGTAATTAGCCACTAAATCAAGAGGTTGAAGCAGACAGCCTTAAAGGATACCTTTCATTATAGTTCGCAGTGTGGGGGCTATGAAAAGCATAGGCTGGTGCCTCCATTGTCAGCCCGGCTGTGAATCTGCTATGGATTTCTCCACAAATTTTAAAGGATTTGTCCAAAGTGTTTAACTCTGTTCTCAAAATAGATTCACCACCTTGGATAGCTCATTTAAATCTGGAATAAAATTCAGAGCAGATTTGCCATCCCACTGACATGGAGACCATGAGTGGCCCCTGCATGTGAGGTTTGACAGAAATTTTGAGGGATGGCTGCACACTGGGCAAATTGAGAGCATGCCTTTTCTCTTAGTTTGTATTGTTATATTTCATGATAATAATATTGGTATTTGGCTGATTTGGAATAGTGTTTTGATTCAGCTGGTATATGTAGTGCAGGTAGAGAAGGATTTAAACAGCGGCTAGTTTGACAAGAAGGACTGTGAAGAACTCTGTTGGTTTTTCATTCTTTCATGTTCATTTTTTAAAAAATATGTAAATTCAGGATGGAAGCATCAATTTCAAAAAGAGGATAGACCAAGGGTGGACAGCTAGAAGGCTAAGGGACCACATTAGTTGGCCAGGAGAACTTGGAGGTTCACACTACCACTGCATCCAACCCACAAAAAATGTCAAATTTGCCCCAAATGCCACCAGACACCCTCTATGGAAAAATGGAAGATATTTTCACCATGTTTTTGGGCCTTCTTTAGCCATTTTAAACAAGAAGAAATGAGCAGAAGTGACTTCCTGTTCATTTCCTGTTTCAAATAAAACCTTTTATGGGGCTAAATTGGCACAGGAGGGCCAAAACATGGTGGAAATGCCCTCACAATCACTAGAGAACATTTTGGGGCAAAATATTGTTTTAACAATTGACTCCTGGAGGTCCAGGAGGCCTCCAAATGTGGTAAAATGCCCTCCACACTCCCTAGAAAGAATTTCAGGGCCATCTTGTAGCAATAGATTGTCCCTTGAGGGGCTTTGGGGGCCATAAAAATCAGCATTTTTCCTAGTCCTCTCTTGTATGAACTCCCATTTGCAGTATTCCACCTAGTATTCAAACTTAAGACAACCATCATGATAAATGATAGTTTATGCATTCTTGCTAAGGAACCTTGGGAACTATAATTCTGGAAGGTAATTGACAATGAACGTGTCAAACAGCACATTATGAATTGCAGTTCAACAGATTCCTTCTTAGCAGAGGTCAGAACAGTTGAAGTAGTTCTGCTAAAACTCATTCACTAAATGGTAGTATTCAAATAAACTTCATTGACTCCCCATAGTTGTGATTCCCCCCTCCAGCTGTGCATAATGTGTGTATGTGTATGTGTGTGTGTGTGTGTACAGCGGGGGAGAGGAGTGAATAGTTGGATCTAGATTAACATGTGTTGAACTTACTTCCTGTTTAAATCAGCAGTAAAAAATCAGTCATAGTGTCTTAAATTCCATTGATTTCAGTGGGAAGTCAATGCAAGAGTCAAAGATTGTATCTACACTCAACATTATAGCAGCTTGACATTGCTTTTAATAATTGCCATGACTTTATCCTACTATGAGGTTCTTTATGCTATATTTCAGAGAAAGGAAAACCATCTCTGAGTATTCTTTGCATCATCATCATCATCATCATCATCATCATCATATCTTTATTTGCTTTTTATCCAACATCGGGTCTCAAAACAGCTCCCGTATAAAAGAATACAATTTAAAAACATAAATAGCACATATTAAAACAGAATTAAGCTATAAAAGAATTAAAATAGCTCAAAAGAGACTAAAAAGAAGCAATTAAAATTAAAACAGTACAGCATCCCCTAGCTGATTCTTGAAAAACTTTCTGTATTAAAATGCCTGCCTGAATAAAAAGGTCTGTGCCTACTGCTGGGAGGACAACAAGGACGGGACTGCTCTGGCCTCCCTGGGAAGAGAGTTCCAGAGTCTAGGGCCAGCCAGTGAAAAGGCCCGCTCTTGCCTCCTTACCAACCATGCTTGAGGTGGTGGTGGGACTGAAAGAAGGGCGTCTCTTGATGATCTCAGAGCCTGGGCCATTTCACACAGAAAGATACATTCTGTCAGGTAGCCTGGACCTGAGCCATATAGGTCTAAGAAAACCTTTTGAAATTTATGGGGTTGCCATAATTCAACAGATGCCTTGAAGGCAAACACAAATCCTATAGAATCCAGGGATGTGCATTTTGATTAGGTACTCACAATTCCTTCTAGAAAGCTTTAATGTTGTAGTTTAGGAGGAAGATTTAGTGCTTTTTAGAGGAGAATTCCCAATAGTTCACCAAACAAATCCCAGAATTCTATAGGATGGAGCCATGGCAGTTAAAGAGCTATGAAACTGCTGTATCTGAGCAGGATAGATATACTCTTACGTGGGATACAACCCAAAATCTTTTCCATGTCATTTCAGCATTTATTCTTTGGAAATGGAAGAGTTCAGTGAAATGCATAGTATCTCAGTGAGACAGTAAGCACAAACTATTCTTCTTGCCTTGGAAAAAGGTTGCAAGATAGATGTATAAGGAAAACAAGATGGACCCTGTAGTTGTAAATTATTCACAGAGGGGGCTAATGCATCAAGCGTTACAGAGCTGTGCAAAAATAATCCTTGGCTATTTGGTATGCTTGAGTGCGATATAGACAAATGATTGCTTTGTCTTAGGCAGCCTTAGATAATGTACTGGTCATCAGCTAACACTTATCATAACAGAAATGCAAGCATCCATGAAATGAAATTTCACTCTATTAATTAAATATTTGGTATGATGAGATTTATCTCCTCTTGCAAGGCTACTATATTTTCCTTCCGGAGTGTGAGGACCTGACATGAAGTATTAATCCTTTGAGGATACGTATATTATCTAAAGTCCAGTGCCTACAATTTGACCTTCCTGTTGATATGCACACAATAGGTGTTTCTTTGATCCTCTTAGAATGGGGAGAATTGTTCAGGGCTGGCATCAAAATGGGCATCAGTAGGCACTGCATCCCAGTAAGGGGACTTCCTGGTGCTCTTCTTCCTTTTATCGTCTTCCTCCTGCCCTTGCTCCTGTTATTTTCTGTAGGGAAGTAAAACTTTGTCATTCCTGTCTTGAGCAAGCTGAAGTCAAGCAATCCTATTATGCTCCCTTTGTCTGCCAAGAAAATTGGAGTTTTTCACCTCTTGTTACTTACACAGCTTGAATCTGTAGTGGGAGAAATCAGCAAAGACAGCTGGAAAAGTTATGCTGCTTACCCACCTTATGCAGACAGATTATGGAATGCCAACCCACCTAAGCAGAGTGAACTTTCTTTAGTCCCATTAAGCCCAACAGCGTTTCTTTATGTATAGTCACGGAGAACAGAAAATAGAGAGATCTGTGGGATTTATTGAGATCAGTGGGATTTAATTCATTCTCAGCATTTTCATGTTGGAAGTCCCATCAAGCTCAATAGGGCTTCCTTCTGAGTTGACACAGAAAACAGAGAGCAGAAGTGTCTGTGGGATGTATTGAGATCAATTTGACATACAGTGTAAACATGCTGAGAAGAAATATAGCACATTTCCCACCTGCTTGTCCTAGGAGAAGCTAGGACTAGTAGTGGGGGTAAAGATTTGTTGGATTCAGCTTCAGCATCTTAATATCCCAAGTGCCATCAAGCTCAATAGGACTGCCTTCTGAATGCATATAGAAGAGAGAGGGGATCTGAGGGATTTATTGAGTTCATAGAACCAATAAACTCAGCTTAAAAAGATAAATATATCATGGTGAATTACTTTACTTTCAATATGTATGATGTTTTGTTCCTAATATACTATTGAAGGAAAGCTCCACACCTCCAGCCACTGATATATTTTTTCTCTCCATTCTCTCTATGTGACCATTGAGCACCTTAGCTTCTGCAGGTTGCTCTGTAATCCTCGTAGCTTTTCTGACCTCTGTTCTTTGCAATTTCCCCCTAGTTTTTTTTTTCTATGTTCATTCTCATAGCGGGATGTTGTCTTTAGAGGAAAAAATATAAGGAGAGATTTTTTCTTATAATTATTCCCAGTGAATTTTTCCCAAGCTGCTGAGAACAATTATTTTAGCTGCTGGCAAGAAATTGAAGAGTAAGTATTTATTTATTTATTTATTTATTTATTTAGTGCTGTCACTGTACATAATTTTTTAAAAGAAAAAGAACAAGGGGAAAAAATGGTTTCCTGCACTCAAGCTAACAATCTAAAGAAGTCATACTTGTTATATCCCTAGGAGGACTTATGACATCCTTAGTTGCCTGTTCTCCTGCCTTCCCAGAATGAGCAACGCAAAGAACAAAGAGCACTCCATCTTGTTCTCTCTCAAGTTCTCTCTCTTTCTGGCAAGGGCTGCCAATGTGTCCCACAGGGACCACCCAGAAACAATGGGAGGAAGAAGGCCCACTCGAGGATGGAGTTCACTGTTTGCAACTTTCCCAGCTCCCCTATCAATTAGTACTAGAATTATCTGTCAGAATTTGCAAGAAAGAAATTTCATATCTACGTACTTGTCTCTGAACATGGCAGAGGTAAATTTAAGCCACTTCACCTTGTAGTTTTGGCAGTCCCTCTCCCAAAATACAGCGGATGAAGGAGGAACAAAACAGATACACAAAGGTGGCATGTTTCATTACAACAGGTGTGTTATCACCAGAAAGTGCTCTTCTCAAGTATATTCTATGACAACAATGGGAAAAACCTTCTTTGTTGTGGCACAATATTTGTGGAACACCCTCTGCCTGGAGATAGTCCCAACGTCATATTCTTTTCAGCTCCTAGGTCAAAAAATGCACACCCAGGCATTTTGCACTGATTTATTAAGCTGGTTAAATGTGCCATCTGTTTTACACCTATTCTATCTTTATCTATTAACAAATAGTATTGTACTGTTTTTCATTGCTTGCTATATTTGGACTTTTTACTCTACTTTGTATACCTCCCTGGTATCATAAGGACAGCATTAAACAAACAACATCAAACAAACAAAAATTATCCTTGCAAGGCTTTTTTTCACTTCCTGTGATTCTAATTCAGGCTGAAATCTTAAACTCTTACAGAAGACAATGGCCAAAATTCAATTTCTAGTCCCAACCAGATCAGGTCTACTGAGAGCTTGGTAGGTCAAGATTTATCTAAGTTTCAAGATACAGTTGGTCTACTCAAGATGGGACTATAGGACTTAGGCCTGTCGGAGTCACTTAGGCTATTTCCACACTATACTGTTATAGTGCTATTATTTCACTTTCAACATCCTATGGAATCCTAGGGTTTGCAGTTTAGGGAGGGGCATTTATAATTCTCAGCCACAGAGCTCTTTGGCCTTAGGAAACTACAAACCCCAGAATTCTGTAGAAGTAAATATGTATAGGACTGCATTGCAAGATATGGTGAATAGATGTGCAGTCAGATAGAGATTATATTAGTTTCCAACTCACATCTTCCTAGGTGTTGCCGGTACTCAGTTGCTATCCAGTTCAAAAATCCACATCTGTGAATAGAAGACTAAATGTGGTAGATTTATCAGAAGAAAAATTGGGGCTATTCCTGAGTAGTGCCTCCAAGCCAGGGCTTGTATTATCTCAGTATGATTAAATGTGCACCTATACAGTCTCTGTTCTTGGTCCCTGTCTATACCTCAAACACTTCTGTTCTCATAGCACATTAAAATCATAGCTTAGCTACATAAATCCTACCAATTATACTACAGCAAGGTGCTGACAGTCAAACTGCTACTTCTGAGTTCAGTTTCGTACAGGAATAGAAATGAATCCATCCTATTTACCATCAAACACAGGAGCAGTAGTTTGATTCTTTAATCTGACCTCTGTCACTGAATAACTGATATTTCTCAGAGAGTGATTTCAACAAAGTCTCCTCATCAGTTTAAGGATGAGAATTATGCAGTTTCACTTCACTGTTGTTATAATTCATTATTTTCCACGTTCATAGAAGTACTTTGAACATGGAAAGAGTCTTACATTCTGAGCTGTAATTGACCTTCATCCATCTCATCCAAGGATATTTGCTTTCTGTGCTGTTTTGAAATATTACTGGGGATCCATCTACGAATGGCCACAGATTAATTTGAAATCCTGTCCTGTGCTTTCCTCCAATTTCCCACAAGAGCTTGTGACAGCTGTTATGCCCCTAATGACAGCCAGCCATTATTTCCTCTAGGAATATTGGCTGTGATCACATTTTCTCACAGTAATGCCATCATTGTGACATTGTGTTATCACATGATAATGGCCTGTTTGACTGTTGTCGCCTCTGAAGTTAAGATTCTAGAAGATTGCCTGCAGTCAGAGGGATTACCTTGGGATGTTAACAGGGGAATTATTTCAAATGTAACCCTCTGAGAATTTAAAATCTGGATTTAAAATGAAAAATAATGAAGTAATAATATGCATAGTCTGGTACCTGAGATCCAATGAAAGCTTACTCTGGTGGAGGAAATGGGAAGACAATTTTCACTTATCCTCCCTATAGCCCTGGCAATTCTGCTCATAGTCTTCTGAACAGTCCCTTGGCTTTCCCAAACAACTTTTCAGGCAACTATAATGGAAGGCAGGAATTAGTCAAAATTGTCTTCCCTTTGGGGTGGGGGAATTCCTCATGAGAGGAATTGCATTAATGAGAACTCTGGATTCAAGTCCATATTCTCTTTGTCAGTTGTAGTGTTACATAATAAGAAGGCATTTGTGAAGGGGATATCAATGTCAATGATAGCATTATAATATAAGTAAGTGTTTATAAAGGTGATGGCAATATTGGAAAGCTGAGGGTAGGAAAGAAAGGGAATTAGGTGTCCACCCTCCTGAAGTTCCTGGAATAAACCTAATTTATATTCTGTGGTGAGTTTCATAAGTACCATGGGCCAAGTGACCCTGTCAAAGACAGCCATGTTACAAAAACGAAACCTTCAGCTATGGAACATCATTGTCAACACCAAGCAAAATTCCCAAGAAGTATGTAAACTTCTGAGTTTGCATTCCCCAACTCTTCATTAGGCTAGATGGGTCAAACAAATGAGGAGAGGGAGAGAAGCAAAAAAAAACTTCTGACAATTAAGTCAGATGTTGTGGCCATGAGTTAAATTCAGTCTCAAGACTGTCTCTCCTGGGAGTTCACGCCAGGACAAAGAAAAAATGGCTGATCTCCATTTTGGAAAAAAAGAAAGACCACATGCCTTGGCAGAAGTGCACAGGTTCATGAGTCAGCCTGTGCACAGAAACAAGGCAGACATCAAAACGCTGAGATACTTTTGTGGTGTTTTGGTTGACTTCAGTAAAAATATTTCCCAATTTAATTTTTATTTTATTTTTATTTTTAAGGACTAGTTGAGTACTCTCTCTCTCAATCTAACATCAGAAGATTTGCTACCATCTAAGATCTGGAATGAAAAGTGTATTCTTAGATTTTCTCATCCTCTAGAAGAAAGAGTTGAGACAACATTTGTCAACTGCTGGGAGATTTTCCACTCTGGGTGACAGTAAAAGCTGTTCGTTTTGTTTTGCTTTGCTTTGATCAGCAGCATTACAGCATTACAGCAGTAACAGGGAAAGAAATTTTAAAAAATAAAATAAAAAGGGCTTGTAAAAATGTTGTGCAGAAATATAGTATTTTACACAGAAGAACTTTTTTTTTGGTAAAGAAAAGAAAAGACCTCATAAATGTATCACAAAAATGTCCCTAGATGTGAAAGGTCATTAAATAAATGCCCCCAAATTTATGTAATCTTGTTCAGTGAAGAGAAAATGGTAGAAATGTTTTATCGTTACGTGTGAGAACAACAAAGCAATAAGGGAGACTTTTCATGAAGAGTTCCCATCCCCTCTAAATTTACCAGTTAGTAACGAGAATTCAATTTCAACTGGGTTTTTTTTTTTTTGGCTTACAATTTGATCTCCAGATTTTCTTATTTGTTAACATTGTTAACTATCTATCTACCTACCTACCATAGACTTTGCAGAGCTTTTCCTCTAAAATACAGCTGAAAAAATCTAGAATATTTAGAATGAACGAAAACTATTACAATCTTAATAAATACTAAAATAAGGAAATCTGTTTGAATGTGTAAGTTACTCTTGTAAGTTCTGTCTCAATTGTTAACAGCGGCAATGCTCTACCCAAGCTGTTTCCATGTTTAGCGGCACATAGCAACATACTATGCAAACATCTCCAGGGATGAGGAAGGAGGTCAACTGAGGACTGCCCTAATTGGTAGGATAGACATTTACAAAATTGCTTGCTATGGCTGTTTTTTCTCTCCAGAGAAATGACTTGCTTTCTCTTTTGTTTTTGAGGGGAACCATATCTTTCATTCATCTGGAGAACATCTATATCAGATGTCTTCTTCCCCAACCATGCTTAGTTATGTTAAAAGAGACAACACGTTGCTTTTGAAATACCTACAGTTCCAAGTGATTTGGGGGAAATGGACAGAAACGGGACAATATCTAGATTTCCAGGATTCTGCTACCGAACTGTAACATGTACTGATAAACAGCCGGCCTTCCTTCCTTCCTTCCTTCCTTCCTTCCTTCCTTCCTTCCTTCCTTCCTTCCTTCTTACCTTCCTTTCTTTATTTTTTGCCAAATTACTTTGTTTCTATAGCTAATTTGAACCCGGGAAATACCTTGAGGGCTCTGAAAGAAACTGTGTATTATTCTCAGTTAATTAGAACAGTGAAAAACAAAACTCAGAAGTTTGTTTGTTTCCTATGGTTGCATTGATTTAACATGGGTGCATTCCAATCAACTGGCATTTTCTACTCTAGACCTGTACCAACTACATCATTGTTTCTATTCTTACTAGTATAATAAGCTCCATTGATTAAACACCTTGATACAGCCAGTTTTTCTCCCTCCTCCTTCTGGAACCAGTAGGTTGTTCGGTAGAGTTAGTGCGGTCAAAGGTGGCAGATGCATATGGTATAGAACTTAAACTCATTTAGCCATTCCTGCTCAGTATGAAGTTGGTACACTGCTCTTGAGGATGTCTCTTTGATTCAGTGCTATGGCTTCAGCATGATCTGAATGCCTGATAACACCAACCAATCAGAAACATTATTTTAGTGCAATGATTTGCAGAGCAATCTCAACCCTTGTACAAGACCTGCTTAGAGGAAGGCACCTGATGGAAATGTTTCTCTGCCAAGAGGATGGAACTTGTACCAAAACTAGTTTCCCTTACATCCGTAAGAAGCTCTTCAGGTGTAGGAGAAATGGGGCATTCTGAGGGTGTGTGTGTGGTGGGTTGGTGGCATTCTTGGAGCTGTTAAATCCAAAGCTTCTTCAGTCCTCCTTCAAAGGCCTCCACATTGGACCCTTCAAGTAAGTTAAAGTTGCTAATTTTACCTCTTGGTGGTTGACTTCTTTCACATTCAGTTTCATATCAAAAAGTATAAACACTGAATTTTTTTTCTACAAGCTTTTGATTTTTTAAAATGCAACACTTTGCATGCTATAAAATGATGAATTTATTAGCACTATAAAAAGAAGGAAGTGAGAGGAATAAATCCACAAAAGCCCATCCTAAAATAAAAACCAGCTAGTCTTAAAGGTGTTGACATATATCTTTTTTTTTCTCCTCCTCCCTTCCTCCTTTATATGCTACAAAACACACAAATGTGGCTGCTTCTTTGAAAATTTCCTTTCACTAAACATCTGTTCAGGTTATGGTGTGAGTGGCGTGTTTCCAAATGTCCAGTGTCTCATGTGTGTATGTGAGTTCAAATTGCCTGTTTTCCAGACGGTTTTCTTAGGAAAAGTATACTCAGAGGTGGTTTTGTCAGTTCCTTCCTAAGAAATACAGCTTACTGCACCTGGTGTTTGCTGGTGGTCTCTTGTCTAAATATTAACCTGGGCTGACCCTGCTTAGCTTCCAAAAGCAGAGAAGATTTGGTGCCTTTATAGGATATTTAGATCTAGCTGTCACAAAAGACAAGCCTCAATACAAGCTCATCCAGACTACAAAACTTACTCTGAATACACAGAAGATTGGCTTTCTGATATAGTCACAAATGGTCATGAGTTACCTGACCAGTCAGCAAGAAGTTGGAATTCTTATGACCAGTAATCAAAAATTTCTGAGCTAGCGAAACTTTCAGTTATCCAGTTAGGGACCATTTTGCTGACATTATCAGCCCAACAACTGATTAGTGCTGAGCTAATACTGATTGAAGCTGATGTGCAGCATCTATGCTGAAAACTATTTGAAAGCTTTAAGGGAGAATATCGTTTAGATAAATGAGATCATCTCATAAAATTGGATTCCTCAATGAAAATCATGGAAATGCTAGAACTGATGGAAGTTCTATTTTTATGTTTTGACAGTTTCACTTAGAGGAAAGAAAATGTTAACTGATTAAAACATAACAAGATAAAAAAAAAACCTATATGGAGATAGACTGTCATACCTGGTCTTTGGCTGCCCTGTTTTGATTAAGCTGATTTGCTTATGTGCCCTCCACAACCATTCTTTCTGGGACTTTTTAACATTCTGACTGGCACAAAATACGATTTCATAAAATGGAAAATAATGTGTCATGAAGCTGCCAAAATTCAGAAATAATAGATTTGAAATATGATTTCCCTAGCTCCTAATACCCGGATGTATTCCAAGGAGAGCTTCCTTGCTCTACTATTCTAACCGTTTCCAGAATGAAAAACGATGCCGAGTTGATGTGCTCATTTTGTGCCTCCACAGACGGCATTTATTAGACTGGGCGCTCATACCCAGTAGCAGCTGTTGTGAGTGCTCAAAGCTGATTACTTTAACCCCTTTCTCTCAGTGAAGCCGTCTTTGATTGCATCAGCTGACTAGAACGTTTTAAAATGGCAATGTAATTTACTGAACAGTCCTTTGGCTTCTGAGAAGTACATTGTCCCAGGGATTTCCAGGTTAGAGAAAGTCAGGCACAACCCAAGGACATTCAGGACATATCTGTGCTCTTTAAAACAATTTGCAAGTCTTGTTAAACAAATATAGGCACAGGCAGACAGACACAAGCATTCCATCTTACTGGGATCTATGCCTACTTATATCTGGGAAAGACAGACTGACAGAGAGGAAGTTATGCTACAGTGGCAGCTAGCAGACGGGTATTCCCAGTTTGGCAGCTGCCTTGATCTGTTTTTCAGCTGCCACTCATCACAGCCACAGTCTCTCCCAGCCTCAGGACTACAATTCCCAGATGGCTTTGTGAGAACACATTTGTGTCTCGGAAAGGAAGTGCACATGTCCCAAAATAATGAACCAGTTTAGAACTCTCAAAACTAAAAAATTCCAAATTGCACCAAGGGGAGCTCTTGGTTCACATTTGTGCTTATTTCCTGATATGTGTGTGTGTGTGTGTGTGTGTGTGTGTGTATACACATACATACACACACACATACACACACATATATATTTGTCGTTGTTGCTGTCTTTTAGCAGAGGTACTATGTTTCTCTTTCTCTGAACAATCTGAGGTGAGTATAATACCCCTGTTAGCAGTTCACTCATACAACAATGGGGAGAGGTAAAGAAAGTTTCAAAAGTTACACTAGAAGAACATTGGATTGAGCCTGAAGATACTTACGATTATGGCACCATAGCTGCTTAAATAATATTATATAGAGCATAAGCAAAAATGCCCAAGCAAGCTCGAGGTTCTTAACATTAACTTGATCAGTCAAGAGTACAATAATGATGAATCAGACTTGACTGGAATCTCCCATACCAAGGGAATAGGTCGACTAAGGATATGTCACCTGTATCAAGTGAATGCTGACCTAGTAACAACATTGCTTTCTTTTGGGTGTCAAGAATTTTAAAATCTTTTTCCTCACTCTGCCCTCTCTGTTTGCTTTGGTTATGTGATTTGTTTTAATATTTTGATTTTGCAAACTTCTGTGAAATCAAACTTAGTGAAAGGTGGCATATATTATTTTAAACATTTGCTCTGAAGAGTGAGTGATGCCATAACTTAACAATGGGCAGTCTTATTTTTAAGTCAGTGTTTTGACAGAGGCCTACTACAGGTCCTCTGTGGTAAAACAACTGGCAACAAGAATAATCACCTTAATATCATTATTAAGCAGTTTGCTTTGCCAGAGGATCCAGAGGGCAAGAATTGCAGAATGAGTTTCAAAGAAAGATAAAGATTTTGGCTTCTGTTTTCAAAAATGGGACTGAAGCACTCTAAATAGGAACTGAAGTCTTTATACCTTTGATACAGAGGTTGTGTTGTTGTGTGCCTTCAAGTCATTTCTGACTCATGGCACACTCTAAGGTGAACCTATCACAGAATTTTCTTGGCAAGATTTGCTCAGAGGGAGTTTGCCTTTGCCTTCCTCTGAGGCTGTGAGATGCCCAAGGTCACCCTGTGGATTTCAATGGCTGAGTGGGGATTTGAACCCTGATCTCCAGAATTGTAATCCAACTCTTAAAACAACTACACCATGCTGACTCTTTGGCCATTTCCACACTACATAGTTTTAGTGCTATTGTAAAGTCAAAGGCTTTCACGGCCAGAATCCATGGGTTGCTATGGATTTTTTGGGCTATGAGGCTGTGTTCTAGTAGTATTTGCTCCTGAGTAGTAGTATTTGCTCCTATTTGCTCTTCAGAGATCCTGATCTTCAGCGGATCTCTGAAGATGCCAGCCACAGATGCAGGTGAAACGTCAGGAGCAAATACTACAAGAACATGGCCTCATAGCCCAAAACCCCCACAACAACCCATTTAGTGCTATTGTTCCACTTTCAACGTCCTGTGGAATTCTGGAATTTGTTGTTTACTGATACCAAAGAACTCTCTGGCTGAGAATTATAAATGCCCCTCTCTAAACTGCAAAACCCAGAAGTGATACAGAGAACAGCTCATTTTATACCATTGTATGTTATATGGCAGGAGCCCCTGAAGTCTCCATTGGTTAAAAGGCATGATTTTCAGGTGATTTTCCACCATCTAGAATCTCAAGGGAAGTTACTTTTCTGCTGTTAAAGGAGCTGGCATTTTATCACCTGACTTTTATTGTCCTTTGCCCCCGGTCCCCACATGCCAGGATGGAAAATGGCCTCTGCCTGCATTGAGATTCCTCCCAACCATCTTAAATGACCACAGAAGTAGCCTCTCAGACAAAATGGAGGCCTGAGATTCTGACACTGGCACTGAGAAGCCAGTGAAGCTTGGAAAGCTTGCATGGGATATTTTGTGCCTTTTGGTTGGCTGATAAAGACATTGCTATTTTGTGGATTTTGGATGTTGTTTTATTTTGCTGCATGGCCAAAATGGCTGCCTCTGAATATGTTTTATAGACCGCAAAGAAATCAAGTACAATTTACTGAAAAAGCATGCATGGGATTGCATTGTGTTATTTGCTAGAACTAGTAGTAATAGGAACACCAATCGATGATCAATCAAAATGATGTTTTTGCTGCCCTGTCACATTCTTCCAATTGCAGTGTCTGACGTTTGTGAGTTATGCTTTCTTTCCTTGAACTTGTTGATGCAGTGTCATGATTTTGATTGGATGCAAGTTCATCCATGAACTGGCCGCGGTTTCTAAGTAGGTGCTGTAACAGCAGCTGAGGCAAGTTATCTGTTTTCTTAAGGGAGGATGAATAGGGTCTATTATGATATATATCAAAGCTATATCATTCCTGTGTGTGTACGTGTGCATGTGCTCACAGTCGCATGCTTGCACACACATGCACAATCTCTATAAAAGTTGTAATAGCCAGAAGTTATCCTTATCAACACTTGGTCAGCTTTGTTTAGCTCTGAAATAATAGGATGCAGGCTCATCTGCATATAAAAGAGCTGGGGGCCATGATAGCATCTCCAGTTCCTTTCCTCAGTGTACTTCCAAAGTAAGCATTAGTTGTTTAGACTTTGGATCGGGAAATTATTGACAGAGTAATCTAGTTGGGAGAGAAGTTTTCTGTGTAGCTTTTGCTGGAACAAAACTAACAAAAGCAACACACGAAATAGGAGCTGTCATTTCTTGTTGTCCTACTACCAAAATGAATATAGCAGCATCAGACCTGTGCTGGAGAAGAAAAATGGAATCAGACATGTGATTAATGAGAAACTTGCTATGCATTTTGAGAAACGAACACCAGATTAAATTACTTTCCACTCCTAAAACCAGAAACAGAGATGCAAGCATCTGACTTTGCAGAATGGTAGCAAGGCACAGTTCTCATGCAGCTTCAGGGAAACCAATTTCCCTAAAAGAGATCTGAGTGAAGTTTCTGGGCCCTTGTTAACAATGCATGATATCTGAATCAATATATACTGGGAGTGAAACTAGAGTGGTGTTTGCAAATATGAGCATAAGTCATTTTTTTATTTTTAAATCTTCATTGTTATTTCAGTAATGGACTCTTCCTAGCAATGATTTTTTTTAACAAACCAGATTTAATATTTGCCTTGGAAGCTGATTTGTTCTATTAAGCCAACTTGATATGAGAATTCTTTAGGGGACAATTCTTTGGGGAACAATGGATTGGTGAGCACTGGTGGCACCTAGTGGTCCAAGAGCCAATGTTCATTTCAAAATAAGCTGACTGTAGGAGGGAAATATAGTGGAAAATGATGGGTATGTGGAATAGAAGGAGTAAGCATAACATACAATGTACAGACCTGTGCATAAGCAAACGTATTTTTAGCCGAAACAGTTTTTCATTGGCTGTCTGAATAACCTATGAATCACTTCAGCAATGTGTTTGTTACAGGAATGTGCTGACCACAAGATTTAGGCTGGGCCTCAGTTTGATGATTTGGAAAACTGTGTCATTCTGCTTGTATGACTTTGGAAGCTTTCTGATTCATCACTGAACCCAAATTTTGATGCCTCCAGTTGACTATGGGCTGTTGCTTTCTTTGTCAGAATTGGATGAAATTCGTAGGCACACCAGCCCCTTAGGAATGGGTTGCTCCTATTGGATTTTTTTTTTGGGGGGGGGATAAGAACATAGTGGGAGGGGTCTCTAAAATGGTGTAAAATCTTGACTTGTTTAAATCATGTTTTTGTTATTATGTGCCTTCAAGTTGTTTCTGAATTCTGATAACCCTAAGATGAACCTATCACAAGATTTTCTTTCCTTGTTCAGAGGGACTTTGCAATTTCCTTCCTCTAAGGCTGAGATAGTGTGACTTACTCACATGGGTTTCCATGGCTAAGCAGGGATTCAAACACTGGTGTCCCAGACTCCTAGTCCACTATACCATACATAACAGAGAACAGCCAGTAGTCCATTTTTTAAAAAATATATCTTGACAGAATGGGATGAACTTTGCAGAGACATTTGTCACATCTGCTGCATTTCAGATATGTTTCTTCTCAAGTTCTCTACATATACAAATATCTGTTTTTGAAGACTAGTTTCTGTGTTTTTGTATCCCTTACATTTGCTGATGAAACTTAGTTCAGATCTGTTTTGTTTTGGAAAAGCCCCACTGTGATTTGGATAGCTCCTGAAACTCTCTGAATCAGCCCAGTTTGGTTCAGGATTCAAGATTTAGATGAATGTGAAGCACAGTTCTATCGTATGTGTGCCACTAGATTTCTACTTCCTTGATTGATCTTCATTTGATGCCTTATAAATGAAGGGGTGAGCTAACTACTGTGAGAAAATTTTTATTTCAGATACTGAATAATCGGTAGACTGTGATGGCTCATCCACACATGCAGATCAAATGACAGACAAGCATGTGTGAGGAAGAATTCACAAGGCCATGTCAGCCAGCTCTTTGACTCATTCAAACCTTATATTTTATTTTTAATTTTCAAAGCTTACAATTTTCATCTTAAGGGATGTGAAAATTTTTCAATTTTACTTTCTTTCAGAATTTCTTCAAATCCCCCTGTATTTTTTCCCCTAGTATCACATTAGTTTGTGTTTACTTCCAGCACTGAAATTCACATAGAACTTTTAATGCATCTTTCTGATTTGTACATTTCTTTGCACAATTTACCATTTTTTCCATTTGATCATTGACTAATGCACAGTTCTGCTGATATCCCCCCAATTGTGTGCATGTTAGCCATTCACATTTTAAAATATGCTTTATGTCTTGGAAATGTACTTTCAAGTCTTGCAAATGAGCAGATCTCCACATTTCTTCCTGCAACAGGTCTTGATAAGTGTGGAAATGCTACTTTCATTGAAACTGTTGAGTCCAATGACATATCTTTCAACCCTGAATTCAAAATGCTGTAGTTCACGTTTATCCCCAGTCTCTTGTTTAAGTGTGGACTTAAGGATATTGATTTGCTCATGGCCAATCAGTGAGTCTGTGGCTATGGTGGAATCTTACCACTAGATTGTCATAAATAGAGGAAATCGTGTTAGGTAGCTAGGATAGTGGCATACCTTCCAGTTCTTCAGAGACAGTCTAGATTACTCCACAGTTGTTCCACTCCCCCCCCATCTGCTTTTAAAATGTCCCAGTTTCTGTCTTCACCTCCCACTTTCCCCCTTTGGCCTTGTCTTATTACAATTGCTGCAAATTGAGTTTGGAGTGCAGAAGTATTTTGTACTCAATTAACTCAGCAGTGTGGAGAGGAAAGGAGGAGGCAGAGGCCCTTTCCACACGGGGGGGGCGTGAAACGCGGGGAAACGGGGCAGTGCACGTGGAAATGGAGCTTACCTTGATGCGGGTAGCTCTGTCACCATGGGGAGCAGTGCGCGTTCACTGCTCTACATGGCGGCGGCATCCAGCGGCGCCCAAAATGGCAGCTGGAGGATTCCGGTGGCTCTCCGCCAATTGGAGAAGTGCGCCAGCTGGAAGCCCGCCCCCGGGCAGCTCTGCAGGGACGTGCTTGCACGCCCCTGCAATGCCACACGGAGAACTGTAACGGGCTAGCGCGCACGTGTTTCATAAAGACCACATGAAATGTGGTCTTTATAAAACACGTCGAACCTCCACATTTCTAATTGCCCTAGCACACTCCACGGTGTGGACGACCTCCAGGTGAGGTCGTCCTACCCCGTGCTTTTCCCCCGTGTGGAAAGGGCCAGAGTCTTACCTTTCCTTGCAGAGTCAACTGAAAGCAAACTACTGCAGCCTCTCCTAGCTTGAGTTTTCTTCCTCATTAAGAAGTTTTGCCCTTGACCATTCTGCTGTTTTCCCACATGTGTCCCCATTTTCATCAATGAAATGTTGGAAGGTGTGTAATTGGTGTCTTCAGATCTGATGGAACAAGCAAACTCGAAATAGGGCACAAGCCCCCAGATCAAATAGATTCTATAGTACCATGAAAAGACAGTTATTTGTCATCATAATTTTAGCACTATATGGAAGAATATACTTTGGATTTGTTATTGGTATGTTATAAACCAGTGGTGGCCAAATTGTTGCCATCCAGATCTTTTGAACTAAAAGTAATATCAGTCCCAGACAGTGGTCAGAAATTAAAGAAGTTGTGGTCCAAGACATCAGGAGTGCCCCCAGTCTGGCCTAGTCTCTTTTCAGCCTGCTCCAAGACAAGGTTTGTAACAACTAGTAGGAAATTAAACCACATGATTGTGGGGCACCCTTTCCAACTCTATGATAATCCAGTGCTTTGACACATATCCTCCACTCAGTCATGCCCACAGTACCGCTTAATATATTTCCAAGGCCATTTCCGCACTAGACTGTTGTAGCGCTATTATTCCACTTTCAACATCCTATGGAATCCTGGGATTTGCAGTTTCAGGAGGGGCTGGCTGGTCCCTCCCTAAACTGCAAACCACAGGATTCCATAGGATGTTGAAAGTGGGATAAATAGCACTATAACAGTCCAGTGCAGACCTGGCCCAAGAGTTCTGCAGCATAAATGTGCAAGTCAGAAAAGCTGGTGAAGCAATTTCATTATGGCTTTACTTTGTGCCCCATCTCACTTAGATTGTTTCAATATACCATGGAAGTTGTTTCAGGTCTAAGACAATTTCACTCTTCATAGGATAATGGACATTTTTTTCTATAGGACATTTTTACTTAAGATACTAGTAGGACATGGGCAGTTTAATCTTTTTCTATCGATAACAAATACAACTTGGGGGTAGCCATTTTCTTGGGCATTAGAATGAAGATATTCTGGAGCAATAAAATGAAGGGGATTGAGATGGAAAATGAGAAATTAGTCATTATGGTCTTACTTATGCAATGGTCCCTTGTACCTGTCATAAACTCCTGCATATAATGTCCATTTGCTGACTTCACAGACATAATTACCTCTTAATTTTGTGAAACTGAATGTAATTATGAAGCAATCCATAATGTTCCAGATGCTGGTTTCTAAGGTGACCTCATCTCTTAGAAACTGTGCCTGCTTTTATCACCTCTTTATGATCACATTCAGCTGGTAAAACTCAGGCT
Source organism: Iguana delicatissima (assembly GCA_948472985.1). NCBI lineage: Eukaryota > Metazoa > Chordata > Lepidosauria > Squamata > Iguanidae > Iguana > Iguana delicatissima. Next base: position 159,758 of record CAOKZL010000072.1, on the reverse strand, counting down.
TTGAGCCTAGACAATTCTAGGGTCTTGAGCCAAAGCTCTATGAATTTTTTGCCACTCTAGATCCGAATAATTCTGTTGATGACTACCCTCATTCTTTCTCAGACAGACTGAATTCACAAACAACCCACAGTAAAACTTGGCACTCCCTCTGCTACATTAGAAAACATTTGCCCCAAGGTTTTCATATCATTCTGTCTGCTGATCTTGAGCGTCAGGGCAAGATGTTGTTTGTCTCTAGTAATGAGGATCATAGAATATTTCAAGATGATATTTGTTCTTCTTAATGAGGGTCATATCATAGTACTTTGAGTCAAACAAGAGACTGCATTTAGCACTGGACTCTATCTCACATGAGAACAGAAACCAGTATGAGTGTGTAAAACACAATCTACCTTCACTGTTGAAGCCCTACACACGCGATACGTTTTGGTGGGGCATATTTTGGTGTCAGAAAGGCCTGAAAGCTTACTCTACTAGGAACGAGATTGGATTTAGGTCTTGAAAGCATAAATGAAGGCTATTAATAACTGCAACCACAACCAACAAAACTGAAGTCCAGGGTTGACAGTGCTCACTGTCCCATTCTAGTAAGTGCAGCTATTCCCAGTAATTTCTGTTTTATGACATGCTTGGTAAATTGGAAAAAACATTTGTGCCACACCAGTTCAGAGAAAGATAACAGTAATCTATATGCCACTCTGACCTTTTTGGTATCTTTGTAATTGGACTAGATGGTTGCTTCCTTTCTCCCGCAGTTATCATAGATGAGAAAATTAAAATGATAGCCAGTCACAGTGCAGACAGAGGAAAAGGTCACAGTTATGAGGTGTTTGGTTTTTCATATCTGACAGTTCACATATTTTTCTTGTCACGCTGTCCTGTCTTTTATTAGGCAGAGACAATCTCAAAACGTGTCTTAGTGGAGACTCACTAGATCCATCCCTCCTTCATTGTTAGCACCTTTCCCTGTGATCTTTTAATTGAAACCCATGTATAGTGCAGTTCTTTGTCCTGAGGACAACAGAGGAAAGGGAAAGGAGAAGAGACAAAGGCAAATCTATCAAAAGAAGACTATATGCAAATACAGGCACTCATGCTTAAATGTGCAACCTAATCCTCTGTGTATTTATTCAGATAAGACAGTGTATTCTCTCCTCCTTTTTTCCACCTGAGAGACAACACTTTTTTTGGGAAAGGGGGCAGTATTTGAGAGATTTGGTGCTTTTAATGGTTTTTGCATATTTTTGTAGTAGTAGTAGTAGTAGTAGTAGTGGTAGTGGTAGTAGTAGTACATGGTACTTTACACATAAAAACATAACAAAACAATATAAATAAAGTGACAAATGCATATCATCAAAATATGCAAAATAATAAAACAATATTAAATTAAAATTCTAAATGCGGTTGGAAACAAGAAAAGTTTTCAACTGGGATTTAAAAACAAGAAGGGAAGGAGCAATCCACAAAATAGAAGAATATGGTAACTGTTGCTTTGCTCTGTGGACTAGAGAAAGTAATAGCATTGAATGGGTTGTTTTGTTTATATAACAGCCCATTCTTTTGTTTATTCTGTGTGTATATGCGTGTGTGTGTAGGTGCACACCTAGTTTTGAACAAGGTTAGGGTAGAGACAAGAGTTTTGTACAAAGAATATTTTGCACAAATTTTGGGAAATATTTTGCACATATTATGTATCTTACATGTTAGAGGAGAGATCTCTTTAGGGGGCTGGAGAGGGAAAATCCTTAAGATGCTTGTTATGCAAAAAACCTAATGGTTTCATTACATGTTCCAATTCATAATTAAGTCCCATTCTGTTCAATGGACCTTATTTAAACATAAGCATAAAAAGAATTGCAGTGGTAGGTTAAACTTTCTCCATACTTTGGCTAGAGATATTTTGGATGATAATGATCACCAACCCCAGCTATTGACCATGCTGTTGCAAGCTGACGAGCATCACTAGTTCCAAACGCCTGGAGGGCAGCACAGTGGGGAGGGCTGAAAAAAGAGAATCTCAGTGTTGTCTGTGCATAAACCCAAATAGCCAATGAGAGAATAACAGTAGTGATACTGTCTTCTCTAACTGTTGAGCGGGATTTCCCTCTGAATAAGCCTGCAGAAGATTATATTGTTAAAGACTAAAGGTTTTATGTCTTAATGCCATCTTGTTCAAACTGTACTGCAGAGGTCTCTGTGAAGAATCCTAAGATTGCTGGAAATAGGAGTTTATACAGAAACTCCTCACATGGACAGAATTAGATTAGCTTTAGATCCTTACCCAGTTAGAAACTCAGTGACTTATGGCAGTTGTTTTCAGGCTCCAGAATCCCTGACTATTGGCCAAGCTGACTGGGGCTTCTGGCTACCGAGGTCCAGGATACCTATGCAACCAAAGTTTGAGAACCACTGACTTAAAAGAACTGTTCTTTCTTGGGTTCAGTCCCAATCTTGTCAAATAGCGGCAATAGCATATCACCTCTATGGTAACAAAACAAGGAAAGAATGGCAAGTTATGCACATATGAAATGTGATAAATGATGAAGTTACAGATGGCATTCATGGTCCTATTCCATTTGCTGCCATTTCCATGTTGTTCTTCCAAGAGGGTAAAATGATTTGAGCATGGAAGAGTTAACACATGTCTTTATTGGAAAATGCAGCATTTCATTTCATATTAGTATTCTGCATCCTTTGTGCCAATTTGCAACAGCTTGCTTCTCATCCTCACATTTGTTTAAAGCTCCATAACAGACTGATTCATTTTATGCCTTTTTTAAAAAAAACTTAGAGGAACATGACTTTGCACATGGTTAGGAACCCAGATAAACCTCTCTCTAGGGACAGTTACTGGCAGCTGCCTCATTGTGCAGATGTACAAGGATGAAAACTAATTTTCCAATCAGATGTTCTTCTTTCTGTTACTGTCTGTCATTTTCATAGTGTCAGTTCTTAAAGCCACATTTTTGCCTGATGGATGCCTGTCTACTTGAGGATATCTGTTTTCTGTCATCCATGGATCACAATGATGTCAACTAAGACGTCCCCAAATTCCCTCTGATATCTTTCCAAATGGTGCCTGAACTGCTAGCATTAGGTAAAATATCTGCCCCTAGCACAGGCTCCTCTTTCTGAGAAGATTGAAGAGTCTGTGGCTGAAGGGAGACATTTCACCCTTGATGTATTTTGGGCAAGACCATGTAAGATGAGTGGCAGATGGCTATAGGCATGAGTCATTTTGCAACCCCAGTTGATCTCTTCAAAGAAGACAGAAAATACTAATGACCCACAAGAACAATATAAGACCTCCGAGGGTTGATATGTGAAATGCTGGAATAAGTAAATCATTTGCTCGAGTTGAATGACAATGACTCCTGTGACCAGAAGAACAGGCACAGAAGCATCCCTCTTTCTCTGGTTGCCAAGACTTGGAGACAAAAATAAGCATCACCAGGAAATTGGCTGCATATGTAGCAGGGATAAGCAACACTGCTGTTTTCACTTTCTCTCCTATTTAAATTGTGAAGCTTTTGTTATATTCTGGGCAGTTTCACATTATACAATTATAGCACTGTGATTCCACTTTAACTGCCATGGGTGCATCCTGTGGAATCCTGGCGTTTTTAGTTTGGTCAGAGGTGCCAGAGGAGCTCTCCAGCTGAGAATTCCAAATGCAAACCCCAGGATGTGTGGTGTGAATAGTAATAGGGAGCACCTGTCTGCAGCAGAGCATTAATACTGATTAAGGAGAAAATATACCAATGGCTTAAAGAAACAAAGTGAAAGGCTTTGTTATAGGAACTCCATTCTAAGATGGGAAAGTTACTCAGGATGCGATCATAATCTAGCTGCATTCTTAGGAAGAACTGGGAAGAGAGAGAGGAGGGGTGAAGAGAAGAGTCAGAGACGCATCCCTAAGAGCATCAGTTTACATCACAGAGGGGTCAGGATAGGTAGAGCCAGGAGAGGAGGGCACTTCAGATCACTCAAACTAACTAGCTCTATTACTACACCCCACTGAGAGGCATTCTGGATTCTTCAGTGCTAAGCATTGTTGCACTTCTAACAAATGGCCCCTCTGAGTACCTTTTGTCTTTTATTGCAACAACGACTTGGAATATTCCAAGGAACTATCTTCTTCTCCTTGCTCTTCATATAAATAAATGATATATATCATGACAGGTCATGGCACTCCCTTTAATAGTGAACTCCTCAAATAAGATGAATCCTTTGCCTGTTTCTGCAGGGCTTTTCTTGTGCTTCTTTGTGTTCAGCTCTCAAAATAAATATGGGTGTCATTTCTTTTCTTTTTTAAAATGACATTGTTTGCCAAATAACCAGGTGAAATGTGTACTTTGAGAACCAGCGTGGTGCAATGGTTTGAGCATTGGTCTATGACTCTGGAGACCATGGTTCAGTACCTTTCTGGGCCAAGGAAACCCCCTGACTGACCCTAGGACACACCATACACATTCAGCCCCCGAAAACCCTCTGATAGGTTTTTCACTATAGGATCACCCTAGGATCACCATAAATGGGAAATTACTTGAAGGCACAACAAGAACATATATTTATTGATGAGTTTTGGCAAAGCTCTATTATCTGATTGTTCTAGCAGACTAATTTAGCTTTGGAACTCATTGTTAGTAAAGATGCTACTGAGAGGACAATTGAGCTGTGCAGGGTGCATCTTCATGAGAATTTAATGAGCAAGAGACACACAAGCATTAAACTGTAATTTAGCATGGAGGTGCCAAATTCTCCCTACCCCAATGATTTTCAGACAGCTAAGTGAGCCTTCTTTATGGGGCACAGAAATTCCTGAAGGGAGAAGCAAAGTTCTTCAGGATAACAGCATGCATTAAACATATTAGATGTGTTTCCATGACCCTGCAGTTGCTGGAGGCCATTGAAGAAAACTGTTGACACTGAAATCAGTCTGAGGTCCTAGCAAAGCCAGCTCTGCCATTAGACAAGGTGGTACAGCCAACTGAGATGCCAAATGTCACGGTACCATTTAAGGACAGCAATAGTGTCACTTATTCAGGATCAAGCTACATGTTAAATTAAATCTATAACTAGCAGCAACACATCCCACCTCCATTTTTCTGTTGAGACATCCAATTTTTATTAGACTGCCCCTGTGTAGGAATGAGAAGATTAACAATTCTCTCCTCATGCTGCAATTATACTGACAATCACCAGCAGGGCCTTTTTGCTTTGAGCCAAAGACAAGGAATTAAGAAACAAACCAAACAAAACTCTGTTCCTTCTGTTGGGACAGGGGCAATAAAAACTGTACTCTCCTGCTATTAAAAAAAAAATCTACTTGCTATCTTTTTAACATAGCAAAGTAGTTTTGCTTTTGATTTACTATTCAGGTTGATTATTAAATAATACATTATTACTTATTAGCTTGGGACCAGGATATCTGAAATATCACCTTTTCCTGCAGCAGCTTGCTCAGTTTTCAATGTGGATTCCCGCCCCAAAAGGCCATGTGGTGAAGTGCATAAGGAAGGACTTTCTCTGTAGCAACAGCTTGGTTGTCGAACTTCTCCTAGGGGAAATTTGGTTGATTTCATCCTTGTTCAACTCCTGGCTAAAACTGCACTGTTTCATATGGCATTTCCCCCCATCTATTTTCAAGGAATATTTTGTTAAAATTTTATTGTAAATCATTTTGAGGTCCCTGGTGGACAAGTACAAATTTGTACAAATAAACAATAGATAAATACATATTGTTAGGCATTTATTTAATAGCTATATTTACATCCTTCCTTTTATCCAGTGAGGAAAAGGCAATGTCTCCTCCTCCCTATGTAGATCCTCACAACAAATGTAGATTAGATTGAGAGAGAATGTAATTGCTGAAGTCCCTCAGTGAGCTTCATGGCCAAGTGGAAGTGTGAACTTGCCGCTACCCCAGTTGTAGTCCAACCCTCTAATCACTATACCAAAGACTCTCTTACTCTTCCCTCCTATGCTAGCTCACAGAATTTTTGTGAGAATAAAAAGATAGGACTGACACATGTGGTACCTTGAGTTCTACAGAGAAAGGGCAGGATAAAAACTAAATATGTAAATAATATATTTGCCATAATGGGTGATGTCATTTAGGTTTTTCTGTCCCAAATCTAAAATACACAGAGTTGTTATGTTTCTGGGTATCCTATATGTAGTATCTGTGCTACACTCATTATGGTGTTTTTTTTTTTAATGAAACCACTGCTGCCAGTTTTGGATATCAGCTTCGATATTTGGGTCATGGCAAGGCAAGGGATGCCTGTATAATTCATGTCAGCAAAATTGTCTCTCCCTCACTTTCCTGCCAACCATTTGATTTGTTTGTGTTGTTTTATGAGCATTTTCCCCTGCTGTTTGAATATGACCATTTGGTTTGGATTTTGTGTCTTTAGACAGCACTTGCTCTCACAGAATGGGCCTTCAGAAAGGCCCTGGCTCTACAGAGGCAAGGGCAGGCCCTGTCTTATCTCCTCAATACAATGTCCTTGTGCACAGTGTACAATGCACAGTGTGTGCCTGCAAGAGAGATAAGTCTTGGAAGGCTGCACACATTTCTTTCTGTATGATGAGGAAGTGGAAATAATCAGTGCTAGCAAGAGTGTTGTTGTACTCAGCTTCAACTTCACTATAACTGCTTTTTGAAAACAAAGAATATGGGAATGACCTACAGAAATAACAGCTTTGTTTCTCTTTTGGGATCCTCTCTAAAAGCAACAGCTTCCTTCACACTGAACTATGGCAATGAAGAGACAGGACCCTCCCCTGGCACAATATTTTATAGCAGACTTCCCCAGCTTGGTGCTGTTGAGATAAATTAGGCCACAATCACCCACCATGGATGGAACAATGATGTTATTTTTACAAACCCTTCAGTTGTCCCAATCTTGATTAATCCTCTGCCATTCTACTTTTCAGCTGCATTCCACATGTCCCAGTTTCTTTCTCCTCATTCAGCTTTCCTCTTTGTCCTCAGCTGACTTCAGTTGGTGCAAATTTATTTCAAAGTGCAAAAGAAGCTTGCGCTCAATTAATTTAGTGCAGGGCTTTCCAAATGGTGCGTTGCGACACGCTAGTGTGTTGCCTGAAGTATGTAGGTGTGGTGCCTCCCTGGGCTGAGAAAGACCCCCAACCCAAGCCTCTCCAGCTGTGACTGCCACAGCAGCAGGCCAGGCTCAAGTAGGGGGGCTGCCTTTCCTGCTGCTGCTGCCCTCACCAGGGTCCTTCCTTGGTGAGAGCAACAGCAGCGAGCCAGGATCAGGTAAGGGGGCTGCCTTTCCCACTGCTGCTGCCCTCACCCGGGGTCTTTCCTTGGCGAGGGCAACAGCAGCGAGCCATGATCGGGTGGGGAGACTGCCTTTCTCACTGTTTAACCTCTGGTTTGCTAGTAAAACTGAATTACTGTGTTGTGAAATGATGCACGTCCAAAAAGTGTGTCACCAACATGAAACTTTGGAAAGCTCTGACTTAGTGGAAGGAGAGGAAAGAGTGACTATTGACCTACCCAGTAGCTCAGGAAAGAGCACACTGCTGCAGCCTCTCCTGCCTTCTCCATTCATTAATAACTTCTGCCGTCATGGTCACAATATGATGATGCTTGGCCACACATGCCCCAGTTTTTGTCCGTGAAAGGTTGGAGGGTGTGGAGTCAGTACTTTATAGTGTGGCATAAAAATGTTGTCTGCCTTTTACTCATTACTTGGTGTGTTCTGACTCAGTTTGGTCAATGAAGAGGAGGAGGAGCAAAGGTCACATGAGTGATTCGCTTGTGCTTCATCTTTAGAGAGGATGTGATACAGCTAGCAAGGAGGAGAGAAGCTAGCAGCGAAGTGGGTGTGTGGGTGATAGAGAAGAAGATACACTGTACTAGAGATTTGGGTTAGATGGATTTTTTTTTTTAAAAAAAAGGCTTTTAAAAGTTAGCTTGTCTTTTCTGCTTTCTCTTGTTTTCCCCAATGAAGATGAATATTGCCTGTGATGAAGAGAAAGAAGCTGAGAGTGAGTCAATGTGTATTCCTGGTAATGTGGAGGTGGTATGAGAGTGTTAGCTTCTGCAAACATCAGTACAGACACACACTTGGACTAGCTGGTTTGTTGTGAGCTGTTTGTGATAGTTTAGACTAGAGGAAGAGGGGCTGTTCCTCTCTACATCTGAGATTGGCTGAAGCCTGAGAGAAGGGAAAGTAAGAGAGACTAAGTGACTGCAGGGCAGCTATGATGGAACTAGACAAGATCCAGAAGTGTCAAGAGATATAATTGAATGCTAGGGACAGAAAGAATATTAGAAAAATATTTTTAAAAAATGGAAAAAAAATTTTTTTGAGTGCTGAGAAATCGAGACAAAAGAACCCTGGATTAATAAATATATTCACAATCTGGGACTTATGCTGCACAAATTTCACACATGATTCTTTTGTGCCAAAAAACAGCATTTTCTACTCAAGAAGCATCATTTTCTGCATGGAAATAATATAACAAAGCAGAAATGTTAATTTCTGCACAGAAAGTGCTGTTTTCTTTATAGAAAATGCTGTAATTGGGGATTTGTTCTGCATACAATTTGCACGTGGACTATTTGCATAGAAAATAGCATTTTCTGTGCAGGAATTAATATTTCTGCATTGAAATATTATTATTTTCCATGCAGAAAATGCTGTTTTGTGCACAAAACATGTATGTGCAAATTTTGCACAGAATAAGTCTTGACTTGTGAAAAGCCTTCAAAAGTACATAGTTTTTGAAGTCTTTCTTGCAACAGGAAGAAAATTGCTGAAATTACTACATTTGAGAAGAAGCTTACATCCTGATTGAATACTAAAGTTAGGATTGTCCATGCCATTTTGTTTCCGATTATTATATATGGTTGTGAAAGCTAGTCTGTGAAGAAAGGTGATAGGAAGAAAATAAACTCATCTGAAATGTGGTTCTGGAGAAGAGTTTTATGGATACCCTGGACAGCTTAAAGTACAAATGAATGAGTCCTAGAGCAAATCAAGCCTGAATTCTCTCTAGAAGCCAAAATGACTGAAGTGACACTGTTGTACTTTGGCCATATCAAAAAAAGACATGATTCACTATAAGAGGCAATAATGCATGGTAATGTAGAAAGGAAGAAGACTACATTCCAGGTGGCTAGACTGAAGGAATCCATGCCTCTGATTTTGAACAGCCGGAGCAGGACTGTTGATGATAGGCAGACCCTGAGGGATCCCATTCAAAGAGTCACTGTAAGCTGAAGTCAACTTGATGGCAGTTAACAACAAAGTTCTATGCATACTCATAAAGACTGTCTTAATTGGTCTGGAAAGTAGCACTACATTTTTTTCTTAAGAACTCCCTTCTGTTCCTTCTTGAAAAGGTGTGTCTTCTAAAATACATATGCTTGTTTGTTTTGCTTCCAGACCACCCTCTGAAGGCTGGCAACACTAATGCCAGCTGGGGAGAAAATGCTTCAGGTGTTAGTCTGAATGTTAAAGCAGCTAAACTCTACTATCTTTAAAATTCAGACCAGAACCTGGGTGGGTTCACCAATCCACTAACATTGCTGAGACTGGGCAAAGATATAAATAAGAACAACAAAAAACATAGTATAATTTAAGATAACCTCGAAGGAACATAGGCCATTTCCACATGGGATCACTAAAACATGATAACTTTGGGTTGTAGTTATTTCAGGGACTGTGATTCCGCATGACGCTATCTCTATCCAGTAGCCAGCCAGTCTTCAAGAGTCACTAGAATGTGGTATTTCAACTCCAGAAAATTTTCTGGAGTTGAAATACTACATTCTAGATGGGCTGGCTACTGGATGGCAATGACCTTGTGTGGAATTGTGACCCCGAAACAATTGCAACCCATAGTTATCGTGTTTTACCAGTGCCATGTGGAAATGACCATAGAAGAATGTAAATATATAAACACACTAAAAACAGTTCCCAGATAATTTTTTTAAAAAAATCTTCACCTGTCATATAAAATAATCTAGTGTATGTTTCAAGCACAACTTTTCAAGAGAAGCATTTTATAGTTGTGACATCATATCTGAAAAGGCTGTCTCTCTCTCATGGCCTTATTTGACAGAGGCATCTGGAGGAGCAGCTTTGATCTGTTGTAAAAAATTAAAGCTGATAAAGCAAAAGTTCATCAATTGACTATTTTGTTTCCAAAGCTCAGTGAATATTTTCCAGCAGGGATTGTTTATTTTTACTGCAATATTGATGTAAGTTGGCAGAATCCTCACATGACATTTAGACCAAGGATTTTTGAAGCTTTTAGAAAAGTAATAGAGAAGTTACCAAAAGGAAAAAAAAACCACTCTTATTATTCTCTTATTTGCAAGAATCTTTGACTTCTAATTCCACCCCCTCCAAATAGATCTCTGGGGAGAAAATGCATTTCAACAAGCAACTGCTTCATAGAACTACTGCCATTATAGTTTGACCTGCCCCTTACTTTGAAAAGGCAGGTCAAGTGGTTTATTGATGTCTGCTTGACTTGAAAGTTCTTTTGGCCATCTATTTACATCTGCTTACCATAAGAATAAAATACAGAAAAGAGAGAGAAGTAATGTTACGAAACATTTGCCAAATTCATCCTTTTAAAAAAACAAGATCCAGAAGATGAAAATATCAAAGAACTATCTATATAACAGGACATATCATGTTGTACTTTAAAAGGCTCTTAAGAAATGTGAGATGGTGAGTACAAAAGAAAAGGCACACTAAGCTTTTTCAGCTACTTCAGCCTGAGAGCTCTTCACAGGCAAACATAAAAAGTCATTGGGAAATAAAGAGAAACATGCCTGTGGCGTAACACAGATGCTGGCAGTACAAATCTTATAGATTTCTACTCCAAAGTAAGCCCCACTGCGTTCAGAAAAGGCTTACTCCTAGGCAAGTGTGTTGCAGCCTAGAAGAGTGATAAAGCAATGCTACAGCTCTTCTCTTTGTCTGCTGCCTCACATAGAACCATGTTGACAGATGAAGTAAATGGAACAGTGTTATTATAGCTGCTCTTTTTTCTTGGAAGTGGAGAAATGTGTACAAGTAACTATGTGTTTATAGAGGTCAGTAGAGACATGCATTTAGGGTTCCCCAGTGTGTTTCTTTCTCTACCCTCCTCTCCTACCAATTGATACCCAGTCTTGACTTCATTTCCTCACGTAGTCTCTCATATCAGTTGCTCCTCTGTTAGTCATGTATGCTATAAGTACCCCCCTCACACACACACACATACACACCTTCTTCTGTTCCTAGAATGAAGTTCTCTGGTAAACATCTTTGTCCTCATTGACAGTGGTCTCTTGCTGATCGTACTAGCTTCCATTCAGGAAGGAAATCTACCTGCTGAGGGTGTGGGTGGGAGGGAATTTTCACAAACTTGATTTATTTTAGAAGAGTAATAGAAGAATGCACCAACTCTGGATCCAATGCATCAAAAGCTGGCTCTGTCATGTTCCCATCTCATTTCAGTCCTGTGCTGCTTTGCTTTCACTAAGAGCATCTTTCCACTGTAGGATGGTACACAAGCATAATGTGTCTCTGCTATAGCAATCCATTCCACTAGATCCTCCTGACCCCTAATAATCAACATTGAGTGCTTGGAAATGGTGAAATGGCCTTCTCTCAGCATTCATATCAGCGCTTTAGGCACCATACTGTTCATAGGGAAAAGTCTATATTACATATTGGCTGCAATCCAACATCCCTTCCATGTAGTATAAATATATTTATGTGGAGATATGCTACACCAGCAATTATGCAACTCCTATGCAAAACAGGAACATTGTGCAGTGCATGTCAATGACTTGGTGGTGTTCTGCAATGTGCAACTGCATTGCTCAACTGTAATGCACAATAACAAACACAATATGAACATATATATGCAGTGCACAGTGTGCAACTTTAGTGCATGGTGGCCATGCACTGTTATATCTGCAACCTCACTTCTACCAAGGTCAGCACTATGAACAACTCACTTTCCATGTAAGTAGCATGACTTACACATGTGTACATCACTAACAGGATGCCAGCCATTGTTTATATAATCCTTAAAATATCCCTCTTGTTCTGTTGTATGTGCTTATTCATTTGCGTAGAATGTTCATTTCTTTGGTTGGCAGGTTCTGCAAGGCAAAGTTTCTTTTGTTCATCCTGAGACCCTTCTGATGGCCTATTTATTTGTCCCATTCCAGCTATTGCACCATAGTTTTCATTACTGTCTTTGCTCAGATTGCTCTTTTATGCTGTTATTCATATTTCTGTAGTGAACACATGAGTAGACAGTGATCTTTTGGGCACAATGAGATACTGGTGAAGTGTGTGAATACAATTAAGAGGCAAATTTTTTGTTATGAAAATGACAGCCACGGGAGAACCTTGAGAACTTCAACAACACAGTGGGAATGATGAGTTTAGCCTTTGCTTTCCCATGGTCCTGATGGCTAGCTTTCCTACTTCTTTTTGCAAGTAATGCTGCATCTAATTTGGCTCTAGACTCCCCAGAAACAGCCTATTAACATGCTTGTTCCCATTAGCTGTCAGTGCCTCCCTAAGTTATAAAACTGCAGAGTACTTAGAAGATAGGACAGTGGATGATATAAATCCAAGGTACATTTGGATGCGATCCTCTACATACGTCAGGCCAAATATTAATTGCATACAATGACTGTGCAAGCTTTTCGTTATGGAAATAGCAACCCCAAGTAAACCTGTAGAGGAAGTGTTTAACTCTTTCTCCCCCTGCCAGGTTTCCACTGAGAATTCTCCCTTTGAAGCTATTTGCATTTCAAGGAGGCAGTGGGAGTTTCGTCTTCAGCACAGAGCTGAGTTGTCTGTGTCTTCAGGCACGTTTCAACTACTCAGTAAGCAAAAGATTTTCCTTGTCACACCCACGTTGCAGAACATCCTCATGTATACAACCCCTTTAATCTTTGGATTTTGTTTGTAACTGAAATGCATAGAGGACCAAGAGTAAACTCCAAGAACACCATACAAGATGCACATTTTTATGAAGAAGGAGAAGAGGAAGATGAAGAAGAAAATAATGCCTTTCATGATAGGGACTCGCTGCAAAGAAAACCTGACACAATCGCTTTTTTTAGGGAGAGGGAGAATATTGCTGAAGGGGGAAAAGAAAAGAGCAGCTTGTTTCAGTTCTGTTAAAAAGGAATCGGGCCTCTGCTGAAGAGAGTGTGAGTTATTTATTGCTACATATTGTCAGCAGGAAATACCACAAAGGAGTTGGTAAACACCTGAATAGCAAGTATGTGGTGACAAACAATGCTTGCTGTGTAGCAGTGTAAATTACATTTCTGAGGCTGCGATAACTCTTGATAACTACAGAAATAATTCATGTCAATAGTCAAGGATGCACCAAAGAGATGTTTAAAATGATTGCTCGGTAAGGAAATAAACAGAGCGATCCCTGTATACATGATGTAATGATCCTAGCCAAAGTCAAGTTTTTTAGTTTTAAATTAATATGTGTTTTAGGTGCTTAACATTATTTTGATGTCATAATATTACCCCTGGGTAAATCTGACAACATTTCTTTGGGGCAGGATAGTAATGAGGGTGAGAATATTGCCAAGATTGCAGGATGAGTGTGTGGTAACAACTGGTTCCCTTACCATCATCCCCATCAGCTACTTATTTATGTATGCCACTTTTCCATTCCGGAAGGGGCTCATATCAGAAGAGCTTACATAATAAAATGTAACATTTCAAGAGAGGACAAGAAAATAATAAATAATCACACCAATATGAATGAGTGTACGCTAAGGTTTTTACAAATCCAGTAATAATACATCATCGGGCCTAAAAAGCAAAAGTACAAAGCATAATCCAAATGGCAGCAAAACAATATTACACCCTCAGACATTTCACAGATGCAGAATGGGCTCAAGGTGGCAACAATAATCAACGAGGGAGAACAAACAAGTTAGGAACTGATGCAGCAGTTTGCTTTTGCCTGAGCCTACAGGAAAGGACAAGATTCTGCCCCCTCCTCTCTTCTCCCTCTTCCTGAATTGAGTGAAAACTACTTCCACACTTTGAACTAAGTTTGCAGAAGCTAAAGTAAGCTGAGGACGAAGGGGGACAGTGCAAAGAGAAGAGAGGACTTGAGACATTTTAAAAGCAGCTAGAAAAGTGAGATGACAGAAGGTTTGATCAGGACAGTTGGAGGTTTTGTAATACATCTCATTCAAGACAGTCTCCTCCATTCATGCCAACATTACTACCAGCAACAGCCCTTAAATTCTAAGTACCTCCATCAATAGGAGCAGTCTTTATAGCTGAAGCTAGGTCTTTATAGCTAGGTTTTTGTGCAGTCCCTTGGGCCTTTGGAATATGAGACAGACAGATTTCTGAGATTAGGTCTAGGAGAATGCACACCTATAAGGTCTTTGGGCAGGTCGGTTGCAATGTAATTGGTGGAACTGATGCTTCCTGCCACATGATTGCTGTCTTTCATTTAATGGTCTAATTCCAGTCATAGCATGTAGGTCTGTGTTTCTGTATCATCTCTGTCCTAGGGCATTTCCGCACTAGACTGTTACAGCGCTATTATTCCAGTTGCAACATCCTATGGAATCTGGGGGTTTGCAGTTTCGGGAGGGGCCAGCCCCAGGATTACTTAGATGTTGCAAGTGGAATAATAGCACTATAACAGTTTAGTGCGGAAATGGCCCTAGTTAGGCTCTAAATGTAAGCTCTTACTGTCAGGAACTTCTTCCTGGTGTTTAGGTGAAATCTCTTTTCCTGTAGTTCAATTCCCTAAGATTTTTTTTAGTTCCCTAAGATTTTTGTTTTAAAAATTATAACATAAAGTGGGGAAAAAGTAACAAGCAGTGCAGTGAATGACATAATGAGTTATTTATGATAATGGGTTACTTTATAAACCCACAATAAGTAACTGAAATTAACTTCTTTTAAAAAGTAATATTCCAAGCTCTGGTCCTAGTGTAGTTGATAGAAATCAGGTTTCCAAGTGACTTGAAACAGATTTAAAACTGTTTTGACTTTACCTGTTTTGTCACAGAATTGATTAGAGAAGTGCTAGCTGAATGGAAAGGAAAATTTGATCCAGCACATGGGTGAGGTGAGTATGTACTGAAGTGTGCGAAAATGTTATTTGTAAAGGCAATGAAAGCCATATCGCATATCAAAAAGGAAAGGAAAAAAAAGCCAAGGAAGCTGATATCCAACAGTAAAAGCACTTGTGAGGAGACTAAGATATTATCAAAAAGATATCTGTATAAAGGAAGGCTGCCCTTGTTCTAAAAAATTGCTTTCTGATCAATGTTGTGAGTACAAATGCAAGGTCTTTAAACCACAGGCAGGGCAACCTAAGTCTATTTGGCTGGATCTGGTAAGCTAGGGTTCTCTTCACTCCCATACTTGTCAACATGCATGCATGCAAATTTCAGTAGATATTGCAGAGTAAAACCATTAAGAATTTTTTAAACCTCTTTCTTATTCAAACCTTGGGAAAGGTTTTATATTGCCATATATTGTGTAAAACATATATGAATTGTTCTCCATGATCATTTTAACAAGACGTTTAGCTATCTGATCTGTTGTGTTTGAGGTTTCTTTACTGAAAGTTTACTGTCGCACTGTCCAGATGTACAAGTTATGGGTCATCTCATTTAATAACAGCAACATACATCACGGGGCTGTTGATAATCAAGGACACACCTGTCTCCTGCAATGCTGCCAAGAACAGTTATGTTTGCTTTAGCAGGAGAACGAGATCTCCTACAAGGGTATTGCTGGCTGAAGAAACTTCATCTGAATAAAGTACAAGATGTCCAAAAATTATCTTTACTATTCCAATTCTATATACAATTGAAACTGTAAAAATAATTATCACCCTGTACTAGGGAATATGTTCTGTATGAACCCAAAAACTCTTTAAAATAGGCTTTTATTTCATGTGTAGGATTTTGCTCCTACTGCCATCTGACTTATTCCCCCTCTACCCACCTCAAAGACTTGGCAACCTGAAGCTGGCAAGCATGTGATGCTCACAAGCCCTTGCTGATGTGGTTGTGTGTCCAGGACACACTGGAGATAGCCCCTATTGAAAATGAAATAACTTTCTGCTTCTCTTTGCTTATTGAAGTCTGTGGCTGGAATTTTTCTAGTGGCTTATTGTAACGAGCAGGAAAAACCACCGCCCATCAGTGCCGAGTGTGAAAGGCACACCCAAGCCTCACCCTCAAGGCCTGTCCTTTGTGGTCAGGTCTGAACAGCCAGGGGGATCTCTGAATCAAACCAGGGCCAGGACAAATGGGTCTGCCTCAGTTCT
Source organism: Iguana delicatissima (assembly GCA_948472985.1). NCBI lineage: Eukaryota > Metazoa > Chordata > Lepidosauria > Squamata > Iguanidae > Iguana > Iguana delicatissima. Next base: position 143,420 of record CAOKZL010000072.1, on the reverse strand, counting down.
CCCTCTCTGAGAACACAGTCCCTTCCTCATTCTTGTCCCCCCTTGGCTTCTTCCTTTCAGGACTTTACTGCCTTCCCTAAATCTGCCCTTCTCCCAGATGTAAGGATCAGCAGTGATTTATATTTTCCAAGACTGTGGTACTGTTGGCATTAAGGTCAAGATGATATTATTGGTAGCGTATATATTCCAGGATTCAAAATAAGACTCTGTGACACTGTTTTAAGGAACACAGAACTTCAAACATTTATTTATAGTGGACATGCAGTTTCGGGTCAGGCCAGATGACCTCTGGGTGCAAGGGAAAAGCAGTTGAGAAAAGCAGTTAATTTTCCCAGCAATTGAAGTGACTCTGTGTTTGAAAAAAGAACAATAGGACACTGTGAAATAGAATGTTAGGGAGGATGAAATGTGCTTTGCTATGCTTTGCAACATTTGTAAGATTATGCTGGAGAATGGTGGGAACCATTGTATGTGTCAGTTTCCTTTCTTGGACATGTGATGTCTTGTACTATAAATTTCTGCGAATGTAAAGGGGCGGAGCTCAGACTTTTGAGAATTATCTCACTGAGACATTGTACACAATAAATCTTTTTTTCTAAACTGTGGGTCTCTATCTCAGTTCCACTACAGTTGTAACACTGTTGCTTTAAATTTGTTTTGTATCTCAATGTTTATAAACAGCACACCATTCTTCTCTCTCTCCCTCTCTCTCTTTCAATTCATTCACTATCTCTCATACACCCAGTTTCTCAGTTCTCTCTCCCACAGAGGTCTTCAAATCTCCAACCTCTCCCAAACACACCACAAATCACACTCTTCTTCAAACACACAGCAGACAGTTAAAATCTGTTATTTTCCTCTTTCCACCAGCCCCTCCCCTGGGCTATCCAAGGTTCCATTTCACCAGCCAATCAGCTTAAACACTCTCAGCTGCCAAGGAGGCTCTGTTGTCAAGACCCCCTCCCATCAGGTTTGTCACACTTATGCATCCCATAAGTTCCCTCTATAGCAGTGGCTAGACATTTTGCCCAATGTGCAATGTCTGCATTTGGTTCCTGCTTATGGAAACAAAGTTGCTCAAGCAGATGTGCATTTTTGGCCAGCACATAGCCATGCATTTAGTTATTCATTTTCCTGCTGTTTGCCATCAAGCTGGTTTTGACTTCTGGTGACTCTGTGGATGAGAGCAAGTCACCCTATCCTCAATAGCTTTGTCCAGGTCTCAGGACTGTGACCTCATGATTGAGTCTATCCACTTGTAATGTGTTCTTCTTCTTTTCCTGCTTTTCCCTCTATGTTGCCAAGCATTATTGTCTTTTCTAATTAACCATGTCTTCCCTTGCTATGTCCAAAGTATGACAGTCTCAGTTTAGTAATCTTGGCTTCTAAGGAGGGTTCAGGGTTGATTTGCTTTTGGTCCCATTTATTGGTTGTTTTGTTAGCTCACAGTAAGCAGAGAAGTCTCTTCCAGCACCACATTTCAAATGAAGTGACTTTTTTTCTATCAGCCTTCTTCACTGTCTAGCTTTCACAACCATATGTAGAAATTGGAAATATAAGGGCATGGACAATCCTAAACTTACTATTCAATTATATATCTTTACACTTCAGAATCTTGTCTAGTTCATTCATAGCTATCCTTCAAAGTCCTAGTCTTCCCTTGATTTCTTGATTGCAGTCTCTATGCTGATTAATGACCAAGCTAAGGTATGGAAAATCTTGAATTGTTTCAGTATCTTCATTGTCTACTTTAAAGTTACATAAATCATTTGTGGTTATTATTATTGTTTTCTTACTGTTCAGGTGTAAACCTGCGTTGGCACTTTCTTCCTTGATTTTCTCCAATAATCATTGCAAGTCTTTGCTATTTTCTGCAAGTACTATGCTGTCATCTACATATCTTTAGTTGTTGATGTTCCTTCCTCCTGTTTTCATGCCTCCTTCCTCCAAATCTAATCTTGCTTTACATATGATACATTCAGTGTACAGATTAAATTGATAGGATGATAAAATACAGTCTTGTCTGATGCTCTTGCCATCTGGAAACCATTTTTTTCCTCCATATTCTGGCCTGAGTATAGGTCATGCATCATGATAATAAAAAAGTGGTGATCCATAGTTCTTCATAGCCTATACACTCAAAGATTTTGCTATAATCTATAAAGCACAGACTGGTTTTTTTCTTTGCTGCACTTCATTATTCAATGTATGTTTCCAATATGATCTCTAATGCCTTATCTTTTTCTGAAACCTCCTTGTACATCTAGCATTTTTCACTCTACGTATGGTGAAAGTCTTTGTTTCATAATTTTGAGCATGACTTTGAGCATGGGAAATGAATGCAATTGTCTGATGATTGCTGCCTTCACTTGTTCACCCTTTTGGGGACTGGAATGTATTGAGCATTTCCAATCTGTGGACCAATGTTTAGTTTTCCATATTTGTTGGCTGATTTTAGTGAGTGGTTTCTGGCTCTGTTACTTGAAGGAGCTCTATTGGTATTCCACCCATTCCTGGAGATTTATTTCTTCTAAGTGGTGGCTTCCCAGCTGCAGGGTTTCTGAATGAGGTGGATTATCTAGACCAGTGGTTCTCAACCTGTGGGTCCCCAGATGTTTGTGGACTTCAGCTCCCAGAAGCTCTGAGCACTGACCATTGTGGCTGGGGCTTCTGGGAGCTGAAGTCCACAAACATCTGGGGACCCACAGGTTGAGAACCACTGATCTAGACCCATCTCAGTCTGGTTTCAGGCCTGGTTATGGGATAGAGATCGTGTTGGTCACCTTGGTGAACAAACTAGACCAGAAACTAGACAGAGGGAGTGTGCCCCTATTGGTCTATTGGATCAATGGCTTTTGATACCATTGACCATGGATCCTTCTGGGTTGCCTCACGGGGATGGGGTTAGAGGTTTTTGTTTTTGTTTGTTTATTTATTATATTTGTATGCCGCCTTTTCTGCCACAATGGGACCCAAAGCAGCTTCCAAAAATAAGTTAAAAACATTAAAATATTTAAGGAAATTAAAAACATATAAACTTATAAAAAAGAAAACTATAACAATGTGCCATTTTAGAAATAGATACTGTTCGACAGTGCCTCCATTTTTTTTTGGGTGAGTGCTCTCCGAAGATGGTTCTGGGGATTAATCCTTGGCCATTGGCCTGTGGAGTCCTTCAGAGTAGCAGAGATCAGACCTCAGTTTGAAAAAAAGATTTTCTTTATTATTTCTTCTTGCTAGCAAGCTGCACCGGTCGGGATCACTCCCAAAGAAACCGGCCCCGCCTCTTAGATTGTTCAAGCCTTTATACATTCCAATGAGCAGGAACGGCATAAGTTTCGTTTTTTCCATACAAGCGGCATAAGTTTCATTTTTTCCATACAATGCGGCATAAGTTTCATTTTTTCCATACAATGCGGCATAAGTTTCATTTTTTCCATACAATGAACAATGAGCTGTTCTGCTGCACACCTCGAAATGTTTCAACTTACTGGTTACATTTCTACAGCAAGGGGAAAGTAAGATTACAATTCAGCGTTTACAGAGTTCTATTGTTTTCATCAAGCACAGAGAGAGACCACTTTTGCAAAGACAATTTTCTGCTTTTTCTCACTCCTTGTGGTCATCAGGCCTGACCCACTTCATCTCCCCCTTTTATGCTGAATTCGTTTAGCAATTCAAGGATAACTACTTTGTTTGTGCCATCAAAGCATATACAGCAGCCTTTCCCTCTATTACTCTAATTATTACAGATTGAAAATACTTTAACATGCAGAGTATTGCCAAGCAGATTTAGGAAGACTATTATTTATGTACAAAGCAATTCTACAAGCAATGCCTTTACCCATACTTACTTAGGGAACCAGATAATCATGTCCACATGCCTGCAGACTACAAGAATGATTTGCTAATATTGAATACTTCAGAGTGCATGTATTTATCCAAATACACAGACCCTTCATGACTGAAGAGATAGTCTAAACCTATTTCATGCTGGGCTGACAGCCAACAACGCATCTACCTTACATGAAAAGCAACTCCCTCCATGGGGATCATGGTGACTCCCAACCTCTCAGATATGTGTTGTCAGAATCATACCCATTGCTTTCATCATAAGCTCTTTTCATTCTTGCCCAGTCAAACTATATTGGTTTGTGTACTGGGTGAAACGTGATACCCTCAGTGGCCAAACCAATTCATACTAGAAGATAAACCATATACCCATTTACCATTGTAAAAGCTGGTTACTTTCTAGAACTGACTAAGGTGGACTAGCCCCCCTTATTCTCATATACCTCAATGAAACCAGTGCTATAACTAAAGAAGAAGTTAACATTGGGATATTTTCCTGGGCATGCCTGTAGAGATTCAGGGATTTCAAACTTTACATTACAGTGAGGATAGCTCCTAGCTTAGCCCATGAGTACATACCCAGCTATTATTGACATTCAAGGTGTTCATGATCTGATTGACTAGTTGGTGGAATTGTTTAACTTCCCAGCCTCCCTTGTTTTGCATCATCCTTATCATCACCAACAGTTGCCATATACACATATCTTCCAATCCCACAAAACATCCGCCTGTAGTGATAAAATAGGTAGGCCAGGGTTCCTGCCCCTCCTATGCCTGCCACAACCCATGTTATTGTCTCCCACATTCAGGATCTGATTGTGTGTAGAGCGGTATGTGTCCTTGGTCGCAACCGCAGCAGGAATCAGTCCCAATTATTCTTTCCTCTCCAGGTGGAGATCTGGCTGTGTGCTGGGTGTCTGGCTTCTGGGTATTGCAGACACAAACAGGGCCTAGTCTCAGATCTTCTTAGTGCATTCTGGTGATTTTCAGCTTCAGAGGTTGCCCTATGGTTTGGGGCAACAGTCCAGTCAAAGTGAGCCTTTTATCCTAGTGTAATACACCCAAGGCTTCTGGCCACCTTTACCACAGTGGGAGTTGTCACTACTACCTGATAGGTCTCCTCCACCCATGACCAAGTTGCCCCCAATCCTTCACCCATATCTCCTGGTTTGAAGGGGTGTACCTGTGCCTGTAGGAAGGGGAACCCCTGTTCTAACATTTCCTCCCTTGTTGTACTCAGAGCTTTCCCTAATGCACTAACTCTTTCCTGTAGAGTTATGTTTCCTTAATCCACCCAAAATGGCCTCATACTTTGGCTAAAAGGGGACAACCTTATGCTTCTGTGAGGTGTGCACCTCATCCTATGCCTTTTCATAATGGGGCTCTGGGAAGAACAAAAATACTCCTGGTTTCTCTGTTGTGAGTTGCACATGGAATGAAAGTGAAAAGTTTCTGTAAAATGGGCTAGGAAGATGAATGTGGTATCATGCCACTTGCCCTGTTTCTGGCTAGCCATTCCGCATGTTGAATTATTCTCCTCTGCCCCTCAGTGGTGAACAAGGTCAAAAGCAACTGTTGACAATCCTGCCAATTAGGAACATGTGAGGCCATGATACTGGAGCAAAGTTCTATTATTTCTTGTGGCTTTTCCGTATAAGTTGCATAGTGTGTCTTCCAATTTAGTAGGCCTGATGTGGTGAAGGGTATATATTGATAACTCTGAACTCACCGGTAGCCCCCTGGCTGCTGAGCATCAACTACCAGTTGGCTGATCTGTCTGAGTGGGGCCACTACCTCTTCTTCACCACTGCAATCCCCTTCTTCCTCTCCACTCTCTTCAATCTGGGTCTGGAGAGGGGGTCTCTCCTGTAGTCTCTTTGGCCTTTTTTGCTTTCACCTTGGTCCCATTTCTAAGGTTAAAGGCATCTGTGGGGCTTAGGAGATGTGTCATTTCCCCTTCCCCTGCTGGTAATATGGGATATAGGCTTTTCAGAGTTCCTGGTTCTTGGGGAACCTGCGTATCTGTCACAGAAGGGGGAGGAGGTACTGGGAGGCCTTGTGTTTCCACAGACTGTTGATTGATGAAGGGATTTGTTGAGCTGCCCAATTATACCTTCACCCCTGGGGTCATTAGTGTTGGCTGGTTCACTGGTGGCAGCACCAGTGCCTCTGTTACTTGCATAGGTGGAGGTCCAGAGGCTTGTGTTACCATAGGGGCCACTTGGACTTCTGCTGCTGGCACTGCTGGAACCTCTTCTGCCTGTGCCTCCTGGTTTTAACTTGCTGGAACATATGGCGGGGGTGCACGTGGTTCTTCTGGTTCCTCAGGGGGACTATCTAAAATCATGGGACCTGTTCCAAATTTCTTCTGAGTCTTGTCCTTCATGACTAACATGACCCTGGTACACTGCTCCTTGCACCTCTCAAGCCAAGGTGGGGATTCAGTCACTATAGTGTCCCAAGAATCTATATAGGGATATTAGGCCGCGTGTCCAGGGTTCCCTACCACCGCTGCATACACAGCCTTAATCTTATCTGGATCTAAGCTCCCCTGGGGCAGCCATCCAACCTTGAATGATGGCCACTCTACCTCACAGAGGTTTTTCAACCTGTCTGGCGTCATTTTGGGACAGCCATAGTCACCTCCATATCCTTTCTTAAAATTTTTCAACATGCATTGAAGAAGAGTTTGCCAGCTACTCCCTCTTCCCATCTCCACCCCAAAAGGACAACACACAGTAGGAGAAGGGGGGTGAGCTGTGGGTAGAGGGGTCCCAACAGCTTGAAACAATGAGGTAAACAACTTTCACACGTGTTGACTCATGCAGCCGGATGTTCCGATGGTCTGCTAGTGAGAACTGCAATGCCAGTCACACTCACACCTTTCACGCTATGAACACAGCCTCCCACCTTTCCCGTGTGTGTGTGTGTAAGGAATCCTGCGGTTTCAGCCGCCCCACCTGCGGAGCTGCTATACTCTGGCTGGATTCCAAGGGTTTGATCAGACCTCTCTTCTCCCCAACGTGCGGGGAAGCAGTAACACACTTACCTTGGGCTGTGTTCTGTATCAGTTTTCCAAACCACCCATGGGTTCCTGGCTGGCAACCTTTCTTCCCCGGTTTCCACGCCTCCACAAGGAAGACCGTCTGATCAAAGAGTTGGGGCACCCAGAGTCTCTGTCGGTGAGGCAGGAGGATCCGGGAGGGCGGTAGCTGCACAAGAGGGCGAAAGGCCCCAAATCCCAGACTTGAGCCCCCAGATAAAGTGGCAAGTCAGAGATCAGACCTCGGTTTGAAAAAAAGATTTTCTTTATTATTTCTTCTTGCTAGCAAGCAGCACCGGTCGGGATCACTCCCAAAGAAACCAGCCCCACCTCTTAGATTGTTCAAGCCTTTATACATTCCAACAGACGTGTCATACAAGCGGCATAAGTTTCGTTTTTCCATACAATGAACAATGAGCTGTTCTGCCTCGAAATGTTGCAACTTACTGGTTACATTTCTACAGCAAAGGGAAAGTAAGATTACAATTCAGTGTTTACAGAGTTCTACTATTTTCATCAAGCACAGAGAGAGGCCACTTTTGCAAAGACAATTTTCTGCTTTTTCTCACTCCTTGTGGTCATCAGGCCTGACCCACTTCACCTTATGCTAGTTACCACTTAAATGAAACTGCTGGGAGATGTTGTCCAGAGTTTTGGGGTGAAGTGTCACCAGTATGTTGCTGATACATGAACATTTCTTTCCACCTAATTCCAAGGAAGCTGCTTTTGTGCTAAACCATTGTCCAGCAGCTGTAATAGTCTGAGCCTGGATGCCCAGGTTTCAGCTGTGACCAGGGGTGCATTTTCACAGTTAAAGCTAGTGAGCTATTTACATCTATTCCTGGAGAAGTCAGATTTGGCCATGGTGACACTTGCATTGGTTGTCTCCTGTTTAGGTTACTGTAATATGCATGCTACATAGGGCTACCTTTGAAAAATGCTCAGAAACTTCAGTTGGCCCAAAGAGCTGCAGCCAGATTGTAACTGGAACTGGCTACAGAGGCCGCACAACTCACTACTTGTAACAGCTCCAATGGGTGCTTGTCCATTTCCAGGCACAATTTAGAGTGCTCGTGATGACCTGTTAAGTCCTATTGGCTTGGGTCCAGGCTATTTGAAGGACTGTGTCTCCCTTTATGAATGCATTAGAGCTCTAAGAGACAGACTTTTCTCTCTGTCCCACTACCTTCCCAGGCTTGTTTGGTGGGCGCAAGAGAGAGGGCCTTCTTAATAGTGCTCCCAAACTTTGGAACTCCCTGCCTAGGGAGCCAAGAAGGGCCCCATCCTTGCTCTCCTTCTGTTACCAAGGCATTTATATTCTATCAGGCTTATGGAAACTGACTGGGGTGGGCTGTTAATGCTGTGCCATGCTGTTTTCAGGCTTTACATATTGTCTTTTAATGAATTTTAATGTTTCTAATACTTAATATTTTTAACTTTAGCAATTCCTTGTTTTTTAAAATTTTTATAATTTTGCTTTTATTGAAGCTTTTGCAAGGTTACAATTTGCATTGATTTTTTATAATATGTTGTTATCTGCCGTGAGTCTCATTATTGATAGAAAGGTTGGATATGAATGAATGAAGGAATGAATGAAGGAATAAATAAACAAACAAAGTGTTCTGAGTGCAGCTTCCACTTCACTTTCTAAAACCGTGGTTCTTCATTGAATCTGTTATTGTTTTATGTCATGCAGACTTTCAGAACTATCTTCTCTTACAAGATACAGAGACAAAAACAAAAACAATATAAAACATAAAACACAACTTCCTTTCTAAAAAAAATGTAAGGCTGCAGTCCTGAAGACTCGCTTGAGAGTAAGAATAATTGGCCTCAGTGGGGCTTACTTCTGAGTAGATCTGTGTATCTTTACATTATATGTAGAGATTCCCAAGTACCCAATACCAAAATCTTCAAATATTAAAAAGCCCTGCATAATGCCTCCTCACGATCTGCAGTAGTGATAAGTGAGATAGGAATTTTAAAGATATCTAAACCAGCGCCCTTATTTTTTTTCCTGTTTATTGCAGTCTGCTCATTAAATCTGGATCAGCCCTGAAACAGATGTTCTTTAAGTAGATTCTGAGTTTTTCCCCCCACCATGAGATATCAGAATGAGGGTGTTAGAAGGGTCTTTGGGTTGTATGCATCCTTTAGGCCAGTGGTTCTCAACCTGTGGGTCCCCAGATGTTTGTGGACTTCAGCTCCCAGAAGCCCCAGCCACTATGGTCAATGCTCAGGGCTTCTGGGAGCTGAAGTCGCAAACATCTGGGGACCCAGAGGTTGAGAACCACTGCTTTAGGCCATGCATTTTTTTACTCCAAAAATAGATAAACGGATCTCCCACAATATTGCAGTGTATGCATTCTCTCATCTTCCATTTTCTGACTGACCTGTTGCACAGATCACACTGTGTTGTCTGTGCAAGGAAAAAAAAAAGCTGTTTCCTCCACAGAAGGTACTTTTTTTCTGCACAAAACAAGTTTGTGTGAATTTTGTGCAGAACAAGTCCAAAACTGGCATTTTTGAAGACTTTCTCTCCATGAGAAGAAAATTGTTTAAAATTACTTGTTGCTTCCTCTAAGAAGGAGCTTAATGACGAATTACATTCTTGGTACATTTATGTATCCATGTGCATCAGGACAAGTATGTTTGCTGTGAAGGGCCAGAGTGAAAACCGTTTCTTCGTGGGGTTGTGAACTAGACTGGATTGTGAAATTTAGGATAGATGTCCCCTCACTCCATCTGCTCTGCTTGTGCTACCTAACAGAAATTAGCAGAAGAAATCAGTGAAATATCTGTGGTAATGAATAGCTACACAGAAATTCAGCTTAATTTAATAATATAAAAGGGACAAGACCCTGATAATGGAAAGGAAAGGATGGGGTGATAGATATCTCATGCCATTCCTCTGAACTAATCAAGGAAAGGTGAATGTTGCCTTAATGAAAAAAGGGGGAAAAAGTGAAATGAAATAATGACGGTGGAGTGTTAATCAGGGACAATCAGAGACAGTAAAGGAAAAGTTGGAACCAGATAATAGCAGCCGCCATGAAAAGGAGATTGTGTAAGCATACTTTAAGCGAATCAGCATGTTGATTGGCCAGACAGGGAGCAGAAAAAAGTGAATTTAAGAATGTAATTGAAAGATTGAAAAAAGAATAGTTTGAAAAAGGGAGAAAGAGAGTGGTTTTTATCTGGAACAAAATATCCTTCAAAAAGGGTCTTAGGGAAATGGAAGTCCCACATTAGAGGACAGCAGTGAATGATGAGAGAATGGAAATAATTTTCTTCCTGTTGCAAGAAAGTTTTTTGAAAGCCACAAAGTTTTTCAGAACCTATTCATAATTTGGGCCATTCTGCACAAAATTTGTACATGTTTGTTTAGCACAGAAAACAAAATTTTTCAGTACAGGAAACAGTATTTCTATGCAGAAATATTATTTTCTGTGCAGAAAAAGTTTTCTGTACAATCATCCACAAGTAATTTTTTCCATAACAAACACCTGATTACAGCATTTTATGTGCAAGAAACAGCATTTTATGCAAAGGAAATAATATTGTGCTGTGTTTTTACACAAAACAACCATGTGTAAATTTTGCACAGCATACGTCCCAAGTTGTGAAGATTCTCATTAGTCTAGAATTATTCTCATGATTTCTCAACAATAAAAAAACCTGGTTTTTTTTACATTTTCCAAATATTTTCAAATCTTCTTTCCAGCTGTAATAAAGGCAGGAGAGTTGATGACCGGGAGCCCATTCAAACTACACAATTGTCATATTATATTCAACTTGACTTGCCATGGCTGCCTCATATAGAATTCTGGGGTTTGTAGTTTACTGAGGCCGAAGAGCTCTCTGGCTGAGAATTCTTTTTTTTTTTAATAATTTTTATTACAGTTTCCATATAACATACAGAAATATACAATCATATACAGCTACAAAACAAAAACAAAACAAAACATCCATTATTAACAACAAGTCTACCTTATCACAATACTTCACACTTATCCCCCTCTATATAATCCCAAACACAATAACGCACCAACATCAAAATCTGACTTCCTTTATACTTTTTGGACCACTCATGTTGACATTTATATCTATATCCTATCTTTTACTTTACTTATAGCACTATAATATCATTGCCTCTTTCTTCTGGATATCCTGTTCTTTTACTACCCGCTCAAAATTTTTATTTCTCTTCTAATTACCACTATGGGCTACCTTTAAAAAAAATTCCTCTTTAAATACACTTATTTTCATGGTTCTTAAATTAATTATCTTCAATAGTTATTTTTCCAATATTTGTGATATATCCCCATTTTCCATCCAAAATCCTCATTATAGAATTCCAGGTTGTCCTAAACATCTTTAAGTCCTTTCCCCTTACTAATAATGAAAGTTTATCTATCTCTATCATATCATATAATTTGATCAACCACTCCTGCAGGGACGGTATGTTCTTTTGTTTCCATACGTTTGCATAAATCATCCTTCCCGCTGTTATACTATATAGTAACAATTTTTGCTGTGGTGAAGTCAAATTTGGAATTTGGTCAATCATGTTTAATAGATATATTTCCAGAGATAGATTGAATTTTTTCTCTAGTGCCTCTTCTAGCTGTTCATGTAATGTTCCTCTGGCTGAGAGTTCTAAAGGCTCCTCCCTAAACTACAAACCCCAGGATTCCATAGGAGTGAACTGTGGTGGTTAAAGTAGAGTCACAATATTGTGACTGAGTGGTATAAATTGGCCCTGGGGCTACTAGAGATCTCTCTTTCATAGAATCACCATAGATGTAGATGAATAACAGCATCAGACATTAAAGACATAAGGTGGAATCAGTTAAGAGATGAAAATTTCCTGAAAGTTTAAAGCATATTCCAGCAATATTTTATACCTTTTTATAGAACACCAGTGCCTTAGACCAGTGTTTTTCAACCTTTTTCCAACTGTGTCCCCCTTCCAACCTTATTTCCTTCCCATGGTCCCCCAGTCCTACCAGTGGAAAGGTAGTTATTTAAATGTTCTGTTTGTAAACATGTTTTATTTATAATTTTTATAATTTATACAAAATACAATTAAATAAAATTACAATTACAAGAGAAAAGAAAGAAAGAAAAGGAAATTCTACCTGGTAAAAAGGTTAAAAATATACCAAACAAAAAAAGTGATTAAAGTAAAAAACAGGAACAGACAGACTGTGGTCATTCAAAGAGAGCTGCCAATGACCAGGAGAAATTAATAGGAGCAGCTATTAAGAAGGGTGGTAGAAAGGAAAAAGGGCAAAGCAAAGGCCCTACCAGTGCTTTCTCCACAGTAGGAGAAGAGCAGAATGTTAGGTTCAGTCCTTCAAGCTGCTTCTGGTGGCCATTTTGAGAATACAGATTCCTCCCAGAAGAGAGAGGTGCAAGGATAGCTGCAGGCCAATTGGCAGCCATTTCACAGGCTAAGCACAGGGACATGACAAGGTAGCGACACCTCAAGCTATGAAAGGGGGACTTCCCTTGATCAAAAGAGAGAGAGAAAAACATATGGCTGCCTTAAACACAAGCCTTGCAGCACATCAGGTCCACATCAGATTGTTATAGAGCTATGATTCGACATCCTATGGAATCCTGGGGTTTGCAGTTTAGAGAGGAACCTTCTCTGTCGATCACTTCTCTGTTTTCTCACTTCATTTCTCACTTCCCTCTCTGGCCCTCTAGTCTCCTGCTGTGTCCCCTCGTTTATGCAATTTTCATCTGTGGCCCCTTGGAATATCCTGGGGCCCCCAAGGGGCCATATGGTCCCTTGTTGAGAAACACTGCCTTAGACTCTGGGTAAGGTTGTGTACTTATTGGAGGGCCATACCAGAAAGAGGTAACGTTGAACAGCTCTGTCCATACAGCCTGCAGATGATCAGTTCTGATTTTGCAACCATCCATTAGTAACATAGGCAGGATTCCAACCTGACAAGGATCACTCAGTGCATACATGGAGAGTGCTAATATTTGTGAAAATAATTTTTATACAGGTTGTACAGTTGAGTGAAACCATGATTACCTGTGAGTTGCACAGAACTACATCTGTCCACTTGTACTTTCTATGTGAGTGTTTTGCTTCAAAAAGGGGAAAGGACAGTCATTTTGTATGGAAACTTGCTGAACAAATTTGGTGTGTACAAATTGCTAAAACCTCATTAGGAAGCACAATGTTTCTTGTCTCATTTTTGTGCTGGAGGTGAAAATCATCATGGAGGCTGGCTATTTCTTGTCAGGCTCTCCCAGTCCAGCCACCCATCTCCTTTTGTTGAGAATGAGAATTTTACAAATATTGTGTTCCTACTCCCAGATTTCAGACAGGTGTCTTTTCCTGCCCTACCTTGATATGTCAGACTTTGTATCTGGGGCCTTTTGTATGCATCTGCTCCGCTAGTATGCTGTAGCCCATCCCTAATAGGTGGCGGACATATTTATATAAACTCAGACTATAGAGAACAATCCCTGAAATATAGTGACCAGGATTCTATTGTTTTGTCCCAACCAAAGTAGAACCATTGATTCAATGGGATTTCCTTATGAGTTGATTCACCATACAGTAGGTGATTCAATGTATCTAATTTACTTGGGATTAACAATGGGATAATGACTTAGGCTTATATCAATAATGCAGTGGTCAGTTTTCCCTATAATCACCTTTTATCATTGTGTGCTGACCAGGCTTCATGGCCAATTGATTTCATTGTATCACATTAGATTCACATTATGATAAGAATTGGAGAAGACCACAAGGACCATCTAGTCTCACCACTTGCCATGCACGAATATGCAGCCAAAGTACTCCTGAAAGATGCCTATCCAACTTCTGTTCAAATATTTCAAAGAGATATTACCGCCAAGAATTCCTTCCTAATGTTTGGTTGGGATCTCTTTTCTTGTCATTTGAATACATTGGCTTGTCTCCTGGCACTTGGAGCAGCAGAAAACAAGCTAAGAATCATAGAGTCATAGAGCTGGAAGACACCACAAGGGCCATTGAGTCCAACCCTCTGCCATGCAGGAAAACACCATCAAAGCACTTCTGATAGATGGCCATCCAATCTCTATTTAAAAACTTTCAGAGAAGGCTCTACCACACTTTGAGGCAGTTTATCCCACTGTCAAAAAGCTGTTGCCATCAGGAAGTTCTTCCTAGCCTGCTCTATCTTCTACATGTCATCCTTTGAAATATTTAAAGATGACTATCATTTCATCTCTCAGTCTTCTCTTCTGTGAGCTAAACCTCTCTAGCTTCGTAAACTCCTCCTCAGAGGGCTTAGTTTGCAGGCTTTTGACCATCTTCGCTGCTTTCCTCTGGACATTTTCCAGCTTGTCAATGTCCTTCTTCAACTGTGGTGCCCACTGACAACGTTAACTGAGGTAACACACTGAATTGCTGGGAGAAGAAGGAGAGTATAATAAAATGACTTTCTCTTTCCAAATGGCTTATTCAGCTTTTCATCTGTGAGTGGGACAATGTGTGGGGTATTTCAACATGAAGAGAAGAAACAAGCCTTGGGATGGTATCTGTGGAAAAACAATAAAGCTCATGGACTTTCAAAGTCCACATCTGGACATTTTGCTATGAATGGGGCTCAGCTGGAATAACTATTGCCAGCAAGGCATGCCTTAGCCTTGGTTGTCTTTTAAATTTTCTGCTCAAGATTCTTGTATTAAAAAAGCAAATAAATCCACACTGTGCCCATTTACTGCCAGCACTGATATTACAGCCAATTACTTCCTGGGCATTTGTCATTGTTCCTGCGCTATACCTTAATAATTTTACTTAGACAGGGGCATTTTCTGCTGATAAATCTAGCTATATTACCAAGTCAGAGTGTATTTATTAAAACACCAATTAGATTGTGCTCTCTCATCAATCATGAGCTGTTTAATTCATGTGTGGATGCAAGAGACTGTTTGAAGCACTGTGCATGCATGAATGAGTGATCTAAATCAAATTGTCACTTTACCGGCATTACCTTACCTCCAGACCTAGCGGCAATCATTTTTTTTTTATTTACTGTATGAATAATGTCTTATCTTTTTTTTAAGGCCTGACTATTTTAGCTTCCAAGTTTGAAAGAAGATTGCTTACTTCACAAAGCTGAAAATAAAGGTGACTGTGGTAGACAAGGAAAAGGGAAAAAGAAAGGAATGTGCATGAGGGAAGGGAGGTATAGACTGTACTCTCCAAAAATAATGATATCATTATGAATTAGGAAGAACACAGCTCGAATACAAGTACATAACAATCCATACAACATTGCAATTGGGGTATGAATCTTTGTGTGTCTTGTTTTTCTTGTCTGAGAGACAGCGAAATAGCATCTGTTGGTCTAGAAAGAGATTTTGTATTTGTGCAATTCTTTTTTTGGGAGGAGAGGTGGTACAAAGTTGTATAAGTTGCACAAAATAAATGGCTAAACTACAATAGTTTTCACCTTGTTCCTTGAACTTCTAAAAACTACATTAGCATTGTATGAGTTATTTGCATCTTTTTGATCAGTTGGCCACACTTTTGCTGTCTCTCTCTCTCATTCTCTCTCTCTCTTTCTTTCTCTCTGGTTTGCTTTCACAAAGGGAAAAGACACTAGTTTTGTGTAGAGACATTTTGCAAAGCTGCAGAAATCTTAACAGAAAAAAGTGTTCATTTTCTAGTTCTTGTACAGGAGGGGAGAAATTTCATGGGAGTAAATAAATTTTCAACAGACTTCTCTCACTAAAAGGAAGTAATTTCACAAGATTTTTTTTTACATGTTAAAATTGCAATGGTGGAGAAGACAGTGAGTAGAAATACAACTGCAATGAAAAAAAAACTTCAATTAGCATCTTCCTTTGGGCGATCTGTTTCCATAAACAAACATGCAAAGGAATGGATTTCTAACTGTATTTGAGTAATACGCAAACTATATGTCTGGTGTTTTGTTAGCTAAATATAATTGAATTTTATGTTGAATATATATATATATATAGTGGTTCTGTATCCTGACTATAATGCTACACGTGAAACAAACTACCTCAGTTTTGCCATGTTGCTCAGCAGAGCACCATCCAGGTATGCTGCACACATGCATTGAAGGTGGCAGTGGTAGAGGCCTCAATACCACATCAATGGTAGACCCCCAGTTGACAGACTGTCCATAGAGAAACTTGAGCCCTTACTGCACCAACAACACCATCTTGGCATGGGTAGACATTGCTGCTGGTCTACAGTGTGTGCCATTGTACAACGTCCTTGCAGTCTCACTGCTGTCACGTCTTCAGCCATCATGATAATCCCGTGAACCATTACCGGAAAAAATCTGGTAATGGCCTCCCTTCATGCAACAGTCTCATTGGCTGCTGGTGTGCAGGAAGGGTGGAAGTGCTGTCAAGTGCCTCCTTCTGCAATACAGCCCAGGAAGAGGCTGGCTGTACGGCAGAAGGAAGGAGTGCTACCCATCTCCCAGCAGCCAACTGGTGCAGTGGGGAGCATTTGCATCCCGATCCAATCCAGCAATGGCATTGCTGGGATCACGATGGGAGAACGTGGGATCGTGGCATACTGCAGTAAGGGCTTGGTCCCTGCATTACTTGTGTTTCCTGATAAAGGATAATAACTGCCAGCATTGCATCTCAACCAATGTATTCCTAAATCAAATCAAATTTTATCTGCCCTGAGCCAGTGGCCATTGCAAATACAGTGCATACAGGCAGATATAACCACCCATAAAAGCATAAAAGCACTAATACTAATAATACACATTCTTATTTCTAACATATCTCTCTGGTACTGAACATGTTCTCATATCATGCGTAACAAAGCTTCTGATTAAGTCACTGACAGATATTTTTCCACTGAAATACATTCAGACCTTGGGATTATTTACCCAATTATATTTCCATATTTAGAATAACAAATCTACCATTTGCTGCTTTGGGGAGAGCAACCCCAAAAAGGAAGCTTAAAAATAATTCACAATCAAGAACCACCACCACCCCAAAAAAGTTGAGTGAAATAAAAATATTCAATTTTTAATTGCAGTTAACAGAACAGTTTCAGGTGTGTCAGAAGTGTCCAGAAACTCTAGAGCTTAGAAATTACACTGTTTTTAAAAACTACACCTCTTAGAGTCCCCTACCCGGCATGGAATATTATGGGAGCTATGGTCTGGAAAAAATAACTTTCCCACTAAAAATGACTTTTCTAGTAACTGAGCCATCCAGCACTGTCAGGTTTTCTTCAAAAGCAGTCAGATGCTGTAGGAAAAAGTTCAACATAACTAGAGAAGCAAGTGTTATACTACAATTGTTACTATCAGCAGCAGCTGAAATCTAAGAAAGGTTAACAAAGTTGTAAATTTTTGTTAGAAGTTAAGATTTCTTCACTGACAACGTTTGGTTTATTGCATACATTTTTCTCTTATGTGTGCGCACGCAACTGTTTTGGCCTTGGTGGTGCATGCAACAGAGGGAGTAAGAGCAATAATGCGTGCTGAATATTTTATTTATGTGGACAGAAATTTAATGCTTCATAAATATTTATAGGATTCTTAATACTTATGGAAATGTGATATGGTGTACAAAGAAAATAACTGCTTCAAGAATAGAAAAGAATTGAACTAACAGAGTTAAAATAACAACTACAACTGCAGAAACAGTAGCGATAATGTTGTGGTTAAGTGGGTAACCTTTTCCATTTTATTGTTGAAGCATGGTGAGTTTGTAGATACATGATGCGTGGCTCATCTGAATTCTAACTTCAACCAGAAACTTGCCTGTAGAAATCAATGTTTGCTCAAGTCAGTGTCTGACCTAATTGTGTATAAAGTTTGGAAAGTTACGTTTTAAAAGTAATTAGTTTCAATCAAAATCTCTCCCTTCCGGGTAGTTAAAATATTAATTAGATAGCAAGTATTCTGAATGCTATGCACATTCAAATAACATTCTTCTCCCATATACATGAGTGTTACCTCAACATCCAACCCCAGAGCATGAGTAAGCAGCATGGGGCACAGCATGAGGCTATTTCCACCCTACACGGTTATAGTGCTATTATCCCACTTTCAACATCCTGTGGAATTCTGGGGTTTATAGCTTACTGAGGCCAAAGAGCTCTCTGGCTGAGAATTCAAAATGCCCCTCCCTAAACTTCAAACCCCAGGATTTCACAAGATGTTAAAAGTGGAATAATAGTACAATAATGGTGTAGCATGGAAATGGCCTGAGTCAGCACTGGAACCATGTGATATTCCTCCCTCACCATTTCCTGAGGTCCTGACCCAGTAAGTCTAAAAAGGCACAGTGGCATGGCAAAGAAGCAAATTTATCCCTAGTTAAGTTTTAATCATCAGGTAATGTAGTTGTGTTTTCATTAGTGAAAAAGGTATTAATCCCAAGGAGCTAGTTTAGGCATTGGGGCTACTTCCTTCCCACCTAATTCTTCCTTAAGAAGCACAGGTCCCCTCACTGGGAGAGGGATTCCATAGAAGGAAACAGATCTCTCTACTCTAAGGTACTTTACCACTCTATAGGGAGCGGCTGCTTGGTGAGGGGTTGAGAAGGGGGAGTATAAGATACCTGAAAACTGACATTTTCTTTTATATAAAGGTTCTGTGAAGGCAGATTCAGAAACATACAGATCATACCCTGTTTTAGAGTGTGAGGAGTTTCTGAGTGAAGTTGATGAAACATATGGACATAAGCCAGAGAAGGTATATCTTCTGTGTCAAATTTTTCCTAAATGCCACTTAAAAACATGAATAGGAAACGTTAATATTTTGTAACAGTGTCCCCGGACTGTGTGACATTCCATGAATTGTAACAAGTGTGACTATGTGAAATTTCAGAATGACTCCCGTCCCCACACATACCAATCCCATGCTATTTTAAACGGCAAACCAATACTAGATGCAAGATAATGGAGTGGACTGGCTCAGAGATGTGAAAATCATCCATTTTTGTTCTCATTGCATTATTCAGAATTCCACCAAAAAGGAAAGTTAAAAAAGATTATTATGGGCAACTAAAAGATATACACATACTTCTGTTAATAGTCTTGCCAGCCGCCAGTTGCATAAATTCACAATATTTTGGGTAATGAAAATCTCTTTCCTATCCCTAGCTGCCCCAAAGGAACTGCTTCCTATTATTTCACAATGAGCCCTGAATTATAATAGCCCTGAACACTGCAGAGAGGATGGCAGAATGTATGTGTATGGCTTTATTTATGTTTTGCTTACTAACATCATCAGTGGGCACCACTAAGCTCTGCTAATCTGTGAAATTGTTTTCTGCATTCTAGCATAGTGAAAGTTAATTGCTTTCTACAATGAAACAAGACTGGCCCTATGCTCAATGAGATCGTTCACCTGTGGCAATGAGTTTTATTCCTGAAATTGGACAGTACAATAAAGCAGAAAGAGTAAATTGACCATGTCCCCGCTCCCACTTCCATGGCTGCTTTTTGGTCTTTAGAAGTTAATCTCTTGTTAGAGAGTATAAGGTTCAGCTCCTCTTACGTATTAAAAGAGTGTCCTCTTCCTGTCCTTGTTTGAATGCTATTTATTCATGTTTGTTTGATGTCTTCTATTAAGATATTAAGAATTTAGGGGCTGTTATGAACTGCAGCACAGTAGGAAAAAATGAAAACAGAATACATGAAAAGATTACTCAAAATGTGTTCCTCATCAATTTCTGCAGAGGGAGCCCACCTCATTTGTACAGAAGCCATATTTTTGTTAATTGCTACCAAGTTGACTTTGAATGACCCAATGGATGAGAAACCTCCAGGGCACCTTCTCATCAACTGCCCTATTGAGGTCTTGCAAACTCAGGGCTGTGGCTCCCTTGATTGGCTCTATCTAGCTGTAGTATAGAAACTACAGATCTAACTACAAGTTTCCCTTGTAATGCTCTGCATAGAATGAAAAACTGATCATGATTGGCAGGAATATAGTTCATGGAAGCAGTCGGTAGGTGCCTGGTAGCTTCTATATCAGTGGGATGGTGAATCCTAGTTTTAGTCAGAAATTTAAAGAAACGTAAAGTATAGCTCCTTAAACTTCAGACTACACCTGGAGTGCTTATCTGGCTTAATGATGTGGAAGCCACTTCCACTGATGTCGCATGCATTGCAGAACTGCCAATGTTACCAACAGGAACCCCAGCTCGGAAAAGACAAGTGATAATTAGAATTAAACACCTTATCCAAGAGCACCTAGTTTTCATGAAATCATGTGGGGATATTAATAAGTCAACAAATATCTGTAGCAAATCCCAGTTCTGTATCACCTACACAATATATAGTTAAACCTGAAATGTGCTAAACTTCAAACTTGTATAAGGTGACCATGTGTCTCACCTTACCGAGGCTGGTTCCTTATCTGGAGGCATATCAGAGGATAATTCTGTATATGAAGCTGTCCTTATTGGAAGGTCTTCGCAGTCCAAGACTGGTTTAAAGATAAAGAATTGTAAAAAGAGAGAGCAACAGACTGGAAGTTCAAGCTAGTGATGGGCGCAGTGCATATTGCATGTACACTGGAGTACTTGTCCCAAAACATGAAAGGCAAAGAAGGAACTTTAGTGCATGAAACATTTACTTGGGAAGGCTGAAATGGGGATGCAGAGAATGTGAGTCTTCTGATTTTTATTGTCTTCAAGAAGAAAGGAAGTCTTGACATATTGAGATAACCCATTGATATAACAGTCAATCCCTCTGCGATTTTTCATATTTTGGGAGTTTTCTGGGGGAAAAAAGTGCTTGCACAAATTAATTTTTCTGCAAAGAAAAAAGTGGCTGGAATCCTTTCGGTGAGAAGATTGTCAAATTCAGGATTAAGTGCATATATGCCTTGTCTTAAAATTTGCCTAGGGAGCTATTCACAAGCTCTTTGTGTAGCTTCGAACAAAGATCCCCCTAACAACTGTCAAGCCCCAAGGTGCACTGATGTGTCTATTTACAGACTGAAGAGGGAGAAGAGAGAGATGACCAGACAGCATGTAACCTGGCAACCACAGATCTCTACTATGGCTACTGTAGTGCTGCTTAGGCACCTACCCCCTCCCTCCCCTTGGCCAGTAAATCCCTATTGCAGTGCCCTCTGAGCTTGCAGACTCCCAAAGTTTGTGTGAGAGAGCTGTATCAAGCTACATGTGCAGAGCATTATGTTCTCTGCTTTCCAGTTTTGGATCTTGTTCAGTGTATTTTATAGTCTGTATGCAAATGCACATTGATTTTTGTACCCAAATCCTAAATCATTTTTTCACAAAAGTGTTTCAAAAAAATAATTGGAAAAAAATGACCAAAATACTCATAATCCCATCTACATTTTAGACAGAAAAGTGCAAAGGATTTTTTGTACTATGCACTTTTCAAATTTGAGGATTTTCAGAAAGGTTCTTGGTGGATTTCTGGACAATTTTTTGGGAAAGTAAAGGTATCCCTGTGCTCCCCACAAAATCCCCACAGGGATTTTAATATCAAGGGAGACTTTAAAGCAGGTACTTCAGACTCCCCCCCTTTCTGGAAAGCCACAAAGATGGAGAGGGGGCATGTGGTGTTCTAACTTCAGATCCCCCCATCACAAATACTCATAACCCACACAGTTGTACACTGAGATGCACACCAATACATATTTCTTTTCCCTCTTCTTTCCTCATCCTTCCTTATACAACTCATTCCACTTTTCCTTCTTACCCTATTCTTTCCATTTCATTTCCCTGACCCATTCTTTCTCCCCCTCAAGCATGGGGAATCCATAAAGTTCCCAGTCCTGCCTTTGTGCCTTTCTGGGATGACTCAGGTCCCTATTCCTTCAACCAACTTTCTTGGCTCTGATCTCCTGTGTCAATTAGTGCTTTGCTTGCCTTCTTGGCAACCTGCCAGAAGGTGGTCTGTGTTTTGGCCCTGCTGTCTGGCTTCCTTGTGGCCTCTAAATAACCTTCTGATCATTTTTGTGGAGCATTTCAGAAGGGAAATGCACTAGCACTCAGATGAATACTTCAACCTTTGATGAGCCAACAGCCAGAGGATTAACAAGGGCTGTCTGTGTGCAGTTCCAGAAACCTTTATTGGCCCTCAGCAGGGCTCCTTGTTAATCTTTAGCTGTAGCTCTCTGAAGGTATGAAGCACTCAGCTTAGCCTTTGTAAATGCTTGTCACCTGGACCAGAAAGAAAAGGAGGGAGGAAAAAGTATACACTCAAGATGGTGTGGTATGAAAGAGAATATGAATGAAGAGAACAAAGCAAGGAGATGGACAGTCTCAGAAACTGTCTTGGGTAGAGAAAATGGATGTGACCGGGACAGTGTGGAGAGGTTGATTATCAGATGGAGCAGAGACTTTTGTGGGCAAATATTGCTCTGGAAAAGTCTTGAGTTTGGAAAGGCTCTTTTCAGTTTTAGGTAAGGCTAAAAGAACAGGCAGTAGAGTTGAAAGGGAAATATGCAGGGCCAAAGCAAAGCGTGGACTGTCAGATGTTATTATGAGCAATGTGAACATGCTTCCATCAAGCATCCATAGCATTACTCAATGCTATGACTATCTACTCAGGAGTAAGTCTGAGTGTGATAGTTCCCACCTGCAAAGTGTAGAACACTTCTGCAGAACACCATTCCTTCTGGCAAAGCACAACTCAGTTCTATGCAAAGTTTAAATCACTGATCAGAGATAAGAGCAGAAGAGGCCCCAGGGTCAGAGTTCATGCATCTCTGGTCTAACATGAGGCTAAGGCATGTATTCACTACGTATCTGAATTGGAGCCTGTCTCGTGATAAATTGAGAAATTGTGTAATTGATTGGAACTGGTATAGGAGAAACAGTTTGAATGTTTTGGTATGTAGGAACATGCTAGCATTTAAACCATGTTCAGTATGTAAAAGATAAAATGAAAGATAGCATCATGTTCCTGAATTCTGGGTCAATTAAGTAATCCAGTTCTGTTAATGTGCTGAGATTCTTTACTTTAGGTTGGGAAAAATGCAGCCTATGGGCTGCATGCAGTGCTCAAGGCCATCCTGACATTTTAATCAGCTTATCATTGCCCCCAGGGCCTATGTTATGAGCCATCAAGAACTCTCCTCTGAATGAAAACCATGTTTCCTGATGGTTGCCTGTTGATTATAAGTTGCCCGTGTTTGTTCTTTTTACATTTCCTCCCCATCTACAAGCTTGCAACTTAGAAGAACAAACACTGGCAACTTATAATCAACAGGCAACCATCAAGAAACATGGTTTTCATTCAGAAGAGAGTTCTTGATGGCTGATTAAAATGTCAGGAGATTTTTTTTTTCTAATACGAAGTAAGCAGGAATTTGACCTCTTAGTCCCCCTGTGAGGGACAAAAGGGATATAGAGGACATTGGGGATATTTGTGGGAGGGGGTAAAATAGATTTGGATTTTTTTTTGGGGGGAGACAGACGCATGTCTGCCCCCTAGCCTCCCAGGGGAGCACAATGGAGGCCCACAACCTCTGACAGTTGGCCACTTCACTGCATACTACACAATGATAGAATCACTTATCACTCTAAATATGAACTGAAAATAGCTGAACAGATTTTTTTTTTTAAAAAAATACAACTTCCCAGTACTCTAATTGTGGCAGCAAATATATTTGATGTCATCCTGAATGTCTTAATGTGCTCCTGAAAAATTCAGTTTCTACAGTACTGGGTTTAACTGATGTGTACTGTGCTTAACCTTACTGCACCATATTCTCCATGTGTTTCTCTTTTTCCTTGGTTAGTGCCCCTAGCCACTATGGGCATGGAAGGGGGGAGGAAGTGAAGGAGGAACAAAGTCACATTAGCTGAGATCCTACATTGAGCGGGTGAAGCAAACTGAGCCGCTTGTGCATTTCTGTGTCCTCCCCTGCCCATTTCTGTCAAACCCCTAGATGGACACTTGATTCTGCTGCTTGCCAGTGGGGAAAGGAGAGGGAAGAGACAATTAAGATAATGAAGGAACAGCTGGTCTCAGCCTGGAAAGGAAGTAAAACTATGGTATGGTCACAGTTGTAGTGGACCTCCCCTTTCTTTCCCCTCAGATCCCACAGCAACCGCATCTTTGCCATCTGACTTGCCTCCTCACTCCTCTTTCCCCACAGTACCAAACCTTGATGGGTAGTTTGTGGTGCGGAGGAGGTTGGACCAGGTGGCAGAGGGTGTAACTTCCATCCCTCAGGTCTTTTATGTGAACTCTTTGGAGAAATGCAAATCTACCACCTTCCCCAGAAATAGTTTTTGCTCATTTTAAAACAAAAACAACTTAAAGGTGTTTTTTTTAAAAAAATGACATGTTAATTGGGGAAAAGAGTGAACTGTGGGAATGGAAAAAGTTTGTTTTTGTTTGTTTCCTTGCAGAGAAAAGGGTTTCCCAACATTGAATAACTCTGAGCAGGTTTTTTTGTGGAATTTACACTTTGTAAAACATTCTGAGAAGCTTTCTAAGTGGCAGTATACTTTTTTTTAGAAGTAACAATATGTGTGTATGTGTGTGTGTATGAAATACACCAATTCATGTGCAAAAAATTCCATGCATTTCTGAGCAGAATAATACTCTGAGTCACTGTATAAAAACCTTAATTTTCTCCCACAGCATATAAAAAAACCTATAGGAATTTCTTATCCTCACATACAAGGCTGACATGGGTGAAAATTTACATCCCTAGCAAATTCCCATGACTGAGGTGCCAGTTGTGTTGATGGTTGAAGTTTCTCCACAGCTCCATTAGTCGACCACTAACTGAAGTCTATATTACCTTTCTCCCAACATGGGACCCAAGACAGCTTGCAGCAAGGTTAAAGCAAGATAGAGTTAAAAGCCTGATGATAAAAATGTTAAAATAAAATGAAGCAAGCGATTATATTAAAACATGAGAATCTGAAGACTTGCTCATAGGGATGGAAGGTGAGGCAACATTCTCTGGCAATGAAGCTGGAGAACATGGCAGCCTACTATATATACATATGTATGCTGAGTTTGGATCACGTTGGTACTATTGATTAGCTGATAGGGGCATGCAACCTCATGTGCTATATGACCACATAGACCTGGACCAACTGCCACAAGTCCCCAAAGTGAACTAGACTTCTCTGCAATGCTCCTGCATGTCAACAGGGTATAAATATTGGGGGAAGCAGCAGGTGAGCAGGGTCTAGACCTTTCATGTATTCCATTTGCATGAAGAAAATGAAGTGAGATGCTGCCTTTTGAATCACTGCAGGGATTAATTGAAGCTTCTTTCAACAAATTTACCCTTCAAAGAACAAGTAAATCCTCAAAATTAGAACAGTAAATTTGGAATATAACACTTCTAGCTACATCAGGACTATTGTGAGAAAGGCTGTCACTCAGACACTGAGCCGTGGGATCACATGTAGCAGCATCCTTTAGAGTGACAATAGTTATTTAATCCAGTGAAAGCAAACAGATAATATAGACCTGAAACATTCCTCTTGTAGCTACTTCAGGTTATGTGGGGATTCTCTAGGTGCTGAACCTCAGGAGTAGGGTCCAACAACTGAATGCTCCTATATAACCCACAATAGTTGGGGCAAGAACAGCCATAAAACCAAATGTGGATTCATCACTACTATAGCAATGGATCCACCAGCAATTTCTGTTCTTCATGGTTTCCTTCATGAGTTGTCTTAGGTCCTGTAACTTTTATCTCATGCCAAATGGTGGCTTTGAAGAACTCTGTTTTTTTCAGCCCATATTCAGCATGTTATCCTAATAGGGAGGAGATCTATTATTTTAAAAATCTCTAATTATAAGAAGAGACAAATCTTCCACTATATAGAAAAAACAAAAGCAGATGTGATTTGCCTTCAAGAGACGAAAATCAGAGAGAAGGACTCCAAATATTTAAAAAATCCCAAGTTGGGAAAAAATTACATTGCAGCCTCAGATAAAAAAAAAGGGGGGTTGCTTTATATATAAATCAGAAATATCCCTCTGAATTAAAATTCATAGATAAGAATGGACACTATCTGGGAGTTGAAGTTCAATTTCTAGAATTGAAAGTTCTACTAATAGCTGTGTACTCTCCAACGGAAAAGAAGAGTGAATTTTATGAAAAACTGAGTCAGGAGATCTTGAAGTACTCAGAAGAGAACAATCAAAACAATTTTTTGATGATGGGGGATATGAACGGGGTCTTGGATCCAAAAATAGATAGATTAGCCCCGAAAACACAAAGGAAATTTAAGGAAAATCAAGGAAAATTACCAAAATCTTTTTTTTAAATTAGCCAAAATGCTGATGATACAAGATATTTGGAGAGGGCTTTATAAAAATTCAGAAGGATACACATTTTATTCTGAGGCACATAAATCAATGTCTAGGATAGACATATTCATGATTTCCAAGAATTTACTACAAAGGGTGAAAGAGATGCAGATACTCCCAAGAACGTTGTCAGACCATAATCCAATTCAATTAGAATTAAAATCTATGAGGAAAAGAATAAGTTGGAGACTTAATGATAGTTTATTTCAGAATGAACGTTGCTTAGAGAAGATAAAGGAAGTGGTTAAATATTACTTTGAAGAAAACATGACGGAAGATTTGAAAATGAAAACAATCTGGGATGCAGGAAAGGCGGTTGTTCGAGGTCAAATGATTAAATTAGGATCAGAATTGAAGAAGAGAAAGAGGGAAAAGTATCAAAAGCTATTGGATGAAATAAAGGTGCAAGAAGATAAGTTGAGAAA
This sequence comes from Iguana delicatissima, assembly GCA_948472985.1. NCBI lineage: Eukaryota > Metazoa > Chordata > Lepidosauria > Squamata > Iguanidae > Iguana > Iguana delicatissima. The sequence continues at coordinate 116,797 of CAOKZL010000072.1, read as the reverse complement.
GAACCCGCTTGATGAAAAAGCAAGACAGAATTTGAAGATTTTACAAGAGCAAATTAATGCAGAAAATCAGGAAGAGATAAGGAGGAAGATACAATGGTTGAAACAAAGATACTTTGAACATGCAGATAAACCGGGGAAGTGGTTGGCATACAGACTTAGAAAAGAGGGGAAAGAAGATTGATTACAGAGATTAGTGATGGAAAGAAAATAACAACAAATCAACAAGAAATAAGGAAAATATTCCATAGTTATTACAAAAGTTTGTATAGTTTACAGAACTCGGAGAAGTCCCATAAAAGAATAGAAGAGTATTTAGGATCCCAAAATATTCAAAAAATTAAAGAGGAACTGAAACAAATGCTGGAGGGGAAGATAACAGTTAATGAAATAGAGGAAGCTATAAAAAAACAGGATATATCAAAAGCACCTGGTCCAGATGGTTTCTCTGCAATATATTTTAAAAAATTAAAGGAGCTGCTGATAAAACCCATGGAAAAATTATTTAATGATATTATAGAGAACGGAAAGCCTGACTCATGGAATGAAACTAGCATCGCATTGTTGCCAAAAGAAGGGAGAGACAAGAAAAACCCAGGAAATTATCGACCAATTTCACTGCTGAATCTGGATTATTAAATCTTCGCGAGTATTTTAGCAGAAAGATTGAAAAAGGTCCTTCAGGGAGTTATAAAAACAGATCAAAATGGGTTTTTGCCAAATAGGCAAATTAAAGATAACATTAGAACTGCACTCAATATTGTTGAATTCTATGAAAGGCATAATGAAAAAAGCTATGATTTTTATTGACGCAGAGAAAGCTTTTGATAATATTAGATGGGACTTTATGATAGAAGTGGTTAAAAAGATGGGAATAGGACAAAAGTTTTTGACTTGGATAAGAGAGGTTTATAAGGACCAGAAAGCAACGCTAATTATTAATGGGGACAAAACAAATTATTTTGAGATTAGAAAAGGAACGAAACAAGGATGCCCACTTTCGCTGCTGTTATTTATAACAACTCTGGAAGTATTATTAAATGTAATAAGGGATGACCCCAATATAACGGGATGTAAAGTAAGAGGTTATGAGCATAAAGTAAGGGCATACGCGGATGATTTGATGGTAATATTGGAGAATCTGGAAAATAGCATTGTTTTATTGATTCAAAGAATGGAACAATATGGAGAAATTGCTGGGTTTAAAGTAAATAAAGATAAAACGAAAATATTAACTAAGAATATGAGAAAAGAAGAGGAGGAAAATTTGATTCAAAGAACAGGTTTCCATGTAGAGAATAAAGTGAAATATCTTGGAATATGGATCTCCAAGAAAAATAATCAACTTTTTGAGAACAATTATGGAAGTATGGAAGGAGATAAAAAAATTGATGGAAACATGGAAACTGTTAAAATTATCACTAATGGGAAGAATTTCTGCTATAAAAATGAATGTGTTACCCAGACTACTTTTTCTATTTCAGAATTTACCAATCATTATTGAATACAATAAGGATAATGGTATAAAAAATACATTGTAAACCGCTTAGATAACACTAGTTGATAGGCGGTATAGAAATAAATGCTATTGCTATTGCTATTGCTATAAATGACAAACCATTTAAAGATTGGAAGAGGGACCTGACTAAATTTATATGGGAGCAAAAGAAACCAAGAATAAAATGGAAGTTGTTAACAGAAAGACAAGAAAAAGGGGGTTTTGGACTACCTGATTTGAGATTATATCATAAAACTTGTGGACTATTGTGGATTAAAGAATGGATAATGTTACAGGATGAAAAGCTACTAAGTTTAGAAGGGGCAGGAAAGCGATTGGGATGGCATTCCTATATGTATTATGAGAAATATAAGATAGACAAAGACTTCCAAAACCACTATTTAAGAAGGGCACTTTTGACAAATTGGTTAAAGTTTAAGAAAACATACTATGTAAGAATACCACAATGGATATCTCCACATGAGGCGCTTTTTGGCAGATGGAGAGATTCTCATGAGAGATGGATAAGATACAATAATATATTAAGTGAAAAGCATAATGAATTAGTGTTGAAATCCAGAGAAGAATTAGAATTGCTAGGGTTTAAATGTCATTGGTATTTGTACAGGCAAATGAAAGAAAGATACATTATGGATAAAAATACGGAAGGTATTGAATCAGAACTGAAAGAGGATTTATTTCGGAAGATAATTTTTGAATCACAGAAACAGACAATTTCAAAGCTATATGATTTGTTATTAACGAGAGAATTAGAAACAGAGCAAGTAAAAGAGGCTATGGTGAAATGGACTAAAAACTTAGGATATGAGATTCAAATGGAACATTGGGAGAGTAGTTGGAGAGAAGTGAATAGATTTACAGTTGCACAAAATCTGAAAGAAAACTATCTTAAAATGTTATATAGATGGCATTTGGATCCTGTTAAATTAAGCAAAATATATAAGATAGAAAATAATAAGTGGTGGAAGTGCAATAAGGATAATGGTACTTATTTTCACATATGGTGGACTTGCGATAAAGCGCAAAAATTTTGGGAAAAAATTCATAGTGAAATAATAGGTATCTTAAAAATTAATTTACCATTTACACCAGAACTGTTTTTATTGAACATGACTTATAAGATAGAGCAAGAGGTTAAAAGAAAGCATTGGCAAGTTATACTTTATATGATTACTGCAGCGAGATTGCTTTTTGCACAGAGATGGAAGAATAATGATACACCCCAAATAGTTGAATGGTTGTTAAAATTTGTAGAGATGAAAAATATGGATAAATTAACTGGGATGATTCAGGGAAAAATGCATGGAAACTTTGAAGAAAAATGGAGAAAACTTGAGGAGCATTTAGAAGAAGCTAAAGTTGGAAACTAAGTGAGAGAAGGGAAGGGATTCTCCGAAATTAGAAGATAGACATATTCCTGTCAAGAATAAAGGTTAAAAGTATGGAATGATAGGGAATTAAAGCGAAATGGACTAATAAAATAATGGAAATGCATATTGGGGTAACCATTATAGGGTAGAAAAGAAGAGAAAGGGTTTATGATTTACGTGAAAAGAACTGGGGATAGGTGAACCTAGGAAGTGAAATTGAGAAAAGAAGATGGAAAAGAAGAGAAGGAGAATCTTCGCAGTAGAAACGACAATTTGGATGTATGTAGATGTGATGATTGTATGGTTTGTAGGTATGTAAATATTTCTATGAATGTATAATTCTTGCTGTTGGGTATGAAAGGGGGATGATTGTTATTTATTTTGTGTTTTAATTGATTAATAAAGCATTTTAAAAAAAATCTCTACTGATAGAGATTTTGACCAAAATATGAATCACATTGGCCCAGTGAAACTAATATGTGGTATGGCTCAATTACTTTGAATTTACTGTCTGTCTTTTTGTTAACTGAAGTTTGCTTGTAGCAGAGGCGATTCTTCTGCTGGGATGGGAGCATGTCCCCAGCACTCCTCTCTGCACCTGACCAGCTGTCTGTAGAAGGGAGTGTGAGGGATACGCCTCTTCCTTCCACATTGCAGCTGGCCTTCTTCCTATGCTGCAGTGGGGAAGGAAGCATGTGATCACACTTCCGGCCCTTCTGCATGACAAACTGCGATGGAAGACTCTCCTGATAGGGGGTCATTGACAGATTTTCTCCATCAATGATATATCCCACAATTGCACTGGCTGGCAACATGAGAAGGGCAGGACTGTGATGACATCATGTGGAAGGATCACTGCGGTCCCTCTCCTCTCCCGTCCCCATGCTGGGAGGATGCCATCCTGCAGAAAGGGCCATAGTGTCTCATGTTAGTTGTGGGATACCAGTAAGAAAGCATCTTCAGGACACAATTCTACAATTCAAGTTTAAACGTTTGCTTGATACCTGTCCACCACATCTACTTCTGAGATGGCCAATCGCAAATATGTAGTATAGAAAATGTAGTATTCTATTATTAAAAATCCATCATCTTTACTTTAAGGCAAGAGTTAGGTTGCTTACTAAAGTCCTAGACTATTTTTCCTTGGTTGTGGGGATGAATAATTACTATAATTTTCTCTAATCTCTGGGAGAAAACAAATATTCCTTTGCATTGTTCTCTCCCTGTTTGAATCTCCTGAAATACTGTGAAAGCATTATAATGTGTAAGCTTGCCTGGTGCCCTGAATGTGCAAGATATCTAATCTTGGAAGCTAATCAGGGCCAACCCTGGTTAATTCTTGGATAGAATTCTTCTTCATGGATAGACCACGAAGAAATACCAGATGCTGTAGGATAAATTTCTTTTTTTTTCTTTTTTTTCTTTCTTTTTTTTATTCTCAGATTACATACACTACCAGACAGACAAGAAAAAAAAAAGCCAATAAAATCTAATAGAATACCAGAAGTACAAACATTACATACAATTATCAGTTTCTCATTGATGAATATCTCCAATAGCAATATAAAATGAATAAAATAAAGTGAAATGAAATAGACTCTATGATCCAGACTCCAACATAATAACTATCCACAATCTCTCAACACAATTACTGACAAAGCCCCCCGTTTCTTTTCCAAGTAGTTACAGACATCTCTCCATTCTTCTCGGTATCTATTCAAAGATTTGTCTTTCAACAATGTAGTAAGTTTATCTATTTGCATCAGATCATATATCTTATAAAACCATTCATCTATTTCTGGCACTTTCTCTTTTTTCCAGTCTCTAGCAAATAATAGTCTAGGCTGTAGAATAAATTTCTGAGAAAGGCAAAGGCAAATCATCTTTGCTATAAGTCTACAGGCAACTTGAAGGCATAAGTGTGCCTTCAAGGTACCTATTGACTTATGGCAACTCCATGAATTTCATAGTTTTCTTAGGCAAGGAATACCCAGAAGTGGTTTTGCCAGTTCCTACACATACATTATTATGTGTAGAAGGACATGTGGATTTTTTTCCACACAAAAAAAAAAAATTCTGTGCAGAAAAAAACCTCTCTTGCTGAGGAAATAGTGTTTTCTGCATAGAAAACAGGACCAGAACTGACCCTGCTTAGCTTCCAACATCAGACAGGATCTGGTGCCTTTAAGGTATTTGGCTTCAAAATTAATTGAAGAATTTAGAATGTTAGGTGAAAGCATCAAGTGAAAAAAAATGAGAAAAATTAATAACTCAGCAAGTTAACCAATGAATTAATTCCAACGAACTAACTCCAAGTCTGGCAGCTCTATGTGATTTCAGATTGTTACTGAATGGGATGAATTTCAACTGTTTGAGGTGAACATTAGTTAGGGGCCATTTCCGTGCTACTCTGTTACAGTGCTATTATTCCACTTTCAACATCCTATGGAATCCTGGGGTTTGCAGTTTGGGGAGGGGCCTTTAGAATTCTCAGCCAGAGGGCTCTTGGGCCTCAGTGAACTACAAACCCCAGAATTCCACAGGATGTTGAAAGGGGAATAATAGTGCAATAACAGTGTAGTATGGAAATAGGCAGCATGGTGGCCATATTCTTTATTGCATTTAAGAAAGTAGCTGACAATAAGTGTAAGGCCACACTTACTGAGCTTTCTGGCAAATGAGCCCAGATTCTTTATTGTTTGTGACTTTCAAGAAATGTTCAGGTAGAAGAAATGTCAGGCCTGGATTTTGCTGGTACTTAGCACCCTCCCAATTTTGCCCCCCCAAAAAAGGTAAGTGGAACTGATCATCTGAGAGGTAGTAAGTAAATTGGGGCCTTACTAACCTTTTATGAGCTTTCTTAGATTTGAGTATCAGCTTTGAACGTCTTAATTTATACTAATGGTTATCTTAAACACATTGACATGCCTATCTTGGTCCAACTTATCTTTCAAAGGGCTTTTGGAGTCAGAGTTATAAGTGTGTCTGCCCTGGGCCATGCTCTTTGCTTCAGATCTGAAAGCCCTGAGCAAGAGAAATTTGGAGCTCATTCTAAACTGCAATAACAAGTGAGAGTGCTAGTGTCACTGTGGTTACTGAACTACAGAATGATCTTATTTCCCCACATGGGATAGAAGTCTGCATTTGCCAGCAGAATGAGGTTTACGTGAGGACATCTGCATTTCATTCTTTTATAGTGTGACTTTTCTGTGCTTCTCTGTACTGCCCTAGAGCAATGGAGTGATTCTGAAATACAGAAAAGAGGTCTGAAAAGGAGAGGGGGATTCAATGTCCCTCAAAAGTTCACAGCTTTCTTTATACCAAGTGGAAGGAGGACGAAAGCAATCTATTCAAAGTAGATAGCACTGAAGACAAAGGTAAAATGAAGGGATAAGTTTACACTGAAACTAACTTGTGACCTAAGAAGACTCCTTTTTCAACATTCAAATGTCAAATATAGTCTGGTATATGATGGCGGGCGGGGGGAGTAAAGCGTCTGAGGTCTACTAAAATGTTAAAGGTCTTCCCTTGCACAAAAAGTAGGGTATTTTGTTGGCACTCCATACATTTTCTTCTTAACATTAGCAGTTTTTTTCCCCATTAAACATTCCAGAATGAAATATAAAACAAGAATTAAGTGGGGCTATTCAATATTAATTAGGGAAGGAGTATAATTTTGTTCTATTTGCCTTCTTAATGGAAGCTAAGTAATTCAGACTTCCAGACTAATCTGCAGATTGGAATTCCATTTTCTTTCTAATTCTGCAGATTTTCCCATGCAATTCTCAACTCAAAATGTGTATTTTAAGGGGAACTATGTAGAAAAAAAATGAATTTATTAGGGCAATGGTGGGAACTATGTCACAGTCTAGATGTTTCTGACCTCCACCTCCCAGAATTACTCATGAGTGAGTGGGTTTGGCAGGCCTGCTGTATCTTGCCATCCAACAAGATCTGCTGTGTTACATAATCCCCATCCCTGAATTTGGGACACATTGTACAAAAATTGCGTCTGTTAGGAAAATGAAATACCAAATGACCATATTAGTGGGGAAAATTGTGCAAAGCAAAGTAAATTTCTATCTGTTTTTCCAGATGAAAAAAATTCACAGACTGGTGTGGAGATTGGGATGGAATGGATTTATGAAGAAATCACTATGAAACTGACATGAACTGTCAATAGACAGATTTATCCATCCATAAATTTAGGCTTAGATATTGTTCATCAACATTAGTTAAAGCAGAGGAGTAATAGGCATATTTTACAACGACAGGACTAAGGCAGTTCATTGAAGTATGAAGGAGGAAGAAGGAGCTCATATGACAGATCTGAATAAAGGTCATGATCTCAAAATGTATTTGCCTGACAGAAACTCCCATCAAAATAAACAGTTTATTTCTGAGTTGGACCAAACAATAAGATGGAAGAGGGGCTGGAGCAGTACAAAACGCAGACACATACAAACAAGAAGTTTGAAAGGAATGAAGATGGAATGAATACCGTAAGAATACACAGTCTGTCAACCATGTCAACTCCGTTTGTTGACACTAATGAAACTTCACTTGAATAATGGAAGGCTGAACTTGTGCTGCCCATGTACACGTCCATACCACTTTGAACAAAAAAGATGATTTGGGGATGGTGGTGGTCTAGTTACACAAACGCAACACGATTAACAAAGGAACTGACTCTGATCATGAAGGTATTCTGTGAGAGGGAGCCCATGAAATAATAGAGCAAAAGCAGAATGTTGTTATTTACCCAAACTGCTTTACACACAGCCATTGAACTCTTAATAATGGTCTACCATAGTTGATGTTAGATAGCAGACTGAGAGACATCTGCTTGAGAAAAAGTATATTTTTGATTCAATAGACCTGATTTGTGAATCACTTTGTAATGTCCCCAACAGTTCATGGCACACTAAATAAATAAATAAAGCATCAAAGGCCGTTCTTGAGCAAGAATACGCTTAGAACTGCTTGTTTTGAAAGAAAATAATCCAAAATACAAATTTAAGTATATGTTTAAATGTCACTTTTTTTTCTGTGGATTAATTACTGACCTCCCATAGATGATGTAGAGAAGAGAAATGTTTTTCAGAAGGAAAACATGCTAATGTGGCAAGGCCCAGAGATATTTATACATTTATTAATTAAAATGTTTATAGCTTACCGTGTAATATGGGATCATAATACAAGTAAAATAATAAGTAAAATACTAATACAAATACAATCAGTTTAAACAGTCAAAACCAATTTAAGTGGATAATAATAATTCAACAAGACTAAAATGTATTTAGCACTTGAACATGGTTAAAATGGTTGAAAGGATTAACAGAGTTTACAACTATGTACATGTACATTTTGGAACAACTTAGGCTGCAAAGGCTTGAATAAAAACATGTTTTAACATGATACTGTACTAGAATGAAGCCAATATCAGTGCCTACTGGGCTGCCAATGGCTGATCTCATCATCTATATGCTGGCCCTAAGAAAAGCAACATTAGCTGATAAACCTTTAAAATGCTCATTAGAGGAGCATCTTAAAAGTTTATCAGCTAATGTTGCTTTTCTAAACACCCATTAATTAAATTAAATTAAATTAAATTAAACACCCATTAGAGGGTGATAAGCTGCCAATGCAAGGTAAATCCATATTGCTGGAGCATCATTCAGTCTTCTAATTGACCTAATGCAAGAGTCTAAGAAACTTGGTGAAATCCCTAATTCATGGGTGGAGAATGATTGTCACAGCAAATGTTTTGGATTGAGACTCTTACAATCCCTTTGGTTTGTGGTCATAGTGGGTTAGGCTCATGGAAGCTGTAGCCCAAAATATATAGAGGGAGAAAGATTCCCTACTACTGTTCAAACAGATATACTTACAATATGTATGTTCCAGCTGTCTGTCACTTTAGCTTGGACTGTACTAGAGTCTGAAAAGAATCCACTTGCTTGATAGTATAGTTCTATACAAATATCGCCAATGAATATGAACCTAATAACATCTTGTAACGTGCCACAAAGGAATCTCTACTGAGTGTAATGTGGCTGACTGATTTCATAAGAATAAGATGTTTTTAGTCTCTTGGTGAATTTTAAAAAGGCATATTCTTTTTATTTTTTAAAATCTTTAAATCAGACTTTTAAAGTATAATTACAAGGAAAAGAAAAAAAGAAAAAGAAAGACAAAAGAAGAAAAAGAAAGAAGTGGGAAATACATAGACTATAAATGTGGGCACATACATTAAATAACCTGGTCATAATCCTCAAACTAAATTTTCTTAAAGGTGATCTCTGTAAACACATATTCATATATAGCTAAAGTGGTAAGATCTTGCAATGGGTGAACAATGAATATTTATCCTTCAAGTCTAAATCTTCTAGCAACAGTAAAAGCTTTAGGCTTATTCATACACAGTCTCCCTGAAATAATTTTCCATTACTTTATTTCCAAAAATATCAAAGCAATATTGACAAATGATTAGTGAGGCTTTTGAAGTTAGATAATGGAGAACGTACAAAAAGAAATGGTGCAGCTCATACAATGTGCTCTTGCATGTGCTGAAAATATTGTCTTCTTACTGCTTAAGTGGAAAATGTGAGGAAATGAGGTGCCTATATTGTCTCTGTACACAGTTTGCATTCATTGCTTAGATTAGGTGCTCAAAAAGGCAGCTAGCATGTTGGTAGTTGGTTGATGCATTTCATTGAGCCCTGGTGGCACAGTGGTTAAATGCTGGTACTGCAGTCACAAGGTTGTGAGTTCAATCCTCCAGGTTGACTCAGCCTTCCGTTCTTCTGCCGGTCAGTAAAATGAGTACTCCGCTTGCTGGGGTCAATTAGCTAACACATTGTAAACTGCTTAGAGAGCACTTCGCTGATAAGCGGTATAGATAAATACACATGCTGTTGCTACTGCTGAAATGGATGTGAACTTTTAAAAATGGGTGTGTAACTTACAGAACAATACTGCTCCTTCTCATGTATGCCCCAAGGGCAACACGTACCATACATACACATACGTATGTGAAGTTAATATCTCTTTTATCCACAGTATATGCTCAGCTACCTGTATTTCGTGGGGAAATTAAGCCAAGATGTTAGATCAGCTACTTAGTTACTACTATATGCTCAGTGGCACTTATACCTATGTAAGCATTTTTGAGATGGCTGTTGTGCACTGAAATCCTATGTATATTTTATCAAAAGTAAGCAAACAGTGGGGCTTACTCAGAAAGAACATGTGTCAATAACTCCATCCTTGCTTTGAACAGTTTTCTTTCTGCTGGTGTGGCTACGATTTCTTTTAAACTTTCTAATTCAGGCCAGAACAAGTGGCAAGAAAAAAAAATCTGACAGGTATAAATAATAAATAGAGTTCATCTCATACTCTTGAGTTATATAGGTTGAGTTGGATTTATATTTGTGCTCCTTGCTCCTCAAATATGTGGTCCAATTTTAATCTATTTAATTTTCATGCCTCGCTTCTGTGGTAAGACAATAATGATGCTCTCTTTAGCTATCAGATTCTTTTCTTTCAATGTCATTGTCACTTATGTCTGGAGTCTTTCATTTTATTGATATTCTGTGTGATACAGACGTTTTAAAAAACCAAATCTTCAAAGCATGTTATCCTCCATTATGACTTCTGGGGATTAAATTTAAAAGAGAGGACTGCAAGATAGGTTTTGATACTGTTGAATCTTTCTGTATTATGTATTACTGTATCTGTATTTACTAAAAAAAAAATCTATATTGCCTTGATCTATATCTATATTGCCTCTCTAAGATGGTATGCAAAGCAAAAATAAAACAAAACAAAAATACAGTTAAGTATTTCAACTATCTCCTCTTCCCAGGAGAAAGGTGTGGGATAAATCCGATAAACAAATATATAAAAAATACATAAAGAAAACTAAAGAAAACTTTTTAAAACGGCTTCCGTGATAATAATTTAATTTAGATGGCTCTAAATTCAATAATAAGCAGCCAGAAACAACCAGACATTTAAGAAAGGGAGCCATATGAATATCCTGATTAGTGCATTTCAGAAATGTGGGACCACCACAGAAAAGGCCTTGTGCCTTGTGCCCATTAGTGGACGTGTGAATCAGATCTTGCAGTCAAGACTGGTTTGTATAGCAGTATGTGATCCTTCAGATAATCTGGCCTCAAGCCAGGGTTCAGCAAGCAGGTACAGAATCATTCTTTTATGCTCTGGTTATTCCATAAGCAGCTGGGCAGCTGTATTCACCACCAGCTAAAGCTTCTGCGTTAAAAGTGTGCCCTGTGTACAAGTGTTACAGTAGTCTAGCTTGGATCTAATTAGGGCAAGAATAATTGTAGGAAGGTCTGCTTTCAAATCAGCCATTTGAAAAATGGTCAAATAATATGTTTCTTGGTTGATGAGAATCTTGGGGGCAGTTTGGGGACACTTATACACTGTACAGTTCCAGCACTGTGATTCCACTTTAATTGCCATGGCTGCGTTCTTTGGAATCCTGGGGTCTGTAGGTTGGTCAGAGGCACCAGAGGAGCTCCCTGGCTAAGAATTCTAAAGTTCCCCTACCTTCTGCTGATCCCAGGATTCTATAGGATGCAGCCATTTCTGTTAAAGTGGAATTATAATTGTGTAGTGTGAAAGGGTCCTGGTACTTAATTCAGCACAAAATATACATGAGTGTTTTTTCACAAGAAAGAGCATTTTCTGCACAGGGATAAGCATTTTCTGCCCGGTGATAAAATGTGTTGTTCTTGTGGTGGTGGTGGTGGTGTGCCTTCAAGCCGTTTTCTGATTTATAGTAACCCTGTGATGAACTATCACAGGACTTTCTTGGTAAGATTTGTTCTGAGGGGGTTTGCCTTTGTGTTCCTCTGCAACTAAGGCTATTTGCACACAACACTGTTATAGTGCTATTATTCCACTTTCAACATCCTATGGAATTCTTGAGTTTGCAGTGTAGAGAGGAGCCTCAAGATGGCTTGTAGTGACTTTCCATGGCTGATTGGAGATTCATACCCTGGTTTCCAGAGTCATAGTCCATCACTCAACTCACTATACCACACTGGCTGTCTCCAGTGATAAATAGTGTCCCCAAATCTGGGTCAGTTCTCATGCACAATTTCATCCTCCCATGAACAAAAAATGGTCAAGGAAAAGACTGTCCTAACCAATCTATCAATTTTTGCCATCAAGGTACTTTCTTATCCCAGTCTAATGTGTGGGAGAAAAGATCTGTGCAATTTTTCTGTGAACTGTGATGCAGAAAAAGAGAGGCCATGTGTTTGGTGGCTAGTTGGTAGCCTCGCTAGGAGGGGATGCTGGAATTTTCATCAGTGGTCAAGACATGTACCTTATACCCTAGTTTAAATACATTGGAATTCAAGTTGTGGTCAAAAAATACACCACCACTTACTCAATAGAAGTATTACTGTTACTGTATTATTATCGTTATCATTATCATTACCATTATCATCACAATCCCTAATACCTGGGGTTAAGCAGGAATGGAATTTTGCATTCTGATCCTCATTTGAAGGAACCGGTGTAAAACTAGTATTTACCATTGCAGGTGCCTTATAGTCCAAATTACTACCAAAATCAGACACTAGGGTTAGCAGAAAATACCCAAGAATGGCTTTGCAATGAAAGCAGAACTTCCAGTATTTCCACATGTTTTTTCTCAACAGAAATGTACTAAATTGATGGGGTCTCGCATTTAGTCATTTTCCCTTTGTGCTTCACTGGGTGAATTCATTTAACTGGTGAATGCATTTTTGACTGATAAATGTATAGGTTGGGTTTCTAGAATATTGGCTGTTTAAATTTGCCCCAGCGGCATGGCCTTTGAAATAGCACAGCATCATTCTCTTTGAAAGAAGGTGCAAAAACCCACTTTGCCAAGTTGAGGTCTGAATGCCATTGATTCAACTCGACATAATAATACTAATTTGTGCTCTTGCACCTTCCTTTCCACTCCAGGTTCTTAACACATTGTACTGTTGTAAAAATCCAGTCTCAGGAGCCCTGCTTGGTATGCAGTGTTTTCATGCTGATCTTTTCAGGAGGAAAATGAAGCAGAGCGACAAATAATAGGATTGTTTCATAGTGACCTCAAACTGGCAGGTGTACTAGTCATGTGAGTGATTTACACATGTCAGCAGCTAATCTATAAGCAAGACAGACACATAAGCCCAAAAATTTGACTTCTGCTAGTTAGAATGTATTCTTTCTGAGATCACTTGTATGAAAGATTTCCTTATCTCATAATTTTTAATGTTTATAATGGAGAGCTCTGTTAAGATTATCATTAATGTTATTCTTTCCAAAATCTTTTGAGATCAAGGTGCTTAGAAAACCAAAAAGATTAATAGTGGTGGACAGGTCTTATGACAACTGTGTAATGAAGTCAGGACTTGTAGGGTCAATTGAGACTTATTAATCATTAGGGGTAATTATGTCATCTGCTAGCCCCTAAAGCTGCTCGGTCTATTTGGGCATTAGCTGGTTTCCTCACAGCAATTGTAGGGGGAATGGATTTTCCCAGTAACAATGTATTAATGTGTACTATCTTGTATTTTGGATTGACTAGATCATGAACATGTATTTAGAGACCACTGGCTATCATCATCATCATCACTGTTGTCATCACCACCACCATCACCACAGTCATCATCTACATGGTGCTTTAGAAGTTAAAGAACAACAGAACAGTTCTTTGCTCTCAGGCTTACAATCTAATTAAGACATGAATACAAAAGAAAAAGGGGATGGCAGTGTGGGGGTGAATTAAATCCAGCGGATACTGTATTCTTCTTGTTTCCTTCCAAGGTCATGGCAGTGGCAGCTGGGTTGAAGGAACGGCCTTTCATCTGCTTCTGGGCCTAGACACCATGGAGCTGTGCCTGTTTCTTCTCTCTCTCTCTCTCTGAGGAAGGAACAGTGGCAGTTGGGATGGAGGGAGGGCTTTTCATATGCTTATACAAAAGATCAACTTCTACTGGACATGAAAGCTGTCCAAAGGGAATTGTGGATATTGATCAACTAGAGTTGCCATGAGGAAGAAGGAATTTCAGCAGGTGGCATTTCCATGACAACCATCACCTGCCCAAATTCCCTCTTCCATACAATCATTGAAATGAAGGAACCCTGTCCTGATCTGGCAACCCTAGGATCAATACAGTTCTCTGCCTTTTTGGAATATCCTTGGAGGTCTAACTACAGGGATTCATAATGAACTCCTCCTCTTAAATATTTACCAGTACAGTACCCCCTCTTTATCTTTGAAGTAGAATGGGAAAAGGGAGTTCGAAGCAACATATGGACCACCATACCCTCAAATTTTGTCCCCAAAGAAGGCATGTCTTGACTGACCAGCATATAAATAATTGGACTCTTTGAGCAGCTGGTCAAACATTAAGAAGATCCTCCTAGCTGTTGGAGGCTTCCATATCAGTTGGACATTGAATCTTTGATTTTTAGTGACTAAAATTTGCAAACTCCCCATATATTTTTAACACTCTGGATAGCTTCTTTAACTCTGAATTGTAATCTAGAACAGATTCACCACTCCACTGATCAGCTCCACCCATACATTCCAAGGTTTGGGTTGGAGAGGCCCAGTTTTCAAGTCATATAGGGAAATTCCCTGAGCTACTCTCACCTGGAAGGAGAACAAGAGATAGAAAGAAGAACAATTTCAGAGAGGTTTGGAGTAGTCAGGATCACAGCAGAGGAAAACATGGGATTGTGCTGTTTGCCACAGGCCACTCTCAGGAAAGGGAAGCTGCCTGGTGAGATCTGTTCCATTTTCCTTCTGAAGAGGGAAGGTGAGATCAGGTGCTGGGAAAAGATCCTGTTCTGATCCAAATTCAAAAGAGGATGTAGCTTGTGAGAAAAGCATAATTAACTGAACTGCACATTTATCATAGTTTGTCATTGTTTACAAACAATGTAATGAATCTGGATGGTAGATTTAGATTGCAGGCACTTGGGCTACCAAATCAGTCTAGCAAGACCCAGCAGCTGCTCAGCAACAGACGGCCCTAACCTGATTAAGTGATGTTCTCAAATACAGTTGTAAAACTGCCATTGTCAAACAGCAAGCTAGCATGAGACAAGTGATGTAGAACAAGGAAATTAGCATTATTACTATGCTGGAGCTCTAATTCTCAGGCACGCTCTATGGAAGGGCAAGTTCCCACAAATAGGATTGCAGAATGCTCAGTCACTTCTATGTTTGGCTGATGAATCTTCTTTTACCTGTAATGAGGTGTTTGTGTGTGTATAAGTTCCAGACTAAGGTATATATTTTTTCCAAGGCAGGCCTTTTTTCTCAACCCAGAGCTAGGACATCTTTTGTACATGTCCAATTAATATGTGGCCACCTAATCAAAGGCAACAAGACTCTTGTTAAAGTGGATTAAATACACTTTATAGTAACTCTGCAATATACTATAAAGGAATAGGCAGTAATCAGAACATATCCTATCTATGTCTTCTAAGAGTCAGTCAAAAAGATACAGCCAAAGTCTTGAGAAAGAATGGGAGAAAGAAGGGGTAGGTCTGGAATGAGTAAAGTCAGGGCGACAGACTAAGGGAGGTGGAGAAGAGGGCACATTATTTACCTAAAAGGGTAAGATGGAAGGGAATGACTTTAGGGGAAAATCTGAGCTGAAGGAAGGAGAGAGGTTATGGGGAAAGAGTGGAACCTTAATAGATGTGGGAGGTGAGAAGGGAGGGAAACAGAAGAGAAATAGAAAGAGAGTTGGTTGAGGATGACAAAAAGTGTGGAATGGGAAGTCCCTTAAATCCACACAGAGTCAGTCACACACACACAGAAAGCATGCTTACATCACCCAGACTGAGTGGATGACCCAAGGGAAAGTGTGCATAGATGGGAAGAGAAGATAAGTGAGCACTATCCAGTAGGCTTGGCTCCAGTGGAGCAGCTTTCCCATCCACAGTTCCCAACCTATCCCAAGTTCTTCTTTTATTTCCCACAACCCCTTTGATGTCCATTATCTTGGTTACTTCCAACCAGACTGTTTTAGTTTTATTGGCAATTGGGTAAGGGTCATGGACTTCAGGTGTCTATATGAGGTTGGCATATCTTTTTATTTATTTTGCAAAGAACATTTCAGGCAGTTCTTTATTGGAGTTAAAGTATTTTGTTCTTTTGCTGTGATCATCTTCCCCTCCTAGTCAGATCTCTCTCTCTTTCTCTGTGTGTGATACACACACACATATACCCCTGCACGCACATCCCTGCACTCAGTCCCAGAGACACAAATCAGCATTTCAAAGGTAGAATTGTCTCACTCATCTGCTGATTCAGACTGTTTACCTATTGAAAAAATGCATTCTCCTACAGCATTTTCTTGGTTTGACCTTTGCCAGTCACACTTAAGGCACGGGATTGTGTTTACTATGTTAGCTAACATCACAGAGCCAAAAATAATGCAAATGACAAATGACAAATAATTTATCATCAGGTATTACATCTGCTACATTGATTACATTAAGACTGATGTTACGTAACAAAAATCTTAAAATCAAGGAAAAATATAGAACCATCATAAATATACAGGAACATTCCAGGAAATTAGCTTGTTTAGGTAACATTTCTCTGTAATCTCAAAGGGAAACTCACACACACACACACACACACACACACACACACACGAGTCCTTTCTATTGTAACAAAAGAAATGTTCTTAAAGAAGATTTTGAACCCAAGGAAACTGACTTTTAGTCAGCAGATATATTGTTTTCACACATCAACACTAACTGTCCACTGTAGAGATCTGAAATACCTGTGTCACTTTATGCAGCCCTTTGAAATTATAGGGAAAGGGTCATGATTTGCATCCTTCTGTACCCTGTGACATTCCATCCCACTCCCACAGCTGCATAAACATTCTTTATACCTGAAAATTCATTATGACTCCATATTATGTCCAAAGAAATGTGTTTATATCTGTGCAATCTCAGGTAAAAATAAAAAACAGTTAGTCTTCAGGCACTATTACATTCTTTTTCTCCCTTCCCCTCCCTTCTTCCTCTCTCTTGTGCTGTCAGAGAGACTAATGCAGCTACTTCTTTGAAAACTACGTAAGTGGCAATAGTGTCACCATCATGGCAATAGTGTGACCAAGTTGGGATTTTGAATACAGAACAGTTCATGATTGTTCTGTAGTCACAATTGCTACTTAGTCATGATTGTGATACTATTGCCGTGGATGTAACTCCTCCCCAACCTACTTTACTGGGCATCAGCTACATGAGGAGAAGGAGGTCTGTTCTGACAGTGACCGGAGAATGGGCGCCAGGTTTGATGAAGCTGGACCTGGAGGGGTTACTTGGTTAAGAGTACTTAAGTACTGTATACTTAACTAAGTGGAAGATACAGAATACTGGCCCCTATCTGTAAGGCAGGGGGAGGACAGTTGTTGAAATTGTTCTGACCTGTGCCCACTGATCAAGCCTTAGGTGCCCCACTGGTACGGCAAAAGAGCAATGCTTTTATTACTTACTTGCAACATTGAGATGGTTTTCTATGACTCAAAGAGTGATGTATCAAACGTTCAGTGGCAGCTGGCAACTGCAAAACCAACCGTCTCACAGTTGGCAAGATCTGGGCACAGAGCTGGAACTTAGTCAATGATGTCAGGAACTACATTTGGGCTTATGAGAAACTTCAATAAAGAAACTGGTATCAGGGAACACGTGAATATCACTTAGTGCTGCAGAAAACCATTTCTTTTGATTTTTGGCTTTGGCTAACATTATGTACTTGGCCTACATAACCACTAAAGTGTGCAGCTCCCTCATTAAAATATTTATGAATTTTGAAACTTTCATATCTTTGCAGATACAGTAGCCAAAAATGAAACAAGGCACACATCATCCTAGCCAAACTGGGATGTTTGTCTTTCATTTTAAGGCCTTTGATGCATGTTATTTCTGGTCCATTGTAGCCAGTAAAGAGAACTAAAAGTATAAATGGAACATGTTTGTGTAATACCATTTTATGTGTTCTATCTCCTTTAAATGAGCAAACTAATCACATAATGGAAATGAATTGTTGTGTGCGCCATAATTTGTGAACACACAGACATTTCATTCAACGAAACAGGATTATACTGACAGTGAGATAATTTTAACCTCATTATGCAGACTAAATAAGTCAATCATGAAAACTGGCATAGTCAGGTTAAGGCCTTGAACTAGTTTTTATAGGTTATGCAACCATGCTTTGTGTAACTTTGCTTCCTTCTGCATTCACTTGCCCTTTATTCATAATTTGATACATGTTCTGAAATTATGCTGTATTTGAAGAGTCTAATTCAGCACTTGAAGAAAAAAAAAGCACAAGAGCTGCTTATTTATTTCTTTATTAAATGTAGGATATTTTTATAGGTCTTCTAACCAAACCAAATGCTTATATCCAAATGGGAAATATCTAGCGGAAGCTTAACAATGTACCACATACCTTTTGCTTATAAGAAGAACAGGATTGGAATCTCTTAAGAATTATTGCTGTGCATATAAGTTTGCAGTTGTTTTGTGCCTTCAAGTTGACTCTGAGGCCATTTCCGTATGGGGCGAGGGAATTGCCCCATGCCGCTACTTACTGGACTTTTCGGCTCCCCAGTCCGGTCCACGCCGCTCCGGAGCAGTGCGTGCTCGTCGATATGCACTGCTCCAGCGTCCCAAATGGCAGCTTCCGATTGGTCGAAGGTCTCAACCAACCGCTGAAGCTCACCAGCCTAAAGCCCGCCCCGGCAGATTGCAAGCTCGTACCAATGCGAGCCTGCGAATCTGCATAAGGGAGCAGGCTCGCAGTGGTGTGCTCCATTTTTTAAAGACCTGTTTTTAGCAGTCTTTCAAAAGCACGCTGGACAACCACTTGGGGTCATTCCGGAACGGGCTGAGGTGCGGATCTATGTTAAGTAGGTCCGACCCAGCTCACTCCCAGGTGCAGACCTCCTCCTTGGAGGACGGACTGCACCGTTTTAAAAGCCTGTGCGGAAATGACCAAAGTTACAGCACTCTGTTGTTGGGTTTTCTGGGCAAGATTTATTCGAGGGAGGTTCACCATTTTCTTCTTCTAAGGCTGAGAGAGTGTGACAAGCTGACCCAGTAGATTTCCACGGCTGAGTGGGGATCTGAATGCTGGTCTCCCAGATTTCAAAGCCACTACTCATTAGGCCTTTGTTCTAATGGAGTTTTTATTGATCTTTGTCCTCTCTGAACACATCCCTGCCTGCTGCTCTATATATGGTCATGCTGAAGCCAACTATAACTGAGTAGTGGTAGGATGATGCCCTGAGATGCAGAGCACCATCCTACTCCTCCTCAGTTATAGATGGTTTCAGCAGGTCATTATAGTTATTTTTAAAAGTAACCACCAAGTTGAGGCCAGTATGCAGTACAGTCCTATGAATACATATATATGCTTCTGTTCAGACAACTTGTTCTGCTTACTTATCCTATTTACTAAGCCACTGTGTCTGTTCTTATTATCCATTCTGACAATCAGCTGGTAAGAAACATCATCAAGGGGTGGAAATTTTTCTGTTTCTTTCTCTTGATTTCACGATAACTTAAAATTTCAAATTCTTTCCATTCTGGATATAAATAAATGTGCTCATGTGCTATACTGCAAAAACTGAAATTTTATTCCATGTGTTCTGGCCAAATTCAAGGGGTCCAATGGTTCTGAACATGTAGAAGATAATGTAATGCTTGATGGCCTTACATATGTTACAGATAGGGAGCCTTTCAGAAAAAAAAAAGAAAGGTAGCAACCCTAATTCATCACTAAGATGATTGAAGACCAAAGAATATAAATCCAGATGTTTATCACTATCAGTTTTTATATTGCGCCATCAGTGTACATAGTGCTTGTTTACATGAGCAGTTTATAAATATTAATTTGACAGTTCCCTGCCCTTAGGCTTACAATGTAAAAAGGCACCAATACACAAGGAAAGGGGAGGAAGGCCATGGGGAAGGTGCTATTCTCTCTCTCTCTCTCTCTCTGATGCCACAACAGTGGCAGCTGGGATGGCTGGAGAACATTTCCTCTGCTTCTGGACCTAGTCATGATGGAGTTGTCACTGCCTGTTCTTCCTTCCCTCTGTTGGCCACAGTACTGGTCATTTTATTAATATTTTAATATTTAATATTAAGTACTCGATGCCCAAGGTCTGAATGGAAGAATCTTCCAGCTGTAATATTTTGAAATCTCAAGTTCTTTCCCTCCTAAATGAGAAGAAATCCGTACATTATGGTAGATGCTTATTGAACCTGCACTGAAACTAATTCTCCTCTATCCACGCCTTATGCTATACTCATGGAAAGCAAGAACAGCTTTGCATTCAGCAGGATCTTTTGGTAAAGAGTTCCCTGAACATTTCCAATGACAAGTGGGAGCATGTCATGTTTGAAATTATGTTTCTATACGTAGGAGAGTGTCCCAGAAAACATTTTTCAGTGTAGCCTTCACCCTGACCTGCTATATTTCTAAATGTGTGGTGTTCAGAAATGGCAGAACGCTCAGCCAGGCAACATACTTCAGGAATTCTGAAATGTATGGTCTGTAGAAACATTTGTCATTTGGTACTGCAGAATGTATAAAGTGGAAATTGGACAAGGTGATTTTTATGGGTTCTGTCCAAATACCCCAAAGGCACCAGATCTCATTTGATCATGGAAGCTAAGCAGGGTCAGCCCAGGTTAGTACTTGAGTGGGAAACTGCCAATGAAAACCAAGTACTATAGGAAGTATTATATCAGAGAAAGGAACTAGCAAAACCATATCTGAATATTCCTTGCTTAAGAATACCATATGAAATTCATGGGTCACCATAACTCGACAGATAACATGAAAGCACGCACCCACACACATACACACACACCCACACACACAAACAGAGCCTTATGTTCAGAGCAGGAAAGAAGCTGATGGATTAAAAAATGAACCACAGAAAGCTTGTTCATGGCTGCTGTCATTTTGGTATTGTACAGGTGCCTAGGAAGAAAATATGGAAGATTTATATCTGACTATATCTGTCAAAAGCCCAGTCACATCCATCTCTATTGGTTACTTTGCTCTGAAATTGATATTCCTTTTTTTTTAAGGTTTTGGAAAGTTGGAGGTTGTATTTTGATATAAATCATCCTGTGATCAGGGGTTGTTCCAAATTGTTCTTTTTCTTTTTTCAAGTAAACAATAGATACTACCCACCATATTATAACTGGGTTAAAATGTCAATTGCATACTAAGGACTTGTGAAATGAAATGGCTCATAGGTGCACTTTCCAAAAATGCACATGACCTGTTTTTAACTAAGCTTTTGTATATAATGCCTTTTCTGGAGGATTTTTTTAAAAATCAATTTAGGCATTACTGAATCTCTCTCTCCAAATACCATATACAGACGGACTCTCAAAGCAAGTCTATAAATTAAATTAGCCACATAATTTATAGATTGCTGGGCTACTTCATGAAAAGGGAGAACAACTAGCAAGGTGGGAGAGAAAAGCTGTTTTCCGGTTGTTTCTCTAAATGGTGGATTGTCTTGATTTGGGTAGGACAGTCTTGATTAATCCTGTTTTATTCCAGTTTTTCAAGTGCTTTTAAATTGTCCCAGTTTCTTTTTCTCTTCATTTGCTGTAAACTGAGTTCAAAGTGCAAATATCATTTTGACTTAATTAACTCTGCCCATAGGGAAAGGACAGGAGGGGCTGGACGCTTGCCAGCAGGCTCAGGCAAAAACAAACTGATGCATTCTCTCCTAGGGTGTTGCACTTTTTTTTTTGCCATCTTAACTATATTCTGAAGTTCTTTGGTCACATGTGTCCTAGTTTTCATATGTGAAATATTGGATACCATGGAAAATCCACTGGGTGGGTGCATCATACACTCTCAGCCCCAGAAAACTCCATGATAGGTTCACTTTAGGGCAACATAAGTCAGATTTGTCTTGAAGGTACACAATGACAGCAGCAGCAGCAGCAACAGTGGAATATTTGCTTCACAGGGAAAAAACTGCCAAGAAGTGTTTATGTTATGGAGTGCCATAGAAATCTCATCAAATGGGGTGGGTGCTGGTAAGCACATTCTGACCACATACTCTTTTTGTCAGGCTGCTGGGAGCTGTCTCAGACAAACAGGAAATGATGCGATGCTATGATTTTGGGCTAAAAACGTGCCTTTTCACGAGGTTTAGCACCTTAGAGGTTGAAGGGGTAGTAGGGCACTTAGGGTAGAGTTTGCCTGACAGTGCTCTTATTGGCAGAACCCATGCCTGATTGCTGGGTGGTCGTTTTTTTTTAATTTATATTGGAATATGGGGAAAAAGCTGGCAACTTGCCTTTATACTGAAAGACAAAACAGATTATCACCTTCCTTGACTTGCAGCTCTGGAAACAGTGTTCTAATTTCTCATTTGTGTGTGGTGTTTCACTGACACAAAATTAGCTACTCAGCAAACTCAATTATATTTGGCTTGATCTGAATGAAGGTTATGGTTTCCTCTGGTTGGAAGTGATAATTATGTTTTCCTTAAAAGTGGGTGACATTTTAAATCCATGATTAACTCAGCATTTCATTCAGAAAGAATAGGTTTCATTTTGTAAAAGCTCCCAGGGTTCTTTCTCTGGTCATAGATTTTTTTTATTCTGGGCCGATCGTCTGCTATTTTTTTTCTTTTAATGAGAATCAAGAAACCAATTAAGGCATATTTATTCTGTAGTGCTGCACCCACTTATGCCCACTTAAGTTTTATTGATTATAGTGGAATCTAAATGCATGCAACTGGTCAGAGGATTGCAGTCATAAACATTAGTTTTTATTTAGGTCTTTTTTTTAAAAATGCTAGGGGCTTCCAATTGGCTGATTGCAAACCACAAAGATAGATTTCCCCCCTTACCAGCAGAACATCAATGGCAGCAGTACAGTGCTAATTTTTCCTGTGCAATCCCTGCAGCCATAAACAACTATAAGCCATAATCAGACCCCAATAAATATATACACTATCCCCTCTCCACCCCCCACCCTGTTCTTCATATTTAAAAGAATTTAACATGGTATGTTCAAGTCCTGGATGAAAGCTCATCATAAAAAATAGACACGTGACTAAAGTCCTCTGCAAAGTTACTTAGCATTGAGCTCCATTTCATTCAGTGGTGCTTATATCTGACAACATTGTCCTATAGAACACTCTTAGTAAATGATATTCAGTGCTCTGAAAGGACATCCTTGTGCTTTCTAAGAAATGCAAGCAGCCTTGCCAAGACATGTGGCCATTTAAACAGAGACCATGGAGTTGCAACTCCATCAAGGAAAGGTCTTGCCTCTGCTTGCTTATGAATGACTCCTTCTCCAACTTCCTTGATGCTGATGTGTCATGAGTAAAAACCTGAAAGCCATTATCACCTCAGATTCTTCCCATGTCAAGGAAAGTGTGTCAGCTAGCTTGGTGCCCTGGCAGCTAATGTTGTTCCTCCAACTATTCCAAAATAAAAAAATAAATAAAAAATAAAATGGAATGAAGGATGCTCTGTCTCATCATTGCCTAGCTCTCATTCAGAAACTCCCATCTCTCTTGTCCATAACGTTAACAGGTGAACTCAAGGCCATATAATCTTATTTTCATAGCATTTTAATGACAGCTGCATTATATTTTTCTTGGCAGGTCTATAAAGAGGTACCCTTGACATGTTCTTTGTTTGCCCTTGCAGGTGAGCCTTCCAGGTGGTCTTCATCACACTGTGACTGCTGCTGCAAAAACGGCAAAGGGGACAAAGAAGGTGAAAGTGGCACATCCTGTAATGAACTCTCCACTTCCAGCTGTGACAGCCAATCAGAGGCCAGTTCCCCTCAAGAGACTGTCATCTGTGGTCCAGTCACCCGCCAGTCCAATATACAGACTCTGGATCGACCAAGCAAGAAAGGCCCCGTGCAGCTACTTCAGCAGTCTGAAATTCGGAGGAAAAGTGACCTGCTCCGAACTCTCACTTCTGGCTCTCGGGAATCCAACTCTAGTAAAAAAAAAGCAGTGAAAGAAAAGCTTTCAATTGAGGAAGAGTTAGAAAAATGCATCCAGGATTTCCTCAAAATCAAAATCCCAGACAGGTTTCCAGAAAGGAAACATCCTTGGCAATCCGAACTGTTGCGGAAGTACCATCTATAAGAATGGCACTAGGGCAAGGAAAATCGCCTTTATTACAGTTCATGAAATGAGAGTCTATATGATAAAGGAATAAAATAACAATGATAACAATTTGTTAGGTCACAAAAAAAAATAATCCATTGCTAGAGTACTGCCTAATTTGCCTGATTCACTGAAGCATTTCAAGTCACACTATATACAATCTATCTGTCTTATCTATCAATCTATATCTGAATATATATATTTTTATCTCCTTGAAATGGGAGGATTAACAATGCATTCATTTGTTAATCTCCAAACATAACCTGCAATGCCACATGCACATGGATACCAGTCCCTGGAAGACATGTGCAGTATGGCTGTGGCACTGATAAAGTGGGGAAATAGGTCCTATGATCTGGGTGGAGCTTGTGGAGGGTGGTGACTTTTCTAAGCTGCATGCCTTCTTGAGTTCTCTTTTAATGTCATTCCTTTGAAGAGAGGGCCAGCATGGGTAGGTGCCCATGATTTTGAAGGAAAGGAATAATGTCATGGCAGTTTATACCAGGAAAGAGTGTATATATACATCTCCATAAGACATACATTCCCCTCCTTTGACCTACCTGTTCCTTCAAATGGAAATACCACAGATCATTGGGTGATCTGTTAATCTCTGTAGAATTATGTACAGATTAAGCATTCACCCGTTTCTTTCTCTAGTCTTGATTTCAAGTGAGGAGGGAAATCAGAGTTGGCTCTGTTTGCACGCCACAGATGTTGATGGGTCACAGGCTGCTCAGCTTAGCAGAGAACATCAGCAAATTCAGTGGTTCCAATCCAGAAGGCTGTGTGCACAAAACAGTAATTTTTGTATTCACACATGAGTTAAAGTTGGTCTTTCACTTATAGAATCAAAGAATCATAGAATGATAGAGTTGGAAGAGACCACAACAGCCATTAAGTCCAACCCCCTGCCAGTTCTTTCATCTTTGAGGAGCTTAAAAAGAAGGGCTAAAATTTCAATAAGGGGAGATGCAGAAATAAAAACTTCAGAATTTTAGTATGCATGAAGATACAGCACTGTGTATGTATTCTGGATTGTTACCAGGTAGCCAACTTCTTGTTTAATTGGGCTTGCTGCTATGTCCTTAACAGAAGCTAGATATGAACACATAACTTAATTAATAGGATATTTTCTTTGGGCTAAATCTAGTGTGTGTCCCATCCAGAATAGACCCATTGACATCAGTGGGACTTCTGTTAGTGTGTACAAATCAGGCCTATTCATTTCAGTGGGTCCTATCTAACTGGGACTAAGATTGGCTTATGCTTTTATCCCTGTGCTGTCAAAGA
Organism: Iguana delicatissima; assembly: GCA_948472985.1. Classification (NCBI taxonomy): domain Eukaryota; kingdom Metazoa; phylum Chordata; class Lepidosauria; order Squamata; family Iguanidae; genus Iguana; species Iguana delicatissima. The sequence continues at coordinate 91,388 of CAOKZL010000072.1, read as the reverse complement.
TTTATCGCTGAAATGTTTGCATACCAGGTGACATCATCAGGTCCTGTCAGCCCGAGATATATCCAAGAGCCAGATGCTTCCTTCAGCCTTATTTTTTTTTCCAGTGGACCTTGGTTAAAAGAAGCTAGGATAACTTCTAGCTGTGTGCAAAAAATTACCCTTTTGTTTTCTAGTATCTCAATATACTTTAGGTTATTTTATCTGCTCTGTCCACTTCCTCACACTATAGAACTTTTGTATTTTCTGAGGGGCCAGGAGATAAAAATGGGGGCATGGGGGGATAAAAAGGGAGCTGGAGAGTCTTCCCACTTCCCCGCTTGTGAAGCAAATGCACTGGTGGTCCTGCAGCGAAGTTGTTGTTTTGCATGAGCCTGTCAGTCATTGCTGCCCAGACATCTTTGGACCAAATAAATGGAGGAGCGAGAACAGGCTCTCGTCCCCTTTTGACACAGATACAATTAGAAGAAATTATAGGCCTAACAGGATGTATTTTGCACTCCGGCTTGCAGGAAATTGATTGTTCAAGTGACAGGCAGCATGCCACTCTGGTTGCATGCATCTGAAAATGAAATTAAAAATTGAAAAGCAGCCAGATGCACTCAGCTAATGGAGACAGTGTTCTTAGCACACGAGAAACTCCCTGGAAGGAGGAGAGCTTTACTTCCTGGCAACATCTCCACCCTTGGCTTTGTAATGAATGAAAAGGTACTAAAGAGACATGCAATATTGATACCACATGTGTCACTTTGCCTCCTTCATCCTGAACAAAAGATGCAAAGCACAAACATTTGACACTCCTCTAAACATCATACATGGTAGCAGTCCCATTAATACAGTCTGCTCAGCTTATTGCATGGACATATCCAGTTATTCATTCCAGTCTTTACCTTATGTGGATATTCTTTAACTTTTTGCTGGATTAGACATAGATTTAGTTCTAAGCCATTGCAATCCATTGTGCTTAAGGTAGTCCTCACTAACTTAAGTCTCACTGATCTCAATAAATCAAAGTATGTCCGTCAAACTATGACTAAATTGGGATCCAACCCATTGTTATCATTTTCTTAAATTTATATACCACCTTTCTTGATGATCAAGGTGGCATATGTGGTTCTCTCCCTCACCTGCATTGTTCAATGTTCACAACAACCCTAGTTAGTTTGAGAAATAGCAGCTGCTCTCCACATTCACTCAAGAACCTCATGCTTCAGAGAGGATCTGAGCCTGGATGTTCCTGCCTGACACTCCAGGTGCTATATTATGCTGGCTCTGAAGGTGCTTAGGATTGGAATGCAGTATTTCAAGGTGAGAGAAGGGAATAGTTAGAAAGCTTAGCACCAAACTGCATGAGACTCCTAAGGAACGTTCACTGCGGATACTACAGACTTTTTAAAATAATGGCTCAATGTTTTTCCAGACAGAACTCACAAAGCTAGTGATAGAAACATGTAAACGTCAAGTTTGACCTTTCCAGTGCTTAAGATGCAGAACAGGAGGAAAAAAAAAAAAAATAGCCGGGATACTGAATCTCTCAGGAAACAACCTCTCTTTATCTGCATGTCCTCCCTGCTAATTATTTGGTTTGAGGAGAAACTCTCTAGTTAACAGAGGATGAAAAAAGTACTCTATATGCATTCATATGTTTTCATCTCTTTTTACTTCTTCCAGTTCCAGAGGTAATCTCTGGCATGGCAAATAACTTCCAGGGCTAAGCCCCAGCGTAAATTAAACCTGGTCTCTCTTTTGCTTTAAATTGAATGGAAACAGGAGTGTCAAGTGATGTTTAGCATTAGTGACATTTTTAACAGCCTGTTAAAGAAACCATTTATACCAGGGAATTTGGCTTTACACTGATTCAGTTAATTGGAGGTTAATTGGATTAAACTGATTTAAATCCAGGCCTTCTGGAACTCTTTTGCAAATCAATCTGGAAAGCTCAAGCTTTATCAACAACAGTATTCTTGACAATACTTCAAGAGAAAGGTGTTCCATGGCACACACATGGTGCACTGCTCTGTTAGATGGAGCACAGTTCATAAATTATTTTCAGCAGGGCTAAAGCCAAGTCTCCTGGCTTTATGAGTGCAATTTTCCTCCCACAATTTTGCAACTAAATTATTTATGGGGATGGAGTTGCAAGTGGATCTGCAGAGGTAATTAGACAGGGCTAAACTTTACTTCCAGTCAAATATAGTAGCTTGTCTGCATATAAAACACAAGCAAAGTGGGCTGGGCATTGAAGCTGCCTCCTCATACACTCTGCACATTTAAGATCAGACGAAACCAGTTTTTGCTCTGTTTCTGGGATCACCCCTCCAAATATTATAATCCATGCCATTAAACTGTAACTGTGACATATGGTAATAATAATGTGTTATCACATTCTAATCCATCCTTTCTCCAGGGATGTCAGGGCAACTGTTGTAGTTCTTCTTTGTTGTCTGCTCACAACCAACCAATGCAGCCGGAGATGTGGACTGGGCTGGCTCAAGATCCCATCATAAATATCATGGCTGAGTTGGGATCTGAACCATTCATAGTCTTGGTGCTGTAGTCACTACACTACAGTGGAACTTTCATGGGACCAAGGCTAATCACATCTCCTCAGGAAGAATGGGCAATGAGGGGATGGGGAAAGAGCCACATGGTGAAGCTATGGACAACATAAGAAGAGGCCTGCTGGATTGTCTACTGTAGGACTGTCTTCTCCAGCAACCTGTTTCCACAGCAGGCAGAGATGCCTCTGGGAGCTCACATGGAAGGCATAAGTGAAATAGTAACTTTCTATTCATGCTCCTCAGCAACTGCTGTACAGAGGCACACACATTCCCATAGGGTTACACCCAGGGAAGTATTCTATGCGCAGGTGAGTGAAAGGAGCTGGCTCCAGCATCCCCCCCCCAGTTATTACTGAGAGAGAGGGGAAGGCATGTCAGAATGATTTGCCAAGCCATTTGGAATTTAAATCCATAACAAGGGAAAATCATGCAGCATCAGAATGTACCTGCCCTTGTTCTGGAATGAACAATTAATTCTGAACGGGGTCAGCGATCAGAGAAGGATGAATATAGAACTCTATGAATACTTTTTCACTGAAGACTTATCAATGCCTGCTGTTGTGTATCTTACAGAACTATTACAAGGCAATGCGTCTCAAGTTTTCTGATATGTGGGACTGGGAATTCTTTTTATTTTCCTCACAGTGTTAAGGATCAGTACCATGTTTGTGCCCATTGGCTACAATTCTTTCACTCTTTCCTAGAAACCCACTAAGAACTAGCAGCCAATGGCTCATGGTCTACCACCAGTCCATGGAGCAGCACTTTGAGTTGCATTGGCATAATACATCTTTATTCAAATTCAAACTGAATTTAGGTGGTCACTGATAGCTAAAGGTAGGAAGTAGAGAATATTGTGTATACTATGATCCATCTTTCAGTGTACTGTTATCCACCTTGAGCTCTTGTTAAATAAATACATAAAGAATAAAAACAACCCACTAATATTTTAAAATGTATATCCCTTTTTCCACCATGTAGATTCAAATAATATGAAAAAAATTAAAAGCAGTATCAGGTTCTAAGCATACAACAATAACAATTATGAAGTCCTAGGAGTCTAATGCTATAGAAATCAATGGACAGATCAAAAATGGAAGAGGGACAGCTAGCCCAAAACAACAGACAAATCAAAACAAGAGGCTGAAAATTCCAGTATCAAACTGTGATTCAGCATCTATGTATGAATATATCTTACTTGCTTCCTTACCATTTGAACTTTAGGAAAGTCTGAGAAACAAACCATTAGATTTTCCTCTCTGATTAATCCTGGCTGCCAGGGCAGAGAATCAAAGTAGCAAATCCTCACCCACATGTTGCTCAACTGAAATGTAGCTCAAGAGTTTATACTAATCATATTTATTTAAGCAATTAAGTCATTGCAGAAACTCAGTGGACTCCCATGGTCAGGCAGCGAGCCAAAATTTAGCAACTGATATTATAGCCACTCTCGTCCCGTGAGAAGCCAACATTTATTTTGTAATGTACTGGTTATTGGTATTCATGGTGCAGTCTCCAGGCCCTCCAGATATCCAGGCCCCAGAGATTATGAAGTCTTTCAGCCATCTCTCCTCAGCCCTGACTCTACAGCCCGGTAGGGCAAGATTTACCATATCAAAGATATATATTTTTCTTTAAAACAACATAAAAATAAATCCCTGCAACTTCTATGGGTCACATTTCTCTTCATTGTTCTGTTGGCCCCATGTCATTATTCAGCTCTGATCTCTGGCACTCATAGACCACCTAGTGGTTCCATCTGGCTTATAGTGAGATGTTGACTTATCTGGATTTTCATATTGCCAGCCTCTGTCTCTCCTTCCGCCCTGTAAACTGGGAGTACCTATAGATCTAGGAATATTTATTTTCCATCATGGCTTCTGATACTTAAAGCCTACTTTTCTTTTGCATTTGCATGTCTTATTTCCCTTTACAACTATTTCATTGACCAATTTGCACCTGATTCTCCCTTGTCCATCCTCCAGGGTCCAGTCTGGTTCTGGAAAAAGACTGGTGCTGTCTTTAATAATGAGGTTTCTGCCGCACCCCAAGAATGCTAACAGTGCTTTTCTTGAAGCTAGTTTGACATAGGAGGCTGTGATTCTTCTCTCCCCAAACAGTCAAGCAGCAGCCTCTGTAGAAAAAAAATAGCTTTCATTTTAAGCTCTTGATAAGAATCAGTCATTTCCCAGGATCATCATGTGTTCACTGTTCTTCTCACTGTGAATCACAAAGAGATTCTAGCATTAATTCATCTTAATAGTAAATTATAGAGAAAAATGAATGTGAGACTCATTCACCCGATAGCACTTCAGGAGGGATTTATCTTGCAGTTTACATGTTGGATTGTCAATGAGGCACAGAATATTTCTCTTCTGCAGAAGCTCAGTGCAACTGGAAGTCTAGAATCTCAACTATAGCAAGCTTCTCTTTATAATTTTTAATATAAAATCGGATATTGTAGGGCAAAGTATTATCCAGCAAGACAGAGGCAGTTGAATATTCTTCTTTTCTTTTCAAGTTAAATAGAACTGGGTTCCATTTAAACAAGATGATACAGTGATTAATATCTGTAGGGAGTGGGCGAATGGACCACATAAAATATATCAAACTAGGTTTGATTTATGTGACTCTTCCCTTCCCCGGCCAGCTTCATATGAAAAAGGCTTACCATTGCTCTTCCCAAATGTGTCTTAAAATTTGATGTTCATTCCTAAAGACATACATACTGCCAAATCATTACATATGATTACATGTATATCCCCAATACAGAGTGCTGATGCACCTGTGGAAATGTTCAGTGGAAGATATAGAACAGTGTGAATATGGCATTTATTTACTCCATTGCATTGGGTGTGTGAATCTTTGCAGATTTACATGTTAAGGAACAGCTGATCTAAGGTGAAAATTCTTCATTTCATGGGTGGGTAACTTTTGTCCATGAGATGTTTGGAAGGGCCAAAGACCTTACTTATTTGCCATGCTCGGTGAGGTTGATGAAAATTATAGGCAAAAACTTCTGGAGAACCAAAAATTTCCCATTCCTAAATATCTCAAATGAATCCAGTGCCCATAGTTTAATAGTAAGCCCTTTCTGATACTACAGCCCTGTTAGGGTGGGGAAGTAGAAAGGATGCCATTTTTACTCCATCACATTTATTTTAGGTAAGATTTCACATACATGTATGCACATAATAAAGCAGACATTTAAAATATTTGATCTTTATTATTCCAGCATCTTCTATTAGTGTTGAAGAAAGAGCAGAGCCAGAAAATGATGTTTCATATGAAAAGGTATCATGAAATATACTCACTCAGTACAATTTTGGTTACTAGGCGTGATAACAATGGTGTTCCTTTCCTTTCCTTTCCTTTCCTTTCCTTTCCTTTCCTTTCCTTTCCTTTCTTCATTAATACTTCCATTACTTCTGTTGCAGACAGTTCCTATTCTCAGCCAGGTCCTAGTACCTTACCTCCAATTCCATTCTTTGGAATGCAGTTTATCTTTATGCAAGGGATATGAATCTTGCACTTTTTGAAACAGACCCTACACTAAAAGTAGGAAATCTTTAGAACTTAAAGAAAGGCAGTCTAGAACCACAGAACAAGCAGTAGGTTGTTTTTTTCATGTGGCTGTAGTGAAGTTCAGACTAAAAAATTTAACAGAACCAAATGCTAGAATATCTGAATCCAAAGAAAGTTTTCATTTTAATGTCTTTATAGTAGAAAGTCTTATGAGAACTTTTTTAAAAAATAGATGAATGAATTAACCTTTGGCTTATGATATGAAGCAACGTGAATTTGACAAGTCAGGCAGAAGATTTGAGAGGAATAGATGGTATCCTGTCTGGATATCACTTTAAGTTTGTTGCCAATACCTACTTTTGCCAAGCTCACTAAAATCCATGAGTAGTTTATTTACACAATCCACTTCCCCCATTCTGACAGATAAAACTAGTTCTATTTGACTAAGCATCAGCGTCCCTGTTAGTGAAATGGAAGAAGACGATATCTCAATAAAAGAGATGCCCGCTGGATATTTAGAAAAATGTGCCATGAGCGAATGGAATGAATGAGAAGGTAGCAGGTTTTTGTGTATGCAGCAATTTCATTCCAACCCCCTTTATATTCACTACTTATTATATAGGTCATATTGGCCAGAATCTTGTGGGGTGCTACCTTACTAAAAAATAAAAATGTATAGTTTCACATACAGTTGCTTTTTCCCCCAGAGGTTGCATATCTGCAATCTCTAGTGCAGCCATTTTTCCCCACGTGTAGCCCTCTCACTTTTGACTTTGTGGAGGGGAAACTATTTGACTGTTGCACAATAGCTGAGCTGAAGGCCATGACACTATTATGCAACTGATTTGCTATTATGCAATTGCACAAAAGTGTATAGGGTTTTGACCACATGGTATAATAAATGTTGTCACTTATGGTTGCTCATAACTTCTAAAGGAAGGATCCACTAGCAGGTATTTATGCTATGCTAAAAGTTTATAAGATCTCGGATACTGGGTATAAAATTCTTCTCACTTATAGCTGCTCATAAATAGTAAAGTGATTCTTGATTTTTCTAGTCCTTTTTGAACAAATGTCAAGTTTTTTAAATCTCTTCTAAAAAGAAGCTTCTTGTAAATATCTAGACTAAAAAAGAGGCACAAGTGCACCTTGGAACTAGTACTGAACTGCCACCTTGCTCTCTCTGTGGACATCATAGCATACATAGACAATTATGTTGAACAAGGGGAGCCATCCAATATGACATTTTCTGTTAGGAGGAAAAAAAAAACACAGTTCTGCCAGTCATGTCAAAGTGGTGCCCTGCTTCTCTAGAAACAGGATTCTCTTCAAGATCCTGTCATAGCCTTAAGAAATGTATATTTTATTGCTTTGATTGATTGTTTTAATCACCCCAGGTGATATAGGAAATAAATAAATAACAGCAGATCAGCAGATCAGTTTCAAGCAGAATTTTCTGCAGAGTTTGGAGACATCAACTTCCTCTCACCCCTAGTTTCCAGGATCCTCAGCCAGCTTGAGCACAGATAATGTTGGCTTAGAGTTTCTGGAAGTTGTAGTCCAAAAATGTAACTTTCTCAAGGTCTGCTCATTGCTAGCTCTAACTTTTGGGCTGTGCACCAGGGATTGAGCAACCAGTCATGGGGGGGCTAGGAGGGCAGCTTGCCTCAGGTGGCAATGTTTTGGGGGCATCCTGACCTATAGCCACACACCCTGGGCACGCCCCCATGTGCCCTGGCAACACCCCTACATGCCCTGGTCCCGCTCCCATGCACAGTAGCCCCGACCCCTCCCGACCTCCTCCAAGCTCCACCACTGTGAGCACCAGACTCACAAGTGATTTCCCTATGAACCCCAGCCATTCTGCATTCACTTCATGCATCCAAAACCATGAAATAAATGTGCACTATGTTTCTTGTTTTTTTAAATGTTTTGCTGAATGTTTTATTTAAATATTCCTGTGGAAATGGGAGGATAGATTTCAGAGCTGCACTGCTTTTTTTCTTTTAATCTTTTCAAAAGATACATTTGATAAGTTTCCTTGGCTAAGAAAGTTTAAGCAGAAAAAAAAAGAGATCTCTTTAGGCAATGAATAGAGCTAAGTGAAATTTCTTCTAAAAACCCCCCTGATTTCTCATATTTTTATGTTCTCACACATTCCTTAGCTGTGTATATATACCTGGAACTTCAGATACAATTGCAAGCCTATTAATTTGTAAGACTGCTCTTGAATTACAACTAAAATGAAGTTTTCCAGTGAATTTGGAGTTTCCTCTCATTGAGGGAATCCCCAGAATGTTTTATAAAAGAGTTTTGCTCAGACCAGAGGAATTTATTTTCAAAGGGATCTCATTCTTTCCTACCCAGAATCCATAGAACACATTTGAGTAGGGTTTTCATTGAAAGTACACTGTGGGTCTCCTTTATATCTCTTTCTACTGTTGCTGTTTGGGTCTTGTGAAGCCATTTTGCATGCAATGGGAAAGGCTGATCACCAGAGTTGCTGCCAGAGTCCCAAGCCGAGCAAAATGTCAAGATGAGATTGGAGGCTCCCACTTGTAAGAAGAATCTGAACAATTTCAAGGGAGGCAAAGGTACTTTTGACAGGATTTCTGAAATGTATTATGGCTGGGTTGTTATATCCCATCTCATTTGAAAATAAGGCCCCCTGAAATCAGTATGGGATACTTCTGAGCACTAGGGTTAGTACTGGGTTGCTAATTTATGTCTAAGGTTCTTCATACATCATGACAGAAGACAAAAATAATGAATGTTTTAATGGCTCATCTTCCAAATTCAGTATCAAAATTCATTAGGATAAAGTCATCAAATGCACTGATGATAACTAACCTCTTAGAACTGAAAGTTCCAGAAAAGATCCATGGACACTCCGATACACACAGCCAGCTCCTATAAGCAAACACTTCTACACTTATTCATTTTGAAGTCAGGTTACTGAGATATGTTTCATATACAAAATGCTTGGATGACCTGTAATTAGGAGCAACACTGTAATTAGGAACAACAACAGTGGCAACACACCACAAAACAAAACAGCTATGGCCATTTTGGCTCTTCCACTAAGAGTTTGGAAAAGTTGAATTTTCTAAAGATTACAACTTCCAGAATCCCCTAGGCAGTAGGGACAGTGGTCATGCAGGCTTTTATTAGGATATGTTTTATTACTAAATTGGATGGGAGTTTTCTCCACAGATGTAAATCTTTATAAATTTTGTCCTTGTAAGCAAAAATAATAATTTCACCATTTTTTTCTCTGAGGCAAAGACAGTTCACAGGTAGAGTTTCATGAAAAAACATACACAATTTTTTTTCTTTGTCAAAAATCTTGTTTTCTGTGCAGGAAACAATGTTTTTGATTCAGAAGGCATGCTCTCTGTGCAGACAATGACATTTTACCTCTCTCTGTATATAAATGTAGGGGTGGTTGTTTGTACAGAATAATTCCTGAACTGCAAGGATACTCATCCGTCCAGGATTCTCTTTGTCAAGGAAATCCATTTTCCGTCTGTTATTTAAACATTTGAGAATATCCTTTCCATCTCTAGTTTTTCCATAATCAGAACAGATGTATCAACTTTTCCTCTATAAATACGGGGCTAACCTGTGTTAGTGTCCAGAATTGATCATAACAAGGGAAGCGCTACCATGTTGTCAGGGGTAGGACTGGATCCAGTTGTAATCTATGATTTTAAAAATTATTTTAAAAATAATGTTCTCTTCTTTACTGCTGCAGTCACTCTGAAATGGTGCACAATAGAGTTCTTGGCTGGCATCCTGTTCAGCAGTTAGGAATGTGTAAGCTAGACTTATGCGTTCATAATTGTTCAATATTCATGTTTACAATTGTGGCACTATTGCCATGATCACAAATGCCTGCCCGCAAATGTAACTTAACAGCCAGCATCCAGAATGAGCACCAGAGGTACGTTCTCTTGATGGTCATGGGAAAGTAGGATGACATTTCAAGCCCCCTGCTGCCAGTGAGCTCCAGTGAGACAAGGAGTTACAAGAAAGGTCTTGCTTCTGATTGTTGCACCGCAGATGGCTACTGAGAGGGAACTAGAAACATCTTGCTGTGTTCCAACTGCTAGCAGAAAAAAACTCTATTGCTCAGTGTTGTCACTCACTCTTAAGATAGTCAGGTCAGGAGATGACACATGATTACTTATTCCTAACTATATCTGTGATGTAGGATCTTGGCCATCATTTGCCATATATTATGGGAGTTATGGGAGCCCTTTGCAAGTAGATGAAGGAGTGAGAAGTCTTAGGCACTTTTTAAAAAGATCAGTTAAAAAAAACAGGATGACCATCAAACAGTATACTTGGCTATTTAGATTTCCTGTATACGTATCCACACACAAACAAGTGAATGCATACAATGCAATACTTTCACAGTGGACACAGGATTCAGTGTTTCTTTTGTGACTTCTGTGATATTGTGATCTATACGGGGCCTTGCTCATGTTACCTTCTTTTCCCCCTGACCTCATGTGAGCACTTCTATTCATGAATTTGCCAGGCTGAGTCAGTCTGTTGCACTTTGATGTATAAATCAAGTGGTACCCACTGAATTACCTCTTTGACTTTTTTCTTATGTGGTTCACTTTGTACATAAGTGTAATGTCAAAATTGTTTACAGTTTATTTTGTGTGTACCCGTGGATTTGAAAAGAAAAAAGCCAATTTAAATCAAAACAACTGTAGGGAGGGGGTAAAAGAAGAAGATTTAAAAGGGAACCATTTTACCGGAAGGTGTTTAAAAATGAATGTGCTTAATACAGTGTAGACATCATTGAATATGGTCTCACATGAATGCATGTCTTTCCATGTTGTCAGTTCCCACCAGTGAGGTTACTTGGCAATATTCTGCCACATGTGAATAGCAAATATACATTAAAAAAGAAAAGAAAATTACTGTGACTCTGACAAATATAACTCAGTAACTATTGTTTTGTTTTTTTACCACGTTGTACTTTGTACTACGTAAAAAGAAATCCAGTATGTAGGTTTTGGCTTGCTGTATTTTTCTGTTAAATACAAAATCCTGAATGGAAAGGATCCTCAGGAAAAAAAAAGATTGTTATCTCAGATTGGAGTGAACTGAGTCATTCACGGAGTGGCGCATATTAGTCCATTATGTGGATAAGTTTCCTGTTTAGATGACACAGTGGTTTATAATGGTAGATCTATTATCATTCTGCCATAAATGTACTTCTGGCAGAGAGGAGGAAATGCTGTCTTCTTTTTAGAATCACTCACTATGGAGAAACCAATTAGATATTAAAAGCTGCACTATAGTGTTCTACTCCTTCTGTGGTAGTCTGATGAAAGCATATGGATATCAGTATTATGAAACATCTACGTGACTGCAAATTTGCAATTTCTATTGTGTCTCACCATTAAAAGAAAAAAAATCATGCACCTTGTGAGAGGACGTATCATAATGAATCATTCAATCACTTAGGTTCTATGAGAAGCATACCATAGAAATGTTAATGTATGCAAAAATAATTTAACATGTTTGAATGTAACAAACCATTTCTTATAGCTGAACCATCCATAGCATCCTAATTCTAATCATTCTAACATACTGTAAAAACATTCCACAGATCAAAATTGGGACATATGTGACAAAGCAACATCAGAGGGTGGTCAAGATGGCAAAAAGTTATAAATAGCAATAGCATGTGTATTTCTATATTGCTTATCAGCTAAGAGCTCTCTAAGCGGTTTACAATGTTGTATGCTAATTGCCCCCAACAAGCTGGGTACTCATTTTACCAACCTGCAGAAGGATGGAAGGCTGAGTCAACCTAGAGCCTGGCAGGCTCGAACTCACAATCTTGTGGCTGCAGTACCAGCATTTAACCACTGCACGACCAGGTCTCCAGGGGGAAGGGGAAGGACACACAATATAGAAGAGGCTGCAGCAGTTTGCTTTTGCCTGAACTTACTGGAAAGAGCAAGATTTCACCCCATCTCTTTTCTCCCTCCTGCTGACTTAATTGTGTACAAACCACTTTTGTGCTTTGAACTCAGTTTGCAGTAAGTGAAGTAAGTTGAGGACAAAGGGAGAAAGTGAGAGGAGGGGAGAGAAAGTGGGATATTTTAAAAGTAGCTGAAAAAGTGGGATGACAGAGGATTCAATGGAATAGTCTCTGCCAAACTGAGATAGTTGGAGGTATGTACTGACATAGATATAAACCTAGTGATTTAGTGGGACATCCAAAAGAATACCACTTCATTTAGATTGCACACCCAGACTGAGATCCGGTATGCATAAATCCCTGCCAGAATGCTTATACCATCAAAGGGACCGGTAGTGCAGGCTGCTCCTTTGTCCCCACTTTCTCACCACCTCCACAAGAGCTGCTGGGGGCAATTTTATTACCCTGGCTACTGACCAACTACATAGGTGTACCTGAGTGTAGACTGGCTGCCTTTGTGCAGGTGGGAAAGATGGAGCAGCTTCCACCCCAACTCTAAAGCTGCCCCTTTTTTCTCAGCTGTATGAAAGCAGCTCGAATTTTCCCAGATGTACCCTCCCTCACAGCTGATCAGTAGCCATGAGAGATGTAGCTGTGTATGGAAGCTCCATGACTGCTGCTACCCAACCAGAACAAGGGACAGTGCACAAGGAGATATTGGTATTTCCTTGTGCAACATCTTCAAAATATATGCTGATTCATTATGGGTTATGCCTAAGGAAATCACGAACAGTATTCTACCCTGGGCCAGGATTGTCTTAGTGCACTATGCTAGTGGTTCCACTTTCCCAGGACTGCACACCAAAGCAGCGAGAGAACTTACTTCTCAGCTTACTTCTCCACTGTCTCATTGTTTCAAGATCAGAGTAGGATTCTGTCTTTATAACTGCTACCACTGTCCTCATATACATATATAAAGCAATAGGGGATATACTCAAAGAGTAGAGGCTGGGATCTTTAACCAGGAATGATGACAGGTTACAGAAAGAACTGGGTTTTCTGAGAGACAGAATTTGCAAAAATACAACAAGCCAGAGTTTGAATAATTCAAATATATGGGTTGTTACAAAATATATTGATTTGATACATAGGCATTATTTAGTCTAGACCAACATTTTTCTGAAAAAAAAGAGGCAGGAAATCAAATGAGAAGGGCAAAGCCCTGGGATGGAGAGAGGGAAGTAAAAAAGCATAATCAGAGAGGAAATGACATGGAAGGGTGGTAGATACCAAATAGGCACATGAAGAGTCAATTTAGATTACTAAGGAGTCAGAATGTAAATATAATTTCAACAAAGACACATCACCAGAGAGGTCAACAAGAGCTACATGAAAGCAAACAGAATTAAAAAGAAGGAGAGGTTAGGCTTGAGATACTACTTTAATTGAAGGGAGCAGAAGAGTCCTCTTCTTCAAGGGTCAGTTCTGTGAATCAAGGAGATTTTCTTGGCACCAGGAATCTGGGCACTTGTGAGTCCTTGATTCCTTTGGAGCCCTTTCAACAAAATATAATAATAATAATAATAATAATAATAATAATAATAATAATGATGATGATGATGATGATGAAGAAGAAGAAGAAGAAGAAGAAGAAGAAGAAGAAGAAGAAGAAGAATGAGAATCAGGGGAAAAGAAGGACCTGGGAATAAAGGTAAGGTCATGCGTAAAAAGTGAGGGATTCTGCCTATGGGATTGTTATGTATGGGAAGTTTTTCTTAAAGCAGCAGAGGAACAGTGTGCAGGAGTGGGCTTTTCCTTTTCCCACTATAGGTGAGCAGTGCAAACATGTGTGAGGTACAAGAGGGAGTTTGTGTGGATCCCTTGGACTGAAGTCCCTAACCATGATGGGTACTGGTAATGGATTTCCTAGTGTATTCTGCATGGTGCTTTTTTTCAGTTAAGCAAACAAGTAGGTGCTTCAGATTATATGGAGGCATTTGGAACTGCATGGAGAAGAGAATAGGGGATATCAACATTCCCCAAGTCCCAGACCTGAGTGGGAGGTAATGTGATTTATATACAAGAAGGACATTTGCTGCTTTCCAGGCTAGCAATGTAAGCTTCTGCTTAATAAGCCACTTTCTGGGAAAGGGAGAATGTGTAGCCATTTGCAGTGGGCAAATTACTCAAGCATGGCAGTGGAGTTTATCCTCTCCAAAGCTTGGAAAATCACCTTTTTGGACTACAATTTCCAGAATTCCTGAGTGAACCTTTCCATGGGCAGTGAGATTCAAGGAGTTTTTGTTTAAAAAACAACCTTCTTGAGCAGTAATTTGTTGTTGTTGTGTGCCTTCAAGTTATTTCCAACTTACGGCAATCCTAAAGCAAACCTGTTATGGGGTTTTCTGGGGCTGAGAGTGTGTGATGCACCCAAGGTCATCCAGTGGGTTTCCATGCCCAAGTGGGGTATTGAATCCTGGTCTCCAAGGTCATAGCCCAACACTAAAATGGCTACACCATGCTGGCTCCCCTCTAATCCTTAGAGTAATACAACTTCAATTCTTCTTAATTAATATAGTGGGAAAGCATTTGAGTTTTCTCTAGTTTGGTGATAGAGTCATTTCTCCATCTGTAATGAAAAACAGGTGCTTAAATGTGCAACCAAGTGATCATACAACAACTGCACTGTGCTCTGTTTACCCATTCATCACACATCTGCTGTGCATTGACATGGAGACTGTGAGGCCTATTTTTGAAAGAAGCTGCAAAGAGATGAGCTGCAACTATGGTAAGTAGCAAGATTTCCTTTATCACTGAAGACTGACATTGAAATCCCAGTATTTAGCTTTTTCTAAGAAGAGATTGCTTCATTAGAATGGAGTCCATTCTTCCAGAAGGCAACATTTTAAGAGCTGAAAAGTAGATCTTGGTGAAGCTTAATGCAGGACACCTCCCTTAATGCCTTTACTTCTGCAGGCTATATTTTGAATGCCATCACCATTATGTATTACAAAAAAGAAAGAAAGAAAGAAAGAAAGAAAGAAAGAAAGAAAGAAAGAGAGAGAAATTGGTTACTGTGAAAGTAATATGAAAGAGAAGAACTATCTTCCTTTGTGTTATTTCTTTGGGAAAAAAATATGTTATCACCAAAAATACATGAAACGATGGAGAAAACTCTTCTGGGGCATGTGGCCGCAATTCTGAATTCATTTTGATGCAGAGTCCAAGATGCTTGATGGATTACAAATAAGGGGATATATAGTGAGAGCCCCACAAGAGAAATAGAGCTGCAACCTGAAATGGGAATATGTGGAGTTTGTTACCTGCCCTTGATTATTTTCCTTAATGTATGTTACATTCCATGTGGACTGTCAGATGATTAACTTTTTTTTTTTGTGTGGACTATTCATCTGTCTTTTAACTGCTGATTGTATAGTTAAATGAGCACCTTACCAAAACTTCAGAATAGGTTCATATTTTAAAGCTATGAAGAGTTGCTATATTTTCTCTTAAACAAAAGGCAAGGGATGGTTTCATAAAGAAAAGCCACCACTCATCATTAGAGGGAAAAATATGTTTGTATTTACTTCATTAATATGTGAACAGGAAAGAGGGAAAGTTCGGTTCCATTAGAGTTTTGAGATGCCTAGATTGAAAAGATACATTGGCTTTGATTCTAGCTGAGCCCTTTTAGCTACAGTTGCCTGTACTGTTTTCTGGTAGCAGAAAAATTATAGTGTTCCCCTAAAATGCTCTATATGGTTTAAAATAGGTATATTTTCTCATTGCATGTGATCAGTGCAAACATGTGTAGGCTGTAAGAGGGAGTTTGTGTGCATCATGCACCAACACTATGTATGTGTGTATGTAAATATGTATGTATGTGTGTATGTGACTTTACATGAAGGAGAATTTATGGATCCAAACACTTGATACTTTAAAAATGCATAGTCTCATCTTAGAAGATAATACAAAACATCATCATCCTGCTTAAGAATTTTGACAAAATACTATTCTAAACTGCCATCTTGAATGCAGCTCACTTCTCTTTTTAGCAACTGAAGAAGGAGAAACTGAAATGTTTTTATTTATTAAGTTTTGTTTCTTAATCGTTCTAATAAATACATATTATTAGGATTAGGATTAGCTGCACTTTTCTGGGATCCAGAACAAACTTATTAGAAGTAATATTTGATCATTTATAAATCAGAGAGAGAGAGGGAGGGAGGATATTTACAGTTGTGGTTCAACAAATTGGGCTGAGGGAAGTGTCATTTTATGCCTGTTTGGCCTGGAAAATGATACCTCCTTTGCCTTCAGATGCAAGAATGGTTCAGCATTGAGCCTAGTCTCTGCTTTCCTCAAGCTGAAAGGTTCTACTCCCAGAGGATATGTCTGCCAATTTTTTTTTGTGGGAGGGGCAGTGACCATCTCCCCTCTCCCAAAGCTCACCTCATGTCCCTTCCCTATGGGCAGCAAGTATCCAAAGGGACAGGTTCTCCTAAAAGAAGCAGCTACAGAGAAGTCCCTTCCAGATCATGCACAGATAATCCAAGAAGATGAAGAGAGGTGCAGAGTAGGAAAGAGCTATTGAATTTATGTCTGAACATCCCCCTTACCTCTCCTATAGCAATCTATGCTGAGATAGCTTTTTACTCACCATTACTAGCAGTGGATGAACAGTCATTCCAGAAACCAGGTGATTTCCAGGTGATTTTCCTCCCTTGCTGTACCACAGCTAATTAACTGGACTTCAGAAGAAAGTGAGCAAGACCTTTTTGTCTCGAGTCCATAGAAAGAACTGCTGAATAGTTGGGCACTTCCTGAATTATGGCCTTGTGTCATGGTACAGTGGTTTGAGTGTCGGACTACAACCTTGGAGCCCAGGGTTCAATTCCCTGCTTGGCCATGGAAACCCACCAGGTGGATACCCTTTGGTCGCATTACACTCTCTCAGCTTCAGAAAACCCCATGATAAGATTGCCTTAGCATTGCCATAGGTTGGGATATCACATAACAGCAATAACAACAGCAGCAGTGGCAACAACAATCATTTTCAACCAGCCATAAATCTTTCCATGGCATGTAGATACTCTGGTATAACCATTAGCCAAACCCGCAGAAGAAATAACAATACTATAAAATCAGAGTTCTTAAAAAAATTGAATAATTTCACTCATGTGTAGACAAAAGAGTAAACCTAGAACAACAGCATTCCATCTAATTATAGATTTTGTAAGACTGGTTCAAAATCATATATTCTGACTTCCCATTAATTTTGAGCTTTAAAACAATTCTAGAGAAAGAGATTCTGTAACTTCCATTTGGAAATTCATCCTCTATTCTGCTGTTCTTGTAACTGTCCACAATTTATCATACAGTTATGAACCACTTAGATTTAACACATAATTTCCAGGATCTGTGAATTTGCCTAACAATTCTTTTTCTTTATGGCAGTTTTGAGGCAACTGAAAAAAAAAATTACTTCAAACTGTCAGGCAAAGGAGAAGATCATCCTGTACAGATTTTCTATAACGAGCAGCTTTCTACCTCTCTTCAGATTTTCACGCTTAGATTCTCATCTCTACTAACCATTCCCAAATTGGATCCAGCAATTGCATTTTCACAAACAGCAATTGCGTATTATTATTTTAGGAAAATTGGTTAGGAAACTGGAATTATACAACCCCCATTGCCAGGAATTGCATCCTACTGCTGGGGATAAATGTACCATGGAAACACATTGCATAATTTAAGCTTCCTTTCAGTCATGCACAAACTGCTACATCATCTTCTTTTTTTTTCAGACTAAATGCACCAGCCACCAGTGGTAGTCCAAATTCCAGCAACATGGGTGGACCCTGGCTAATATTACTCAGCAGACTTACGTACACAGTCATTTTCAGCTAGACAGGTTTTTAAACCATTACTTTAGTGGTTTCCTGACCTAGTCACATTTTCAAAATGAGAAAGACAAAAAAGAATTGGAAAGGACAACAGTTAACTTGTAAGAAATTTGTCACCAGGGATTGCCTTTTAAATGTTGACAATGGCCTAATTGTGCCAGTTGAATTACAAAATCAACATATAGGTTCTATTCTAATTGGGAACACTGTTCTTGAACTCCTTCCTAGCCACCTGATAGCTCCTTCTAGTTCTAGGAGCCAGAGAGAAACGGATGGCCCTGACTGCTGTGCTCCTCTAAGGCTCCCTAGGTCTGCAGGCAACAGGACAGGAGTCTGCTTCTGGGACAAGCGGCCTGAAGAGCTCCGTCTGTTGGCAGTAGGGAGCATCAGCTATCCCATTATCCACATCCACCACATGGAGCACTGTAAACAAGATATTATAATGCAGGCACTGCAAGATAAAAGCTCTTACTGGGTACATAATACTGAGCCATTGCTGCACTAGGCTGTTGTAGCGCTATTATTCCACTTTCAACATCCTATGGAATCTTGGGGTTTGTAGTTTAGGGAGGGGCCTGCTGATGGAGGCTTTCCCTTTTGTTGACCCTCTGCCCTTCTTAGAAGCTATTGCACCTCTCTGCCCAAGAAACAGTCCCTTTCAGAGAAAAGAAAAGAAAGAAAAATCCTACAACCCCAATGTAGCCTGGTCTTATAGCACCAGGCAGTCCCACTAGCTGGCTTGCCACTAGACTATGTTATGGCACCCTGGAATGTTATTTACTAGTGAGGGAGACACCAGGCATGACTGCCAGGGGCACTTAAATGGCCCAGTACACTGGTAAGGATCGCGGAATTCCCAGCACACACACCCTTATGTGACACTGATCCTTTCACTGCCTGTGCCTGCAGACTGGGTACCACCAAGCCCTCCTTGAGTGACTAGGCCACTGTCTTGGCCCCAAGCTCCTTTTTACTGCTACCTTGTTCTGACTGACCCGAGAGGAGGTGCTTCCTCTGACCCCCCCCCCGCATGCCCTGTTTGAGAGCAAGGACTCCAGAACCCACCACAACAAGTGCCATCCTCCCTGCTTCCAACTGCTTGAGAAATGCCTACTTATGTCAAACAAGCTGGTCCCTCGCACATGCCAGCATAGCAACTAGAAGTCCCTGGCAGAGCTGTGTACCAGATGGACCCCCTATGGTCTCCCCTGCTCCAGCCCCACAGCCTGCAGAAATCCTAGGAAAAAGCCCCTGTGCAACATTGCAGGAGTAGGGGATTGGCTAAAGAGTGTGTGGACACAACTGCTACCACCACAAACCGCCCCATCCCCTAAGCCTACTGGTACTGTCTTCCATTGCTCTTTTGCTCTGGAGCCCACTCACAAAGCATTCTCTGCAAGCGAAGAAAATGAGGAACTCTCTCAGACACACAGCAAAGGGAGGGGAAGATTGAGTAAGGAAAAAAAAAACCCCAGGGATGCCAAGCAGGAAGAAAGGGGAGGGTCCACACTTGCCAACCTAACTTCTAAAGAAAGTGGGGGGATTATTGTTCCACTCAGCCACAAACTCTCTCACATACACATGCACCAGCCTCAGCACCCAATCCTGAGCCACACTCAGAGAGTCCTTGTGAGCCACAGTTCTTAATTCCTGTAGGTAATGCACCTGGGTCCTCTTTCCTTCTGTTGCTACGCCAGTCCCTCAGTTGCAAACCATTTCTTGAATTCACTCTCTCTTGCTCCCGTGAAGAAGACTGTATCATGTCACACTGAGCAAAAGAGGCCATCCGTAGGCCTTAAAACAGGCTGTTGCTCTGTCTTAATCATGTGGTGCCCCCTGACACCCTGTGCTGGCCACAAAACATTCTTGTCTCTTCTGGGGAGGGTATTAAATTGCTCTCCTCCTCCACAGCACCAGTGCTGCTTGGGTCAAGGTACACATTTTATCTGACAACAAATCAACAAAAAACAGATGTTTGGTAATTGCATTCAGTTCATTTTTTCAAAGAATTTGGCATCTTTTTCATAAATGAGTGGGAAAAAGTGCTTGGGTTTTTTCTTTAAAAAAAACCTAAAGTGGAAGAAAGGAGTTATATATACACCTATCGTGGTGCATTTGGGAGACTTCAGGCCTCTACAGACTGGCAGTAAGGCTGCAGGACTTGTATGCTCTCTGTCTCTCACTTCTCTCTCAACAGTCCAATATGCTGCTTTTCATTTCTGGGTACTGGAGCAGTTTATAAAGTGCCCTAACTTTTTAAAAACCAGTTAACACAGCAACCCAAAATTAAAATGACAGAAGATATATAAAACAAGAATCACAAATCCAATTTAACATCCCTGTGAAAACAAATATACTTTGATGTAAAACCAAAAAGTATATAATATGTAATGTGCCACTCACCTCTCCTTGGGTGGATGTTCCACAGCCAATGGGCCACAACATGCATTTTCTGCCTCTTGTTGTCATATAGCGTACAAAAACTATGTGGAGAAAGACTGAAGATCTTAAGAGAGAGACAGGCTTATACAAGAACAGGTACTTTTTGAGATATGAATGCCCAAATTGTTTGGGAGGCCCTTCTGTCTTTTAAAGCTTCTGAGGTTATTTCTACTACCTTGAATTGGTAGTATGTTGTCTTTCAACACTAATCTGGGCTAGGAATGGATAAAACGTATTTTAGCTCAATTTTTAAAAATGAGCACTCACATTCACAAATTTCTCCATATTCAAGATAAAAAGAAAGTTACTTTTTTAAAAACAAACAACAAAACTACGGCAGAAACCAAAACCATCAGATTTGTTTGTCTTGGTCGTGGAGTCTGAATGGCTAGTTCTTAAAAGTCTAGGTTTGAATTCCTAGGTTTAGATATAATAGTGTTGAACAAGGTTGCCCCCTTTTTTTTCTTAGATGCTCCTCATCCTTTTAAGCTAAATGCCAAACAGGTACAATATGGTTCTCTTTTTTTCAGGTCATATCTATACCTATAGAATTTTGCCAGTGCAAAGAGGAGAAAATTTCATTTCATTTTGTTTTTGAAGAATTTATTCAAACTCATAGGTTTCTCCATACTTTGGATGGAAAGAACTTTTTCAAAAACATGAATGCAAGTCATGCTAGTGAAAATTTCACAAAGTAAAAATAAGCTGTTTCTTCTATTTACATGGAAAGGCTATCTAGTCCATGCTTATTCTCTTCATTCCACTTTGTTTCTGATGATTAAGTTTGAACTTCTACTAGTCTATACTCTGCACAGTCCCAGTAATTTGGTGCAATAGAGCATCTCAGTAATTCCCGAATGTGCTACTATCTCAGCCATTTCCACACTACACTGTTCTAGTGCTATTATTCCACTTTCAACCTCCTGAGGAATTCTGGGGTTTGTAGTTTACTGAGGTCAAAGAGCTCTCTAGCTGAGAATTCTAAAGGCCCCTCCCTAAACTGTAAACCCCAGAATTCCACAGGATGCTAAAAGTGGAATAATAGCACTATAACAGTGTAGTGCGGAAATGGCCTTACTTTCAGCAATCACATCATGCACTGTCCATTTCTGCAGACCAAATGAGAGGCTGTTGCCAAACACAGCATCTTTTGGATTCAGAAGCTCTTCTTTCTACTCCAGATTTCACTACAGATGCAGAACCATTAAAGTTATGAAAATGAGTAGATATCTAGTTATTCTATACCATCTTTGAATAGTTAACAGCAATTACTCTCTTCTGATGAATTCACAACTTTTCTAGGATGGTTTCAAAAAAGGAAATTTGTAATCCAAATCCAGAATTATTATTTTAAGTGTATTTTTATACCTGGAATAATTCTATAAATTAACAGCAATAAAAGCTGTGCTGGTGTTAGGAGTCAAGCGGCCAGAATAGCAATTCCCTGAGCTATTCTTTGTCACAGGATTAGAGTCCCCTCTTGAGATTTGGTGCATCCCTGACCTTGACAATAAAAGGCTCCCTGAACATCTGTTATATGGAGATGAAGGGCTCTGACTTGAGGGAGGTTAATGCTTCTGTTGCCTCTTGTACCCCTTGTTATTAGGCAATGACATCGGCTGTGGCAGGCAGGCAGAAGAAGGGTATAAGTCAACACTCTGAGCTGTCTTTAAAGGCTCAGTAAAATTATAGTAAATGAATACCATCTCTGAAGAGTCCCAGACTTGAGTATAGACCTAATATTGTGATGCTATTTTTTCATGTATCAATGAAAGCAATATGGAGGCTGTTCACTAAAAAAAAAAAAATAGGATCTATATTTGTTTAAAAATACAAAAATCTGGGCAGCTTATCCCATAGCAATGCATATTTTCTTCACATATCATGTATGGAGAGGAGACTAAAAATCCCCCATGCACTTAGGGGGAGGGAAACTCTATAGGCCCTCCATTTGGAGTTCCATTCCCAGAAGCCCCAACCAGTATAAGGGAGCATGGAGCCCCAAATATGGATGGCCTTACAGCTGGTTCTTAAATTTGGAAGGCAATTATAAGTGAGTATGGAGATCCAACTATGGAAGTTCACCCTGGGTGTACCTTTTTATTCAGTGATACATTTTACTAAGTTTTGAAGGGTTTATTCTCTAGTTGGTGCTTTTAGAACTGTAAGCGGAGCAACCCTCATTGGACCTAACAGGGCATACATGGGACAATTTTGTAAAGCAGAACAATTGCAGAGCAGTGAAGCACAATAGTTTCTTTCTTCAGCTTGAGGAGTAAAGTAATGATGCTATGTGTGTTGTTTCCTTTTTTGTTGCTGGTCCCTGGTGAAATACTCTAAGTAGGAGGGGAGCATTTGTAGTGATTTTCCAGGCACTGCTAAAATCCATGTCTTTCCACGTGGCTAACCATTTGAAAAAAGCAGTGAATGGAATCTATAAATACAGTAGGTGAAAAGTTGATCATATATGTTAGACCTAAATTTAATATAGACATTTTCTTTGGTTTTGCTATACTATTTTACTTATAACTGGGAGAAGGGAAATTTAAAAACCAAAACAAAGTATAACTTTATATATTGGATGAATGAGAATAGAATATTTGTTTGTCTGGTTTTGGTGACATTGAAGAATGCCGTTCTCATGCATGTAACTTTTGTGTGAGGGGCTGAGAGATGTCAATGACCAAAGCAAAAGATGGCAGAAGGCAAATGGGTAAATTTCCAATTCCATTCCACTGCAATATGTTATTGGGGTTGTAACACTCTTCAGTATCAAAGCTGATTTCAACAAGTGAGGCTGTTTATGGCACAGAAAGGGTAAGAGGTAACCCAGAAGGCTAATTAATAACTCTTTATGCACAATTAATTTTCAGTTATAATAGGTGTCATGATTTCCTATCCTCATCAAAAGATTTTAGATACACATCAACCAGAATTCTCGTAAAGATATGTGCATATGTATGCCATGCAATGCATGTGGGACCAAAAGTCACTATTGTACAATGGATTCGTTCTGCTAATGGTGGAAGCAGAGTTGCCAAGGCAGCGTATTCATTGGTGCCTTGTTTTGGCATGTTGCACACTGTGCACAGTAGTTGTACATCCTATACTTTGCATGGTGGTTTTGCAGCCTATACTTTGCATTGCAGTTGTGCATTGTGTAATAGCATCCATTCATTAATATGTGTTGTGCAATGTTGCTATTCTACATAGGATTTGACAGTGCTGCCATGTTATATGTCCATACATGGATATTTATGCTATGCTAAGGGGATGTTAGACTGAGACCATCATATGCTAATAAGCCCTGGTAGTTCAGTAGTTCAGTGCTGGTACTTCAGCCACAACATTGTGAGTCCGATCCTGCCGGGCTTGAGGCTGACTCAGCCTTCCATCCTTCTGTAGGTTGGTAAAATGAGTATCCAGCTTGTCTGGGGTAATTAGCTAAATAAATTGCAAACTGCTTAGGGAGTGCTTAGCACTGATAAGCAGTATAGAAATGTAATTGTTATTGCTATTGCTAATGAACTGTTCTGGAGGCTGATTTTCCTCTCCTGGAAATAATCTACTTCTTTGTACTTTTCATCAATTTCTTTTCAGCCAGTATTTTAATTTCTTTGTATGGTTGTGAAAGCTGGACAAGGAAGAAAACTGAGAGGAAGAGAAGGAACTCATTTCAATGTGGTGCTAGAGGGAGACTTCTGTGGATACCATGGACTGATAAAATGACTAATCAATGGGTCCCAAAGCAAAAAAAAGTCTGAAATCTCCCAAGAAACCAAAATGACCAACCTAAGGATATCTTTCGTTGGCCATATCATTAGATGACATGACTCACTAGAAAAAACAATAATACTTGGTAAAGTTAGAGGCAATAGGGAAAGAGGGTGACTGCATTACAGCTGGGTAGAGTCATTAAAGCACACCACCACCCTGAGTTAGCAGGATCTGAGCAGGTCTGCTGATCACAGGGCATCTTGGAGGTCTCTTGTAGGGTCACCATAAGTTAAAGGTGATTTACCAAAACAACAACGCTTACTTTAATTCTCACAAGAACTAAAATCTTAGTTGGGATTCATAAGTTACTGTGGGCAAATCTACGATGTTCCATTCCCACAGTGCACCTGTAATGTCTATAATATGAGGAAAGCACTTTGGTAAGCCATGTGAAGTTATACCCTTTCTGGAGTAATGTAGGACTGGCTCCTAAAGTTCTGCAGTTTCAAATTAATTCTTGAACAAACCACAGTCTCATTACTAAACCTTAGTGCTAGGCTTTGTGATACTGCCTTGAGAGATTTTAGAAGTCTTAGAAGAGGTCTAGAAGCTTTGTCTCAGATTCTGCATACATATTGTGACCTTCATCTTAAATACAATGGCAGCCTCTGATATGTAAAACTTCTGGGAGAAAATGCGGTACTCTTTCATTCTCCCTAAGAATGTCTTAGATGTTTTGTCCACTAGCAGTTTTAGAGCACTGTGAGCCTTTCACAGGCTATTCTTTTCATAAAGCATATTCTTCAATCCTCTAGTACCCTAGAGCTGCAGAACCAAAGGGAAGCACACACTGGCCTTCCTCCAATGAAGGTTTTGTGTGTTTGTGTGCATTGTGGCTGGTGCAATTTGGGAGGCATAGTTCCAAAAAGTAAGTCTCAAAGTCTCAAAGCTGTAATTATGACATCTATGTAATTATGACAATTATGAGGAGCCCTGGTGGCGCAGTGGTTAAATGCCAGTATTGCAACCACAAGGTTGTGAGTTGGATCCTGCCAGGCTCCAAGGTTGACTCAGCCTTCTATCCTTTCGCAGGTCGGTAAAATGAGTACCCAGCTTGTTGGGGGCAATTAGCTAAAAATACATTGTAAACCGCTTAGATAACCTTTGTTGATAGGCGGTACAGAAATAAATGCTATTGCTATATTGCTATTTTTTTGCTAGTCTCTTTGAGAATCTTTTCACCAAAAATCAGGATATAAATATTTCAGACTCCAGATTCTAAATAAAAATACCCTCCCCCCCCACACAACAACAAAAAAAAAGAGTTCAAAGAGAGGAAACATCACCTGCTAACTCAGTGAACAAGGACAAATCAAAGCATACTCAAATGCTGTCTCATGTGAGAAACTTCTTCACATGTACGAAAATGTCTTCATGGGCACATAAACATGATCATTTTTTATCATTCTACAATAAATTGTTCAGAAGCTACAAAACACTGGACTGGTTTAACAAAGATCAAGTTTTCCAAAACCTGGAAGGGAATGATTTAAGGTGAGGCTTACTCTTTGGTTTCAGAGCTTCCAGAACTAATTGAATTTTCTCCAGAGATTTATGTCAACCTTTTGAGTATATAGCATGCCCGCAATGAGCCTCAGTCCTTGAAAAAAGTGTTTTTTTCAGGCATGATTCATAGCACACATTTCTAAAACTTTCCAGTAACATTTGCGCAGATTTTGGATGTTACCTATCACATTGGGATCATACAAACTGCACTGTGCCACAAGGGTATCTTGCAAATTTCCCAGTCAATACTGCTTTCCCAGCTTGCAGTCATGTAGAAATGTGGGGGCAAGGGGGGAATTTGCCCCGGGGTGGCAATGTTTCTGGGATGTCGGCCTGTAGCCACACCCCTGCACACCACAGCCACGCCCCCCACACAGTGGCCATGTCCCTTGCACTGTAGCCCCCCCCCCCCTCTCCACACACTCCAAGCTCCATCACTGCCAGCTTGTCTCACAGGAGAAAAATCTGATCACAAAGATGATGTGGAGAGAAGAGGTAAGCAACCATACTATCAGTTGATGACGGTAGAAATTAAAGTAGACAAGGAGATTGTGCCATTAATTAAGCTGCATTTCACTGCTGAAGCAGGAAGACTAACTGGCAGTGAGGCCATTTTTAGTGTTGGACATTAACTAAGGAGACCTCTTTCAAATCCTCATCTGGACACTGAAACTCACTGGGTGACCTTTGGCCAGTTGCTATCTCTTAGCCTAAGCTTCCTAAAAGGATTGTTGTGAGGACAAAAATGGAGAGTTGTAAAAGAGATGTATTTGTTTATCTGAATAAGTGGATTGATACCCATGAAAGCTTATGCTGAAATAAACCCACTAATCTTAAAGGTGCTGTGGATCCTTTCCTCCTTCCTGCTTTATATTATATGCTAAAAATGGAGCCAATCATGTACACTGCAATGAATTCCCTGGAGGAAAGGCAGGGGAAAAAACAAATAAAGAAATAATTGTGTCCAGGTACTGATGGCCCCAATATGACATGGAACATCTAGGACCCTTTGATCCAAATTACTACTGAGCAGATCTCAACATGGAACATCATGTGCTTCCATGCATAAACACTGTGAACAATTAGTAGATAAAAAATAAGCCTCATTAGATGCATTGGAGCTTGACTACTGAGTTACATCCTTTTGGTTCTTATGGGACAGAGTCATAACATACTTCTGACAAATGGACAGGAGGGCATATAGCATTTCTATATGGATTAGTCTTCTGGTGGTTGCTTGGATTTAATGAACCAACTGCAGTTTTTCTCCCATCCCAAATCTATTTTCTGTTACCAATAAAGGGACTTTGCAACAGCTATTCACAATAAGGTGAGTCTGCAATAGATTCACTTTATCGTGAAAATGGACAATGATTTTCAGTCCAAAAAAAAAGTGCAAGCTGAAATCAGCTTATACCCTATAATGCAAATGCCTTTCTTTAAAACCAACCAATATCTAGCCATTTCCTGTAATTACTTTGAGCTTGCCATATTGGGCCAAGCTGGAAGACTGTTACTATTGATTTGCCTCATTTTCTGAAACAGAGACATTCAGAGCAGCAAGTGCCTCTTAAAGCTGCCATATTAAACACATCTAGGGAGCAAGCCGATTAGATGCAGTAGACCTGAACTTCTCAGGAAATGTGCACAGGACTGCAAGCTAAGGAGGTAATCTGGATTTATATTGGAACCTTCCTGATTGGAGATGAAAGTCCATTTGGAAGTATTAGGATCTCAGCCAAGTAGAAGAAACACAGCATACCATGTATACTCATTGGCAGCCCTGTAGCAATATTTGATGGGCTTTTAAAAAATAGGATAGACATTTGTCAGGTGATTTTTCCTCCTTCAGTTCTCAATGGAAATAGAGTCTTTGAGCACGTTCAGAATCCTTCACTGCAGATGGAAACCTAGAAGATATAGAATTTCCAGTCTTCTTTACTGCTGGTTTCCCTCCTTCTCCTCTTCTTCCTTCCCACTTAGTAAGTACAGGGAAATGTAGAGAAGCGTGGAGAGAAGATAAGAAAAACTGACAGCAGGGGAGGATGTTACTGATAGAGTCTGGTACTAAGCCATTAGAAGCTAAACCAGTACTTAGAGGTGGAATTTTTTTTTTATCAGCTAATGGATTGGGTATTTCCAAACTACAGAAAATCCTATTCTAAACTTAAATTTGGTAAAATTATATTTTTGAATTTCAACTTACAGAATCATCTTGCAAGATGGCCTCTGCCTTATGGTTGCTGTTGGCTTCCTTTCCAGGAAGGTGGTAAATATACTCCAAGTTTTACTCCACATTTTGAAGGCAGTGGGCTCTGTCTCTAAAACAGATTTACCACTTGGACAGCTCCTCTGAATTTTATACTAAAGCCAGAGCAGTTTAACTATCCCACTGACATTGAAGCTCAATTGCCATACTTGCTGGGAGATTCTGGAAGCTGTAGTCTAAAAAAGTAACTTTGCCAACTCCTACCCCAAATACCCTATTTGCTTTTAAAAAATGGTTTACATAATTAGTTGAGACAGAAGAATTAGTTCACTGCCCTTTCCAGGAATACTCTTATTTTATTTAATGTATTATGATAGTTTGGTCCCAAATGTAATGCTAGTCAATTCAAAAGGTTGTATTAAGTTATATTACAGATGAGAATCTATTTCTTGGTGGTGGTGTCATTGGTGAATTTTATTTTCAGGAAAATCACAGAACCAGGACTCTTTGTTCACATAAATTGCCTCTAGATATCCATAGTTCTCGTGCAACATCTTCAAAATATATTGGACCAAATGATATATAGGCTAATTTAGCTTCTGCTTTGATAGCAAGACCTCAAGAGAAGCCAATGAATCATGGTCACAAGGAAGACTAATTAAAATAATTGGAAGTGTTAATTCTCCAAATTTTCTGTCTGTATTATAAATTTTAGATGAGTAAAATAATGTTTCATTTAAAATAATACAAGGCAATATATTCTGATAAGTAACAGCCTAAGCCTAACCATCTTTACTCAGACATAAGTCTTCCTGTGCTTAATCAGATTTATTCTGCAGTGTCTGATTAAGCTTGTGTCTGATGTTCTCAAAGTATGTTAGCTAGAACAATAAATGCATTTACTCATAGGAAAGTCCCACTGATTTCACTGGAATGTGCCAGGTAGGGAAAATCTACGCAGAGGGAAAAGGAAGAATGTATAATATCAGATCAAACATCGCCTTCATAAGGTAGGGCATGGTTAGAGAGAAAATAGCTAAGCAACCTTGTGGACTAGTTTATTTTTCTTTTCTTGGGCTCTTTCACACTCCACAATTATAGCACTGTGATTCTCCTTTACCTGCCATGGAAACCAACTGGCTGAGCAAGCCACACTCTGTCAGCCTGAGAGGAAGGCAAAGGCAAATCAACTGTAAACAAATCTTGCTATGATAGGTTGGCCTTAGGGTTGTCATAGGCTGGAAATGACTTGAAGGCATACAATAACAAAAACTATCAATAACAGGATTCCATAGAATCTTGTCATGGCAGTTGAAGTGGAATAATAGGGCTATAATTGTGCAATGTGAAAGGTCACCATGTCAAAGGCATATCAGGCCCAAAACATCATGATCCAACAGTAATGTGGTGAAGCATAAGACTGCACCGTGTGACCAGGTGGTAAGGAAGTTCATGGATGCCTCATAGTTGTACTTTGGGGTTGCTGAGCATATGCCAGCTATAGCTCTTGTCTTCCTTGATCCATCCCAACAACCCCACAGATCCTCTGCTGCTGAAAAATGGTGGTAGAAGTTCAGCAGGGGAGGTGTTCACTGTCACAGCAAGGAGGTCTTGTGGGGGGGCTCTTCTGTCCATGGACCTCATATGTGTAAGGGCAACAATCTGCTGTTTCCTATGGCCCCTCATGGAAAGCTATTTTTAACACTTTGGTGATATGCAAGGCCATTTGAAATTTATAGGTACTTTAAACATCCTGTTTGCTATTTGAGTTCATTTTCCTAATTTTCGCAGAACTACATGTGACAGAAGGAATGAACAATTGTCCTGCTAGTGTGTGGCTAGCTGAACTTAGAAAGCCTCATCATTGAACAGATTCACAGCAGCCACAGAAGCTCCTTGAAGTCTTTTTTCATTGTGTTGCTCTATTTTTAATTGCATTATTAGTAGTACCTTTTCACAAGTATGAAGGAATCTGCTGAACTCAGTGGTAGAGGACTGTGTTCCAACTATGGGGAAAGGAGTGAGACTAACTAACTGATTAAATAAGGAAATGTATTATGTTGCAATGCGCCAGTTCAGACCAAGAAGTCTCCAGGTAGAGGTGAGAAAGATTCCTATCTGAAAATCTAGAAGACCTGGCTAGACAAGATAGACATAAATGAGCTAGATGGAGTCATAGATAGTATGAGTCACAAAAAGGATTTGCCTTCTGTCTCTTGTAAGGAGCCAAGAGATATTTTAGGGTCCATGCAGAAATGCTGGTACTTTGACTGAGCCTAGATACTTAGTGCCAGACTCCTAAATCCAATAGCTAGTCCCAGTTAGAGCAGACCCATTGAACCCATTGCTAAATGCTTAAGCCATAGCATACATGACTCTTCTTACCTCCCCTCTATGTTAGCCTAGGTATTGATTTGGTGCCATTGTGGACAGAGTCCTCATATGTCTAGTATGTGACCATGCTGCTGCTTCTAATAAAATAAAACATGGAAACCCAAATTTACTTATACATTTAAGGAATGCTTGCTTTTGTGTGAAGTCTTGACGCTTACCACCTGCAATACTTCGCACAGGGCATAGAAAGTTTTAAAAAGTGATTTCCCCCTGCCCATCACTCCTTGCTAGTGTTGCTGCATCAGAGCGCCTTACCCTGAGTCTCCAGTTTTCATGAGTGGTCTCCATGCAGGAAATCAGGGTGCAAATTCTTGTTTTGCTGGTCTTAGCTCCATGTAAGAGGAAAGGGCTATGTACAAATCTTTAGCTCAGCTAGTAGAAAATGATCTTAAGTTATCCCCGGGGTAACTAGTTACAGGTAACTGCATTACTCATAGCTCATTAATTCTAAGCTCTGACTGTGACTTGGATGTGCTCAGCTAGAAATCTCCATATAATCTGTCAAATGGGTAATCCTCATAGTGCAGGAGATATTTTATGCAGCTGCTGAAGCTACTTTATTTTCTAGTGGTCAATCAGCTTAATCACTGAGAAAATGATAGAAGGTAATTGTCCCCATCAGCTGAACAGTCAGAGAGAAAGACAGATGTAGGGCAGGCAAGGGAGGAAGAGTATATCTCCCCTAAAAGAAACATGGCTTGATTTGAAAGGCAAATGAAAAGCCTAACATTAATATTTACATTTTTTCCCCTACTTTGCATTTACTCTCCTCTTTGTAAATGGAGAACAAATGAAGATATGCTAGAACAATAGATGAACTATTGTAGATAAGGATTTCAGACATTAACAAGCTGTACATATGGGTATGGAAAGAATATGTGGCCAGCTGATGAACTTAGCTAGGTTTTGTTTTTCATTGAAAACACAAATCAGGCATCCCTTTTTATCTTCTATGCACTATATCTATACATCTATAGATGGAGTTTTATTAAACCACCGTCTTCACGCTTTGCATGAGACCAAAGATGCATGCGTCTGTAGGGAATTCAACACTGTGCTTGGTTATTTTGCAGTGTTGTCTTTAGACTATTTCCCTTTAATCCTATTAAAATGTTCTTACTCATCACAAATAAGATTGTGCTAAGATAGCCAGGAATGTGACATTTTACAATTACAGACTGTGAAAATAATATGTATTTGCTGTTAATTGCTGCCAGGTCAACTTTGACATATGGTAACCCTATAAATGAGAGACCTTTAAGTAACGCTGTCATCAACAACTGCTTTCAGGTCTCGTGGACTCAGGGCCATGGCTTCCTGTATTTATGACATTAAAACAACAAAAGCAATCAATATCTAGCTTCATTCAAAAGCAGGCACCAGCAGCTGGGCTTACCAGTGTGTTTCCAGTTCTAGCTTAAAGTTACAGAGATTAGCTTCGACACCCTAAATGGCTTGGGAACCTCCAATTGATCACTTGTACAGTTAACACATTTGTAAAGTATTATAACTTTAGGAATAAAGTTTATTTTATTTTTCTTCCCTTTTCCTTTTTAGTTAGGGGCCTTGATTAATCTGGATCAATTTATACTAATCTGGCAAAACTGTGGGCTTTTCTGCACTAGAATGTTATAGTGCTATTATTCCATTTTCAACATCCTATGGAATCCTGGGGTTTGCAGTTTAGGGAGGGACATTTAGAATTCTCACCCAGAGAGCTCTTTGGCCTCAGTAAACTACAAAACCCCGAATTCCGCAGGATGTTGGAAGTGGAATAATAGCACGATAACAGTCTTGTACAGAAAGGCCCTGTAGTGAGAAGGGCTTTGGCCTCATATCCTCCAACTGTCATGGTTTGGCTCGGATGACCCCAATTAATCCTCAGCTATCCTTCTTCCTCAACTGCTTTTAAAACGTCCCAGTTTCTCTCTCTTCCTCCCACTTTCCCCCTATATCCTGGGCTTACTTCCATTTCTGCAAAGTATGTTCAAAGTGCAAAAGTAGTTTGGGAGAAAGCAAGAGGGAGAGGGAAAGAAGTGGGTGGCGTCTTGCTCTTCACAGTAGGCTCAGGCAAAAGCAGCTTCTCCTAGCTTTGGAACACACATCCTACGCGATGTGATTCCAAATTTCTTCTTGAGGTAAGCAAAAGAAATAAACACAACTGGTAAAAAGCAGGGCAAGGAGACAGCCCTACTAGTTAAGAGTGGCTTGCTTTGAGGAGATTCACTTTGAATTGCAGCACCCCCGACATGGTGCAGGAGGTGGTCTCTCAGGGTATTATCACACTACACTGTTGTAACGCTATTATTCCCCTTGAACTGCCATGGAAACATCATATGGAATTTTGGCATCTGGTTGCTCACAAAACTGTATTTTCTATGCAGGAAACAGCATTTTCTACACTGAAAATTCTGCCTAAATGCAGAAATATTAATTCCGGCACAGAAAATCCTGTAATTTAGGATTTATTTTATGTAACAATCACAATGAAATAGGAAACAGCATTTTCTGTGCAGAAAACAGCATTTTGGCAGGAGACATAAATAGCATGGTTCTAAGCAGATAGAATCAGAAAGTAAAGGAGAATTTGTTTGGGACTCTGATGTGTTGCAATAGCTCAGAAAAAGATGATTTAGGGAAACAAGGGGTTGTTGGATGAAGGGGTTGTTGGATGAAGCAAAAATGATGGATGTGCCTACAAGATCCATATTGCACCTCCTGCTGAAATAACTGACTAAAAAGGGGGAGGTGTTCTCTATGCTAAAAGGGTAGGAATTCCATAGATAAACCAATCATTATGTAGAGTCTAGCAGAATTATTTAGATTTTTCTTCTGATTAACATGATGTCGTTATGGCCATAGCTGGCCATTTCTTCAAAAATCATTGTTCTGGAAACATTCTGTGTCATCTCTAAAATTCCTGCCAGTAAAACAGCTGTAACATCAGGTATGCTTCAAGGTATAAAGTTGCCAAAGTGAAAACTGGAGAGTGCTCCCATATCTTTAATTATGACGTAGAGGAAGGAATTTCAACAGGTGTTGCTTGGCTAATACTAGCTGATAATTGCAACTCTGACCTCTATCTGATATCTAGGATTAATAATAAAATATTGTTTCATATGTTTATTTCACATACCAAGAGAAAGTTCTTTTTTCTTACAATTTACTAGCACCCTGGAGAATGAAGCTTGATGTACCTTATACTGGAGTTATAACTCTACATACTGGAGTTATAAATGTTATGCCATAAATGCTATCCCTATAAATACCTAATCTCTCTTTCTCTATTTTAAGAAGACTACTAAAGGAAAGAAAGAATACAATATATTATTCTTGGAAAGTAGCTATGCCTTTAACTTGACTCATGCTTTATTCTAAAACTCCATTTTAAGATTGTTATAACTAATGATAATCTTTTCCAGTTCAGATTTTCAAAGGTGTCTCAGATCATGTATTTAAATAATAGTAGGAAATTCCCCTAGCTCCTTCAAAGCTAATGGACTTCATTTTCATTATCCACATATTTCTCAGTTTGTAACAGCCATCTACTAAATTGTCATGAGGATTTTATGGGCACACAGAAAGAATATTTGCATAATTATTGGTGCATAATTTGCTTTAAAAGTCCTCCTTGTTTTTCTCACGGCTGGCTAATGTGTATTGTGTCCAGTCTATAAAATGATATATTAGAATAGACTTTGTTATTGGAATGAAACTATAAGAAAGAAATTTTAATCTCCTTTAATAAATGCATCTGCCTTGAAGGTTATGCAACACGTACAGCTTGTATATATCCTGTCTATTATTTTATGCCTGTCTCTGTGTTTTGGGTTATGCCATATTGTCCTGGTTTATAACTGTAAGTGCCCACCAGGGCAAAGGAACATGCCAGGGGCATAAACAGTTCCAATCAAGGATGTCAGAATGAGGTCAAGGGTTGTATATAGAACTGAAGTATTTTATTTCAAAGCAGTAGGCAAAAGAGAGGGTCAGAATACAAGCTGAGTTTGGACGGTGGAACAGAGTCGTACCAAGTCATCAAATCAGTGCAAGGAATAACCAGAAGAATAATTTCAAAGTCCGTTTTCTGGAATTCAAAGTTAAGAATGAATCCAAGGGCTGCTGAGAGTAAGGAGTGACAATGTTGTGTTGTTCACCATATGCTGACTGCTGAAGCAGAGCATATTTGTATATCATAGCAATTAGTGCACACATACTTGTATCTCATAATGACAGATTACTCCAATGGCGTCTTTTGTTGGAGCCTTGTACTTCATATTGGACAGATTCTTATTTCTTGTGGGTCAAACACCTAATTTCCTGGGGTTTGAGAAAGATCTCCTTCGGATTCAATTCTGAGCCCTTCTTCCTTTTCTCTGGAGGTCCCAGACAGTCTTGTCCTCCCAGTGGTAGAGCTTGGAGTGGGCTACAGCATGAGGGGCATGGCCACCATGCATGGGGGCATGGCCAGGGCATGCAAGGCATGGCTATGGGCCAGGACACCTCAAAAACATTGCTGCCCAGGACACATATCCCCCCCCACGTCCCTATGCGACTGTGTCCTCCATGGTTTCCAGAGTAGATCTATTAGCTACGGCCTGAAGTTTTTCCTCCAGTGCAAATACTTCCAGCTGAAGCCTGTAATTCTGGTTCTCATCCCTCAAAGTTGCGTCCTCCATGTGGGATCTGACACATATTACAATACAGGCCTTAGATGCTACTGGTTCCAAATATTTCTCATAATTGGGTGGAACACAGTTTGAAAAAACAAGGAAGCAAGCATTATCACCACCATCCTCCCTAACCATAGAACTATTCAATTGGGAAGGTCTTCTGCATTGTACCCACTGAAGTTAACTGGAAGTGTGCAATGGTACAACAGGAAAGTAAGGGATCTTAGAATTGTCTTTTATATTTGTCTCTCTGTCCTTCTGTCTCTAAATTTCAGCTCCTGGTGGCCAGAATCCTGTTGGTAACATATGTGTGCCTGCTGCTGATCTTGTTCTTCCAGATTGCCAGTGATTCTAGTCTCTTATTCTCAGTGATGTAGACTTGAGTCGATTCACTCGGATTCAAGCAGGACTTAAGTCTCTTCAATGACTTGACTTGGACTTGACTTGTCAATAAATGATGGACAGACTCAATTCAATTCGAGACTTGTCTTTTTTTTAGTGATCGACTTCCTGCCCACCTCCCCCTCCAGCCTTTTCCCAATCAGCAATGAGGGAACGCTATGCTGATGACCCACTCAGAGTTGCAGAGGCTCTTTATCCCTGCCTTTCTGCCTCTCCTTTGTTTCCTGCCTTTCTCCAGAAGCCCTTTATAGGAAAGTAAAAGAGTAGGATGAGTTAAAAGGGGGAAAACAGGGCTTTGCACCTTTTTCCTCGTGAGTGTGGGCAAAGGGTGGTCTCTGCATTTGGGTTGAGGGGAGGGTTAGAGGTTGCAATCCGCTCAATGTTGATATGAAATACTCCTCATCCTCCCCCTTCCCCATCTAGCCACCTCCTTGCTCAGTCAGAAGCAGTTTTCTTCAGAAGGGCTTTCCTGTTCTTCTGTGGCTGAGGGTTTCCTTCCAGGCCTGCTTGCTTTCAACTTAACCCCCGCTACACACGGATTACTAGCACCTTTCTTTTTTCTGTTACTGTTGGCCCCCATACTTGAGACTTGACTTGAATTATCTTGCAAAGACTTGAGACTCAACTTGAGACTTGAAGGTAGGGACTTGAGACTTGACTTGAGACTTGGAATAAAAGACTTAAATACATCACTGCTGATTCTATCGTCCTTCTACACATGTTAACCAATTTGTCTGTCCTTCCTATTCTGCCACTTGTCCTATTTTTTTGTATGAAAACATAGCTTTTGATTTCTTCACATTGTCCACCTTTCCCATTTTGCTTTCCGTTGATGATAATGTTACTTGCTTTTAGATGTACCCATTTTCTTGCTCAGATATGGGTAATAAAGGTACCTCCAATGGTTGTTGGTTTGTAGTTCTCACACCATGAGCTATAGCAGAGCTTAGAAAAAGTTAATTACAAATAATTTCGGGTCACTATTATAAATATATATATATATATACGAATTATCCCCAATTTGTTAAAAAGAAAATTAAAATGTTAGAAGTTATTTAAATTATTAAAAGTCAATTAAAAGTCAAAATGAGGGTAATTATTAATAGTTCATGTTATTTTAGCTCATGACTTGGGAGGAGTAATGAGTGGTTGGCCATTTGGAGCCATTTTTAGTAATATGTATAAAAAAATTAAAACCAACATTTGTCACTGCATTAATGATTAATGTAACATATTAATATTAATGTTATAATTTTCACTAAAATGATGAATATTAATGAATTCATTTCTGAATCACCACTTACATCAGCAAATTAGCTGTAACAGCAGTATCTTCAAGCAATAAGTCAGAGCAACTCAAACTGATGGGCATTATAGCTAACGGCCTCTGAGGGCACATCCGGGCTGATTGAAAAGTCCCAGAATTTCTTCCTGTTTTTTCTGACTTTTTACTGGGTTAAAATAAACTGAGCTGGGGAGCTGATATAAAAAGTCTCTGATTGTACTTGGAGCTGACAGAAAATATTGTGGGATAAGCAAAATATGTATGGATCTCCAAAATAAAATCAGAAAAAACAGGAACAAAATCTTGGAGTTTCTGGTCTTTTTAGTCACTCTAGATGAGCACTGGATGGCTACAAGTTGTCTACCCTTCTCTGGTGCCTGCTTAATCTTTCTACTTAGATGTCTACATTCTTTATCTTGGCATTTGTGCCAAAATAAATGTGGAACAGAAATACATGTCTTTTCCACTTGACAGCGTGGGAAGAAATGTGGCTTACAGATGCAATTCTGAATAGAAAAGCCTCTGGAGATGAAAGAGCCTGATTCACTTAAAACAGGGATAGGCAGCTAGGACAAGTCTGGGAACCAAAGGTCTCTCCCTTGAATCCTCTGGGGGCTTCAAAATGTCAAAATGTTCAAAAACGTCAACACAGCATTAACAACAACCAACCCAGAAATGACCAGAAATCTACTTCTGGTTTTGTCCACGCTGTTCTTTTGCTCAGACTTCAGACTTTCAGCATCCTGAATGACCTTTACCTGAAAAAATGATGTGGAGAAAAGTGCTTGTGATTATACATCATTTGTGCTGTTAAACACTGCATCCAGTTTGAAAGGCAAATTGCTGCTCCTGGAGGTTTCATTTCTCTTTCCTTCTCTCCTTCCTTCTCTCCTTCCTTCCTTCCTTCCTTCCTTCCTTCCTTCCTTCCTTCCTTCCTTCCTTTCTTTCTTCCTTTCTTCCTTTCTTTCTATTTATATGCCAGGAAAAAAGGTGGTGTGGGGAATCCGGCAGAGAGATATAACAAAATCCAAAACCCACAAAACAGTGATGCCTTTATTGGACCAAATCCAAAGCATACAATACATTATGAAAGTTTTCAAAGATCCACCGGCTTCTTCAAAGAGTTGTAAGACTAAGCTGTTTCTCAGCAAGCTCGTAGTTGCGTAAGTTTATGGTTGCTAAGCTGCTATGGTTACAGGTTCAGCATTCTCCTCACTTTTCTCTAGTTCCTTTTATTATTTCATATTTGCTTTTCTTCTTCTGTATTAGATTGTAAGACTCTTTGGATGTAAAATATCTGTTTTCCTTTGTGATTCTATGGGGAAAAAAACAAACCTTTGAAATCTTTTTAATATTATATTGCTGCCCTTGTTGTTACTACTAGTATTACTAACAATATATGGAGCTCAGCTGAATATGGTTTAAATTCTATCTGTCCTTCCGTCTGTCTGTCTAATAATTTATTTATTAAACATTCCACCTTCCTCCTGACATGGGACCAGAGGGCTATCATACTAACCACCAATAAGTTAAAAAAAAGTATAGAATCATTTAAACACATAATATTAAATGTAAAACTGGGATACATTCCCCCCTCCATAAAAAGGCTGTTCTGCACAACAAATTCATCCTTAAATGTCTGTTTAAATAAAAAAGTGTTTGCCTTCCAGTGGAACTAGAGAGGCTCCCAATTCAACCACTTATGGGACAGAGTTCCACAGCTGGGGAGCAACCACAAAAAGATCCTCTCATATGTCCATACCAAACATGCCTGTGACAGCTCTGGGCCTGGGAGAAAGCCTTCTCCTAAGGATTTTAAAATTCAGTGAGATTCATTATGGGAGATACAGCAGCGTGTCTGGAAATGAACCAGTAGCCAGTAAAGCTGTTTCAACAAGGGAATCATATGTTCTGTTTAACTAGCTGTAGTCTGTACTGTGGGCCCAATATTTTGGACCCCCTAATCTTTTCTTGTTGTTTCCAGTTATTTTGCATGCATCCAGTGGTGCTGTTCCACTCACACAGAACCTTTTGCTTTGCTAGGACCCTCCACTGACAGAAAGAAGATGGAGGTGAATTTTAATCAAGCTCCCTTTCCTCCTACAAATCTCTGAAAAAAACTGGCCAAGAAAGTTGGGGAACTGATGAGGGGTGGGAGCTGCAGAGGGAAGAGGAAAACTGGCCAAAGAAAAAGGGGAAAAAAAAGCGCCCCTTCCTCTTCTATTGGTAAAGGAGCCTCTGGAACAACCGGTTTCTGTTTAACAACAGTGACAACAAACAAACGTAAGCAACAGTGGGCTTGCCAGATCTTAAGGCCTAGCCTAAAGTCTCAAGGCCATGGCTCATCTTCTATAGTTATTGGAACAAGGAGAAGAAATCTCAGGGTGAGAGTGCTGCCTTGAAAGGTACTCTTTGTGTGTGCTCCTCATTTATTAGATTAGATTAAAAAAAAAGAATGGTGTAATTCACTGAACACATGACTGATATTTAATATACTATGCCCAGTGATATCAGGAGTGCTGCCTTGTGACTTCATCAGGACCCACCCTGTGTGAAATCATAAAGGGGCATCTGAAATCTCAGGTTTTGGCCCTGAAATCACAGCGGCTGTGATAGTCTTGAGCTGGTGACCCTAGGCAATAAGACACAATTGTGTATATTTATGATGAAAGAACAATGGATGTGCATTTTCAGATACAGGTGCTCCTTGCTATGCCACTGAAATTGGCTGGATAGAAACTAATCCAAATTGTTTGGGATCTCTGCTTTGACTTAATCTGCTCTCTCTTGCTTGCAAAGAAATCAGTGCAGGATCCATCTTAGGGTTTCCTTTGGCAGATAGTCTGTGGAAAATACGGAAAAGACTGTTGTTTTTCAGGTAGAAAATGCACATGTTCTAAGGCAGCGGTTCTCAACCTGTGGGTCGCGACCCGAACGACCCTTTCACAGGGGTTGCCTAAGACCATCGGAAAATACGTATTTCCGATGGTCTTAGGCTCCATTCCCTCCTCGGTGGTGGTGCGTAAGCGCGAGCCATGCACTCGTGTCCTCCTGCCCCCTTTGGTGGGAGCGCATGCAGCCGCACGCACTGCTGCCAAAGGGGGCAGGAGGACGTGAGCATGTGGCTCGTGCTTGCGCACCACCACTCCTGGGCCTTTTCCGCACGTTACCTTATCGCGGAGGTGGGGGGTGCCCTCTCTTCACTGCTCCTTCGTCCTGCAGCTGGCTTCCTGGTCATGCGACCACCCTGTCCCTTCCTCCGCAGTGCAGCCTGGGAGCTGTAGGCTGCACTGGGGGAGGAAGGGGTGGGGCGGTCGTGTGACCTGTCTGGGGAGCCATTTCTGAATATTTCCAAAACCAGCTCCTGGATCGTTGTGAATTCTAAACCCACATTTACTTTTTTATATGGGGAAGGAAGAATATTCCTTGTTTGTACCAGAATCCTATCAGTGGCATTCAGAGATGTCAGTTGCACTATACATGGAGAGTCACCTTTTTGGACAATCCAGAATGAATATGTCCAGGTGATTGTGGCAAGACCTGAACATTGCCTGTGGAACTGTTGCTGATGGAATAATACATCTAGAGCAGCCTGGGAGCTGTAGGCTGCGCTGGGGGAGTAAGGGGCAGGGCGGTCACGCGACCAGGAAGCCAGCTGTGAGACGAAGAAGCAGCGAAGAGAGGGCACCCCCCACCTCCGCAATAAGGTAATGTGCGGAAAAGGTCCAGGAGTGGTAGTGCGCAAGCGCGAGCCACATGCTCACGTCCTCCTGCCCCCTGTTCAGAAGGGACTGAAATCGCTCCCCTTCTCCGCTACCGGGAGAACCTTCCATCTGACGGGCCAGCTTGGGGGGCAGCTGCAGCATGGGGGGCAGGCCCCCTCCTCGCCATGGCCCCTGCCTCACTCGCCACAGAGGGGGGCGCTGCGGAAGGGCTGGGGGGCCGCAAGGCAGCGCTTTTATGGGGGGCGAGCTGCGCCTGGCGCAAAAGACAAGGCGCTGGGATTCCTCCCCCCAGCCAGGGTCGACACTCTGGTAACTTTTACCACACTGACCCCCCGCAGTGGAAACGAGAGTGAAGTAGAAGCAGAGCCCGGGGTGGGGGGCTCTTGGGGCTTTTTCCCGGGGGAGATGCACGGCTCCTCTTTCCCTCCCTGCCCGCCTCCCCCGTTCCTGGCCGGCGAGGCGGCCTTTGTCAGGTGGGGGGAGGCATTGTAAATAATAAATAAATAATTTTATGGTTGGGGGTCACCACAAAATGAGGAACTGTATTAAAGGGTAGCAGCATTAGGAAGGTTGAGAACCACTGTTCTAAGGTAACTGGAGAAGAGAAGAGCTAGTCCAGAGAGAAGCAGATATCTATTGGACATCCATCACAGAAATTTTTAAGTATTACCATTTTATCCTTTGGAATGAGTGACACCATTTGTCAGTGATGTGGACAAATCCTGACCTCAAAATATTGATCCTGTGGTCTTTTGTGCAGATAATGAAAGGGAGGAACACACAGGTTTAGTTCAGTGAGCCAGCATCCATCACAAAGTGTAGTACTGTTTGGATCAATGGTCAGTGTACATGGCTGACAACCTGTTGCTTAGTTGCAATGTGCAATGTACAGAGGAAATGTGCAGAGGCAAGGAACATTTGCATGCTACTTTATGTACTTTAATGTGCTACTGCATGTGTGGAACTCTGCTTATGCTGCCCTCAGTTGGATATAACTGTTGTACACTGTCCAAAAATAAATAAAATAAAATAAAAATCACTCCACAAAGGTAGCGCAATGCTTGTCTGTATGTGTCACTAACAGGATGCTGGCTATTAAGTAATTGCACAAATTATGTATTTTTTTTTTTTAAAAAAGGTCTCCAAATCACCTGAAAATGTCCCCTTGTTACCCTGTTTACTGGGGGTCCCGGGCAAGACACCTAAATAACCAAACAACAACACACAGTTTTGGGGAAAATTAGCTGGAGCACTCACTTAAGCTAGCGAGAGGCAGGGTAACTTAGCGGGATCTTGCAACCCAGCGTCTACGGGGTCAGGTCAGTCAAGCAGCCAGATGGGTTTAAAGTAATCAAATGATGTTTTATTGCATACAGACAAATATTAAAGACAGCACAGTCACACAGTTAACTAAGAGGTTAGAGATTAAATTAAGGATAGAGACTTTCAGGGAAAAATGGGTGATACGACACCTGTCTCGTCGTCCTGGACCTTGTGGGAGAATCTGGGAGTGCAGAGAAGAAACTCAGCTCGATTAGCTGAGGGGAGTTCGCCAAGCACGGCAGCAGCAGGATGGGTTGAAACTCAGGAGCGATCCGAGGAAGGTCTCGGAATCAGGGGTTTTTATAGGGAGAAGTGTGACTGTAGGCTGTGCCTTACTCAGGGACAACAATGAGTCTTGGGTGCAAGACAATGTCTCAGAAAAGTCACAACTTAGCATGACTGAGTTAAGTCCGAATTGACAAAGAGGTAGACTGTATGCAAATGCTCAGTGCTTGGCCTTTAAGCTTCTAGCTTGCCAAGTTACCTGCTCAGGGCAGGGAGTCCTTTGTAAACAGCGTGCATACATAATGAGCGTGTTTGCAGAGAGGTCGCCTAAAGCGAGGATCTGGCTATTTCTGGCCTTCCTGTATTGTCTTGGGATATTGCAGTGTTTGATGGCCAAACCTAGTTCTGGGCTTGTCCAGGGGCCTCTCAAACACGTGGAGAGGGGTGGTGGAAAAGACCCAAATTATTGATATCAAAATGGTATCTTTATGCTATCTCCAAGGAGGCCTAACCTGCAGTAACACCTCAATCCCCAATATTCATCTCTGTTCAGAGTTCTTCTCATCAGGATATTCTGATCCTTGAGAGATACATTTTTGACCATTTAAACTTATTTTTTAATGTTCTTTCCATCTCAAACGCCTGTTGCCACGAATTTGTGAAGGGAAAAGTCGCCCAGCAACTATATCTAAACTTCTACCTTCTTTTTTTTGCACCATATAGATGATTCCTGTGCCCTGTGAATACTGTGTCAAATGAGGAGGCAAGTAATATGATTTCTCGTCAGAATGTGAAATGATCTCACTTGCTTATCACCCACATCCAGTTATTTCACTGACCTCCAAAATGTTAGCAGCACATTGAAGTAACTTGGAGCAGCCATGTCCAAAGATAACATATCAATAAAAATGAGAAAGTTTTATGTTGAGATCACCTGTAGCTACCTACCACTCACCAAATGAAAAAGAAATACTTTATAGAGATGTTTATACAGTGGAACAGAAACAAATGGGCCTGAAATCTCTGAAATGTCTGAGAGAATAAGTCCCTCTCCAGATCCAGAGCTCTGTCTCCCTGCATTATGGGTGCGATTCACCCCGGGCAACAATGTTTTTCGGGCATCCTGGCCTATAGCCACGCCCCCGCACGCCCTGGCCATGCCCCACACACCCTGGCCACAGCCCCACGCATCACAGCCACACCCTTTGCACTGTAGTCCCGCCCCCTCCACACACTCCAGGCTCTGCTACTGAGTGGTCCTTGTATTGAAAGGCATATCTTTTGAGAGGCTACAGAATAGTAACTTAAGAGAAAAAACATTTCCTGTTTGGATCTAAGAAGCCTTGAAATCTAAACATAGTTATTAAACAACTTCATGATAAGATGGGAGAGTTCTTGCTACTTGGAAACTTCTGGTCAAATTTTGCGTAAATAAATGAACATTCTAATTTTATTTACAAACAGAAAGAAAAAAAATGTCATTAAGGCTGCTATTAGCATATGCCTAAAATACAAATTCTCTGGTCCTTACAATTTGGCATTCCCTGTATTTATATTTGCTGTACAGTTTCTCAGAATTGTTATGCATAGCAGCTAATAAATAACATTACTTACTAGCCTCTTAGCTACATGTCATCATATAGAAGTAGTTGTTAATAGTTTTTTTTTAAAGTCCTATCAGAGTAGCACAACAAAGTTCTATGCCGTTCCAAAATTAACATGGAAAATTTTGGTGCTACAGTTTTTCCTCTTGAGGCTTTTGGTAGCACCTAGTTTTCTCAATAGTAAATAAAGAAGCACGTCATACATGACTATAATTTCATTTATTCTCTGTTAACACTGAGCACAATGACAGTTCCCACTGTCCAAGCAATTTGTCAGTTATTTCACAAAACAGAATTTCCCCATACCACTTTTTTGAGTGTTCTTGCCTGTAAATGTAATTTTATTTCCATTGTTTCATTTAAAATTGAAAGAAAACTAAACTGAAAATACTATATTGAGACAGATCCTATTTTCTGATAAGTGAGGAATCCCATATTACAAAATATGGTTTGTAATGAATTTCACAATCTGCTATAGGCTGCTGTATTATTTTCTCTGCCTCTATATTCGGTGTTTATCTTCATCACCCTTCTTCATTCTAGTTTGCTGTGGAAGAAAAGTATAAAAACTCAGAGATATATTTGCAGAGACTTGGGTGCCAGGAGCACCTTATGCCACATACAGGCCTGGCTTTGAATGGATAAGCATCTGTGTATCCTGGAAACCACCTCCATTCATCTAATCTAGGCTGACAGTTATCTCAGTCAAGGCAGGTTCGCCAGCCAGCTGAGATTCTCTAAAGCCATCATCAGTGGGAGCACAGTTTACATCACTGTTTTCTAGCTGCACAGTTCAATGCCTTTTGAATGTCTTCTGGCAATAACTTTACAGGCATATTTGGGTGAATTCCCCACCC
This sequence comes from Iguana delicatissima, assembly GCA_948472985.1. Classification (NCBI taxonomy): domain Eukaryota; kingdom Metazoa; phylum Chordata; class Lepidosauria; order Squamata; family Iguanidae; genus Iguana; species Iguana delicatissima. The sequence continues at coordinate 47,027 of CAOKZL010000072.1, read as the reverse complement.
CTTTTAAAAATCTATGAATTCTTTCTGCTTCATATTCGGCTGACTGGTTGGGAGGGAAAGTGATCTTGTGAACAGTTCAGCTGAATGGTAGTCAAAATTATGGTATTTGTTTCTGCTTGTGTACTGAGCAGTTCACATGTTAAATTTCTTTTCACAGGACATGTACAACAATAAGTAATAAGTCTGGCAATCTTCTTTCACAAACAGCAACTGTGGCAAGCCTTTTACTGGCCTCAGGAAATTCTAGCACTGTGTCATAACGCTCCTGCTATATCTCTGCACACCAGGAAAATGTATTTATTTAATGGTTAGAAGCTTGTTTAGGTAATTCTTCATTTTGCTAGAGGTTCCTCTGTTTAGTCCAAGAGTGGAATCACGAGGCACTTCAGATATTGTTAGCAGTGGTGTAGCTTGGTGTGAGCGGGGTAGGGGTGGGGGCAGAGGGGTGGGGTGATGGTGTGTGGGGGCGGAGCAATGACACACAGGGGCAGGCAAGGAGTGGCAGTGCCCCCAAAAATGTGCTGCCCAGGGTGCATTGCCCCCTTCACCCCTCAAATCCTGACGCCACTGATTGTTAGACTACAAGTTCCACCAGCTGTATGGTAAGGAATACAAGAGACTACATCCAACAACATAGGGAAGACCACATGACTCCATTAGGTGCTTCCTAACAGAGATATCCAATAACTCTTTACGCAAGCAGTGCATTAACTTGCAGCAAATTTCTGACATAGGTCCACCCCTTCCAAGACTAAAACAGCAACAGGAAGCTCTCCAGAACATTTACCAAAATGGCTAGGAATCCACCAGCCACACTACCACCTCTGTCTCCACTTCTGTTTGAAAAAATACAAAGCAAAGTTTTACACTACACTCAGGCCCTTTCCTCACGGGGGGGGGCAAACGGGGCCGCACACGCAGGGGCAGAGCTTACCCGCGAGTGGGTTGCTCCGTCCCTGCGGAGAGCGCGGATCTGCCATTCTAAGTGCTGCCAAATTTCGGCGGCACTTGGCAGCACTTGGCGGCGCCCAAAATGGCGCCCGGTGGCTTCCGGCAGCGCTCTACCAATCAGGACAGCGCGTCAGCCGGAAGCCCGCCCCCAGGCAGATCTGCAGGGACGCGCTACCGTGTCTCTGCAGTTCTTCACCGGGGGCTGCCACGGGGCAGCGCGGGTGAGTTTTATAAAAACCACTTGCGAAGGTGGTTTTTATAAAACTCGCAGCGCCACCCCCATGGCTGTGCTAGAGCAGTTTGAGGTCTAGAGCCTCACTTTTTTTAACTGCTCTAGCGCACCCCGCGGTGAAGAAGATCTCCAAGAGAAGTCGCCCTAGCGTGGGCAATATGCCCATGTGGAAATGGCCTCAGCCAGCACTGAACAAGATCTTTGCCATAGTCAAAAAGGAATAAATAGTCAAGGTCAATGGAACAGCATCATACTGGAACCAGTATGCTGACACAGTCAGGAAGGGAAGGTTTAACTGAAGACTATTCATCATAGTAAAACTGCCTCTGAAGGGGTTAAATCCAATGCCACTTGAATAGGAAAAATAAGCGAATTGAATTGTGCCTCTGAGTAAATTGCAGATGTCTGTCTTATCTCAAATTTTATAGAATGGCCTTGCAACAAAAGGTCTGGGAATTCACAGGGAGGCACTATACTCCCTACCATTATTTTGTATCATCTTCTAAACTAACTCTTTGTTCTCTTCTGTACACGTGTGTGCTAAGTTAATGATGTAATGGAAAGTTAACCAAAGATCTTTTTCTCCAGTGATGGGCGGGCTAAGTAAATGATTGATTGCTGACATAGAAGGCAAAAGGTATATAGTGATGCTACCTCAATTAATCAACACAACAGTTCTGGGATAACTGTTGCCCTTGCGCAAGGTATTGTTAACAATAAAAATGGCTTTTTGATTTTTCCCTGAAACCTGGTCGTCTCCACTTTTCTGGCTACAACACCTCAACATAAGGCAAAGATCAAGAACAGTCTCTGAATATGTATCAATTTCCAAGGCAAAATGTGCTCTGTTTAATTGTCAGTTATAGGAGGTGTGAAATGGATATTTCCACATGATATTTCCACTCAACTTCTTGTCCATCACTGCAGACAAAGAAACAAATTCCAAAATAGCTGAATCCGTCAACAGGCTGCAGGAAGTTTCTGTAATGCATCCTTGATTATACCAAGACACATCAAATCACTGAGGATGCAAAGGAGCAACAGCACTCATATAAATGTCATAGAATCATAGAGCTGGAAGAGACCACAAGGGCCACTGAGTCCAACCCGCTGCCATGCAGGAATACACCATCAAAGCATTCCTGACAGATGGCCATCCAGTCTCTGTTTGAACATCTCCAAAGAAGGAGACTCCACCACACTCTGAGGCAGTGCATACCACTTTCAAATTGCTCTTACAGTCAGGATGTTCTTGTTGGGAGTGGCAACCTTTGCATGCCTAATTAAATGGCTAGTTTGTTTGCATGTCTATTGTAAGCATAGAGAGATAGCATAGAGAGAACTTCCTGTTTGTTAGTCAACACCTCTTCCTCCATCACGTACACATTCCTTGTTCTTTTAAAAGGTTCTCTTGCCATTTTAATCCTTCCTTTTGTCTTCGCCTTTTGACCTGAAAGCATGCTCTGAGATTTCCCAACAGGGATCATTGGCAGCAAGCATGTGAGTGCTTAATTTTCTTCCTACCTTCTTCAAGAATTGAACCTGTGTAGACCATGCACAAGATTTTGTGAGTAAACTCCTTTATATTTTTAACCAAACTGTTTTTGTGTTTATTTTGAGCTAGATAAGTGTGTTTGGGGTGGAGTTAAAGAAGTGGGACTGGTGATCTGTTCAACTTCCATTTTTGTGCAATTACTAAAATACTCTGCTGATTGAGAGTCTCATTACCAAAGTCTCTCAATATTCAATATTTTTCAATTCCCCCAACAGTTCTTCCTAATGTTTACATGGAATCTCTTTTCCTGAAATTTGAAACCATTGCTCCATATCCTAGTATCTGGAGCAGCAGAAAACTGGCTTTCTTCATCCTCCATGTATCTGCTTACTGCAAGGCATTTCTGTTCACAGTGATGGCAGCTTCTCTCTGTCTCTCACACACCTACCCACACATACATATCAGAAGTATATACATGCCATTTTCTCCTATTGAATTTCATGGCACTATTTGCTTGGTCAATCATGAAAGTTGCTGTTGGGACACAATGCTGTACATACAGAAATGGCCTGTGAAACCCAGATACTTTATGCAGCCTACTTAACAGAGAGTTACCTCTGTATTATTAGCCTGATAAATGATAGCCTAGTAGCATGATAAATGAATTGGCAGGATTCTCATATGTAAAAGAGATAGCTAAAGCACCTAATGTGTGCCGTTCCTTGATTGAATAGATTTATGGATCCAATTTGGATGTATGCAGTCCATAATGGTATGGAGGAAGAAAAGCTTCACATCTTTGTAAAGTATTTACCTTGTATTTGCAATATGTGAATCTTCTCAATTGTTTTATACACTGTTCTTTGCTTTTCCTGAGTCTTGTGAATCATAGCTATCCTTGTGGAAATTGGCCCAGGTTTTTAGTTTATAATTATTCTACAGTGTAATGTTATATGTCACAAGTCAGCACAACTGGTTATGAATTTGAGACTGTGCTTAAACCTGTGTGCATTTGTCTGTTTCATACTGAAGTCCTTTTCACTGTTCATGCAAAATCTCATCAGGACAGATAATAAACCACTTCATGAACAGATGTGCCACTTATTCATCTAGTTCGGTAATGATAATGAAGAAAATTTAATCTGGAGTGTCTGTGTAAGATGATCTAAAAGACAGATTGATATGAATAATAAATACTCTACACTGGCAAGTAAAAACCGACATGAAAAGGCAATCATTATGTACTTTACAATGCTGCCTTTGATATTGTCCAATAGTGAATAAAAACAAGCACCTCTTGGGGGCTGGGCTCAGGAAGATACTCCTGTTTCTTCAGTTTCTTCAATGTCCTAAATTGCCTTTTCTTTAAAGGGACATGAAAGCTAAATTTTCATACAGCTGGAAGCTCTATTTCACATTGTAAAGTTCTTTAAATATACTGAGGAAGGCTTAGCTGTCTCAGACTCAGGCACATGGAGGGTGAACCAAGTAACATGTACCCTTGGATCCTCCTTAAGGAGGTCAAAACATTGAACCAAAGCAACTGCAAAATTGATTTATTCTATTCCTTTATTTTGAAGGAAAGAGTTTTGGTAAGTTTCGGTAACCTTCTGAAAGAACTGGTTGGTCCTGAGGAAGAGTCAGTATGTTCAAAATGTTTTGGGCAGTCCACCATCTTCTGTCTACCACGGAAGTCTCCTCTGAAGGCTTGCCTATATTTGACTTAATGGGGTGATAGGTTCTAAACGCTGCCAAAGTTCTCCCTCCACAATTGTGGGTTTCGCTTTCACAGATTTGATTATTTGTGGGGTGGGCTTGCCTCCCTCCCATCTCCCCCTCCCATTCCCTGGTCTTTTGCCCAGAGGCAGGGAGGGGGAAATATCTCTTCCCCAGGCCTGTTGCCTGCTAGGGTACAACTGGCAGCAGGAGGCAGAAGCCACATGGGTGCGGGCGCAGTGGCAGCAGCTGGCAGGGGTGTGCAGAGGGGGTGATCGTCATTCTCTGCACGCCCTCCACCACTGCCAGTGTGGGCGCTCTGGAGGTGGCCTACAGGGACATGCAGAGTGGACAATCGCCATTCTCTACATGCCTTTGGCTGCCACCGGTGCAGGCACTCCGAAAACCTGGAGGGACATGCAAAGTGGGCTATTGCCATTCTCTGTATGCCCTCAGCCACTGTGCCTGCACATTTGGGGACAAAACATCTTTTTTTATTTTTATTTTTTATTGGAGGTACAGTAGTAGGTATGATTCTCCATGGTCTCCTGGAGTGGCCAAGGGCGTACAGAGAATGGCAATAGCCCACTTTGCATGTCCCTGCAGGCTTCTGGACTGCCCGCACTGGTGGCAGCTGAGGGCATGTAGAAAGTGGCGATTGCCCCTTCTCCGAAGGCCCTCCACTGCTGCTGGTGTGATCGGGCTTGCTATCACCCCGCTGCAGCTCTGGCATGATCACCCTAGTGGTGGTGGTGGGAAATGGTGAGCGGGGAGGAAAAGATCTTTTCCTCCTGCTCACCATCTGCCCACCCTCAGCTCTGGGAAGCAATCGCCCCAGCGGCAGGGGGGGAAGGCAAAAGAGAAGAAAGATTTTTTCTTCCCCTCCCATCTCCTGCCCACTGTTGGTGATGGCCGGCACAGGCACATGGGCAGGGAAGGAGGAGTGCTGGGGGGGGGAGTTATTCATGGTTATTTCACTTTTGTGGGGGTTCTCTGCATGTATCCCCTGTGAATGTGGAGAGGCTACTGTATTTGCAGCTCTGTCTCAGACAGGAAATGCCTTGGCATAGCCTTATTTCCCATCTTTACTACCTGAGAAGCTTTACCCCATTGAAACAGTGGCTGCTGCCCTCACTTCCCAGATAAAACTGTGCACAGAAACAAAAATGAAAGAAGTAAAAGTCATCTCACATGCTATCCTTTTCATAAAGCCATAATCGCTCAGAAGAAAGGAGAGAACAGTGTTGGGCAAAGTGCAGTTGGTGCCCTCAAATGCTCTGCAGGGGACAATTGCACAATTTTGCACTTTTTGAGGATGGGAGAGCAGGCCATTTTAAGCTCAGGAGAGACCCTTTTAAAAAAAGAAAGGAAGTGAAATGGAAGTGACTTTTAGGTCACTTCTTGTTGTATAAATACCTCTTCTAGGCCTAAAATTGGCTAGAGGGGCAAAAATATGGCAAAGTGTTCCCCATCCCCTATAGAGAGAACATTTGGGGACAAAACATCTTTTTTTATTGGAGGTACAGTAGTAGGTATGGTTCTCCGTGGTCTCCTGGAGGGGAAGAACGAACCCCTTAGTCCTCAGCAGTTGTCCACCCCGCTGTAGAGAATCTGTCATCACTGCAACAGATCCCTAGTTAACTTAGCCTCCTCAACACCTATTTGCTCATTCTTATACAATAGTTCCATGTTTGTTCCTGTAGTCATGTTGTGGCATAGGCTGATGTTATCAATTCCTAGGGTCAGTCAGAAATTAAAATGGGGACCATAGTCAAGACTTCAGAAGACTTAGAACTGGAAGGGTAGACATGAAGGAATTAGATAAGGTCCTCAAGTGTGAAGTCAGGATCATCCATGTCATGGTATTTCTGATTGTGAAAAATAGACAATGAAGAAAGTTGATAGGAAGGAAATCAAAGTATCTGAAATGCAGTGCTGAAGGAGAGTACAGATGCCACAGACTGCCGAAAAGACAAATAGATAGGTCTGAGAGTAAATCAAGGCTGAACTTTTCCTAGAAGCTAAGATGATTAAACTGAGGCTTTTGTATTTTAGACTTATCACAAGATAACACAACTCACTGGAAAAAACAGTAACATTCAGCAAAGTAGAGGACAGAAAAGAGGAAGAACAGATTATATGTGGATTGCTTTAAACAAGAAAGCCATAGCCCTGCATTTGCAAAACTTTAGCAGGGCAGTTGGTGACCAGGACTCTCAAAGGTCTCCCATTCATAGGGTTACCATAAGTCAGTGGTTCTCAACCTGTGGGTCGCCAGAGGTTTTTGGATTTCAGCTTCCAGAAGCCCTGAGCATTGACCATAGTGGCTGGGGCTTCTGGGAGCTGAAGTCCAAAAACATCTGGGGACCCACAGGTTGAGAACCACTGCCATAAGTCAAAGTTGAGTTGATGGCAAATGACAGCAAGAAAATCAATGTACTACACCATTGTGCTACCCCAAAATGTGGGTGACTCAGGGGTCCACATATGATACCAGTACCCCCATGTGACAATGGAGAATTAATTAGGAAATTAGGAGGCCTGTGTGGGGGTGGGTGGATAACTTAACGAGAACTTTCCACCAATGTTTATGGGGTCATGCAGGAAAGAACCAGCCAGAGATTCCAAAGTAAACTAAAAATGCGTTATATTGGGGGGAAATTCACTCATGCATGCACACAAGATACAAACAGTCACATATTCACACAAGAGCTAGCCAAAGGATAAAGGGAGGAAAAATTATGATAGCGAGGCTGAGGGTTTTGAGTTATACTTACCAGTCCAGAAGAGCAGTGATGAAGCAGTGGAGATGGCTTGGACTTGCTTTCAAGGACAGTATATAGCCAGGAATCAAAGTGACAGAGGGACATTCAGCAACAAAGTAGTTGCTCAAAACTGGGGATTTTATACTCTGTTTTCCTCTCTGAAGGGGTGTGAGTTAATTGCTTTCTGGCAGAGTAAACAAAAGGGGTCTGGAATGGACTGATTGTTTCAATGTCTTGGTTGGATAGAGCTAAGGCTTCAGTAGGAAATGCAGACAGCATGGGTGCTTGCCTGCAGCTGGGCAGTTTGACTGTTGTTTTTATTGAGAGGATTAACTTAGAGTCATTTCTTGGCTAATTTTCAGTGAACCTATGACCTGGCCATGCTGAGATTACCTTTTGGCTTGCTATCTAGCCAGTTTCCCTTTTCCACATGGCCTTTCAGCCATTAGTGTGTATAATTTATATTTTATGCCAATTAAACATATCTGCCAATCAACATATTTTGCCGATTAGACATCAAAGCATGGAGGTGTATGGCCACTAACAATTGCTATCTGAATTAGTGATCATAAGAATACACAGTGCTCGCTGGAAAAAGCCTAAGACCTATGAGGCCCAATGCCCTGTTTACAACCATGGCTAAGCAGATGCCATTAAGAAGTAGACATGAAGGCCAATTGTGCTAGTGTAACCAGGTTGTGCCAACATAAATGCTTTTACAGATCTTGCACAAGGACGTATCTGATTGCCATGCTGTGCAGTGGCAGCCAGAGAATGCCAGGTGCAAATTTGCCATAGACATTGATTGGCCATGTATGTATACACAAAGAGAGGTCTGACATGTTGGTAGCTTGCTGCCAGCTGCCAGCCTCCTGGATCTTCATAAATACCCTGGCATTGTTTTAGCTCAATCAGTTTGGAACCTTGATCTTACAGGTAACGTATAGGCATGAGGACCAGAGGACTAGAGGACCAGAGCATAGCCTGATCCATTAATTGAATTAATTAATCCATTAATTGAACTAATATTCCTTTATAGCTGTCTACGTTGGTGGCCATCACCACATCCTGTGGGAAAAAGCCCCATAATCTTACTGTGTGCTGTCCAGAGAGTTGTGAAAGAATTTTTTTTCCTGAAAAAGATAAAGCCTTGTTGATTTTCACTTTCTAAAACGTGAAGTAATGTTGTCTGTAATTCTTCAGGTACTGGACTTCAAGTGAATCTTCACAGTAAATTCTGGGTCAAGAAACATGTCCACAGAAAAAAAGCCATTGTTTGTTCATCCACAGCAAAGCCAATTTCTCCTGTTTATCTTGCTGAGAAATTGCTCTCCAGGAGACCATGATGAGCTGTCTGAATATACTCCTTTCAAGGTCATTCTGATTGATAAATTGCTATAAGTGGTTTGATTGATTATTTGCTTCCTCAGAGATATATCTTAGAGAACCAATTGTAGAAAAAGGTTGCTATTTAAAATAAAAATCTGACACTGTCATCCCAGTAAGCATGTTGGCCATCTAGTCATACAGGCCATCTATTCCCTTCAAAGCACAGAAGGGGATGGACATTTGAGGCTTGGCAAAAATCTTTTTGTTGTTATTATTGTTGTTGTTGACATTCTCTGTATGTTCTCTGAAGTTCTTTTTTTTTTAAATACATATTTGATATCCCACTTGCATCTTGAAATTGCACACACTTGAAATGGGTTTATCCTATGACTGTTTTGATCCCTGTTTTGACTTATAGGTTTTTAATGGGTGATTGTTCACAGAAAGTATAAGAAGGAATATTAGATTATGATGATGATGGTGATATGTAGATAGTTGCATATTTCAGATGGATTTGTATCTGCGGTTAATTTTCGCAGTTCAAGCCAGTTCATACAGTCAAATGTGCATTTCACAAAAGCACTAAAGCATTGGGTTTTAATATAGGGGGAGTGAGCGGAATTAAATTCTCTTGGCACTCTTTGAAAGAATTTTGGTTCACAAAAGGAAACCACCTACCTAAGTCTCTAGGACATGCACACAAAGGTTATATAGGATTTTCTAGTTAGAAAGTTATGTTCCTCCTGAGTGCTAAATGAGAAGTTCCTAATGTTCTGCCTTATCCTTGAGGGTACTGGAAATTAACTGGAAAGCTTTTGTTCAGACAGCAAATCATGAATAATGCCTTCCAATTCGTTGCTAATTGGCTTTGTTCTACCTTCCCACCTCTGCTTCTAGTCAGATTGGTGCCAGCATAAGGGGCAATAGAAATGTACTGGATGAGAAAGATATCTCAAGTTCAGTTGAAGGCCCTGTGACAAAGATACTTCATTTAACTCTGTCTCCATTTCACATTATAGGTACTAGAACATCCCTTCAAGACATTAGAAAGGAAAGTTACTTTTTAAAACCATGGATCCCAGAATCACATAGTCTGTTTGCCAATGGCCATGTTGGCTGGGGGCTTCTGGAGACATTTCTAGGCTTTACCCTCCTCCCATGCATGGTAATTCAGGGCTTCATGTGCTTCTCTTGCTTTGATTCTTCTTTCCTTTCCAGTTTTGGATTGTGTTATGTGTGTATGTGCCTTCAAGTCCCCCACTGACTTATGGGGACCTCATAAATTTCAGAGGATTTTCATTTGGCAGTTCCTTCCTCTGAAATATAGCCTATAGCATGGTATTTGCTGGCTGCCTCCCATCCAAGTAATAACCAGGGCCGACCCTGCTTAGCTTCCAAGATCAGATTGGATCTGGTCCCTTTAGGGAATTTAAGCACAAGAACAAGATAAAATAGAACAAATTTGGTGTTGTAACATGCACCATGTTTTGAGGTGATTTTCACAATTTGGGCATTTCTCAGAAGCTGAACTGATATTGGCCCTTTCCACATGCAGTTATTAAGGTGGGCCAATGTCTCTTGTCACGGAGGTCTTCTGCACCTTGGAGCAGACTAGGTTCGGTTTATTTAGCTTTGTTCCACATGTAATTCTGACTAAATGCGCCCCCATGTGGTGGTAAAGCATGCTGTTTGAAAACCGGAAGAAATCAGTTTTCCAATTTTCCAGATCGATCAGATTTGTACTTTCACAGTGGTGCAGACACGTACATTCACGCCAACACGAATTGGTGGTCAGGGAAAAGCTCATGGGAGGGGCCAGGGGGTAGTATGGACTTTCGCATGTACGCATGTACACATGTACGCACGTACACATGTACACAATGACGTACTTAACCGTGCAAAAAAAAGGGCCAATCACCGCTGACGGGGCGGGGTGAGGGGAGTAGCGGGAGTGGCCATGGTGGAGGCAGTGTGGATTCATGAACTCGCACTCCTCTGAATCAGAATGGAACATACGTAGTAGCTGTACAGAAGGAAATGAGGGAAAGTCCGCCTTGTTTTGAACCCAGAAAATCCGGTAAGAAACGGCACGAACCGATTCACCAGCCTCATGTGGAAAGGGCCATTGTTAAAACTGGCTTGTTGTTGTTGTTGCTGTCTGCCTTCAGGTCATTTCCAGTTTATGGCGGCCTTAAGGTGAACCTATCATGGGGTTTTCTGGGCAAGATTTGTTCATAGAGGGTTTGTCTTTGTCTTCCTCTGAAGCTAAGAGAGTGTGACTTCCCCAAGGTCAACCAGTGGGTTTCCATGGCTGAGTGGGAATTTGAACCCTGGTCTCCAGAGTAATAATTCAAGGCTCAAACCATTACATCAGTCTGGGTACATGTAACGTAAATGGGTTACATGCCAAATATCAGCCTTGTTTGAAACAAGGCTTTCAATTTTAATACAGTACACACAGAATGCATTGTTCATGTGCACCCCACAACCCTTGAGTTCCATCTTGCTTCTGGCATTCAGCAATCCTAGTACGGTTTGGATATATTCCCTCAGTAAGGATACTGATCTGAACTCAAACCTTATGGAGATGGATGTAATGTTGGAGACTCTCATGTTGGAGCAGGAACATGGCCAGGCTGCTGGCCCTTCGCTGGGTCCTCCTACCTATTAGCCACAGTAAGGTGCCTGCCTCAGGTGGTGGAGCATCAGAGACAACATGTTGTGCTTTCCATCACACCACTTGTTCTGCCTTGCTTTTCCTTCCTATGTCCACTTACCTGCACATAAACACTATTGAATTCAGTGGGGTTACTTCTGAACAAGACTGCAATGTAAGACAATTGAAGCTGAAATCCTCTTAATAAGGGGAGGAGTCCCATTAAACCTAGTAAATAGACCCACGTGCCTTACAACTGTCCCAATTTGTCAGAAACAATCTTAGTTAATTCTCTGCTACCACTTTTTCCACTGCTTTTAAAGCATGCTAGATAATCTCTCCTCTTCCTACTTTCTCCCTTTGTCTTCATACTGAGTTCAAAGTCCAAAAGTGGTTCTTACTCAACTCAGCAGTGGGGAGAGAAGAGGAGGGGCAGATTTTTTCTGTAGACTCAGACAAAAGTAAGTGACTGCAACCTTTCCTGACATATGTGTTCTTCTTTATTAATGACTTATGTCATCTAGAGCAGTGGTCACCAACCAGTGGTCCATGGACCACTGATGGACCACAAGAAAATTTTGGTGGTCTGTGGAGAAATTTGGACATTATTTGATTTCTGACTTCTGGTTCTGATATGAGAGCTGGAGACATGGTCCTCGGCGTGCTCTGCCAAAGGCTACCACTACTGCAGGTTGCTGATATCTCCATACCAGCTTGCCAAGAACTCATGAACTAAAGGGGTTTTGCCAGAGGTGGATTTGCCACCAGGAGCGAAGACAGAACCTGTATGATGAACCATGAGGAGGTAGCCAGAGGGTCTCCCAAGAGACTGTTGCTGCCATTTTTTCATCTCACCTGCAGCTGTTTGGAAGAGATCAGAGGGATTACCTTTCTTTCCATACACTCGGCCACTGAATTTCTTCTGGCCAATTTTTTTAAAAAAAATATATTTACCATTGCTTATTTTTTCATTACGTGATAAAGCTGGAAGACCTGTGTTGGGATAGGGCAATAAGACCTTCTAGTTCGGACTCTGAATTAACTTTCTACAGGACCTCCATGAGCCCAGGAGGATTTCCTCCCCTTCCCTCACGTTTCTTTGGAACAGACTGTTTGTTGCTCTAAGAAGAAAAAGAAGAAGCCCAGCACAAGGTATTTAACAACTATCATACAACAGATGAACAAAACTCAACCTTGCTGCTTTCCCTGAATTTTTTTTTGTTTTTGTTTCTGTGCCTAATTCCTGGTGTTTCCCTCTTTGTTTGCTAAGACACAGCTGAAGACAATCCTTCATTTCTTTTTTCCTTCTGCTCTAAACACGAAATAAACTAACAGCCCAGAAGTACTTAGTTTAAATTTTCAGTGAGATCCATTTTGCAAAACTGATTTTCTCTCCCCTTTTTCTGAATTTTGGAGACCCCAAGTGTGTGAAAATTGACAACGTGAAAGACTCTCTCAATCTATGTAGATTTGACTGTTTGAGATGTTGTGTTTTGTTGATTTATCCTCTGCTCCCCTCCTGCTTTCCAACTTGAGTATGATTCTCTTGTCGTCTTTGCCCAGGTTTGTTGGAGGGTATTGTGTGTGAGCTCTATGACTGCAGCTGTTACTGTTCTAACTTAGACCTGTACTGTTAGACATTTGATGGCTATATCTGTTTACCCTCCAAAACCAAAACCAACTGCAACACAAAGAGAAAAGAACAACTCAGTGAGAAGAAGTGAGAGGAACTGTGAGAAAATGACGGTAAAGGAGAAAGAGACAACAAGATAGAGAGAGAAGAGGGGAGAGTGGAGAGAGGTCTGGAAAGGACAGTGAAAGATAATGAACTTGTTTACTGAACCTGCTTAATGAATTTATTTGATGAATCTATTGAATCAATATCTGTATAGATTGGGAAGCCAAAAGTCAGTGTATGAATTCTGTAACACCCACACTGCAGAAACACTAAATATATTATTAGGATAGATATCTTGAATGAATTGATACAGTGGCTAATGAATGAACTGATATTTTGATTTATCTTTATAGTACCTGCCTGATGAACTAAAGCATCTGTAAGTATCAGCATATGAATCAATTGGTATTTTGATTTATCTCTATAAGATCTACTTGATGATTTAAGTTGCTTGTAAATAATAATTTTGTTATAATTAAACAAGTGCATTCATATTAATAAAATGAGACTTTTATGATCATTATTTTATAGATGTTTGTACCTTTTTTTAAAAATTCATGTTAGTGGTCCACGGGATTCAAAACTATGAGTTTAGCAGTCCGTGAGGTCCGAAAGGTTGGCGACCGCTGATCAAGACTGAAGTTGCAATATGTGTCCCAGTCTTCATCTTTAAAATGCTGGAGAGTATAGGATCCAGCCTCAGATGTATGGGGAGAAGAAAACAATGCCAGATTTGTTAGTCTTTTGAGCAAGCAGCAAAATTTCTGGCACAGGAATTTTGTTTGGTCGGAAAAGTTGAACTACCCTGGCTGAGTTCCCCAAAGACATCTTCCACCACCCCTCCCGCAGGGGCTTAGCTCTGGTATATATTCCGTGAACTCTATTCCCATGTGTTTTCTGCACTGACAGAGAGCAAAATTATTCTCCATAGCAAAGGAACTGGAAGGGTAATCAGAAGCCAATAATAGTAAATCTTTTTTAAAGAGTTTGTCAACAAATAAATGCTGTAGCAGGCACTAAAACGGCTGCCAAGCATCTGTCACAGGAGCTGCAAACTGTGGCTCAAAAACACAAGAGAGAGTGATATTGTTTCTTAAGCAAATGGTTGGATAAACAGGTGTTAAGCGAGTGGAGCTGAACACAACTCATGGAGAGTTGCATCTGCTGTCATCAGAGATGAGATGAACCCAGAGACTTTTAATATGAGGACATATTTACTCTGCAGCTTAAAATGAATATCTGCAATTTTGTTGTTGAATGTCCAGTGCTTTATGCTGGCAGGATGGTATGTTGAACCAGCAGCTATATCTACTGTTGTTTTCCTATTTGTGGTTCTTTTAACACACTCTATAAAATAGACAGAACATACATTGTATCAAGAACAGTAGCTGTAGTTTTAGAGAACAAATCAAGCACATTAGACTTGAGGCTTAAAATGACCTGATGTGAGTTTATTTCGGTACTGCCTAAAGTAGGCATGGGATGGAAATTTGCCAATTTCTCAAATGAGGTTGAAGTTTGAGTTCCTGATCCTTTTGGGAATTGGTAGGGGGAACCCACAAAGTTCCCGCAGCTTTACTGGGACATTTCTTCCCCTTTCTGGCCCAAAGCTGCACGTCTTTGATTGAAAAGTGCTCAGCTTTTCCAGCTGACATGTACTGGGTACTGTTTGTCTGGAACTTTCCCTCCTCTTCCCCCAGTCTCAAAGTTGCACAGAGTTTCATCAGCTGTGAAAAGATGTTACAGCTGCCAAACAGGCTGAGAGGGAGGAGGGAAGTTTCCAGGAAGCTGACAGCTCTTGTTTGAGAGCTACAGCCTATACCCAGGATTTCTGTGAAAGATGGGGTGGGGGGAAGAGTTGAAGTCCATTTCCACACTAGAGGCCATTAATGTGTTATACCATTATAATGGCGGCATTACGATTCGCACGATGCCATTGGGTTAGAGACCCACTTTTATGCACCCTTCCCCTTAAGCGGATGGGTGTCCGCTTAAGGGAGTGTTCCTTTGGCATTACAGTATCCTTGGCCACTGCCTTCACCCTGTCTAACTGCCCCTGATTGGGTGTTGTTGTTTTTTTGAAATTGTCCTAACACAGCAATGTTGTAACAGTATGATATGCCACTACGCTATTGCACCTTTGCCCTATACTGTTTAAAAATGTATTAAAAAAATAAAAAGTTTTGACTGAAAGGGGCATTTAAAATAAACGGAAAGAGGTGATAGAAAGTTACCATGCCATGGGAGGAGCTTAGGGAGGGATGAGCTGGGCATGCCCACAGCCCACCCACTGCTGGATCTGCCATAACAGGACGTGCTATCAAGTGCTATAACAGTACCGGACTATGACGGCTGATGGGATTGAAGTCCTATAGGAGGCTCTGAATGAATTTTTTTCTGGAAATAGAATATGGCAATTAGGCAATGCTTAAGAATGGGATAGCACCTGGATAGTGATGATGTCATGCAGAAGCATTGATCCTGGACTGGTAATAACCTGCTGCTATAGTGTTATAGCGATCTTGTGCAGAAATGGCCAAAGAGGGAAGTTTTGTGGTGGAGAGTTGTCAGTGGTTGTCAGCTAATGATCTTGTTTCTGTTTTTTCCAGCAACTTTCCTCCGTCCAAGCCCCAATCCTGACAAGAGGCTGTGAAAAAAAAGATGTTTTGGCCGGAACAGCTCAGAGTAGAGGAAACTGAAAAGTCTTTTCACAGCCTCTATTCAAGACTTCTGTGAAAGACTGGTGCTTGGGGGGAGGGAAGTTGCAGGAAAAATGTAAACTAGATCATCAGCTGCCAAACATCTGCAAACTTCTCCCATCTTTCACAGAAATCCTGACTAGAAGCTTTGAAAAAATGTTTCAGCTATGAAACAAAATGGAGGGGGAGGGAGCTGGGGGAGGAAACTGAAACATCTTTCCATAGCTCTCAGATTGCAAGATCCGAGCAGGCAGTTGATTACTGGGACTTTTGGAGGTGTCTGATTCACTAGGTTGCCAGAAGTTGAAGCTGATGTAACAACAAATAACAACAACCTTTTTTTCTGAAACAGGAAGCAACTGTATGATCATTTCCTCCATCCAGGCCTAAAAGGCCCCAAATGCAGCAAAATAACCAACAGTGCCCCTCTAAGGTTCTGGGTGACTTTGGGTGCACTCTAAGCCCCAGAAAACCCCATGATAGGTTCACCTTAGGGTTGCCATAAATTGGAAACAACTTGAAGGCACACAACAGCAACAGCAACAACAACAACAACAAGGCTTCAGTGTGTTCTCAGGGATGGGGACAAAAATGGCAAGTGAGGCCTTTCAAGGTCTCATGTGGTACCCCCAAACCAAGGACATATATAATCAGCTTATTGGGCTTTAGAAACTGATGTTCATATTGCTGTTTTTCTTTTTTCCAAGGAAGTAGTCAATCTGGTTTTCAGTACAGCACAAGCTGTGGCACAAGCTGCATTGAAATCAGTAGGTCCAGGTGTGGGAAGCAAACCAAAGCTGTTGCCATCTTATCATAATTTCACTCTCATAAGTGCCACCATACATCTATTCATCACATCTCAGTGCTTATGCAAAGTCTTTTTCTTTTCTTTTCAGAGAGTGGCATCCAGCAGAGAGCACAAATGCTCTTATACAAACTGCATAAAACTTGCATACTTAAAAAAAAATCCATCAGGAAAGAAGAATAGGATGAAAAATACTATATTGATTTTAATAGGATTTAATTCCAGCTACATGGAGGTAAGATAGCAGTCTTTGGATTATCCAAACACCTCAGCAGTGCAAGCAACATGGAAAACATTAAAAGACCATATACTAAACTATATGTATAAGACAAAAGAAGACATCAGGATGTCTTCTTGTTTCCTATCAATTAATACAGGCAGACTATTTTAAAGTGGATGTTTTACTTAGAGTCTCTTGATTAGACTGCATATTTCTTGCTGCTTTTGCTTTCTAAAAATTATTAGAATTTCAGCACATAATTCCACTTGACCGCTGGACTCACTGCAGAAAAAAAAGGGAGTGAGAGAAAAACAAATAGATAAGTTATTATTTCTGCATCTACAAAATATGAAACTATATGTTGTGCTGACAAAAGACACAGTTACTCACAAACAATCACACAGAGATAGACACAGTGAAATGATAAACAGCAGAAAAATGCACATCAAGGCAAAGTTCACATTGTCTGTCCATCCAAATGAAAATGCCAGACTCAAGAATTGGTGGAATAAGCCCATAACTTTATTAATTAAAGGAATCTGCAACATGGCAGCCAATGGGACATGTGGCATGAATTTGTATGTGGGAATCGGGTTAAGCTGGCTCTACCAACAGAGACTTCTGGACTCAAAACCTGGGGTAAAGACTTATGGTTCATCCTAACCTGATCCCATGAACAGATCAGAGGAGTCCAAGGGGTTCCCCCAAGTGATGCTGGTTAACACTCTTTCCTGGTTAACCATTTTGGGACAAGAAACTACCTCAAGCCAATGATAGGCAATGACAAGGAAATGGATGATTTTTTTAACCTTTTGGTGCTAACAGAAGCTTTCAAAGAGAACCAGTTGAAACTAATTACCCATACTCCATCAGTTGTGATATATAAGCAACACTCAACCAGTTAGTCAAATAGTAAACTGTAGCCAAAAGACTCCAACATTATAAAACACGGAATATGCCAAAAAACAAACAAATGTCAATAGCCAAACGCAGTACTGAAAAAAAATTCCTACTCAGCCCCAGAAAAGGTGACTGGAAATTCCCACCCTACATAGAGGCAGGTGGGTGGGGGGCAGAAGTGGCAAAGAAGCTTGTATTAGGGCTTCATGATCCTAAATAGCCCAGCTGGACAGATACCAGTGTTATGAGGCACCATGGAATGCCATTTGGCCAGTGGCTTGGGGAGAGCAAAACCATTTCTGTTATGTAGCTTGGGGAGGGATGGAGCAGGTCCTGTTAAGTTCCAGGAGAGTAGATTTCAGCTGAACATTAGAATAAACCTCTTGACAATAGGAGTGGTTCAGAAATGGAACCAGTTGTCTAGAGAGGTGGTGGGGTCTTCAAAAGAAGCTGGGCAGCTTCCTACAGGGGATTCTTTAGCTGGAGATCCTCCACTGAGCAAGAGGTTACACCAGATAACCCATGAGGCCTTTTTCAATTCTATTTTGGCTTTTTGGTTTTGATTTTCTCTGTTGTGGTAGTTGTTAACTTTAATTGTACCTTGCTTTTTCCCCAGAACTGAGAATCAAGATGGCTTATAATTAAAATGCAATGTAGTTAAAGGATACAAAAGATCAATATTACAATGGAATTAAACTACCAAGAAATTAAAATATACACTTAAAAATGATAAGCCATTTTAAAAACAGTACAGTATCCCATAAAAGCCCTTTATTTAATCACCTTTAGTTCTCAAAAACCTGTGGGAATAAAAAAGGCTTTGCTTGCCAAAGGAAGGAGAGCAAAGAGGAGACATCCTAGCTTTCGTAGGAAGGGAGTTCCAAAGTCTCTTTCATACTTGGTGATTTCACTCACACATTTTATTGACCACCAAGTGCTATCTGTCCCTATACCTCTCTCCCCCAAATCAGTGGACATCATGTCCTAGCTGGCCAAGTCATTTTGGCACTGGAAGTAGAAAATCTCACAAGTGCCCCTCCTCTTTCCTAGTAGTTTAATTGAAATAAATGAAACATGCAGACTGCACCCCCAAAATATGTCATTTGAGGCATTTGCTTCACTCTGCCTATTAGTAGAATCAGCACTGCAGTGAGATTCCATCAGAATTAGGTCCCATGACTGACCTTCATCTTGTGAGATGACAAGTGAATAATGCAACTCCATTATGAGCAGACATTTTCAGCATTACAGCACTGCAGTCCTGCTTAGCGCCCACGGTAATATCCAATATTGCTGCAGAATTTGAGGTCATCAGGTGAATTACAGCTCCTTATTGCATGCCTTCAAGTCCTTAAAGAGTCCATACTGGGAAACGGGAGCATTAAAAAAACCCATGATTGACATTTAAATTAATTTACTCTAATCTTTTGCTAGTTTATTATTTAGGAAACCTCTTTTTCCCAGAACATACATGTAATCAAAATGGCTTGGTCCAGCAGTTTGTATCGCTCACCCCGGGGCAGTTAGCACCAGATTTTATGAGTGAACAAGTGCCCAAGCTCCTATTTCCCTAGACAACTGTGTTGTCCTTTCTTTTGCTCCCTGCAAAACATTCTTGGCAAGAGATAGTTTTCCAGTTATTTTTGGTACAGAAAATTGTGTTGGGTCAGTATTGTTAAATCTTGTTCTCTAAAAGGTGAATAGTACACAACCTTCCTTTATTTGGGCCGGACATGCTCTTCTCCTCCGGAGAGTGACAGGTGGTACTTTTTTTAGATTGGTGTGTGGGAGTAAGAGGAGGAGAATATATGCTCAGCCAGGTTGAAAAGCCTGTTGTTTGGTATAGTCAAGCTTTGACAGGAGAATAATACATAAAATAGAGCTTGTGTATTTTAAGAGCATTGGTTGTGATTACTTAAAATAACTATAGCAAAGCTATCCATACAGGCCACATTTTCTTTTCAGCATGTATACCCACCAAAGTCCATTTCACTGGATAAAATTATACACATTCAGATTAGAGCTTGCATAAGATATTTAGACCTACAAATTCCAGAATATCTCAGCCAAAAGCATAACTTTTAGAAGGCTCTGATTCAGATGAAGATGATCCTGCTGAATAATTTCAGGGTGTTTAAATATGAGATATTATATTATCCCCCCTTTTCTCTTTTAGTATTCCTAAATGACAGAAGATTAACTACTTTTTAAACCATATTAAACTGTACAGAATCCCTCTGCTTTAGGACACTATTCCTTTTTTTATTTTCCTTTTTCTTGCACACTGGTTGCCATACTTCATACAGTTCAGAAATGTGTTTCACCACTTCAGCATTTTACTTTCCTGCAACTATTGCTCAAACTCAGATTTAAACTTTCTTTTGTGGATACCACTAAGTTGGTGGCTATTATAGTCACTGCTTGTGCCACTGCAGCTGGTGATCCTAAATATTCCTAGAAGCAAACGACAGAAGGCATGATTCCAGTGGAAATCCACAGTAACATGGCACTGCATTATACTGGGGCAGCAGCAGCTGGGGGTTCCCATATCAGTAGGGTGGTGAATCCACTTCAGTTTTTGATCTGCACCTTAAAGAAGATGCAGAAGGTGCTGAATCTCTTTTGAGTATTGAACTCAGCACCTTGGATAGCACCTTTAAAGTGCAGATTAAAACTGAGAGGCGATTCTTACCTCACCACCAGTGTACTGGTGTCTATGTGAGAAAAGCAACCATTTGGTCAGATGGGGGCCCTAAGCAATAATGTACACCACAAGAAACAACTGGTATCTCACTGGAAAAGAACAACCAAGTATAAAGAATAATTCAGTATGAAGTACAAAATTTGTCCTATTCAAGGAAGAAGCTGCAGTGATTTTTTAGAATTAAAAACAGACCCAGGAATAGTACTTTCAAAACATAATTAGTTATACCTTTCATTCCCAGGTTTTCTAAAGTAGTTAGTGACATGATTATAATTTTAAGAGTAACATTTTACTTCCATGTTTCTCAAAGGTAATTTTTATTATTTTTATTTACTTTCTTTTTTAAAAATCTGGTTTTTGTTCATCAATATGAACTACTTGACTTTGTCACGTGATATTCCCTGTCCTCACACACATGTCCAACACAGAGACCTCTTTCTGTTTCTTTCTTTCTGTTCCTCCCCTTGGGAGTCATACTTTTAGTGACAATTTACACTATTTGCACTCCAGGACCAAATGCCTTAGAGGATGGAGGAGGACAATAACTCTGGGAAGTCAAAAGCCCCAGCATAATGTACCCCTCTCTCTCTCCACTTAGAATTCATCAGCTTCTTGGCTTGTATTACTTTGAACTACATATCATTCCTTTATTTTCAACTGATAGTATCATGGAGTTCTACCGCAGGGCACTGTTCAAAGGTGGTGGCAGTGGCAAAAGTCATTGTTCAAAAGATGTCATTTTTCAAATATTCAAGCAATCTTTAGGTCAAGAAACCCACCTTTATGTCTTTGCAAGTTTTTGATGTGTCATGATTTACTGTAACCCTCACATTCCTAGCCTTAAGACAGTCCCAGACTTCAGAAAACAGAGGGTTGTAACTTAGTCCACAGGGATTAAGGGGCATGCAGAGGGGGTGGTACACCCTTCTGTGGCTGAGCCCCCCAAAATAGAGTTGGAAGAGAGAAAGCAAGAGGGAAGGAAGAGACAAAGAAAGAGCACAACAAAAATGGGGGCAACAGCAGAAATGCCAGGTCCAGAGAAGCGACAGCATCTCTTGAGACTGGCCAACTGCTTGATGAGGCTTTCTCTTCTTCAGCTCACTCACTGTCAGTCAGTCAGTCACTCACTCAACTTATTCTCCCTTCTCCTTTATCTAGGCCCCCAGGGGTGAGAAAACAAATATGTATACAATAGATTTGTAGAAGAATTTTAAATTAAATAAATTCAGACAAATAAACAGAGGACATCTGCACATCAGATCTCTTTTGTACATGAAAATTTGAGGGGAGGGAGAGGGATATAAGCTCATCTAAGAACCCCACTTGAGCCCACTAGGGTGGAGTAGACAGTGCCTGGCAGCCCTCCTTGACTGCAGCCCAGGGACATAGCCTTCTCCCATTTAGCATAGCTATACCACTGAAAAATTATGTTTCCAGTCCAGGGGCATATTCTCATTATACAATTGTAGTGTTATGATTCCATTTACCATGCCTGCACCCTATCGAATCCTGTGGTTTGTAATTTGATCAGAGGCACAGGAGGAGCTCTCTGGATGACCATTCTAAATGCCTGTCCCCCAAACAGAATTTCCCAGAGTCCCATAGGATGGAACCATGGCAGTTAAAGAGGAATAACAAAGTTATAATTGCTATCCTCGAACAGTTGCAGCCTTGTATTTGCTTTGCCAGGATGAACATTCAAAACTGTACAAGAATTGTTCTGCAGATGAGGCCAAAGGCCTGTTTTGTCCAGCATTCTATTTCCATAATGCCCAGGCAAACACCTATAAAAAGTCCATAAGAAGCACATAATTGTAATAGCAACCTCTTGCCTATGTTCCCCAGCAACTATATATTAACAGGCATACTGCCTCTGATAATTATGTAGCCATTGTGATCAGTAGCTACCAAGAGTCTTGTCTTCTGTGAATTTATCCAATTCCTTTCACGGCCACCTTGTTTTGTTGCCATCACTTCATTTTGTGATAGGAAATCCCACAATTCAACTACTGTGATAATGCCCCGGGGGGCGGGGGGCCTGTCAAGACCAACTTTACGAAACCTACCTTGCTTGTGCTGTCATGACAAAAAAAAGAGAACTTCTCAGGGCAGCGGCAGCAAGTGGAGAAAAGCAGGAAGAAAGAGAAGCTATGAAAACACCAAGGAGGGAAGATGTGAAGGGCTGGCCCAGGGAAAGCAGCAGGGAAGTTGCAAGGGAAAAGAAAGCTGAAAGAGGAAGTCTGTGAAATCAGAGAAGGAGAGAGAAGGAGAGAAGAATTCGCCCCCCAACGCCCAAGCGAAGCCGTGGCGGGGGGCGGCCTTTGCCGTCCGCTCGCGAGAAGGGGCTGCCGGGGGAGGGGAGGGGCACTGCGGCGTTTTAGGGCCGCCCCGCCTCCTCCCTCGGCCTCTTTGTCCAGCAAGCGACGAGGGAGGACGTCGCTGGCAGGCTCTCTATCCCGACCGCGTGGTCGGAGTGAGGCCTGCTCCCACGTGGCGAGCCTGAGCGTCGGCAGCTGGCCTCTCCGCTTTTGCTAATCAGCGGAGGGGGATTCAGCTGGCGCGGTGCTGCTGTGCTCCATCAAGCGTCTCATTTTGACGACGGGGGAAGGACGAGGGCCGTGTCGGACGAGGGTTCAGCAGAAGCGACGGTCACCTCAGTGGCCACCCCGGTAAAGGGAGGGAGTGCGAGGTGACCTGCATCCGGGGGCCCCTACTTCCCCTCACTATTTTTCTCCCTCGTATTTCCTTTTTTTGGGGGGGGGTTTGGGAGGTGGTTCTCAGGGAGGAGGCGGTTGCGCGAAGGTAGGCCCCCCCCCCAACTAGTTAAGGCCTCCCGGGTTGGGGGAGGGTGCCCCCTATTTACAATTCTGGAGGCTCTGGTCTCGCAAGGAAGGCCTCTTTTACCGCTTACTCTTCTGAACGCAACAGTTGGGCTGAGACAGTGTGACTATTAGTAAGACTTTTGCGCTGCCCTGTTTCCTCGGTTTGTCTATGGGCAGCGGTGAGTGGCTGTAGGGGGAGAGGGCCGAGATGATGGGCCCATCTTGAGGAATAAACAGTGGTAAATTTAAAAAAAGAAAGAAAGAAAGAAAGAAAGAAAGAAAGAAAGAAAGAAAGAAAGAAAGAAAGAAAGAAAGAATTAGAAAGTTTTATCGCAAGTGGAGGTTGTTGTGTCTGAATATGGCTTCCGAGCAACCGGCAACATCCAATGGGAAGCAGCCTGCAGGGAAGGCCAAAACGACCAAAGGGGCTGCGGGAGTGAAAGGGGCCATGCCAGCCAAGAGGCGCAAGCTGGCTAAACCTGCGGCTGCCCCATTAGTGGCTTCTTCCACCTCAGATGAAGAAGGGGGGGTGCATGCGTCGGCACCCATGATTAAGAAGCTTCAGGCTAAGGGGAAAATGCAGTCTGCAGGGCTGGGAGGAGGTAGCGACGAGCAGTTGGTTGTCATGCCAGTGGGCACTATTAACCGGATGTTGGTGCGATTAGATGCCCTTGAGAAGAGACAATCGGGAGAGAACAGCAGCCAATCGTTGTCGGAGGGGCAGAGTCAGGCTTCTTCATTGCAACAAGTCGGCGGGGCGGCCGGACCCTCAGGAAATTCAGCAGCAGCAGGAGAGGTACAGGGTGAGTATAATAGCCAGGGGGATAGTGCTGCGCCGGTGTCTTGGCCTTGGAACCTAGCTACACCATCAGGTAACACGGGAAGGGCCCCGTCTGCTAGCATTTCAGGGCCATTAGCTTATTCCTCTCCAGCCTCACATGGCGAGGCAGAATCGCCCTCCCAGCTGCATTCAAGGAGGGTAGAAAATTCCCAGGAGACCCTGGGACTCACTCAGGGTAGGGATTCTGGGGCACAGGAGAAGGACAAGGATGCCAGCCTTGGGCAAGAAGAAGAAGGACAGCTGGGGGTTATGGACGAACACCTCGCCGTGGCCGCTATCGAGAAAATACTGAAGGGTGAATATGTTGATTTGTTCACCCTTTTATATCGCAAACTAGACAAAAAAGAGAAAGAGGATTTGGATGCGAGAGAAAAAGAGAAATTGAAACATCGTAGGATTGAGAAGAACTGATCCAATTGGTTTATAGGATAAATGATTTACATGGATGTGATAATTAAGGCCCAGCCTTCCAAGGGGCGCTCTATGCTAGTGTATTTAAATACCATTTATAGGGCCCATACAGAGTTTACAGGGAATGGCTGGCTGCATTATGATGAGAAGTTTAGGCTGAGAGCAGCATGACAGCCAAACCTACGCTGGGACAAAATCGTAACCGAACTATGGATGCAGACACTGACTTCAGCGTGCCCCGTGTTCGGTGAGCGAGCCCAATCAGGACACCTGGTGCAGTTTAGTAAGTCTGCCCCCCCGCAAGGCCCAGGGATCCCAAGAACAGAAACAGCCGCCACAGCTTTGCTGGGACTATGGGACGCAGGGGTCTCGTACCCGTCGTCCCTGCAAATACAAGCACATATGTGGGATCTGCTGGGGCCCCCACCCCGCTCGCTACTGCACTAAGGGGAGAGGGGGAGGAACGGGCTTCAAGGAGGGAGCCAATAAACGGGTGCCAGGGAATCAACTGGCGGTTTACAAAGGGCCCCAGTCCAATTAAAGTGGAGAGGCTGCAGGCGTGGCTCCAATTTTATCCGGACCAAGCGGCGGCACAATACTTGAAGGAGGGATTCACTGTAGGTTTCAGGATCCCAAGTACGGGTCCTCATAAGTTTTTTATGGCTAATAATCTTAGATCTGTGATAGGTAATGAGCTTGTAGTTAGAGAAAAAATTGGTAAAGATGTTTCTGAGGGCAGGGTGTTGGGTCCCTTTGACCAGTCTCCTACCCCTAATGTTAGGATTTTCCCGCTAGGTGTAGTCCCCAAGAAAGCCCCGGGTGAATTTCGGCTAATCCACCATTTGTCTTACCCCAAAGGTGAATCTGTTAATGATGCCATCCCGGCAGAGTTATGTTCAGTCAGGTATACTTCGTTTGATACCGCAGTGCGAGTAGTGCGCAGGCATAGTGTTGGCGCTGAGCTGGCTAAATCTGACATCAAGTCAGCCTTTCGCCTGCTACCCGTTCATCTCTCTGATTTTGAGCTGCTAGGATTCGCTTTTGAGGGTAAATTCTATGTTGATCGCTCCCTCCCAATGGGATGTTCCGTGTCGTGTTCTGCCTTTGAAACATTTAGTACCTTCTTAGAATGGGCCATCGAAAGGAAATCTGGCCTTTCGGGCATTGTGCATTACTTAGATGATTTCTTATTTGTAGGACGGGCCGGCTCTGGGCAGTGTGCATTCCTGTTAGCACAATTCACATCGCTCATGGGGGAGCTGGGTGTGCCATTGGCACATGAGAAAACCGAAGGTCCTTCACAGCAGCTCACATTTTTGGGCATCGATACAGTGAACCAGACATGTAAATTACCACTTTCCAAGGTTCAAGATTTGAGATCAAGGGTGTCATCATTTCTAGGCAGGCGCAAGGCGACCCTTAGGGAGCTCCAGGAGATCCTGGGACACCTTAATTTTGCTTGCAGGGTGGTGGCACCTGGCAGGGCGTTTCTTAGGTGCCTGTGTGATGCCACCAGGAGCACCACCAAACCGCATCACAGGATTAGGGTCACAAGGGAGATGAAATTGGACCTGGAGGTATGGCAGGAGTTCCTGACAGGTTTTAATGGGGTCTCCTTTTGGCGGGACGAAATCAAGGTCAGGGACGCATTGCAGATATCATCGGATGCAGCAGGATCTGTGGGTTTTGGAGTCTTTTTCAGGGGCAGGTGGTGTGCGCAGAGATGGCCTGAGAGCTGGGTGGAAACTGGCATCACAGCCGACCTTACATTTTTGGAATTCTTTCCAATATTGGTGGCAGTTCACATCTGGGTGCAGGAGTTGGCAAACGCCTCTGTCCACTTTTGGTGTGACAATAAATCTACTGTCAGGGTGATTAACTCCCTCTCTTCCAGATCACAACGCATCATGCACCTGGTTCGGGCTTTTACACTTCAATGTCTCCGCTTTAACATAGTGTTTACAGCTGTACATGTGGCAGGCGTGGATAATTCCTTGGCTGACTCTCTCTCTCGCATACAGATGGATCGTTTCAGGGAACTCGCGCCAGAAGCTGCAGTTCATCCAGAGCTGATGCCCTCCCACCTGTGGAAGCTTGGCGGGGTGAGGTAACACAGATGATTGGTATGTCAATTGCACTGAGCACCAGAAAGAGTTATAACAGAGCTCTTAGGGAGTTTAGCAGTTTTCGGGGATCCAAGGGGTTATCTGACAGTTGGCCACTCCCGGTGGACCATGTTTTGCAGTTTTGTGTGGCCCTCAAGCAAGCGAACTTATCTCCACAATCCATTAGATCTCGCATTTCAGCATTGGCCTTTTTCTCCAAGGCAAGAGGTCTCCCCGATCCAACTGGTGATTTTAGGATACGTAAATTTGTAGAGGGATGGCACCGGTCGAAAGGGGCGACCCGCAACAGCAGACAACCACTCTCCCCAGACATCTTGAGAGGTCTGGGTGGTGCTTGGAGGGTTTTGTGTGCTTCGGCATATGAAGCCCTCTTGTTTCACTCAGCAGTTCTCACAGCATTCTTTGGGGCATTAAGGGTGAGCGAGCTGGTTGTTCAGAGTAAAGGGGACAGGTTGGGCAGGGCCCTGGAGTTTCGTGACCTATACTGTGGTGAGCAGTATTTGCATCTGCACATTAGGAGATCGAAGACAGACCAGGCCAGGAAGGGCAATGTGATAACTTTAAAGGAATGCTCTGATCCATTGCCTGTCAGGGCAATGAGAGCTTATATGGCCAGCCGGGGGACCCATGTGGGGCCACTGTTTTGTCACGCTGATGCGACTCCGCTCACCAGGTATCAATTTTGGGCCGTGACAAAGAAAGCCTTGTCACATCTGGGTTTGCACGGCGCCAATTTTGGCACGCATTCATTTCGTATTGGTGCAGCCTCTACTGCAGCATCAATGGGCATGAAGGCCGAGGACATCCGGAGGATGGGGAGATGGAAGTCCTTGGCATTAGGGCGGTATGTGAGGCCCATCCACCCGCCCTAATGTTTCTGGTTCTTTTCAGAGCGACCTGCTTCAAGGAGGAAGCGAGTGCTGATTTGTGGTCACAGTTTCATCTTTTGGGCTGAGCGGCGAGCTCGAGATGGCCAATTGGGGCCGAATTTGGGATTGGGCGAGCAAGCCTCGACTCAATGGCTTGGCAAGAGAGGCCTTTGCTGGCACGGTTTGTTACCTGAGCTGTTTAAGGAGAGCTGTTTGCCTCCACCTGACGTGTTGGTCATTCACCTCGGGGATAATGACCTTGGACTTTTGAAAGGAAAGGCACTGATTATACAAGCCATTCATGATATGCGACATATTCAACACACATGGCCTCGTACCTGCATTGCTTGGTCAGCACTGATTCAAAGAAGGGTATGGCGTGGGGGAGGTGACCCACGGCCTTTACAGTTTGCACATAGATGGGTGAACAAAGAAATTTTCAAGGCTATGAAACAGGGCTTGGGTTATTTTATTCCACACCATGACATCGTTTTCGATAAACCAGAGTTCTATAGACATGACGGGGTCCACTTGTCACCTGCAGGTAATGATATCTTCTGCGGGATTTGCAGGTGGGCATTGAAGCCATCCTGGAGGTGGGTTGGGGGATAAGGACTAAGCAGACGCTTGACCTTATCCATGGCCGGTGGGGGGGGGGTCAATGGTGTCGGTGAGTACCTATGGCACCATTTGGTGTAGGATAAACGCTATCCTTAAGGAGGGCTCAGGACTGGCCCTCACTGGCGTGAGCCCAGGGGGTGGCAGTTCGGGGCTCACCTCCCAGACAGGGGCCGGCCAAGGTCTTAACGCAGCTTCAGTGGTTGGCTTTGGGGCCCGGTATCTCGCTATACGGACTATGGAAGATGGTCGGGAGCTGACTCTTGCCATAGTTCACACAGGCCTTGACCCCCCGTCTTAGGTCAGAAGTTCAAGTTCAAGTTCACCTCATAATTATGTTAATTAGGCATATTAATAAATTGCCCTAGTTGAACCCAAGCCCTGTGTGTGGCCTCTTCATTTCACGGATTGGGTGGCAATTCCTGGCAATAGAGAGAAGACTAGGGCAAGGCAGATGTGGCAGATGAGCTGGCTGCAGAAAGGGAAAGGTTAGGTTCAGAGCTTGGCGAGTGGAAGGGAAAAAGAAATACCTGGGAAGTGACTTGAAGACATTGGGAAAGCAGAGATAGGAAGAAGGATACACAAAAGGGTTTTGGAGGCCTTGCAGCGCATTGTTGTTTCTTTCTGCTGTCAGAGACAAGATGCTTTTTTGTTATACCCGGGTCTGGGTGGACCTTTATTTGTGTACCTAAATCTCTATAGTTTATTAGGTCAACATCAACTCCTACACTGGCCTATGGTGAATGATTAAAGCAGCATAACCAACATTTTTTGAATGCCTTTCTGTGCTTAGCTTCATGGATGCTCAAGGCTGGGTGGGCGCTGGGGCCACTCCTACCCCAGGAAGGGCTAGAAGGTGTTGTGTAAAAAAAATTTCTTTTTGTCTTTATCCTCCATTCTACCATTCATCTTTAGTGGATGACTGAAGCATTATCAAACATTTCTTCACATTATAAAAACTACATTTTAAATATAAGTATTAGAAAATCATGTCAGATAATCGTAATATTCTCACAGTCATAAGAGTCTTCTGATTTTACTTTTTTTTAAAAAAAAGTTACATTAGCAGACATGCACACCCACACAACTGCTTTCATGAATTTTTTTAATGCAAAATTGACGCAGAAAGATGAAGAAAATATAAGGATAATTGTTGCTGGGTCAATATAAGTAGTATAAACTGTATTCTTTTCATGAAATACAATACATAAAAGGGGTGACACTTAATTATGTATAGCAGCTATGAATAGAATATCAGTCAGAATCTACTGATGGATTTTTGAATGCTTTCTTCAAACTGGTCTCTTACAATGTTTTATGTCACCAACTATTATGATTACTTTAATGGTTCTGATTATTTCGATGGTTTTAATAGTTTTATTGAATTATTTGCTTTTTAATCTATATGTAAGTTGTTTGTAATGACATTTGCTCTCCATCTTGAGAGCTATTTCTTTTCTTTACTGGCAAAGTGGGATAAAAATATAATAAATTTGAGAAGATCAACAAAGTTGTTGACACCTAATTGTTTAACGATAGCAAACAAATGACTCCCTTACTTCCTAATTATGCTACTGAAATGAAGAAAACTTAACATGACTGGTGGCAGATATTTTTAAATGAAAGAGTTCTGATCAGTTCTGGCACTGTAACTGCAAATTGTCCAATTCCAAGTGACTGGTGGTTGTACCAGATTCAACTTGTCAGTGGTGTGGTAGATCTGCTGTGGGTTTCTATTCAAAGTTTCCAAGTGCTAGTCCCCTACAAGCCATAGTTCATGCCTTGAAATTTAATAACTAAACTCAGAGTGGGTTCTCTACTCTACTGACATGGGAGCAACCAGCCGAGCTGGTAGTGTAACAGGCTGGGCTGCTTTTGAGATTTTTGTTTGCCTCATCTACATTTTTTTGAGCTGTAATGATATATTGTAGAGTAGCATATTATGAAAATAAATTCACATTAGGTCCAATTAGGGAGCTGACATAAGTATAAACAAAGATAAGATGAAGATGATAACTGGCTTATAATAATAACAATCCTGGCAGTATAAGGTTACCTAATGTCAGCAAAACACTTTTGTATCTGTTCAGAAGAAAAGGAGACACTATGAGGTTGGGAGAGAAACTGAACCTTGGTATGTTCACGGGCTGGAAAAGGTAGAATAGTAATAACACCTACCTTACCTCAGAACCCTCTTTTGATTGAATGAGGGATCAAAAGAGTAGTATAGGTTTCCCAGCTGATTGGCTTAAAAAAAAGGTCTGAAGAGGGTATATAACAGGAGCCCCTTGAGCAGCAAAGCACCAGATTTTGCTCTCAGCAAACTGATGTTTTTTGTTGCTGCTGCCAAGTTCTTACTGATAATCCAAACTCTTATGTATGGTAAGATATTTCTTTCTTGATAATGCCTGTTATTTAATACTAGTCCTAATGCCAGTGTATAGATAAGATTAGACAGGCATGTGGGGAGGGGCTAATGCTTTGCTATATAATTCCAATAGTAGTAGCTTATTAGAAGAATGTGCCTAGATTAATTCAAGATCTGTTGTTTCCCTGTTAATTTCCTAATAGACCAGGGCTTTAGGAAACTTAACAATGTGTGTGTGTGTGTGTGTGTGTATTGTATGTATGTGTGTGTGTGTGTGTGTATATATATATATATCAGATCTATCTATCTATCTATCTATCTATCTATCTATCTATCTATCTATCTATCTATCTATCTCTGATTATTGGATAGGACTGGGTTTCATAACCTTTGGAGCCAAAGTGATTGACACAGTAATTCCCAGAAAATCCAGACAGATTCAGACCAACAGGTATAAAGCAAAGATTCTTCAGTCTTCTACAAGATGTGGAGTGGAGGAACTTGTTTCAACGGGTGTGTGTGTGTGTGTTTTAGGATTCTAGTTAAAAAAAAGAATGTATTAGATTCCATAAGTCTAAAATGTGCCTACCCATGATTTATCTTCCAGAAACATAGTGTCCCCTAGTGGTTTGACTACTGAATTTATACCACCTTTACTTTTCCTTATCCCAAGAATCATGTTCCCAGGGGGATATTCTGTCTGAAAGGTCAGAATTTACATGATTGAGTTATGTTCCGAATTGACAATAGTATGGCCAGTATGTAGATGCGGCTAGCTTGGCGGTTAAGCACTTAGCTCGCCAGGGTGCCCTCTCGGGCAGAGGTCTCTTTGTTTTAATAATGAAAGTGTTTGTTTCGGGAGGTCCCCTAAAGCAGATCTGGCAGTTTCTGGCTTGCCTTGGTATAAACAAATGTGACTCAGCAGATAGTAGCCATGCCTAGCTTCGCGCTTGTTTGGTGGCCTCACAAACACTTGGCTGGTGGCAGAGCAGGGCCGAATTATGATATCAAAAGTGATATCTAAGGTTACCAAAGGCCAGGCCAGTCCACGGTGGTAACACGTATCCTTATGCCATTTTCCACCTTATGCTTATGCCACCTTATCTTTATGCCATTTTCCCTCTGAAGACTTCCCTCTGGAATTCTGTTTTCTCCTAAGATATTGTTTGCTACAATTCTTTTTCTCTATTACTTATCAGGATCCATTCATGTGACAGCCAATTGCATGGTAAATTTAAGGGGTTTATTGCCTTTAGAGTTGTATTTTCAGTGTAAATTTGGCCTGCTACAGAAGCTTATTTAGGGAGGCCTCCCACTCCTCCCCACCCGCTCTTCCAATAATTAACTGTTGCCTTTGGCACCTGTGTGTTTCACATTCTCTATTGTATCTTAGTCTCTATGGCTTGGAATGTAGTACAGGCTGTTAAAATCCAAGACAAAACATTAGCACAGAAGGCTTAAAGTGATGCCACAGCCATTGTTAGTACAGACAATAACTTTGGATCCTTCACACTGTTCCTTGGAGCGGCACAATCATAATTGTTCAGATGGTGGTAGTTTGCATGGAATTAAGATGAAAAAGGAATGACGGACTGGCTTTATATTCATGGGGGACAGTTGGAAGTCATTCCCCAAACCATCTGAATGTACACCATGGACATAGCAGGTAGATAAAAAAAGTGAACATAGACACAAAAGGTAACATTTGTCTTCCAAATTGGTTTCATTTTTTTATTGCCCGTGTGTT
The DNA here is from genome assembly GCA_948472985.1 of Iguana delicatissima. Lineage (NCBI taxonomy): Eukaryota > Metazoa > Chordata > Lepidosauria > Squamata > Iguanidae > Iguana > Iguana delicatissima. The sequence goes on along the minus strand of CAOKZL010000072.1, from coordinate 15,075 downwards.
TACTGCACTTTGGCACCACACAAACCTATTACTTTCTGCAGTGGAAATCACAGAGCAAGACTCTGTACACAGATCTCTACATGTGTCATGGCTATCCTTTCATTATCCAGGTTTAGAAATGAAACATATATAAGCCAATATTACCAATACAAACACAGAAATGTTTTAATAAATAAAAGTAATGTTCTAAAGAATTTAATTAGCCAGAAGCTGCAAAAACAGATGATGTCTGAAAACCTGGATTCCAACGTCATTATATATTTCAGATCCACAGTAAGTATGGAACTAGAGCTAGCCCTAAATAGTTGGCTGTCTGAAGTGGACTAGCCATTAGTCATTGGGAGGGGGCAGAAACAAGAATAAGGAATCTAGTAGCTAATGATTTTCTACTCCATGACCTCCAAAACTCCATGACCTCCAAAACTTGCTGCTTGAGGTGGGTCCTGAGGAGGGATTTGGGAAAGCTACAACAGTTGCTTCTACTACATTGCTACTGAATAAGGTCAAGGATTTTGTGTATCCAACTATTAACATTAACCCAGACTTAATCAGTACGACCACAAACCGTCTGTCTGTCTGTCTGTCTGTCTGTCTGTCTGTCTGTCTGTCTGTCTGTCTGTCTGTCTGTCTGTCTGTCTGATCTATCTATCTATCTATCTATCTATCTATCTATCTATCTATCTATCTATCTATCTATCTATCTATCTATCTATCGAGCCACTATGGTGTAATTGTTTGCCACTGGACAATGACCCTAGAGACCAGAGTTTGATTCCCTCCTCAGTCACAGAAACCCATTGGGTGACCTTGGGTGTGTCAACACACACACACACACGCATGTTGTGTGACATGCTCTGAGCACTTCTCTAGCTGAAGAGCAGGGCATAAATGAACAAAACAAATTCACAAATGAAATCAATATATGTCTGTGTTTTGCAGTTTGCTAGAAGCAGTCTGAGCAAGACAAGTTGGACTAGAACATGTGGTTTTGTTACATTAAGTTGTAGTCGAGATGACATATCAGTACAACAGGAAGTTCTGACATCAGGTATTAGCACTCTTCCACCAATACTGCTGGGGTATGCCATGATACTTGCCCTAAGCCCTCCATGCAGGAGTTATAAGTTAACTACCAGCATTCATTTTAAATTTCCCATGGTATAACTTGGTGATGTTGTAGTAGATTTCTGGAACCATAAAAAAAATCTGAATGGTGCAATCTGCTGGCCTATGGTATAGACTACACTCTCCTCCTTCCATCTCATCCCCTCAGTAACCTCAACAGAGCACAAGTCACACCACAAAATAGCATTTGAACTATGTAATGCTTCTCCATTCTTTGGTAACCTCCACATTAATTATAAAAATGACTAAGAAAAAGACAGTAATGCCCCAAAGAGAGTCATCCCACATTAAATTAAACTCATATTGTAGTATAAGTTATACCTTAACTATTGGTGGAAAGAACTAAGTACAAGTGCCTTTGTGGTTTGGAACTAGTTATATGTAAGTTCTGGATATAACACCATCCTCTGTCATGTCTATAAGTGCTTTCCTGGCCAGCATGGAAATAGTTATTCCACAGCGGTTCTCGTGCAGCAAATCTCAGGTTTCTGTCAGTAATGCATAAATCAAGTGTGAATCATCTGCATTCCCCTAATTTTGTTTCTAGTTCTGTAAATATCTGATTTTTCAGGGTAGTAGTGCCAGTGAATGGAGAGGAAGAAACAGGTTTAATAGAAACAAAATTAGTTCCTCGTGGCCTTTCTTATTCTAAATTGGCAGCCAATTTATAGAGTAGGTGCCATGCAATAATGATTCTGAAATGTCTGTGAGTTGTCCCTGGTTGGACTTTTCAATACGATGAGCCATTACAGTAATGAAGGCAATAGAGAAAGCTTCAGGCAGCATCAGAGTAAGACCTATCCAGACTTGAAAATGAACCCCAGCTATCGATTAGTTTGCTTTGTACTCCTTTGAGATGTCACGCCAGCAGCCATTGCCCTGTGTAGAGCAGCAGGTTTTTCCACCTAAAAATTTTTAAAAAAAATATTCCTTAAAATCTCTATTCTGATTTTTTTTTATGGTGCTGGTAAATTCTTCTTAATAGTTTTTTTATTTTTTTTTATTATGTTTATTACATCACCGTACTAACTGGTAACTAAAATAACATCAATTTAACATCTGTTTACAAAATTTTATAGTTTACAAAATCATCTATTTACAATAATTTACAAGTATAATAATAATAATAATAATATATGAGTACTATTATGTAGACCCCATCCCCTATTATCGTTTTCCATAAGATTTCTAAATATGGAGTCTAAGTGTTTAGTGCTTCATTAACCATCCTATGTTACTTCCTCACTTCTCCTAGAGCTAATTTCTTCAAGTGTAGTATCTGTTCTTATCAGTTTAATAGTTTTTTGTTTTTTTTTAAAAAACTTGTTAGAGAAAAGTTGGGTCCCCAGTTTTTGGCCATCTATTTTTTAAATATTACTGAGACAGGTAGGCATGTCACTTTAATGCCTCCAAATAAGTCTCTTGCCATCTTGAAGCCTAATAAAGGTATTATTTATTAAGTAACACCTGTAATGGAACAGACCCAATGGAAAGCAGCTGCACATCAGCAATAAGACTCATAACAGAGACAAAAACATAAAGACAGACCCCACAGCAAAGCCAGGTACTAACCCTATCTCCATTCCCATTCAGGCAACACTATTTAAAGAACCAAGAAATATCTTCCCCAGCATAAAAGCATCATTCACCTCCTCATTTTCTACTCTAGTGTATTCTATCATTTGCCACAAACAGTGTTCTACAGAAGGCAAACATTTCAGCCTTGGAGAACACTCTGGTTTCAGTGACTTCTAAGCAAATGAATTTTAAGGCATGGCTCCAGTTTTAAGGGATGTGCAAGGAACTGTCTTTGGCTGATTTTTTTGTGTGGACTTTGCATAGCCCACACTTTCTGAACTATATGCAGATCAGATGCAATTTGTGCTCTGGAATCGGCACATTGAGGGATGGCTTCAGACACAGCCAAATATAACGTAATTATAGTTTTGTTACTGGGGAAAGGAATTACTTACACATATTTGTTATGTGTAACTAGTTGCTTCTAAGCTCTGCATGTGTGGCTGGAAGTATAGAATCAAAGTATAGAAAGTACAGAAACCAAAGGTAATGACAATTATTCTACATTTAATTAATGCAAATTACAGAGATGGAGTTTTGTGTACATGGCATTTGATTAGAACTGTTCTGAAGTCCTCTTATTGCCAAAGTTGGCCCAAAGCACCCAGCTTCAACCAACAAATCATTCACTGATTGCAGGTGGCCAGGTATCTGTTTTGTCAAGTCAATCAGCTTGGGCCATTTCTGCACTACACTGTTATAGTGCTATTATTCCACTTTCAACATCCTATGGAATCATGGGATTTGCAGTTTAGGGAGGGGCATTTAGAATTTTCAGCCAGAGAGGTCTTTGGCCTCAGTAAACTACAAACCCCAGAATTCCACAGGATGCTAAAAGTGGACTAATAGCACTATAACAGTATAATGCAGAAATGTCCATGGTCTCAGTTGTTATCAGGAAGTCAGAGTTAGAGCCAGTCTTTAGGTTTTTTTCAACTACAGCTATGAGTGACCATCACTAAAATGTTGACTACATGAGGAATAGTTGGTAGCTTTTTATCTCCTGTTTTCTTGAGCCTTGTGGCTAAAGACTTACAACTCAAATAAAAATGGCAAGTCAACTGAGCAGTGTTTGGTTATGATTAAGAGCAGGGTTCTTGTCCTTGAGAAAGTTAAGAAAACCCCACCTGGGCCAGAAGGACAGGATGTAAATGTGAAGAAACCAAGACCTAAATTCAGTTTCTATTTTCCTACTACAGAAGACTCATTGTATCACTGAGTTAAAATAAGTGCTGATTTACCAAGTACCCATTGATTCAGTGAGTCTGCTTTGTAATCACTGGATTTAGGCCAAAGCACTTAAAGTCAGTTGATCTGATGCACTGAGGAGATCACTATCAGCATTTTGAGAGATGCCATTGTGTTTAAAAAGCTCCTCCTATGACAGTTGCCTTTCACAGAACTACAGTTTTATTCATGCGACAAAATGTAATTATCACTAAAAGATAATAATGGGATGAAATGGCTCACCCTTTGCCTCTGTGCTGGAAATAAACATCAGTGAGATCGCAGAAACTTTGTAGCTTGTCAGATACTCTCAAGACTATGGTAGATGGAATAAATCCATAATTTTAAAATGGTAATCTTATTGACTTAAATACCCATTTCAAATCAGTTTTGTGGTGCCTCAAACATCCTCCAAGCCAGCTCAGTTTCTTTCTGGTTTCACTGACTTGTTTCAGTTTCCTTTAATTTCTTTACTTGAGTCAATATATTAGCACAGATTTGACCATAGGAATGTATGAATCTATCAGCCTTGGTCTTACATTCCCAGTTTTCTTAGCTGATGCCAACCTGAGGCTGCACTGGATCGTGAGCCATTGCCTCATTCATTTCTCAAAACGGATGCATTTTTCTGTGATTTTGTCAAATTCATTGTAGGCTTAGAAATGCAGGGATTTCCAACTGCAAATTACATTTAAATCTATATTAGGTTTCATTAAACCCAAGAGATTCCTAACCCATTCCTAGGTGACCTACAGATTTGGCTCTACCTAATGGTGTGTAGCGCACTGCAGCGTAGGCATGATACAAAAAGTCTGGAACTTACTTATTTTCAGGGGTAGCCAAGTTGGCCATGCAGCAAAATATAACACAATCCAAAATCCACAAGACAATGATACTTTTATTGGCCAACCAAAATACACAATATATGTCATGGAAACATTTGAGGCTTCACTGGCTTCTTCATCAGGTAGAAGACATTAAAAATTATGCAAGAGAAGAAAAGCGATGCTGTTGAAGTCACAAGCCTACGTTTTGGTCCTTTCTGCAGCTTACCTGCGTCCAGCACGGTCACGCGGGGATCACGTGAGCAGCCTCTTCCGTGAGGCTCTCGCGTCCCCGCTGCTCCTGCTCTGCAGCAGTTGCCTGCTGGCCGGCAAGCAGCAAGAGGACTCCACCTCTTCCTTCCGCAGTGTGGCCGGGTATTTTCCCAAGCTGCTCAGGGGGAGGAAGCGCAAGGGCCGCAGCTCCAGAGGCTCCACACAGACTGTAAGTTCATGTAGAGCCCCAGAGTGATGCGCGATCACGCATCATTTATGGCCAGAAGCCAAAAATGAAATATTGCACGATTGGCGCCTTCTGGCCCCAGCAGCGTCATGCAATTGTGAGGACATAATGTGAAACACTCCTCGCAATTGTGTGACGTTCTGGAGGCCCTTTCGCATGACAAATGTGAATGACAAATGACAAATGCCGTGTGAAAAGGGCCTTTGTCTCAGAAGCTACTTCTGTTGTCTGTTCAGATGGCCTGGAGGCTCTCAATGCAGCCAAAGGCCACTCCCCATTTTATCCATGAAGGGACTAGGAAAAAAGTTCAATAAAAACACATAATAAAGTTTCAACTCCATTAGCAACAGGAAAGTAACATCCCTTGAGATCCATCCTGGTTCCACTTGGTTCTGCCAGATATTGAGTAGTCTCCAAAGACCTACTCCAGATGCTGGCATCTTATAAAGTTTGATAGGAGATGGAATTCTGTCTGCTTTGGCACCGTAGCTCTAGAATTCCCTGTTCTGAGAGATGTGCTTGGTACCATTCTTGTTTTTCTTATATTCAGCAAGTAAAAATTTCCTTTGCCCATTTCTTTTAGCTGTCTGAATCTTAGGTTGTAAGGTTTTATGATTGGAATTCTTTCCTTCTTTCTTTATTATTCATTCATTCATTCATTCATTCATTCTCTTTTTATTTATTTTATTGCTGTGCCTTGCTTTATTAAGAATTTTGTCATTTGTTGCTTTTAAACAGGGTTTTATTGTTTTATTGAACACTACACTGAGAACATTCCTGAAGCATGTGAAATTCATAAATACGCAAACTATCTTATTAAATGATCTATTAACATGTTATTTTTTGTTCGTTTATCATTTAATATGTTTTGGTGGTGGTGGTGATAATGATAATGGAATCCAGAAGATTATACAACAGTTATAATGATATTTTTTTCCTTCAATATAACTCCACATGTATGTTTGGCCTTCGTTTCCCTTCTTTCAGCCATGAAACAGATGCCACTGTTACAGTAAAAAAGGACTCAGGGCACCCAGAGACACCTCTAAGACTTTCCATTGCATATGATTTATGGGAAAAGAAAATATTTGTATGAAAGAATTATACCTTTAAAAATGGCAAAGGGATAGTAGGCATTAAATCAGGATGTAATCATGAATATCTGAATAGCCTGCTACATGGGGAGCATACAGGCAAATGTCCAGAGCTAATTAATTCATCTTTAGTAGGTCAGAATGAGACTGTCAAAAGAGCTCTTCTGGCTGTAGATATATGTATGTATATAAAATCTACTTTTTTCAAAAAATAAAAAAAATGGTCCCGTCATCAGGTCACTTTTTCTTGACATCTAACCTATCAGAATATAATCCTGTGGCTGTCATACTGGATAAAACTTAAGAAAAATGTAGAATGAGTGGTGATTTTTCTGTCACTTTGCAAGGAAGGTGCTTCAGAAAAGCAGCGATATCTCAGAGGGTCCTTGGGGAATGCACAGAATGTGAAGCAAAGGTAATAGTTTCTTCCTTAACCAGCTCCCTCCTCCCACCCAACACTCATCAACCTTAAAGTGGTTTAGAACATTATATCTGGATCAGTAGATTATTACATTTCAGGTGGAGTTCCTTTGAAGAAGAATTAGGAGTGTGAAGTTATGGCTCAGACAGGGCATCTTAGCATAATGAAGGAACCTGTTGAGGATCTGCCCACTCCAAGATCAGAATGGAAGTAAGACCCAGGCCCCTTTTACATTACATAATCATAGGCCATTTCCACACTAGACTGTTGTAGTACTATTATTCCACTGTCAACATCCTATGGAATCCTAGGGTTTAAGGCCCCTCCTAAACTGCAAACCCCAGGATTCCATAGGATGTTGAACATGAAATAATAGCACTATAACAGTCTAGTGAGGATATGGCCATAATGTTATTAGTCCACTTTAACTGCCACGTCTGCATCCTGTGGAATCTTGGGTTTTGTAGTTTGGTCAGAGGCACCAGAAGAGCTCTCTGGCTGAGAACTCTAAAGCCACCCCCCCCAGCTACAAACCCCAGGATTCCAAAAAATGGAACCATAGCAGTTAACGTGGAATCACAGCACCATAAATGTGCAGTGTAGATGGGTGTCAAGACATCAAACACATTTTTTAATGCTGTTTTCTACATTTTGTGAAAAATGTCATGGAAAAAATAGTGTCTTTTCAGTTTGTAAAACACATTGTACATGCGCACACACTACACACAGCAAACATAAAAGGCCAGGCTCCTGATCAGAGAAACACCAGCAATCCATCCAGTGCTGCTATTACTTTTACTAATTCATGCAACAAGGTAACAATTATCCCACCTTTCAGTTTTTCCATTTTACAGAAAGGGCAATAATCACATTCTAATGTGTGTAAATCTCTTCAGCACAAAACAAAAACACCCTTGCCATCCTGCAGCAAGGAGAATTTGTATGTGTGTGTGTGTGTATGCGAGCATGTGTGTGTGTTCATACATGTGTGTGCATATGTCTGGTGTCTCATTTATTGCACAAGGATGGACAAAGTTAAGGTTTCTGTTCCTAAAAGGGGAGAGCAGAATGATGTATTGCAACCATCCGTAACCGAAGAATAGCATGAAGTTGATGTAGGTGCTACAGCTGCATCCAGCTGTTACTGAAATGTATGTTGGTAAATTTCTTCTTCTTAAAAATAACTTTCCAAGATCTTTTGAGCGTAGACTTTTTCAATATGTTTCAATATATTTTCAATATAGTCTCTTTTCTATCAACAAGATCTTTATGCAGATAGACAAGAAAAGAACCACTTCTCCACTCTTGGTGATGAGATAGTCACAGAAAACACATGAAAGTTTGTGTCTTTTGCTGTTAGTGCTGCTGCTGATCATAGTGTATCAGTGATGGGAATGAGGGGCAGAGGGCAGGGTGTATTAGTTGTTTAAATTATTTATGTGTCATTGATCACTTTAAAGTTTATTCTTCAAAAATTAAGGAGTATAGCAAAGTAAGTCAGTATGAGCAAACATTCAGTAATCACAGCATGAAGGGAAATGATGAGATTGCTCTGCAGTGCTCCTTAGAGTTCAGTGTTAAAACCATATTGAATAAAATATGGGACATCACAGTTATTAATGAAACAAATGATCAGATTAAATTGAGAGAGATCAGGATTTCATTATGATTTATGTAGGTAGGTAGGTAAAATGGCATTAGTCAAGTTTATACTAGACCCACTGAAATCAATGGGATAATCTACGAGACATGCTCTTGTAGTCATGACTAACTTTAAGTCCCCCGGCTTGAGTAGATAAACTCTGGCCATTTCCAGTCTACACTGTTAAAGTGCTATTTTTCCACTTTCAACATCCTGTGAAATCCTGGGGTATGCAGTTTAGGGAGGGGTCTTTAGAATTCTCAGCCAAAGAGCTCATTGGCCTCTGTAAACTACAAACCCTAGAATTCCATAGGATGTTAAAAGTGGAACAATAGCACTATAACAGTGTAGTGCAGAAATGGGCTCTGACTAAGCTTGGATCCAGTCCATGATCTGAAAGGAAGACACTTCATAATTTGGTCATTCCAGTGGTGTTAAAACTGGCTCTTCTTTTGGATTTGTGTGCTGTCTGTGAGGAAAATGTTCATAAGCTGTGAATACCTTCAATTTACTTCTAATATTTAGTTTTTCTTTCTTTGTTGGTATATAATTTCAAGCAATATCTAAGACCTACCTGCACCCACACAAAAGCCATGCTTTTCCAAATGAAACAGAAATCATGCATGAATCTGGAAGCAATGATGTACACATGAGAAGCAGCTCACTGTAAAGTCCCCTTTTCTGCTGTGGCATTTGATAGAAATGGATCAAAGCTGGAAAGAGAAATTATAAATATTAATCCAGCACCTGTTTCAAATTATTTTCAGCTAAGAGAGGCAGGCAGAGTCCAGTGCATACTGTGTCACACGGATGAAGCACATCGTGGTGCTTCTTCAAAGTTTACTTTCATGCTTTTGCAGGAGGTGGTCTCTCTCTTTTAATTGGCACTTTCAGCTAGTGGTAATATTAAATTAGAAATGGCTGGACTCAGGAGAGTATACTCTGGATTTAAGAGAGTATAACTTCAGAGGCACACGACCCCATGTCTCTTTCTCAGATAGTATAGATCAGCCAGAGCTTGAAAAGTTAGGGTGTTTTTTTTTTACTACAATCCCTCAATTCCTCAGTTATGGTCTAAAAACACATCTTTCTCATCCTCTGGAGTTACTCTCCATATAAATTTACTCTCTTTCCTGTTTTCTAATCTGATAGAACACTTCAGATCACCTGCTTCCTGGGCATATTTTGATAAAGAAAAGCTTTTTCTGCCCCCCCACCTTTTTAAATGACTGTTTGCACTGCATGAATACTGGTCATTCAGTCCTGGCTTAATAAAATAGTGAATTACGTGAGCCTGATGTGCCTCCATTGGCTCTTTCAAACTGCATCACTTCTCCTGTCACACGAACAGCAAACCACATTAAGAAGCAGTTCTTGTTTTATGTAAATGAAGAGCTTCCAAAGAACCTAGGATCTGGCTTTTGCTTGGTTTGGGCACAATGGGAAACCATGGTTATTTGTGGATCCCTGGCTTGTTTATGCCTTCTATGAAGGAAGGAGCAAAACAAGGACATGAAGTTTATCCTTGTTGGTTTATTAAGACAGGATTTGACTGTACTGGGTGATTGTATAATTATATAGAATTATAAAACTGTGTAATCATATAAACTGCAATTAATTATACAAATCAGCAAAAGGTAACTGCAACTGTGAAATGTAGAATACAGATGCATACTCAACACTCTTGTCATTCTAGTGATAGGGTTTCACGGTAGTGGCATCCTGACTTTGTGAGATTTTCTTTTGGTTGGAGATCCAGTTGTCTCCCTTGCTGTTGACATTTAGGCATTTATTTGTGCAGGGTTCCAGAAGACAGGCAACTGTTGCTTTAGTTGCTGTTATTTCCTGGATGATTTGTACATGATTTTATTGTACAAGTACAATCTCAGAATTATTACTTTAATAGTGTCCTTCTCCTCCTCCCCCTCCTTCTTGTAATGATATGTTTGATGTGAGGTGTTGTCCACCCTGAGTTCTTGGTGATGAAGGACAGGATACAAATGACCAAAACAAGTACAGTGAAAAAATACTGATGAGAAAGTAATAGAGTGATTCCATCCCTGAGTTACGCTCACTCAGAGGGATAAAAGGATTGCTACTAAATCCTTCTGCTCTGACAGAATGCAGTAATAGAAACTACATCTTCTGCACAGTAACCAAATGCACTTTGTTGTCGCTTATTATTCATCACCCCTTCCGCACAAGATAGCAAACGGCTCCTTTTAGACTTTTGTCTGTAAAAAATAAGTATTGGGCCTTTGTACAGCTTGATCATTAAACCGATGAAAGGCCATTATGAATGTTACCCTTCTGTAGGAAAGAAAATATATTCCAGGGTAAAGGGCAATTTATTCACAACTGCATTTCTGCCCATCTGAAATTTACAGTTTCTGAAAGACCATTGCCCTGTGTCACCTGCCTGTGAAACATTCTTGCAGAATGAAAGCCCTAAGATTCAATTTTAGCTCTGGGTATAAATCCAGGTATGATTACACCATCTTCTGGGCTTCTCAGAAAAGCAAGACATGCCATATTTATCTCTTAAGGTCTAACTTTCCTGGCACAAGATGTATCTTGTCTTTTGTGTACTATCTGACATATTAGTTTAGTTAAAAATAAAAATAAATAAATAAATAAATAAATAAATAAATAAAGGAAGGAAGGACCATCCAGGAAAGATGCTTTTCCCTTAAAATGAAAGCAATTGAGTTGCTTCCTTCTCACATTCCCACTAAATATCTCTGAGTACTTTGCAGAAGTTGTACAAAGAAGAATTAATATTCTAGTGCATCCCTTACACCTGCCACATATTGACATGTATGTTGCCATTCTTTTTGTCTTATTCCTGGCAGGGAGCCAATGTCTTCAATGGAAACACAGGTAACTGCCTAATGCAGATTCCAATCAATGCTCCACCAAGCTCAGGACGTACCTTTCAACATTCACAGATAGAAAATGGAACACATATGGCCAAGCAACAAGAAAATGTGGCCAAGATAGCAAAAGTTATTAACGAGGAAGAACACACAGGTTAAGAGAGGCTGCAGCAGTTTGTTTTTGCTTGAGCCTACTGGGAAGGGTAAGATTTCCCCCCTCCTCTCCCCTCTGCTGAATTAATTGAGTACAAACTACTTTTGCTCTTTGGACTCAGTTTGCAGGAACTGAAGTAAGCTGAGGACAAGGAAGGAAAGTGGGAGGAGGAGAGAGAGACAGGGACATTTTAAATGATGCTGAAAAAGTGAGACAACTGAGGATTAATCAGGATGGTCCCTGACAAATCAGGACAGTTGGGGGGTATGCCAGAGTTGTCTCACTTGTCGTCTAAGGTTACAAGGTTAAGGAAACTTTCTCAGCACTAAGTGGGTGTGCCAGAGGTTGGTTCTGAGACTTTTCTGTATGCAAGACATGTGCTGTCCTATTTATTTTATCTATGTAGATACAGCCCCTAGTCCAAAGGACAGGCAAGCATCTGGATGTTTTGGACTATAACTTCTGTAATCTCTGACTTTAGGTCACATTGATGGAGTCTCAAAGGGGTTCTAGTCCAAATCATCTGAATGTCTGAATCAGCCCTAGATGTACTGTAGCAGAGTGAATGCTAATACTTTCCCATGTCTAAAGAGAAGTTTCTTGATTCTGTAGGAACCATGAATGTATCATATGATGTATCAGAAAGGAAGGGTACAAAATAGAATAGCATAAAATACATTCAAGAATCTCGTTTCCCTCTTTTAAACGATTATGATGTTTAGAAATAGTCATTCAGGCAATTCTTTTCAGCCACCCTGAATGGTTTAGTTTTTGAATTAGAAAGGTAGCATGTAAATATTCTTTAAAAAATAAATAATTAATCCATATATATATATATATATATGAGTTAGATATTTTTTTTATGGTGATATAGAATGTGAAATGGCTGGCAAGTGTTTCTGTGCTTGAAATGAATTGAAATTTCCTATCATGGGCTCCAGGACAAACTCAACCCATTATATGTAAAATTCCGAGTGGGTGGCTCAGACTCCTTTACGCTTCTAAATCAAAGAGATTATGCTGCTGAAGCTTTAGGACATCTTAAAGACAAGTGCTTCATGTAGCTTTTGCAGCACCAAGAAAGTGGGCCCTGGGGCTGAGGATCTAGATCCAAAGTGGTTTGATGTTTGAGTTGAATTATTAAATGTTAATGCCATTAAAAATGATAGAGAAAGAGTTTCAGATGTATGCAAATCAGGCTGATCAGAAAATGTTGCTGGCAAGGAACAGATGACTTAATAGTCTCTTGATGTAGCAAATTCCTGCCTCCTCTTCCCTTGGGTCAGAACATTAGAGATAAAGAATTGTGAATTGGGGGGATGTTCAACCATTCTCTCACATCTGTATGCTTCACACATGAAGTTACTGGCTGTTTGCCTACATTAGGCACAGAGTCTATTGGAATGGAAATGCCAGGAATTAAGGCATGCACAAAATAAAACAAAACACAACCCCTTGGCTATTAGAAGAATTTCTTTAGATGCGACAAGTGATGAGGCATATCTGTAAAACAGAGCTGAAAGGATTTAGAATTTATTTATAAAGAAAGTTATCAAATGCTTGGAAATTCTTGGAATTGTCTTGTAAATAAATAGCTGATTAAACCAGTTGGTGTCTTTTGTCTATGCAAAGAGATTTAAAGGCCATGGAAACATCCAGAAATTGTGGACTTTCAAACATACTAGTAGTAAGGAGTTCAAGAAATTTATCAAACAGGGTATAAAAACTAACAAGAGACACACTCAACAAGTTACCTGACTATAAGTAGTTCTCAAATAACATATGAGAGATTGTTTTTCTCTTGCTGAATTTAGAAGCTGAAATGTTTCACTTTGCTATTAAATTCCTCTCAGAATGTCATTGAGTGGCATCCTAACAATATCACAGTCCCTCAACCCACATTATTCACATCTCTAGTTTCCCTAGCTTGTTTTGATATTTCTATTGATCTATGGATCGATCTGAAGCAGTTGAGAAATCTCTGTCCAGTCCAATGTCTAATTGTTTGGAAAAGAAGTGACATTTAATTGCGCAGCTATGATGATCACTTACATATCACCAAAAAAGGGGAATCAATACAAAAGGGGGAAAGAGAACACAGTTTTGCATAAAATGTATCTATGCAGATTTACTGAAGTGGATTCATATCTGGCAATAGCCGCTACAACTTCAGTTGAATGCAATACATCTTACCATATGGGGGAAAACTGTTACCCTTTGATCTGGATACTTGTTTGTTCAGCCTGCTGTCTAGTTGCAGAGTGTTGATGGACTTTGGCTTCAGCTCTCACCTTTTATGGTTCTTCATATAGGAACTGCAGAGCCTCCAGATATTGTGAAATTGCGATTCCCACCCACACAGACCAGTGCAGTCAATGGTAAGGAATGCTGGGAGTTATAGTCTAAGAACCATCTAAAGGGCTGCATGCTTCTCATCCTGGTTTTAAATGGACTTACACTGGAAAGCCTTCCAAGTAGAGCTCTGCCCTGGACAGCCTAGACAAAACTGGTGTTCTTTTACAATCATTCAGAATAAAGCAGCCATGTAATTTTGACAATGATGAGTAGGATACGCCTCTTGGTTTTGTATAGCTGGCAGTCATTGGGTCACAGAGCAGTGATGATATGTTGGAATATTTATCTTCATCACCTAAACCATACTATGGCCATTTCCACACAAGGTAATAAAAACGGTGCAGTGCGTCCTCTGCGGAGGACGTCTGCACCTTGGAGTGGACTGGGTTTGGACTACTTAGTGTAGATCCACACCTCATTCCGCTCCAGAACGACCCCAAGTGGTCCTCCAGTGTGCTTTTGAAAGACTTGATTTTTCTGGTCTTTCAAAAGCACAGAGCGCACTACTGCGAGCCTGTTCCCTTGTGCAGATTCGCAGGCTCACACCAATGCAAGCCTGCGATCTGCTGAGGGCGGGCTTTAGGCTGGCGAGCTTCAGTCAAGACCCACGACCAATCGGAAGCTGCCATTTTGGACGCTGGAGCAGAGCGGATCAATGACCATGCACTGCTCTGGAGCAGCCTGGACCAGTCCAGGGAGCCAGAAGATCCAGTAAGTAGCAGCACGGGGTGATTCCCTCGCCCCGTGCGGAAATGGCGTATGGTACACTTTTAATACTGTATTTGCCAGTATATTAGAAGTGCTGGCTAATATTTCCTAAAGATTGTATTCTTTAGGAAAAAAAATTTTAGTACCCTATCTCTCATTCCTGTCGTGTCTGCCTCCGTGGGGAGACCTCTATTTTCAAGGCAGCAATGAGTTAATTCAGCAATTTTCAGTGCCTACTCTGTGCTAAATTCACACTTTCTGACACGCTAAACAGCATCTTCTCCACAGAAAATGGTGACCGGGCACAGAGTAATGGGGGGATGGTGAGTGGGTGTGGGGGATTGATGAGTTAGTGCAGAGAGGTGTGTGAGGGTAGCAAGTGAATGTGGAGAAGTGCAGGGTGGTGGTGGCAGCCAAGGCAGAAATGGAAGGGATGGTGAAGGGAGCAACTTTTTCTCCATTCCTGTCATTTCTGCCCGGGTGGGGAGAACCCCTCACAGAAGCAGGAAGGAACAGAAAGGTGCCTTTCCTTTCCGCCTCAACAGGCAGGAGTTACCTGTATGTGCTGGCGTATAAGATGCACCCCATTTTCAGAAAGCATTTTTTTGGGG